>CAWUFW010003714.1:0-600000 GCA_963921515.1 Calotriton arnoldi | reverse complement strand
AGGTCCGCCTTTAGACATTCTGCGTTGGAGAGACACAACTCCACAGGATGGTGGAAGGGACACCTCTGACAGTAGAAGACGGGTATGACGCAGCTGAACAATGTGTTGCGGTAAGTCAGTCGGTAACTTACGTTCAGCAGGGACAGGGGTTCGCATCCCAATATCTGTGTCAGGTTGTGTTTGTACAGCTTGACCTGTCCGGCGTAGTTGGGTAGGTGTGTTGAGAGTGCCATTTTGCAGCGGTGCGTTGTGGTGGTGTGCTCCGGCTGTGTGTGCAGTCTGCAATGTGCACGCTCCGAGGTTGCTGTGAGCTCTGTGTAGTCGTAGGGAGACAGGACTTGTGTTCTGTTGGCTTGTGCGGAGGACACGGGCCCTCATCCCACATGCTTCTCAGACTGTTCAAGGTCAGTGATGTGTGACTCCTTCCAGATAACTTGCATGGGGCCGACATGGGGGAGTGTTTTTTTTTTTCTTTCCCGTCCGTAGTGTTCTTCGGTGATATGCGCTATCTGCCCTGTGGTCGGTCTCCTCTGCATGCCTGTGTTGGTCTTTTTTTGGACAATGGCTGTATTCACCGGCTTCTTTCGTAGGGCTGTGGTTTCGGAGTTGGAATGGAAGGTCATTCAGTGCTGTCTGCTCTCCCTTGTGTGGGCGGCAGGCTGCCTTTCCGCTCTGCGTTGGGCCTTGTGTGTGGATGTTATTCTTGGGCCACCTGTTGTCGGTCCCCGGGCTCTTTGGTGTTCCGTTTTGTATGTCTTGTTCATGTGTGCAGGGTGGTATGGGTGTTTCAGTGTGGTACTGGCGTTCCTCTTCCCGAAGGGGCCCTGCTTCTCCTGGCTGGTGTTGCCGCCGCTGTGTGCTTCGCCATGTTTGTTACACTGGGGTGTGTCCTGCTGTTGCGTGACTTCACTGACATGTGTGCGTCGGTTGTGTGACGTTGGGTGTTGACCGTGAATTGGGCGTTGGGGACATGTCTGTGGCAGGCCTGTCACGTGTCATGTGCGTTCGGGTGGGGCTGGTGTGTGCTGCTTGGTTGTGTCCCTGTGTCTGTGTGCGACGCATGCATGGCGCTGCGGTTGGCCTCTGCGTTGTGCGCATGTGTGGCAGCGTCATCGCCGCTTTGGGGCCGTGACGGGGTTGTTGGTTCCTAGTCCCAGGTGGTGTGTACACATGTGTTACGAGATGTTACAATTTGGCCTGTGTGTCATATGTGGATGCAATGGTGGATGTGTCGTGTACACGCGGGGTGGGGGGTTGTCCGCTTTTTCCGCCCTTGCACTGTGTGCGCTGTTTGCGTGCACTTGTTGTGTGTGTGCCTACCTGCGTCTTCGCGGTACGTTGCGTCCTTGGTGGTGCATCAGATAGAGCATGGGGAGGGCCTGCAGTGCTGGATTCATGCTCGGGGAGCCGCTTCTTCGGTGTCCGTGCTCGGCGTTCGTGTTACCGCTTCGGTTTGACGTACGGTGTCTCTTAGCCGTGGGATCCGTTTGTTTGCGGCATCGTAATTTGTACGCCGGGCGGTACGTGTTTCGTCGGACGGTGTGTGTCAATTAGCTGCGCCGCTACATGTACGGGCGCACTTTGATGGCGGACGGTGTCGCTGGCTTGCCGGCGGTGTTTGGCTGACTTTTCGCATCGTAATCGGGCGGGCGTGTGGACTGCTGCGTGCGGACGGTAACTGGTGGTTTTTGCATCCGCCAGCACGGCGGTAGTGCTTCCGCCCGACATCGTAATGGGCCCCTATGCTACTATAACCTGTGTGTCTGTTCTAATTGCCATCAGGGGGGAGCGGAGCGGGGCAGGGGGGGCTCCAGGATGGGGGAGGGAGGAAGGGGGGGAGGGAAGGAGGGGGGGAGGGGAAGGAAGGAAGGAAATATTTTCAGAAACATATTAATCATCAGCGACATCCACATATTGCGTCTTAAAGAGTTCCAACATTTGAGCCCATTCCAAAGATATTGATTTCTTCCTTAACCCTCTGCACTCTTCACGTTGCAATGCCTCCCTCTCAGCAGTAGCCCATTTTATAACTTCTTCCCGCCATTTCCCGGTGCATGGGGCCTTGGCTGACTTCCATCGTTGTGTGAGAAGCCGTTTGGCTAGCATAAGAATGAGACTTATAAAACGGTGCAACACTTTAGCCTTTTTAGGGAGAGGAAAGAGCCCGAGGAGACAGGCCTCAGAGGTGTTCCAAGTGGAACGCTCAGAAAGGTACGTGAGGCCTTGGAGAACCTCCGTCCAAAAGTCCGCAAGGGCGGAGCAGGTCCAAAACGAATCACTGACAAAATATCAACCTCAAAAATATCGAGGTACAAAATATCGTGACAAAAATATCAAAGTCAAGAATATCGACATCCTATCTACATCATGGTAAGAACCAAAATATCGAAAATAAAAATATCGATGTCAAAATTATCGTTGTAAAAATATCGTTTTTTTTAAATGTTTAAAAAATAATCTATAATAAAATAAATAATACATATAATTAAAAGAAACATAGTTATAATTATTTAAAAATGTTTAAAAATAAAAACTGATACATATAATGTTAAAATAAATTAAACATATACATATAAAATATAATATATATACTTACTTAATAATATTCATAAATAATTATTTTGATAACTTATAAATTGTTTAAAATATTTTATAAATTATAAATACAGACATACACATACAAAAATATTATTATTAAAAAATTAAAAAATATATTTAACAAATTTAAAAAATTACAATATTTTTAATTTTTGTAAAATAAATTATACACAACATTAAGTAAAACAATACAGAAAAATATTGGATAGCGGAGGGAAAAAAATTACTATTCCCACTCCAAAGAGTGCAACAGTAGGGAAAGTATTGGATAGCGTAGGGGTAAAAATTACTATTCCAACTCCAGAGGGTGCAACAGTAGGGAAAGTGTTGGATAGCGTAGGGGTAAAAATTGCTATTCCCACTCCAGAGAGTGCAACAGAAGGGAAAGTGTTGGATAGCGTAGGGCTAAAAATTACTATTCCCACTCCAGAGAGTGCAACAGTAGGGAAAGTGTTGGATAGCGAAAGGATTAAAATTACTATTCCCACTCCAGTGAGTGCAACAGTAGGGAAAGTGTTGGATAGCTTAAGGGTAAAAATTACTATTCCCACTCCAGTGAGTGCAACAGTAGGGAAAGTGTTGGATAGCGTAGGGGTAAAAATTACTATTCCCACTCCAGAGAGTGCAACAGTAGGGAAAGTGTTGGATAGCGTAGGGGTTATAATTGCTATTCTAACTCCAGAAAGTGCAACAGTAGAGAAAGTGTTGGATAGAGTAGGGGTAAAAATTACTATTCCAACACCAGAGAGAGCAACAGTAGGGAAAGTGTTGGATAGCGTAGGGGTAAAAATTACTATTCCCACTCCAGAGAGTGCAACAGAAGGGAAAGTGTTGGATAGCGTAGGGCTAAAAATTACTATTCCCACTCCAGAGAGTGCAACAGTAGGGAAAGTGTTGGATAGCGAAAGGATTAAAATTACTATTCCCACTCCAGTGAGTGCAACAGTAGGGAAAGTGTTGGATAGCGTAAGGGTAAAAATTACTATTCCCACTCCAGTGAGTGCAACAGTAGGGAAAGTGTTGGATAGCGTAGGGGTAAAAATTACTATTTCCACTCCATAGAGTGCAACAGTAGGGAAAGTGATGGATAGCGAAAGGGTTAAAATTACTATTCCCACTCCAGTAATTGCAACAGTAGGGAAAGTGTTGGATAGCGTAGGGGTAAAAATTACTATTCCCACTCCAGTGAGTGCAACAGTAGGGAAAGTGTTGGATAGCGTAGAGGTAAAATTACTATTCCCACTCCAGTGAGTGCAACAGTAGGGAAAGTGTTGGATAGCGTAGGGGTTATAATTGCTATTCTAACTCCAGAAAGTGCAACAGTAGAGAAAGTGTTGGATAGAGTAGGGGTAAAAATTACTATTCCAACTCCAGAGAGAGCAACAGTAGGGAAAGTGTTGGATAGCGTAGGGGTAAAAATTTCTATTCCCACTCCAGAGAGTGCAACAGTAGGGAAAGTGTTGGATAGCGTAGGGGTAAAAATTACTATTCCAACTCCAGAGAGTGCAACAGTAGGGAAAGTGTTGGATAGCGTAGGGGTAAAAATTACTATTCCAACTCCAGAGAATGCAATAGTAGGGAAAGTGTTGGATAGCTTAGGGGTAAAAATTACTATTCCCACTCCAGAGAGTGCAACAGTAGGGAAAGTGTTGGATAGCGTAGGGGTAAAAATTACTATTCCCACTCCAGAGAGTGCAACAGTAGGGAAAGTGTTGGATAGCGTAGGGGTAAAAATTACTATTCCAACTCCAGAGAGTGCAACAGTAGGGAAAGTGTTGGATAGCGTAGGGGTAAAAATTACTATTCCCACTCCAGAGAGTGCAACAGTAGGGAAAGTGTTGGATAGCGTAGGGGTTAAAAATAACATACTTATGAATTAAATAATTGTTTTAATTAAATAATGATTTATTAATAAATTAACAATACATTATTTATAAATACCAATAAATGAAAATTAATAATTACTTTAATAACATTAAATTTCTTCCCACCCTATTCCCCAATAAACACAAAACCCACTCCACATAAAATTTAACACAATTAATATAATTACCAATTAATAAAATTAATTAACAATTAATAATTAATTAACAATAACATAATTATCAATACCAATAAATAATAATTATTAAAATTAATTACCAATTAATAATTAATGAACGTTAAATTAATTATCAATACCAATAATTATTAATACATAATTACTTAATTATAATAAATTACTTCCCACCCTATTCCCTATAAACACACAACCCACTCCTAAACTAAATTAACACAATTAATATAGTTATCAATTAATTAATTAATAAAAATTAATTACCAATTAATAATTAATAAACAATAAATTAATTATCAATACAAAAACATAATCATTATTAATTACTTTATTATAATTAATTTACTTCCCACCCTATTCCCCTATAAACCCACAACCCGCTCCACTAAAAAATGTATACAATTAATATAATTATCAATTAATCAATTAATAAAAATTAATAATTAATTAACAATAAATTAAATATCAATAACAATAAATACAAATTAATAATTACTTAATTACAATTAAATTACTTCCCACCCTATTCCCCTATAAACCCACAACCCGCTACAGAACTAAAATGCAAAATGTAATTAAAAATAATTAATAATTTCTAAAACTTATTAATTAATTTACTATAATTAAATTACTTCCCACCCTATTCCTCTATAAACCCACAACCCGCTACGGTACTAAAACGCAAAATGTACTTTGAAAAAAATTACTAACTTCTAAACAATTAATACATATATTTAAAAAAATAATACAAAACATAACAAAACATGTAGAACACATACACATAAAATACATACTAAAATACATAACACTAACATAAACATCGATATTATTAACATCGATATTTTTACTATCGATATTAACAACTTCGATATTAACAAAAACGATATTTCTTACCTTCAGGTCGATAATCTGGTCACCGATATTCTTGATATCGATATTCTGTCCCTACGATATGTAAAACTCGATATTAATGTAGGTCGATATTTAAAAGTCGATATTTTGACTGTGCACCATCCAAAACATATGAATAAAGTCTGCCTCTGTGGTGTGACAACGAGGACACTCCGATGTGGAATTGGGGAACATACGATGTATCACCCGTGGTGTGAGATAGGCCCTATGCAGGACAAACAGTTGAATCGTTTTTAATCGTGCATTGCGGGAGACGCGCCTGGGATAGTCAAGGACCTGTGACCACTCTCTATCAGTGAAGTCCCTGGACACCTCTGCCTCCCATCGTTGGCGAAGAGTCAGTAAGGAAACTCCCAGTTGGGGCCGTAGACCCCAATACAACCATCGGACCAGGTGACTACCCTGTCCCATTATGTGTATTGATTGCAATAATCCGAAGGTCGAAGGTTCCCTCTGATCCAATAACCAGTATCTACGCACATAATGTGTGACCGCAGCGTGTGTTAAAAACAGTGTAGAAGAAGCCGAATATACTTGCACAAATTCTTCATGCGGCATTAAGGTTCCGTCCAAAAATAAATCTCCCACAGTTTTTGCACCAGATGCCACCCATCCCCGTAGGGTAGTGTCAGACAACACTCCTTGTGCCGTGGGTAAGACACAGAGAGGTATAGTCGGGGCATATGGCACCGATATATTAGCATACTTCAGCGCCAATTTCCAATAGTGGAGTGCAATATGTAAAAGAAATGGAGGGTCTTTCAACCTAGTCACTCCAGGGCATAATAAGGATTGGAGCGTCCCAGCACGCAAGCGAGTGGGCGAATAACCTGTTTAAAATAGATTATGACCAGCCAACCAATAAGCCAGCCATTGTAATTGGGCCACTATAGAATAGGCTTTAAAATCTGGCGCACCCATGCCGCCCTCAGTACTTGGTAGTTGTATTTTGGCAAGAGCCAATCTGTGACGGCCCTGTCCCCAAATTAAGGAAGTCAGTAATTTATCCAGTGCTTTATAAATCCAAGGAGGAAGTGCTACTGGGAGATTTGCAAATTGATACAGTAGTTTAGGGAGCATAACCATCTTAGAGACAGCCACACGTCCTGCAGTAGTTAAAGGTAAGGTATTCCAAAACGCCACTTGGGATTTGAGGTTATTAAGTGCTCGGACAACATTTCCATCAACTGTGTCCGAAGTAGTTCTGTAAATATTAATCCCCAAATACTTAAATGTAACAGGTTCCACCCTAAACCGCATCGGACCGAATTGTAGTGTGGGGAGTGTGTATGTGTCGTAAAAGGAAAAGGCCACCGATTTAGAAGCATTAAGGCACAACCCCGAAATTTCACCAAATTGTTCAAACAGTAAGGCGATAGGCGCCATATCTACAAGCAAATCTGCAAAGTAGAGCAACATGTCATCTGCATACGCCGAGACAGAGTGGCAGACCCGACCCACTGGGATGCCATATGGTGCCATTATGTGTCGTAGCTGTTGTGCCAGGGGTTCTAAAGCAAGCACAAACAGCAAGGGCGACAGCGGGCAACCTTGCCATGTTCCCCGATACACATTATATGTTGCAGAAATATTGGTGCCAGTCTTGGCCCTCACCGTAGGACTAGTATAAAGGAGCTTAACCCATTAAATAAAAGCTGGGGGAACCCCATATTTAACCAGTGTGGCCAGCATATACGACCAGCTTAAAGAATCAAATGCTTGACGTACATCTAAGGAGAGGCAGCCTGCGTGGGGGAGCTAGTGCAGGCAGAATGTAGAAGGGCATAAAAGCGACGTATGTTCAAGGAGGTACTGCGTTTAGGCACAAATCCACATTGGTCGGTATGAATTAGAGTGGGGAGTAAGGGGAGCAGTCGCGCCGCCAATAACTTACTAAGATTTTTATACTCCGTATTAAGGATCGATAGGGGCCTATATGCTGAGAGATCCGTAGGAGTTTTATTAGGCTTCAACAGAGAGGTCACTATCGCCTCCCTGGTCGTAGGGGGCAAGGCACCCTCATCCAAAGCGGTGGTGTACAGTTGAAGCAGTTTAGGGACCATGGACACTGCAAAGGTAGTATAAAATTCAATGGGGATCCCATCCGAACCCGGGGTCTTGTTACAAGCAATTCCTCGTATAGCACTACGGATTTCAGGAGCGGTCAGGGGGGCTGCGAAATCCACAGCTTGGGCTGGCGTGATGGTGGGAAGTACTACCGCCTCCAAGAATGTAGTGATTGCAACTGAGGTATCGTGAGGGGGGGCAGCGTACAGGGTTGTATAATAATCAAAAAAAGTTCTATTAATATCCACTTGTGTGGTAAGCAAATTGTGGTGGTGATTATGTATGGCCAAAATAGGTGTAGGGGAGGGTTGCGGTCTAATTAACTTGGCTAATAGTGTACCTGATCTGTCCGAGTCAGCATGAGTATGCAGCGTGTATGCATGCAAATCTATTACCCTCAAGTGCTCCAGTAACTCCGCATATCTGATCCTAGCTTCCTGGAGGTCCGGCTCTTTCCCAACATTAGACTGAGCAGCTATTTCTAGCACCTGCAATAAACTCTTGTGGTCTGTAAGATCACGTATGGCTTCTCGCCGAATCCCTACCACCGTCCCCATGGAGACTCCTCGGAATATTACCTTGAACGCCTCCCATTCAACAATCCTAGAGGAAGCCGTACCCTCGTTGTCTGTAAAATAAGTGGTAGTGGTGGTGGCTAAAGTATCCCGGTAAACCGGGTTTCTAGCTGTAGCGATTGCAGGCGCCATGTGGGAATCGGTGCAGAAATGCGACCCCAGCTAAGTACCAACTCCAGAGGATTATGATCGGAGATGGTTTTACCTAAATATGTGGTACGCGCTAACATAGAGAATAGGTCCGGGGAGCAAAGGAAATGATCCAAATGTGTGTGCAAGGAGTGCGGGTAGGAATAAAATGAGTATTCACGCATACCAACGTGTTGCATCCTCCATACATCTAACAGTCCCCATCCTTTTGTCCAATTAACTAAATTGGTCGCTTGTATAGTGGCAGCTATGTTGGACAAAGGGGGATGTGACCTGTCAAGATCAACATCGAACACAGCAATAAAATCCCCTCCCAATATCCACGGGTATTGTGCCCAGTCTGACAGGGCTCGTGGCAAGCGGGAAAGGAAGGCGTCTTGTTCAGTATTGGGAGCATTAATCGACCCGAAGACCACCCGGGTGCCATCCAGCGTTCCCTGTAGAAGTACATATCTCCCCTGATCGTCAATCCTACAATCCGTCAGTGAAAAAGGGACTCCCGCTCGCAGCCAAATCGCTGCTCCACGGGAGAAGGCAGAATAGACAGTACCATACAATTGTCCCCTCCATCGTCTCTGTACCTTGGCAAGCTCGGAAGAAGTTAAGTGTGTTTCTTGGAGACATACAATCTGCGCTCGACGACGGTGTAATTGAGCAACTAACCGATGTCGCTTCTGTACAGAACCCATTCCCCGTATATTCCAGGAGATGACAGTATATGATTTTGCTACAGACATAGTGTCCCATCCCCCCCATACCTCCACCACCCCACCCACACCCACCCCCACATCCCCAGGAGCATCAAAAAACAGATCAGTAGCGTAAACAAAAAAAAAAACAACCATCCAATACAGGGTCCAACGATTAAACTTTGGTCGACCAAACTGTGTGCAAACAAGGCACATAACACACTGAATAAGAAAAAGGCTTCACGCCAGTGGGGTGGGCTGCTTACTGAAAAGACGTAAGAATCAGGTATAAAGCGTAAAGTAACCCAGAACAGGCCGGGCCAGGGACTACATCATTAAAACATACCCAGCAGCCTCTTACGGAGCTGCCCATTTCGTGAGCATAATACAACAAATGCCGCAGAGCATAAAATATAAAGGTCAGCGCATGCAATCGGGGACGGACAATTACCAAGAGATCGAAGTGAAACATCCCTCCTCACATCATAGGACACAACATAATTACATCACTTATTCAACCAGTGGATCATTGCTAAGCTGCGTGGACACAGACGGAAATAACGCCATACTGCTCCCAGAGTCCGAGTACGAGGATACCTCCACCGATGGGCTGGTGCTAATAGGCACACGGGGTTCGCAGCGCTGAGGCCGAGCGAAGGGCCGCCCATCTGCTCTCCAGCACTGATTGCGACGAAGGAGTATTAGGTACAGTACTCTGCGTAGTGAGTCCCCTCCGTCTACGGCGCGGGAGGCGCCCCGGCTTCAACTGCAGGCGTGTAGGATGTATAGCATGGGCAGTGTCTGGGAAATTCCTATCCAGCCACTCCCATGCGCTTTCGGGGGTCTCAAAGAAGCAAGCACGTTGATTATTAATAATTTTGAGTTTGGCAGGGAACAAAAGAGCAAATGTCAATCCTGCAGTGCGGGCTCGGGTCTCGACCTCCATAAACGAGGAACGCAGGCGTTGGACTGTCAGTGTATAGTCCGGGAAAATTGATATTTTGGTATTATCGAAGAGGATAGGGCCAGATTCTCGTGCTGTTTGTAATATATGATCGCAATCCCTGTAATTGAGGATTCTGGCCAAAAGCGGTCTAGGATTAGCATCAGGGATAGGATTGCATAGGTACTCTGTGGGCCCGTTCTACTGTGAAGTGCGCCGACAGGCCAGTGGGGGCCACTTTGGTACGCAACCAATCTTCAATGAAGGTCGTGGGGTGTTGACCCTCCGCACCCTCCGGGAGCCCAATGATACGGAGGTTGTTGCGTCGGGCCCTACCTTCAGCATCATCTGCCCGGGCCTGCAAGGATTCAACCTGTTGTTGCAGGAGTCGAATGTGTGTATCATGTCCCTCCACCTGAGGCTGCAGCATTGCAACTGAGTGGTCGATGTCTTTCACTTTATCCGCCAACTTTTTATGATCATCCTTCAGCAAATTTAATTCGGTGGAGATAGTGCCAATTTGTTGTGCTATAGCGGCACGAGATTCACGGATCTCCAGGAGTATCACATCCAGCTTGTCAACGGGAGGAAGAGAAGTGACCCCATCATCAGTCCGATGAGATTGTATGGAGGACGTCTCAGAAGGTGGGGAGCCAGCCCGCTCCGAGTCTGGCACTACTTTTGTTTTGTTTCTGCCCATGACTGGTCTCAGCTACACTCCCAGCACCCCAACAAGGGGATCCACTACGAGCACCAGGAGGTCCAATTCCGTTGTGGCACCTCACAGGGGTCACAGGATGCTCGGGCCAGTAAGAAAGAACGATGATGGAGAAATAAGCTGGGGTCAATGCCCGTCACCGCAGCGACCCCCAGCAAGAGCCACCAGCCACCACTCGGTACTTCAGCGCATTATGAATCGGGCCTGGACCAGACATGCCAGTGTTGATGGCGCTACACAGTAGAATGTGGGACCGGAGCCCCCAGTCCAAATTCAATACTTGGGCCCATACAGGGTTCCAGGAGGGGAATGCAGCTGCTCTGTAGGAACCACAGAGGTCTCAGCAGTGCTCTACAACCTCACCACAGGCCAAGCGTTTTCAAGGAGGTTCAGGCGCTATGGTCACCAGCCACCCCAAGCCACCACCTCCAGCTCAGGGTCAACCCCGCCTCCAATGTGGTAGTAGGAGCCGGCCAGGTAAGTCAGAGCCCCCTCCAGCCATGCGATGATTCCCACAACACTCAATCCTGGCTCTGCAATACCGTTCTCGGACGGGGGAGAGGAGGGAAGACGTTAGGAGTAGAAGCAGACCGGGCCCCCCAGGCTTTAATAAGGGCCTCACTAGCTCCAGACAGTTCAGCGCAGGACCTCCCCCGGAAGAGCAGCGTGAGACACGTGGTCAGTTACCGCGAGTGTGGGGGGAAGGTTGTACTGCTGCTATTATCGCTATTACTGCTTATTTTGCACATGAATCTGGATGATTTTAAAAATACTTACTTTTAACTTAAGAACTGTGTTACTCTTTTTACATTCTGGTATCGGCGCTTGAACCCGGTGGTGCCCGCCTGTTAGAGCGAGCCCACGGTGATTCGGGTCAGCGCTCTAGCTTCTTTCTGTTTCCGGGCATTTAAACTCATGCTGACGCGACCGAAGGCAAGCCCGTCTGCGCCCGTCCGCGCATCGTCAGCGCACAGCGCCAGCCATTCTGCCCAAATAAAAGTTCAAGACAAAAGTCAAAGGGGCATCTCCTACACAAGTAGGGAGCTGCGAGAAATTGGGGAGTCTGGAATGTTGGCAAAGGAGGTTTTACAACCGAGGAGGCAGGTAAAGCAGATTGATAAAGTTAGGCTTGTGTGTGGTATGCTCAATGTTAGATCACTGCACAAACATGGGGTAGAGGTTCAATTACTTATAGATACTCATAAACTGGAGGTCCTTTTTATGACCGAAACCTGGACACAACCTGGGTCAGATGTGGAGGTGGGGCTAAGTTGCCCCCAGGATATAAGGCAATACATAAACCTAGGCGGACTGGGAAAGGTGGAGGGGTTGGTATCTTTTTAAAGATAAATGGGACTTCATTTCAGTCGATATCGACGAAGTAAGTGGCTCTGAACTTTTAGGTTTTGCCCTTCGGGATTCAAAGGGGCATGTAGTGACGGGTATAGTCTGTTACAGACCACCTGGAGTAGCTAGCCCCCTACAGCAAAGCGCCTTGGCAGATGTTCTGAGTAATATGGCGCTAACCCACTCAAGACCTCTCTTTCTAGGAGATTTTAATTTATGGCTCAATGGAAGCCTAGATTCTGGATATCATAATCTCCTTCAGACATGTGGAAATATGAACATGGTACAGTGGGTCAGAGAACCTACTCATAGAGGGGGAAATGTACTGGATCTGATCTTCGCTGACAAAGATTTAATTGAGATCGGTACAATCCTGCCGGTAGATTGGACTGACCATTATCTAGTACAATTCAGAATTGTTTGCCCGAAACCTAGCATAGCTACCCCGATGAAAAATAAGACTTTTAGAGGCAGGGATTGGAGAAGACTGGCCGATGTAACAATGCCATTACCTGAGTTCCATACTCCTGGGACGTTCGATGCAGGTAAAACTATTTGAACTTCTGTAATCAAATCACTACACAACTTGACCAGTTAGCACCCCTAAAAACTATCAAAAAAAGGGATAGACCCTCAGCCCCCTGGTATAATGATAAACTAAAACATTTGAAAAAGGATTGTAAGTTGGCAGAAAGGAGTTGGAGGAAAACTTACATAGGAGAGGATAAAAAAATTTGGAAGGAAATGATATCTATTTACAAAAAGAAGTATCTACAACAAAAGCTGAATACTTTGCTGATATTATTCTGAAATCTTCTAATAGCGCTAAGGGCATTTTTAAAATAGTAAATGATATCACTAATCCTACCTGCACAAAAAGAAATCGCCCCAACACAGACTCTCTGTGATGGGCTAGCTATGTTTTTTGAAGAAAAGATTAGCAAAATTATTAAAGGGCTACAATCCAGTAATGCACCTACACAGGATACTCAGAATGGGATATCTAAGAATCACTGCATCTCCCAGGAATATGAATGGGAAATTACTGAGACTGCAGTCACTTTTGATCATTTTCCAACATTACAAGTGGATGATTTTATTAAACTAGCTGTAAGTGTGTCTTCAGGCTCTCCTTTGGACCCATTACCGCATAAATTATGGAAAACCTTAGGAGTTAAACTTCTCCCGGTACTTAGGCTGATTTGTATGCAATCTCTGGAGAGTGGAATGGTACCAGTAAGTTGGAAAAAAGCACTGATCACACCACTCTTAAAAAAAGATTCATTAGATCCAGCATGCCCGAAGAATTACAGGCCTATTTCATTGCTGCCTTACCCAGTGAAGATCATCGAAAAATTGGTTAGTAGGGAACTTTCTCAGTTCCTAGAAGCCAATGATAAACTGGAGGATGTGCAGTTTGGCTTTCGTCCTGGACATGGGACAGAGACTGCTTTGGTGACCGTATTAGATGATCTTCGAATGCGGGCGGACAGGGGACAAGCTTCCATCTTGATTTTGTTGGACTTGTCCGCCGCATTTGATACGGTTAACCATGCGGTACTCTTGGATAGGCTTGCTAGAGTAGGTGTGAGTGGATTGGCACTGAAGTGGTTTCAATCCTACCTCTCAGATAGAGAACAGGCGGTTGCTCTCCCCCGTATCAATCCATGTATAGGAAAGTTTTACATGGGGTACCACAGGGATCTGCAATCAGCCCCATCCTGTTTAATATTTATATGAAGCCACTTGTGACTGTTATTAAGTCACATAACATTAGTTTAGTGAACTATGCTGATGATACCCAGTTGATTTTATCTCTGGAAGGCTGTCAGGCAACTTCACTTGAAAAATTTCATAATTGTATGCAAGATACGGCTCTTTGGCTTCAAAATAATTATTTGCAATTCAATGGGGAGAAAACTGAGATTCTGTGCTGTTCAGAGGGGAAGGTTCCTTATTCACTACCCACGGGGTTCTGGCCACTACCAGTGACAGCCCCTTTGACCCCGACAAATGTGGTTCGTAATTTAGGTATCAGTTTTGATGGTAAATTAAGCCTTGAGTCCCAAGTGAATCAGACAGTTGGGAAATGCTTTGGCCTGCTGAGGGTGTTACGAAGAATTCTCCCACTGCTGCCTAAGTATACCAGGCCACTGATAGTGAGAAGTATTATCCTTAGCCAACTGGATTATTGCAACGCTCTACTGCTGGAGTCTCCCAAATATTTGATGGAGAAACTCCAGAGAATTCAGTCAATGGCAGCCAAGCTGGCACTTATGAGACCTCGCCAGTCGTCTCTTTCTCAGGCCCTGGCTGAGCTCCACTGGCTCCCAGTTGTACAGAGGGTGCAATTTAAATCTATGTGCATAGTTTTTAAAGCTCTACATGGCATTGGGCCCAAGCCCTTACAGAGTAGATTTGAATGGTATGTTCCTCTACGCAATCTTCGCTCCTCCTCAGCAAAACTGGTGAGAGTGCCTAGGTTCAGAAAAGTCAGATCTGGTGGAAGAGCTTTCTGCGTTGCAGCAGCTTCGGCGTGGAACAAATTACCAACTGAACTTAGACAGATAGATGATCTATTGTCTTTCAGAAAGAAATTGAAGACCTGGCTCTTTCCCAGGGTATAATATAGTGTTTTTTCAACTGCCCCTATATTCTAAGATAATTGACCTATGTGCTCAAGCGCCAGGATACCCGTGGGGTCGCAGTGCGCTCTATAAATTTTATATACAATACAATACAATACAAGAGCGCAGCACGGCAAGTACACCCCCGCATGCCCCCGATGGCCGATCTGGTGGGGGGGGTTGGCACTCACTGCACTGCAATGAAACTACTGGGGGTCCGATCGTCCCTTCACACAGGCCCAGCCAGCAGAGTTCGTCTCCAGCACCGGCAGCCCAGTCCCGCCGAAGGAAGGCCAGCAACGGCAAAGGGGGCCAGAGTCCCAGGCCGGCTTCGCAGGTCAACCCACGTTTCGTCAGAGGTCTCTCGGCACAACCTCCCAGCCATCGCAAGGTACAGCAGTGCACCACCGGATGCTCCGATTACTGCCAGAAATTTCTGGTCGCCGCTACAGCCCACAGAACCTCAGGCCCGAATCCGGGGCATCACGCAGAGAGGCACGCCGCCGCAGGGTTCCACTCGACCAGGCAGATCTTACTGTAGGCCGCTGCTCTAGAGGCCACTCCCACCATGCAGGCCCGCCGCGAAGCCGGAAACCTCAGCGGGCCATACTTAGAGTGCACGGCAACCTCGTTCCGCCAGATTGCAGCAAGGTGGTCCCGGCACAGTCCGCCGCATCTCAGGAGGTCACCAACAGGAATTCCATGAAGAGGTAACAGGATAATGTACGGATGTTGACGCCCCTGGCCCAGAGCTCGTCGCTTATGCGACCTCCATCTTGGGCTGCAAACCACGCCCCCCCCTGCCTCAAGGGCTCATAAGCACTGAAACTCTCTTGCAGTGTGGGATGCCCTCAGCACTTTTTTTTAACTGGCTGACACTTTGGGGCTCAGGATTCAAGCAGGCATTTTGCCAGGAGGTGCCTATAGTGACTGGTTGGTCACTGTTCTAGTGTTTGTTGTACCAGCCACTCCCCGAGGGCTTGCTTACACCCCACCCCACACACATCCAACACAGGCGTCACAGGACATGTGGCCCTGCTAATAAAAGGGGCCGGGCGTACATGCCCGGGCCTGTACTAGTAACCATATTCTGGTGTCTGTGTTGTTACTATTGCTGTATGATGGCCTAGGGCCCCGACACTTTACATTGGCGACGAGCGGGTGGACATGCGTGTGCAGCCGCCTTGATGTTAGGTAAAAGGGGAGAGTATAGTTGTGCTTGAGGCACCCCTATCAGCATGCTGCACCCTGTGGGTGAAAACGACGGTGCCCGCCAGTGACTAACCCGTGCACTCCCTGCCTGCAGTAAGCCAACCTAGCCAGAGTGAAGAGTGATCCAGGGAATGCGGTTAAGCGCCGCGGTTTGAATCAGGTGTCTTCACCGTGGGATATACAGCATCGATGAACCAGCAGTGTGCGAGGGCAAGGCGCTGTGCAGGTACAAAGTACTAGGAGTGATCCCCGCATGTGAGCCTCCTGTGATCACAGCAATTGGGTGAAGAGGAGAGCAGGCTTCTGCATCAAAGACTGGTGCGGGTAGTGGAAGACGGCAGCTACCTAGTGAGAATTGTGCTGGCTGCACGCAAGTGAAGGTGGAGTGAGTCGACCCCTGTGGGGATAAGGTACAGCCTGCAGCACCAGCGGACTACATTCAAAGAAGCAGCGCCACTGTGGGGGTGATTCTAATATGAGGCGGCCGGACAGGACTAAGCAAATAGCCTGTGCGTGTGCCCCCGCCTGAAGTAGTGCATGCTGGAGAGACAGTGGTACCCACGGTAGGGTCTGCAGCCAAGGGAATGAGTAGACCCCGTTGGCATTCCAGCGTCCAGGCAGTTTAAAAAAAAAAAATGACCCCGCACCGGCCCTGAATGTGTGAGGTGGGTTTTCGGCAATAGTCGTAAAAGGACTTACCCAGGAGAGGGGCACAGAAGGAGGGTGTGCCAGGGTGCGTGAAGTGGCCCGTGCCATCAGGGGAGCCACAGATGCTGTGAAGAGTGCTTGGTGACTGCGTCCCTGGTCCTGAAGGGCGCTGGTGTTGGAAGTGCTCCACCCCAGGACGGGTCAAAGCAGCACACCCGGCCTGGGATAAATGTGGCTTTTGGAAGAGGTGTAGGCCGCAGGAAAGAAGTGGTGGCAGCGCCACCTCTTGGCCACGTGAAACCGCTGCGGTAGTGCAGGAAAAGACTGTCAAGGAGGGTAAGAGGCCTCGCAGCGTCTGTGCTGGGGGAGCCACATGGAATGGCAAAGCTGATGTGGATATGTGGCAGCCCTGCAAAGATCCTGTCACCCTGCTTGCAGGGAGTTGCGGTGTGGAGGCCCAGCCGCCTCCTAGCCTCATTTGCCATTGAGAAAAGAGGCCTGCAGCATCAGAGAAGCTGCTGGGGCTTAAGAAATATTGCTGCACTGCCACCTAGTGGCAGTTTGATGGCACTGCCCAGAAGATGACAATAAAGAGCAGACAGGTTAACTATGAGTGCCCTTTGGACTGTGATCTGCGGCTCAAAAGGGAAAGTTGGTGAGGAGCCTGCTGTGCATGAGTCCACTGCCAGCATCAGCAGAACTGCACAAGTAACCGAGCTTGCTGCCAACTGCTCTCAATGTTGAGGAGAGACTAATGCAATGAACCCCACAAGCTGAGTAACTGTGAAGGACAGCATAAGGTGAGGACTGTCATGGGCAGAGGAGAGACTCTATGACTCCAGCAGTGTTTGGACAAGAAGACCCCTGTGGTCGTATACTGCCACCGTGTCCAAAAACAAGATGCTGACTCCGCCCCCAGTGGCGGAAGGACACCACCACAAGAGGAGGAACAGGGTGAGCAAGGTACCCGAAGAAGGAGCACCCTCAAGTGAAGGACGGAGGGCGCAAAAAGTCTGAAGTGTGCCGCAGACCGCGTCAGAGAAGCAGACAGTCTGGGCTGAAGCCAGAGAATGAGTGTCCTGCGAGGAAGAGGGCCCATGTTGTCACAGGGAGTGACAGATCCTGCGAAGCCGGCCCGAGTGGAGGCTGCAGAGAGAGAGAGCCACGTTGGCGTAGTATTGAGGCACCAGCAGTGCATCCTCAAGAGAAGAGACCAGCAAGAGGTCAGAGAAGATGACCTGCGAGAGGTCAGAGAAGATGCCCTGTTGTTATGTTTCATATAGAGACCCTAATATAGACGCGTTCATATCTGCCGTATATGGTCATACTCGCATATGCCCTATTATGGTCATATTCTTATATGCCCTATTTTGGTCATAATCGTCTATGCCCTATTATAGTCATGATCTCCTATGCCCTAATATAGGCATGATCTTTCACCTACATTAGTTCCCTACAGTACACAACGAGCTCTGAGGGTTGAACGTTATCTAGTCTGTGGTTAGAACACTGCAGGCTTTTTCCCGAACACAGGCCTACAATGTACTCATAACTTATGCATGAGCATTCACCAGCTACATCTCCTGCATAATATATATGTACAAAGTTCACCCCTGACGTCTTCCTCATGTCTAACAAAGACCAATACAAACCATACTGAGGGACGAGATACTTTAGGGTATAAATACACCACATCTTGCCACGGTAAGATAGAGGGAACCGAGACTTCCATGCTGACACACTGACCAGAGACGCTGAGGCTCCTGCATGCAGTCGCTCCAGCTGACAGCGGTCTAACACAGCCCTTGCGGGGTGTCCAACTCGAGACCAGGACGGGATCCCACACTCTCTCTATTCAGGTAATGGGGTTCGACTAAATCCTAGAAGGATTCTTGGCTCTTAGGCTTTTAGACCTACACATATGCTAGGTACACTCAGGTACATCTAGTTAGGCATCGTAGGAGTACGAGCACTTTCATAATGCTTTTTATATTCATGTATGTATTCATGATTATTTCAATATGGTAGAACTGTTCTATCCCTTTGCTTTTATCGTACTGCTGATAATATATCTCTGCTATTGTCTGCTGATTGCTGCAGCACATATATTTTACACTAGAATAACAACTGTTCAATAAATACTTATTGAAACGCCCAGACTGTTTATTCTGTGTAACTCTCTGATACAAACCGAATAAGTAAGCACGAGTGACTGAGCGAAAAGTAGTATATTGTTTCCACGATTCTGAGGAATTAGGGTTGTCATGGTCTAAGGTTGCCAGGAACTAATCTCTCCCCGATAAGAGGAGATTCTAGTGGCACTGTGAGCTAGCTAATGCAAATCCGGCTAACATACACGGTGGGGGTGCACAGAGTCAGTCTAACCCCAAGCCCACAGTTTATGTCATCCAAACGCGCAGGTCCTGCATGGGTACTATAGGAACTACACAACACTGTGAGAGGTCAGAGAAGATGACCTGCGAGAGGTCAAAGAAGGTGACCAGCAAGAGGTCAGAGAAGATGACCAGCAAAAGGTCAGAGAAGATGAACTGCGAGGGGTATGAGGAGATGGCCAGTGAGAGGTCAGAGAAGATAACCAGCGAGAGGTCAGAGAAGATGACCTGCGAGAGGTATGAGAAGATGACCTGTGAGAGGTCTGAGAAGTTGACCTGTGAGAGGTCTGAGAAGATTGGCCTGAAGTCGAAGGGTGAAGACCTAGGAGAGGTAGTAAAATGAGGAAGGTCACGACCAGAGGTCTGGTCACTGGACGAGGAGAAAGCGTTGTCCTAGGGATAGGGCATGGCCAGGGAGACCAATGTGAAGTGCACGTCTCATGGAGAGGCCTGGTCAGAAAAGACAAAGAGTAAGACAAGATAGGACCTACCGGGTCATGAAGTGAAAGAAGAGGAAATGGAAGAAGTGTGGCACAAGGCCACCGCGAAGTGAGTCCAAAGAAAGAGGAAGAGAGAAGTGTGTCATAGACATATGGCACACTGTAAGGTACAGAAGACAACTGAGTGCTAGAACATCGGGAGTGAAGCACAGTACATATGTAACATCTGTGGCACCATGAGAGGCTGGCTGTCCAGAAGTCTGCTGTTACCTCAAGCAAAGCTGGTGCCTGCAGATGAGGGCAAGCTGGACTATTGGTACCATTCACCTTTGGGGTCGCATGGGAGACTGGATTGTGGTCCTTCTCGGATGTCCTAAGGGACCTTGGACATGGGGTCTAGAAGAGGATCCGACCACTCTACAACAGACCATGGCGATCCAGGTGCAAGGGCCTCAGGGATTACCAGTGAGAGGGGGATCCTGACACAAGAGATGAGTCTACAGCAGCTCCCTCGCAGGTTCCAGGAAGCTGAAGATCTCTTGTTGTAAGCTGATTCCTCCAATGACCATCCTGTCAATGCTGGTGCACCAGAGTCTGGTTGGCAGGAGTAATCCTATCCGGAAACAACTACCTTCCAGGGGGAGCGAGGGACTTGAAGATGGGACTCGTAGCGCTTCCTCCACGAGCCTAGAGTATGGCGTTGGAGTGACACGGTGAAGTGCACCCAGTCCAGTGGAAGCCTGGTGAAGAGGACCTCAGGGGCATCTTGTGAGAGGGGAATACCAGTATGAGAGGGGCATCCTGGTGAGAGAAAGATGTCAGTAATTACTTCACCATCCTGCAGCCGGAAGCACTGCTGCATCTGTGGAAGACTCAGCAACAATAAACAGGATGTCATCCTTCATTGGAGGATTGATGTGTTTGGAGCCAGTGTCTTTGTGAAAACATAACATCCATCTTATTCACTATCGCTGCACATGCACTGTCACAGTAAACTGTGATTATAGACTTTGGTTGTGAACTTCCAGGCATTGAGTCCAGGGAGGACCGGATCCGCAGTGCACTGCTGAACTGTGCCTAGTAGAGCTGGTGATCCTAGCTCCGGTTGTACCTTTGTCTTGTTCTAAATGCAGATGAATAGACTCAGTGGAGTTTTCTGTTGTTGTTTTATTCTCTCAAACAGGATTGACTTGGTGTTCGAGTTTTAATAAAGTTTGGGAGGGATGTGGCGACCGTTCTAGTGTTTGTTGTTCCAGCCACTCCCCGAGGGCTGGCTTACACCCCACCCTACACCCATCCAACACAGGCGTCACAGGATATGTGACCCTGCTAATAAATGGGGATGGGCACATGTGTGAGGGGCCAGTTCCAGTAACCATATTCCGATGTCCGTGTCCTTACTATTACTGTATGGGGACCTAGGGCCCCAACACTTTACAGTGCCAACGTTGTTTCCTGCTCTCTGTCTCAAGCGCTCATAAACATCGAAACTCTCCTGTTGTATCGCAAAGTGATATTTGGGGAAGTGGGCGAAACTATTTTGTATATTGGTCCCGGGCAGAGTGAGAGAAGCCCCGGTGACGTGAACCCACATGTTTTTTCCCATGCTGCGCGAACGCGAAAAATAAATTTGTGTGCGCGTGCCCAAATGGCATCAGAGCCGCCTGCGAGCCGACACTGAAAACACCACTCCTGTGTCCTGGTCTAATTTACATGGCCTGCGTAGTGCGCACCTGCTGCCCCGCCTCACTGGTTCCTCACCGCTGCCGTGCACTCCGTAATTACCCCGAGTGCAGCGGCAAACACAACATTGTCGACGAGGGTGTCTGGACCCCCGTGGCACCGTGGTAGCGGCCGCGCACACGATATTTTGTGTGCGGTGCTCGTGCTGCCTCCTCTCCAGGTGGTCTGCCTGGGGCTCCTTGTGGAGGCTGCTGCTCCTCCCAGGGGCGTGTATAACAGCTGGGAGTTGCGGAGAATACCTGTAGTTGGGTGCCTGGACGGCTGGTGGACCAGTGCCCCTAGGGGGCCCTAAAAACTGTGAGTGGTGAGTTTTCACCTGGCCAGAGTCCTCCTCTAAGGCAGCTACTCCTCTCTTCCTGGGACTAGTGTGCACCATGGCCCATATCCCGGCAGTGAAAAACTTTGTAGTGGAGGGGGCTCCCTTGGCGCAGGCCCCTACATGGAAGGAGTGGGTGGAGCGAGTCCTTGTGTTCTTTGAAGCAACCAAGGTGGACAACGCCCAAAAGCGCGCCATGCTGTTACATTTAGGAGGGAAAGATGTGCAGAAGATAGCAAAGACAGCAGTTGAGGCAGCGCCAAAGACCCATCTCACACTCATTGCGTCCCTAAATGCACATTTTGAACCAATGGCAAACCGGGATTATGAACGCTTCATATTCAGGCAGGCACGGCAGAAGCCCGATGAGTCCCTGGATATATTCCACGCACGTCTGAAAGAACTGGCAGGAACATGTGGTTTTCAAGATGAGACCGAAGAAATAAGAGGCCAGATCATACAGGGATGTGCGTCAGCGAAGCTAAGGGAAAGAATACTGGAGGAGTCGGGGAAGTCATTGGCGGACATACTCACCTTGGGGAGAACAAAATAATTATCAAATGCCAGGGCAGCACACCTGGAGGCTGCTCTTCAGACTCCCATCAAGACAGAGCCAGTCAACGCAGTTGCCAGTATTGCCACTGGATCGGTGGCTCGCACAAGAAGCCCCACCACCACTGAATTGATGGCTTGCACGAGAAGCGTCAGGGTCAAGACGTGTGGGTACTGTGGAGGGCCGTCACACCGACCGTCGGATTGTCCGGCAAGAGGGAAGAAATGTACGGCCTGCGGGAAGTTTAATCACTTCATGATGGTGTGCCGATCCAGCCGGGGACGAGCAGGAAGGTCTCAAGTCAACATGATTCCTGAGGCTCAGGAACAAGGCAGTGACATGGACGACGATACCCAAGAAGAACACACCGTGCACTCAGTCTTCACGGTGGGGTCTGCAGCCAACACCCAGACGCGCCTCCCGCGATGCCAAATCCTGGTGACTGGGCGCCTAGCAACAGTAATAATTGACACGGGTGCCACCATAAACATTATGTCCTGGGGAGCATACAGAGAATTGCCGTCTCCCCCGGCATTGACACCGGCCAAGGTGAAGGTGTTTGCATATGGCCAAACCAAGCCTCTACTCCTAAAAGGAAAGTTTAAAACCAGAATAATGTATGACCAGCACGAAGAGGATGCTCAGGTGTTCGTGACTGAAGAAGGGCATGGCATGCTGCTGGGCTGCAAGTCAGCTGAAGCATTAGGGATCGTCACGTTCACGTTTGGTGTCCATCAAGAGGGCGTGAGCCACATACTGGATGAATTTCCGCAAGTGTTTGACGGCATCGGATGCCTGCGTGACAAACAAATACACCTGCACATTGACCCCTTGGTACAACCGGTGGCTCTTCAGCACAGGAGGGTCGCTTTTCATCTAAGACCGCTCGTCGAAAAGGAGCTGTGCAAGCTGGAAAAAGCTGGAATTATCTAGAAGGTACGCGGTCCGACACCGTGGGTGTCTCCGATAGTGGTCGCCAGAAAGCCAAAGCAGCCAGGAGAAGTCAGGATATGTGTAGATATGAGAATCCCGAATACTGCCATCAAGAGGGAGAGACACCTGACACCCACCATAGATGACCTAATCGGGGAACTCAGCGGAGCCAGTTGATTTTCTAAACTTGACCTAAGAGCGGGGTATCACCAGTTGGTCCTGGATGAACAGTCCCGATATATAACAACGTTCTCCACTCATGTCGGACTGAGGCGCTACAAGCGTTTGAGGTTCGGAATCTCCAGCGCCGCGGAAGTGTTTCAGAACACGATCCAAGAACTCCTTGCGGACATCCCAGGAGTTGTCAATGTGAGCGACGATATTCTGGTCCATGCCAAGTCTGTGGGTGAACACAATGCCCGACTCCGACAGGTGCTCCAAAGAATTCAAGAGTCAGGACTGACCCTGCACAAAGAGAAGTGTGAGTTTCTGCAGAGGAAGCTGCAATTCTTTGGGTACATCTTCTCCGCGGAAGGAGTCGCTCCTGACCCGAGCAAAGTCCGAGACATTAAAGAGGCCCCAGCTCCCACGAACATCACGGAAATGCGCAGTTTTCTGGGAATGGTGAATTACTGCGGGAGGTTTATCAAGGATCTCTCATCACTCACCATCCCTCTGAGAGAACTCACGAAGGCCTCTGTTCCATGGTCGTGGGGTCCAGATCAAGAGGTCGCTTTTCAAGCCACCAAAGATGCACTTTCCAGTAGCACCATGCTGCGATATTTTGATCCCCACCAATACACCCAAGTTGCTTTCAATTCGGGCCCCCAAGGACTCGGGCGGTGCTTCTCCAGAGATCAAAGGAGGAAGATGAGTGGGCTCCCGTGGCATTCGCGAGCCGATCATTGACTGATACGGAGCAAAGATATTCTCAGATCGAAAAAGAGGCCATCGCCGTTCACTGGGGTTGCAGGCATTTCCATTTGTATGTCTACGGCAAACCTTTTCTCGTCACTACTGACCACAAGCCGTTGATCCCGCTGTTTACGGGGATGGCATCGAAACCTCCACCGCGCATCAAAATGTGGATGCAGCAGTTGCAGGAATATAACTGTAAGATCGAATACCAGCCTGGAACAAGCAACCCAGCGGACTATCTCTCGCGCCATCCCAGAAAAGCACCTGTCAGTGAAATGGAAGAGGCCGAGGAGACAGAAGAATATGTCTGGTACTTCACAGACAGATCGCGACCGTTACCTCTATCTCCGGGTGAGATATGCCAAGCTACGGCACAGGACGAATGCCTACAGAAAGCGGTGGAGGCGGTACGAAACAACCAGTGGCACCACCTTCGAGGCCAAGGAGTCACTTTCACTCAGGAAGCCCGAAGGATCCTTGACAGCCTGTATCTTGTAAGGCATGAATTAAGTGTCGACCCCCATGGATGTCTATTCTGAGGACATAGGTTGGTCATCTCATCCACCCTTGTGGACCGTGTGGTAGGACTTGCCCATGCTGGCCATCAGGGCATGGTGAAGACCAAGAGTCGTTTGAGGACCAAGGTGTGGTTTCCCCTGATGGATGAAAAGGTAGACGCCACAGTACGATCATGTCAATGGTGACAGGCCACGGGTGATCCGAATCCTCCAGCGCCCATTATGACCGAACGACGACCTGAAGGTCCATGGATGAGTGTCAGCATGGACTTCGGAAGCCTCCCCGATGGGAGACACTCCATGGTAATCATTGACGACTACTCGAAGTACCCGGAAGTTGAAATCCTCTCGTCTCTGGGTGCTAGTGAGGTTATCACGAAACTGGAGAAAGTGCTGGCGACACATGGGCTGTTCCAGGAGCTCAAGACTGACAACGGGCCTCCCTTTCAAGGGCAAGAGTTTGCACTATATTTGTCATCTCAAGGAATCTGTCACAGGAAGATAACTCATAAATTGCCCCAGGCCAATGGGGAAGCTGAACGCTTTATAAGGACTCTGAATAAGGTGATCCGGATTGCTGTCGCCAATGGGGGTTCTGTGAAGCAGTCCATCTATTCATTTCTCAGAGACTACCGCCAAACGCCACATGCCACTACTGGGAGGGCCCCGGGACACTTGTCAATGGGGAGAATTGTGCGAGATTCAATTCCACATCACCCTCAGTGGATCCCGAAAGGAGTGGATGAGTCCGAGGTACACCAAAAGTGACAAAGAGCCAACGACCAAGTCAGTGCTCGCCGTCGAGCAGCGCACCTCCAGTTACAAGTAGGAGACCTGGTGTTAGTCCAAGACAGGCACCCGGGCAGCAAGTTCCAACTCAGGTTTTAGAAAGACCTGTGGCGCGTTAATAACTGCCATGAAGGGTTTGGAACTGATAACCCGCAATGTGTCGGCGTTCAGGAGGTTTCATGGAACCCTGGAGCTTGGCGTGAGCCCGTCAAACGATGCTGGAGGAGAATCTGACTGGGAAACTGGTTCTGAAGCGGAAGGAATTCCTGAGCGGTCGGAGACCATAAGCTCAGATTCTACAGGGCCGGACCGAGTTCGATGTGCCATGGAGAACACTGCAGTCCATGACCCAGGTGCTGGTGTCAGAGGAGGTGGCGGTCGATATGGGTTGCGGGGCAATCCAGAGCCTTCCCGCAGACTGATAGACTTCCACTGCTAGAGGGACTGATCCAAGGTTTGGGGTCGTCTGAAGCAGGTTTGATGTGCACACCAGATTGGGTTTGTTTAAAAAGTTTGATGATTGTTTTATTTGTTTTTGGGAGGAATGTTGTATCGCGAGGCGATATTTGGGGAAGTGGGCGAAACTATTTTGTATATTGGTCCCGGGCAGAGTGAGAGAAGCCCCGGTGACGTGAGCCCACATGGTTTTGCCCATGCTGCGCGAGTGCGCTAATAAATGTGTGTGCGCGTGCGCGAACGGCGTCAGAGCCGCCCGCGCGCCGACACTGAAAACACCACTCCTATGTCCTGGTCTAATTTACGCGGCCTGCGTAGTGCGCACCTGCTGCCCCGCCTCACTGGTTCCTCAATGCTGCCGTGCACTCCGTAATTACCCCGAGTGCAGCGGCAAACACAACATCTCCCTCAGTGCGGGACACCAGCAACACTTTTTTTATTGGGTCTGACACCTGGGGACTCAGGATCCAAGCAGACATCGGACCAGGAGGCGCCGACATTGTTTCCTGCCCTCTGCCTCATGCACTCATAAGCGCTGAAACTCTATTGCAGTGTTGGACGCCCGCAGCACTTTTTTTAACAAGGCTGACACTGTGGGACTCAGGATCCCAGAAGGTTTTGCACCGGGAGCTGATGACGTTGTTCCCTGCCCTTTGCCTCAAGAGCACATAAGCGCCAAAACTCTCAAGAGGCTCAGGACATCTGCAGCACTTTTTTTAATGGGGCTGACACTAAGGGACCCAGGATCCCAGCAGACATTGGGCCCGATTCACAGAAGTAATCTGAGACAAAATCCTAAACTTACTACTTTTGGTATTCACAGAAGGCATTTAGTAGTAGTAAAGTTAGGATTTTGTCTTAAGTCTGTCTTAAGTCTGTCTTAAGTCTGTCCTAAGTTTGTCTTAAGTTTGTCTTAAGTCTGTCTTAAGTCTGTCTTAAGTCTGTCTTAAGTCAAACTTAAGACAAAATCCTAACTTTACTTCTACTAAATGCCTTCTGTGAATACCAAAAGTAGTAAGTTTAGGATTTTGTCTCAGATTAGTTCTGTGAATCGGCCCCATTGTGCCAGGAGATGCCAACATTGTTTCCTGCCCTCTGCTTCATGCGCTCATAAGAGCTGAAAACTCTATTGCAGCGTTGGTCACCCACAGCACTTTTTTTAACAAGACTGACACCGTGGGACTCAGGATCCCAGCAGGCTTTGTGCCAGGAGGTGATGACATTGTTTCCTGCCCTCTGCCTCAAGCGCTCATAAGCACCAAAACTCTCCCACAGCGCAAGACGTCTGCAGCACTTTTTAGGTCTCGCCTACGCAGCGCGCATGCGCTGCTTAGGAGGAGACCTCTTGGAATCGATTAGCTTTTTAGGCCAAAAACGTGCACACCATTGCATTGCTTTCAATGGCAACGCGTGTACGTTTGGCGATTCCCTTGCGGGAGCGAGCTTTGGCGACATCTGTTTATAATTAACTTGCACACAGATGGTGCCCCTGCTCGCTCCCGCAAGAGAAACGCTTTGTGGGTCTGTTTTTTTTTTTTTTGCTCGTCAGCGCCTCGGGTGGAGTTCTCAAAAACAACTTGTTTGCTCCAGCAAGGCTTTAATCAGGGCTTTGGGAAAAAAAGCAAACGCCAACAAAGTTATCTCGTGCATCGCTGATCCGAACTCGTGGTTTAGTAAACCCAGATTACGTCTCGACTTCCGGCTGTTGCTTTTGGGGCTCGCATCTCTCCCGGAGCAGTTTCCGCCTGCAACGCATCATTTCGAGAGCCTCGCACGAGCCGTCGTTGTCTAACACGTACTTTCAAAGTGTTGCGATGGAGATGTTGCAGTGATATCTATTAATAGCCCTCGCCGTTATTGTGTTGCTGTTTTTTGATACAAGCGAGGCCCCGCGGTAACAAAGCAGTTTTTGTTTGATATGGAGCGGCTTTGGCTTTATTACTTACAGGCAGGGCCAGGGTAATAATGCGATTGTGCGTCCGCCGCATTTTTTCGCACAATTAGGGATATGCTGCGTTTGCCACATAATCCATTGTCTGCTTCATAATCTGCAGGTTTTAACAAAAAAAATGTTTCTAGCTCAAACGGTTCGAAAGTTGCTAAAAATGCTGCGACACGTGTTGCTGCGCAGTGGAAGGCAAATGTTTACTGGTCTCCCTTATTTGCACAATTTAAAGGGGGGGTCCCGTCTCAGCCAATCAGGAGTGAGGACCGGGGCTCCCTTTGAAGTCAGAATGGCGCAACCAATCATTAAAATAGATTGAATTATTTCAAAGGGGATCTGGCGTTTTTTCCCTCTTTCTGGAGACGGTGCGACCCCCGCCGGGGGCTGCTTGATATGCAAAAGAGCTGGCTTGGGGGCTGCGAGATCGGGCGGCAGAGGAGTCCTTTGCACTCGCGCTACCTCGCAACTCGCTCCTTGAAAATAAACCCACAGATATATATGAGCGCCCACTTTTTACTATAGTTGATGCCAACTCGGAAGCGTCTCATCTCACCGCTTTCCAATCTAAATAGTAAAAATCACGTGTGCCAAATATTTTTTGGGGTTGGGGCGCGCTTGGGCTCTTGACTTGTTATCAGTTGTCATTACTATTATGTTTTTTCCAGCGAGCGCCTTGACTGCTGAAATATCACTGCTCTGTGCGCCCAGCAGTGGCGGCGAGGGTGTGGGAGTGCAATGGAGAGATGGTGGTGGGGAAAGGGTTATGATAAGGTATTTCCATATATGTGTAAAATGCCGCCATGTCTTCCCACCTGAGGGATGGCAACCCAACTGATTACATGAATGCAGGAATTAATATGGATGATCGAATTGATTCTTGCATGAATAGATGCATTACTGGGCAAAGATGAATGGATAAATAAAAGCATGAATGGATGAATACATTAATGACTGTTTTGGGAGAATGAATGATCAAAGGTATATATGAAGATAGGTATACATTTATTTAAGAATTGATTTGTGAGTAAGGAAATAGATGAATGGATGAACGCATGACCGATTGATTGCATTTGTATTGCACTTGAATGAGCATTGTCTGTACCTAATCTTGAAGAAACATTTAAAACAAGCATTGGCATAGCCAATAGGTCTCGCCTTTGGGACCTTATAAGTGTTTAGCCATGCAACGGTTGATATTGTTGCACCAAGGATATTGTGCTGCATAACTAAATACTTATAAGGTCCCAAAAGCGAGACCTATTGGCTATGCCAATGCTTGTTTAATGTGGCTTACACCAGGGGACACAGGACCCCAGGAGACATCGCGTCAGAAGGCGTTGACGTTGATTCCTGCCCTCTGTTTCAAGTGCTCATTGGCACCAAAACTCTCCCACCACGTGGTATGCCTACAGCACTTATTTTAATGGGCTGACACCGGGCGGACTCATAAGCGCCATAACTCTCCCACAGTGCAAGACTCCCGCAGCACTTTTTTTTATGGGGCTGGCACTGGGGAACTCAGGATTCCAGCAAGCATTACACCAGGAGGTGCCAACGTTATTTCCTGCCCTGGCCTCTGCCTTGAGCACTCATAAGCGCTGAAACTCTTCTACAGTGCGGGACACCCACAGCGCTTGTTTTACTGGGGCTGACACCGGGAGACTCGGAGACTCAGGATCACAGCAGGCATTGTGCAAGGAGGCGCCAATGTTGTTTCCTGCCCTCTGCCTTAATCGCTCATAAGTGCTGAAACTCTCCCACAACACAGGATGCCGCAGCACTTTTTTTAATGGGGCTGACACCAGGGAACTCAGGATCCCAGCAGGCATCATGCCAGGAGGCTGCAACTTTGTTTCCTGCCCTCTGCCTCAAGAGTTTATATGCGTCAAATATCCCCTGCAGTGCAGGACGCATGGGGGCCACACCTTGGCAAAGTCGGGCACAGGGCCAGCCTTTCCTCTGCCCATCAGTGTCAGAAAGTGCCAGGGAAGGGCCACCCCCTTTGGTTCTGCATCAGAGTTCCACCTGCCACTCCGGTAAGACTAGCCTCATTGTATAGTGGCATATCATTTACTTTCGATTCTTGAACCTGCCCCTACTGTTTAGCTTGGACAGGAGCGGGTACTCGGTTCACACTGAACCACCTCCAAGTGGAGACCTCAACAACCATGTACAGTCCAACTGCATAGTGTGAGGAAGCTTGTACGCCCTATTTTTCTTCATGCTTCCTGTTTATAATTTGACTGCTGTGTAAGACTGTCATGTACAACAGGCAATAGGCTGTATATTCAGCCCAGGTGGTTACAAACTTTGAATGTACTGAGTACAACTGCTCTGCGACCCTATCTGGATTATGTTTTTTTCCTTCTTCCTTTTAATATTTCTCTGCTCTGAGATTATTGCCTATGGTCTTACTATCTTGGGTGCTTTTGTGTGCAATCCCTTTTTGTAAACAAAGTTTGTCAAGTCAAAGCTAACTATTTTTATCGCTCAATTACTGAACTACACTCATATGTCATGTTTGAGTTCAAAGAGACCAAATGGGGAAACGTAAAGCTTCAGAACCCACCCAGGGAATGTTCAAACATGGTATGGTAGTGATGAAAGCAAATAATTGCTCCTTAAATGACATTCACTTATTAATTGGGGAGGTTGAGTCAATTATTGGAAACAAAAGCCCTCAAGACAAGACCAAAAAAGGGTGAAGATGAGAACTCAAAGCAGGCAGAGCAAACATTATTGAGTATGTTTAAAAAGGGAAGAAGTTAGTAATTCCCCCCCCCGTAAGGCCCCTACTGCATGTGAAACAGGCCCATTAGCCCCCACAGAGGAATCACCCCCTGTGGATAACCTACAGGATATTCCCTTGGAGATCACTGTTCTATGCAGTAACCAGTTTGTGATTTTGCAAACGGTTGAGGAGATTTCTCCCACATGCGAAGTAACACCAAAACATCTTGAGCTTGGGTTATCCAGCGGCCAATCCCTGCTTGCTTTGCTAATCTTCTGGGGCCAGTTAGAGACATGAAGGAAGCAATAGGGGTTCTTAAAACTATGGTCTTACTACTGTCAGGTCTGGTGAAACAGCTGCTGGGGGGGGCATCAGTAGAAACAAATACCACCAATATGGGTAGGGTGAAGGAGACCAACTGTGAGAGACCCAAAGTGAGATCGACCTATCTAAGGGAAGCTGGGGAACCAGCTCAAAAACCAGCAGGGGGCACAACTTTGAATTTAGATACACCAGTGGCTGACTGGGACACTAGACACAGGGGAATTGTGGTGCTTGGCAACCATTTAGATCAGGCCTTAACTCACACGTAGTTAGGTTTGCGGGGGTGGACACAGTGGCACATTGGCTAGAAGGGGGGCTCCAGAGGTAACCGCCATCCAGAGTGACTTTTCAACTACTGCCCATCTTCCTATGATAAATGTCCCCAAGCTAAAGCCAACTTCAAATTATGAGTTTGAAGACTATTTAAAAAACGAAGTCATCCTTTGAATCCGCCATGTTAGGGACTGTAAATCTGTCATTAGGGTTGATTGTCAGTGCCAAATTTGGCCTTGTAGAAATCACACAAATGGAAAACTGGCTGATGGTCTAGTAGCCCTCGACGCAAGAACTTGCCCTCCTATTGACTCCTCTACACAACTGAAGTACCAAGGGGATACCAAGCATGTATATTTGAATTACGTGTCCCACTTTCAGCCTAACTCCAGTTCTTCCTTGGTATCCCTAGATTTCCTGAACCCCTCTTCTGGTTTTACAGGTGTCTGGGGAGCCTTTGTAAAAAGTTAGTGCCCTAACATGAGTCCTAGTCTATTAGGCCTGTCTCCACCTCTTTATCAGCTAACTGCCCACATTTCTACTTCATCTAACTCTATTTTCACTCCCTATGAGCAGCATAGCGGGCTGCATGGTAGACCAAGGAGAGTTGACTATTACGTGGTTTCCATTGTCTCCTGGAATGTGTTATGCCTAATCTCTAAAATGAGCTTGCCTGACTGGAGCACTTTCGTCGATGGGTTTGAAATGTACCTTTTTCAGGAGACGTGGTGTACCACTCCTGCATTTAGGGTTGGGTATTTAAACTTCTTTATTCCAGCCATTACTAATTTGCGTGGCCATCCCTTAGGTGGAGTAGCAATTTTGGTGAATCTCTCACTCAACTGTAAAATAGATGGAATTGAGCTAGATTCTCCTGACATTTTAGGGCTGCGTATAAGTACTGATAAGAATCCAAATGTTGAATTCTACAACTTATATGTGAGGGGGATGCAAGGAGGCAGGTTGTCAGATACAATATTGAAGTTGGAAAGTTTTTGGGAGACCAGAAATAGCTCTGCATATATTATTGCAGCAGGTGATTTTAATACCACATTTCAACCTCTGGACAGGGAAGATGCTGGCTGGAGATGAGGATGAAAGATGGGCTATTCCCCAGCTCCATCTTTCCCCAGTTAAAAAAAATTGTCATAAAGCCCTCTCCTTATAATATGGTCTAAGGGCATTAAATAGCAGAACATTTTCTGAGAGTAAAGGGGCAGCCCTCTATATTAAACCCTTCCACGAGAGCTGTGTCAACTATATATTAATCGATTTAAGGTTATGGCAATGTGTAGGTGACATGGCTGTGAAAAGCAGAACAGAAAGCAACAATAGCCCCCTATGTCTTTCTATGAGTCCACAATGGGGAAAACTCACTCCTGATCTCCAATCTCATTGCGTTACCAAGGAGGTTGAGTTTGCCAAAAATAAACACCACCTCAAATGGAGACAGTTGGCAGCGCAAGAGGATGCTTTATCCTCTATCGAGAATGAACTATTGAGCGAACTAGCAAATCTCAAAGCTGCCATGGCCTCCAGGGGGAATCCACAGGAAGTTATAAAAACCCATTCAAGTTTCTTTAACCAGTTAATTGCTCACTTTCTTGTGCCTAATCTCCAATAGAAGAAAAATGCACAAAACCCCGTCCTGCTATAACGCTGAGTTTAGAAAATCAAAATCCAAGCTAATATTAGTTATTAAGAATAAAAACATAAATCAAACATGCATCTTGCGCAAGGCTTATAAATATGCTCAATTAAAAGCAAAAAGGGATTGGGAAGAGCAAAAGTGGTGCAATCTCTTATCCTCTTGTCACAAGAAAGATATGACTACATTTTTGTCACTAGTTACATGGGGAAGAATTGATGCAGTAGCCCAACCAGCAAATAACATCTCGCCCTTAGTGTGGGTCACTAATTTTCAGTCTCTGTATGACGATGACCTGATAGATAGTACTAAAGATGATCAGATCTTCACTGATATCGATTAGACAGATCTTGTGGAGACATTTGACCTCCAGAACGTAGAATTTGCCATAGGTGCTACTGCACAGGGGAAAGACCTAGTGATATTTAACTTTTTGACAAAGCAAAATGGACGGACTACATTTTATTTTTGAGCAATGCTCTAGGCAAGGGAGTGCCAATCCCTTAGTCATGGAAAGGCGCTGAGGGGCTACCCATCTACAAAAAAGGGGATCATAGCCTTCCATCCAGTTATATACTTATAAGTGTGATTGACTGGATTCAGAAGGTCTTTTGTCGACTTGTTTTAGACAAAATTCATATATGGATTGAAGAAGGGCGAATACTCTCCCCCTTCTGAGCAGGCTTCAGGGAAAAAACTAGAATTATGAACCATGTATTTTGTTTTCTTCTACTGTACTGCAAAGAAGTTTTTTTACGCAAGGGTCACTTATATGTGGCCTTTGTCGACCTGAAGTCTGCATTTGACTTGGTCCCTCGGCAAAAGCTTTGGCAAGCGTCATGAAAGATAGGAATGCCCCTAATATACTATCAATCATTGTTCAGCTCCATGAGGGTAATCTCACCAATGTTCACTGGGGGGGAACAGGTCCAACTTACGAAGCCAATCGCGATCAGAAAGGGAATCCGTCAGGGATGTGTTCTTGCCCCTTCCCTGTTCTTCCTCTATTTGAATGAAGTAGAACACTTTCTTTTAGCTGTACCCGCTGATGCCCCGTCCCTGGTCAACGCAAAAGTATCTGCTTTACTGTTTGCCGATGACACACTGTTTGTGTCTCAAACACCCAAAGGGCTACAAACTTTATTAACAAACTTTGAGGAATTTTGCTTGTCAAGAGGTCTTGAAGTTAACGCAACCAAGACAACTTTATGTCAATAAACCAACATAAATCATTTAGAGGGAACATGTATTTGGGAGGAGAGGGACTTGAAAGGTTGGAGGCATTTGAGTATCTGGGTATCAAATTTCAAATAGCATGTAATGGAAATATCATATTGACAAAGTAACACTCAAACATTAACAAATATCTGGTGCCATCCTGGAGGCGTCATCCTGGAGTGCTTCCTTTGCAGGTCTGTGCTTCAAAAGCTGTGGCTGCAGCTTTGAATGGTGCAGAATTATGGGGGGTTTGTAACCTCTCTGACATGATCAAATCTGAACGTAAGTTCATCAGAAATTTGGTTTCCCTTCCCCCTATTACACTGTCTTATACACTTGACCTTGACATGGATAGAAAACAAATCGCTGACAAAGCAAGGCTTAGACCAATCTTGTTTTGGTGGAGACTTAGAACTACTCCCGAACACCAGGGCTGTTTCTAGGTGTTTTGCCGCCCTAGGCGAGAATTGAAAAATGCCGCCCCCTCCCTTTTACTACCATCACTCTCTCCCCCTGTCATCCCGGCTAGTTAATTTCATTTAAGTTAATTTATTCTTCAGCCCACCTCTCTTGGTTACCAAGTACTAGGGAGTGAATTCAACCAGTTAATATTGTATAACAAGCAGCCAAGTCTGCAAAAAATCGAACACTTGGACGTGATGCAATAATAATTCATCACCAAATACGCTCGTAAAACTGACTGGTGAAGACTGAAGGACGAACTTGAGTTGGAACACACCCCAAAAAGGAAATAGAAATAAGTGTCCAGTTAATCAGCACTTCACCAGCCTTCATTCACTGTGCCTCAGCCCTCCCGCCCCTCCTCGTCCTGCCCTCAGCGCTTCTCCAGGCTTCACTGTCCCTCAGCCCTCCCTCCCATCCTCCTTCCGTCAGCGCTTCTCCAGCCTTCACTTTTTCTCAGCCCTCCCTTCCCCCTCATCCTCCTACCCTCAGTGCTTCTCCATCCTTCACTTTGCCTCAGCCCTCCCTCTCCCTCCCCTCCTGCCCTCAGAGCTTCCCCAGACTTCACATTGCCTCAGCCCTGCCTCCCCTTCCTCCTGCTGCCCTCAGCGCTTCTCCAGGCTTCTCTTTGCCTCAGCCCTCCCCCGATCCTCCTGCCCTCAGCGCATCTCCATCCTTCACATTTCCTCAGCCCTCCCTCCCCCTCATCCTCCTGCCCACAGTACGTCTCCATCCTTCACTTTGCCTTAGCCCTCCCCTTCATCATTCCTTCCCTCAGGACATCAGCAGCCTTCATTCACTGTGCCTCAGCCCTCCCACCCCCTCATCCTCCTGCCCTCAGTGCTTCTCCATCATTCACTTTACCTCAGCCCCCTCCCGCCCTCAGAGCTTCTCCAGGCTTCACTTTGCCTCAGCACTCCCTCCCCCTCCTCTTCTGGCCCTCAGCGCTTCTCCAGGCTTCACTTTGCCTCAGCCCCCTCCCCCTCTTTCCCTCAGCGCTTCTCCAGCCTTCACGTTTCCTCAGCCCTTCCTCCCCCCTCATCCTCCTGCCCTCAGGGCTTCTCCAGCCTTCACTTTCATGAGCCCTCCCCCTCATCCTCTTTCCCTCAGCGCTTCTCCAGCCTTCTCTCTGCCTCCCCATACCCCCTCCTCAGCCTGCCCTCAGCACTTCTCCAACCTTCACTTTGCCTCAGCCTACTTCCCCTTGTCCTGCCCTCAGTGCTTCTTCAACCCTCACTTTTCCCCAGCCCACCCCAACCTCCATCCTCCTCCTTCCCTCGGCGCTTCTCCAGCCTTCAGCCTGCCTTCCCATCCCTTCCCCCTCCTCCGCCTGCCCTTAGTGCATCTCCAACCTTCACTTTGCCTCAGCCCACTCTCCCCTCATCCTGCCCTCAGTGCTTCTTCAACCTTTTCTTTGCCTTAGCCCCTCCTACACCCTCCTTCCCTCGGCGCTTCTCCAGCCTTCACCCTGCCTCCCCATCCCTCCCCCTCCTCCTCCAGCCCTCAGCGCTTCTGCAGCCTTCACGTTGCCTTAGCCCGCCACCTCCTCCTCCTGCACTCAGTGCTTCTCCAACGTCCACTTTGCCTCAACCCTCCCTCCCCCCTCATCCTCCTGCCCTCAGTGCTTCTCCAGCCTTCGCTGTTCCTCAGCCCTCCCTACCCTCCATTGTGCCCTCAGTGCTTCTACAGCCTTCACTTTGCCTCATCCCCCCTCCTCCTCCTGCCCTCAGTGCTTCTCCAGCTTTCACTTTGCCTCAGCCCTCCATCTCCCTCCTCCAGCCCTCGGGGGATCTTCTCCTCACCTGTAGTCTGAGTGCCCGGTGCGTCGCTGCCTTGGGGGTGAGCGTTGCAGGTGACCATGAGGCGAGAAGAGAGGTCCAACTCCGATCGGGTGGAGAGCGGGCGCGCACGTCCCCTGCCCGTGGCGCCGAACGTGACGTAACATCACGTCACGTCGAATTTTAGAAGGCTACCCAAATGTGCTTTCGAGGTCGAAGGCCGTTCACTCAAGGGGCTGGGCCGTTTCAACCATTAGGCAAGACTAGGCGGCTGTTCACTCAAGGGATACCCAAACTCATGTTTTTTGCCGCCCTCCCCCTTTTGCCGCACTAGGCGGCCGCCTAGGCTTGCCTAATGGTAGAAACGGCCCTGCCGAACACGCTAACTATGCAGAGGCCTTCCAGGATGTAATCAGGCTAGATAGATTCCACAAAATTGAGTGGTGTAAGAACATCAGAAAGGCATTGTCTTTTTTAAGCCTGCTGAGGCATTGGGAGCCCAACCAGTCCGAGGTAGTTCCTTTTAAAGAACAATTCAAGAAACTATACTGGAACTGGGTGGTACAAAAGAGTCTGAAAACAGCTCCAGAGGGAATCTTTCTATGAACTTTGTGCGGTTCAAGTGAAAAGTGAAGTCCTCAGTATGAAAAATATCTGGACTGTATTACGAATTCCTTAGACAGGAAATAATATGTTCAGTTCAGGTTAGGCTCTTTACCACTCCAGATGTTTACCGTAAAAAGGTCATCCCAAACTGGGTGCTTATTTATTTGCCCGAGCTGTAATAATCATAAAGAAAATATAGCCTATGTTCTGCACACCATATTCTCATCCAAGACAGACCTGGATCAGGCCAGTCTGTCAAACTTTTGGCACAAGAAACTGCACAACGTCCTTGAGAATTTTGCAATCTGATCCTAAACCTTTATGCGCTTTTGCCGTTGCGAAGTTTCTGGGCTAGATGTGAACTATCAGATTTAAAGCCTTGATAATGTAAATAGTGGTTGCCTAGGTGATCTGTACAGTATTTCATGTCCTGCACTTTCCTAGTCTTATAGCATTTTTGTCTTTCAAGTACATTTGCAGTGCTGAGGTTGCTTTCTGCGGTCTCATATTGCACACGAAGATATGCTGTTTATCTAAGTACTTGATATCTCTGTACTATTCGGTGCTAATAACGAACTTTGGGCATCATTACGATGGCGGGCAGACTACCGCAACGGAATGCAGGACCGTCCGCAAGGGGTGCGGCGGTCCCGCACCTGATATTAGGATGCCACCGCCACCGTGGCGGTGGCAAGCCCTATTCCCAGCATTGTGGCGGGCGGTGCTCACAGCACCGCCTGCCACAATGCTGGGAATAGACCTTGTGCATTGGCATGCACAAGGTGACAGGCACCGCGCGGTGCCTGCCACTTTGTCCATGCCAATGCAGGGGGGTACCATAGGTACCCCCCATGTGCACCCCCACCCCCCCAAATATATGGGGGCCCGCTACGGGCCCCCAAAGGCAAAGACCACATGCCTTTCCATGGCGGCAACACCGCCATGGGAAGGCACATCTCCGCCTGCATGCTAATATGGATGACGGTGTCTTGCAGACACGCCACCATATCAGAGCCCTTTTCCGCCCGGTCTCCTGTCAGACCGGCGGAAAACCGGCGGGCGGTCTTTCCGTCCGCCGGGGTCCCCCCTGCCATCGTAATATGGCGGGGGAAATTGAATGCGGGCGGTGAGAAATAGCGGGCGGATCGCAACCGCCATACGGGCGGTGGCAATCCGCCCACTATCGTAATGACCCCCTTAGTTGCTATGATTTTAAGTTAATAAAGTTTTGTTTTTCTTTGAAACTGCTCAACTGCACTTGATGATTTGTGACATTATATGCTACTATATAGCAAATGCCTATATTTGATGTGATGTTATATCTGAGAACGAATTCTGTGGCATTTGTCTATTTTAGACACAATTTTTAATGTTTTGTTTAACCACTGCAGATTTGATGGTGACTTTTGCACGCTGCACTTCATATGAAACATCTTAAGCTGTGCTGTCTATCTAAGCCCTTGCCATCTGTGTATGGTTTGGCACCAAACATGATTTTTTCTGCCTGGTTCTTTAACCTGAGAATATCTTGTTCTCTGAAATTGTCTATTTGCACTTTATTAACAACGATTCAATGTGTTGTTTTTCAGTGTGTGCTATTGCTATCAAAGTTGCTTTGAATTCTGTGGCCTATGATTGATCAGATTTTTGTTTTAATACTTCTTACAATTTGTGGTGGTCCTGAGTGTAAATATTGCATTTTGCACCTTATACAAAGCATGTTATGTGGTGCTGACTACTTTTGCTTATGTTAACTGTTAATGGTTTGGTGCTAATAATGATTTCATTGATGGGCTTTTTTAATTTGAAAACAGTTTGTTCTCTGAATTTGTATTATAATTAATGATTTTATTTGTTGTAATCTATCGAACACCTATATAGTCAAGATGTTTTAATTGCCATGTACCTTGTGGTTTAGCTTGTTTTATATATAGCATTTCAATGTTTTGTTCTTGCTGATGTTTTTATGTGTTTAATCTAAAATACACATAATTTGACTGAATCTTGTGTTCATGCAGAGAAGTTAAATCAAATCGAAAATGCACACCTACAAAGCTCAGGTAAGGAGAACATTTCTGCCGAAGTATTTTTTTTGCACAAACAAGTATGGAATCCAGACTCCACGAATAGAGACACCTGTTTTCCTGTTTTGTGGGTACATGTTACAATTATAACTATGGGCCTGATTTAGATCTTGACGGGACTACCTATCATCACTCCGTGGCGGAATAATACAAGTATTCCACCAAGTTGACGGAATCCTGCTCGCTCTATTTAGATGTGTGCAGGCTGAATCGCCAACCTCAATGACAGAGTCTTTCCCATCACGCATACGGTTCAGCGCTGTTGGTGTGGTGGTCTTCTCCACTGGCTAACTTTACTCCATTAGGGTAGCAGGATTGCGCTGAGCCTATTTAGATTTCACAGTTGTGCTGGTGGTGTTCTAGCTGCGGGTTGCAGACAGAGTGATTCAGTCGCGGGACGCGGTCAACATAGGACTATTCCTGTGGCTGTAGGATGGATGCTGGCATCACACATCTGATGTGTTTTACCTAATTGTTTGCACCTGAATACCACTCTATAAAACACACTCCATTTCAGACCATGATCCTTTGCCACTCCAGCACAGCACAACATTTTCCTGGAGAAGTTTTGTCATAGTATACTGGAGTTTTTTTGCTCCCTCTGTTACTTGTGCATTTAAAAATAAATTCTTTGACTTGTGGGTTTACAAATTCATTTAATTTAATTACATTATAATAGCAGGGAGGAGAAATCCCCGTTTTATAGAGGGAGAATTGTCAGTCATTGTGGATAACGTATTAGAGTAGAGCCACAATTGATTGGAGCCCAAGTCCAAAATACAACCACATCTCAGAAAAGGCAAATGTGGACCAGAGCAAACAACCTGTGCACACAGGAGGAAATTGGGATGAGATGGAACGACCTGTGGGGAAGAGTGAGTTCCCTGGCCTCCAAGTGTCACCTGGAGGCCCAGAGGCCTGGTAGTGGTTCTCCCAGCCCCCCCTTACAACATTTTCACTGCGAGGAAAATGTCTTTCAGATCTTACATCCTGAAGGCTTGACAGGAATCCCTGGTGGAGTGGAATGTGTCACTAAACCTAAATGTTGTTTTTCATTTTAATTTAGCTACTGCTAACCTGTTTTGCACCTTTGTTAAACATATAAACCTAGATATATCAGTATAATTTATTTTGGCTTGCTTGTTTGTTTGAATTTGTTTTGTTGTAATTAAGATTATAGGTTTCAGTCTCCAGTACAGTTCAAATGATGTAATGGTGATTTTACACCAAATAACATATTTCATATATGTGTTTTATATTCTAAATGTCAGTTTTTTGTTCTTACTGCACATCTTCACTAGGTATGTTTAACTTATTTTGCAAGTGTTGTGCATGTTTAATTGAAATGACTTCAACTACCATAATGCCTTGTTTTTGTTATTTGAAAATAATATTGCAATGTAATTTTGCTCATTCTATTTTCTACCAAATTTTCACATACGTTGAAGTGTTATGTAGTTTATCAATCTCTATTTCATGCTATATTTTTAAATGTGTTTGTGTTTAATGTTATATGTTGTCCTATCCTTAATATCTCATTGAAATTATGGTAATTGTTTCACAAGTCAAAGTTTTCTGACTTACAAATGCGAAGATATGCAATTTTGTATGCTAAATATAGGTTGTCTTATTTTTAAACACATTTACTGTGCAATGTTTATATGATGAGTAATACTATGTATCCTTCTAAGTTGTGTAATTGTCAGACCTTTTGCCTGCTAGGCCTTGGAATGGGTTCTGTCACATTTCTCCTTTTTACTGTGTTGTGTTGAATCTTTGATATATCGTATATATACTTTCTATTTTTGTTTCATTTCAGGACATCTTTTAACAGTTTTTTAAAGTTGTTTTGTGTGTAATTTCAACTGTTTATGTAAAATATTATAATACCACTGTAAGGTACATTCATGACATTAATTACATCTTTCCCATTATTCTTCTTCATTTTTAGCTTTAAACTTGTTTTACGTATAATCCAGACTTTTACAACTTTTTTTGTTTCTTTTACATTCATTAAAGGTCCAACACCCAGAGTACGTGGACATCAATCTGCCACTGAGGATGCCTCCCCCCCCAGACCAGAAAAAGGCCTTCAGGGAAAACTCAACTCATGAAAGTCCGGATGACGAGGAGCAGGCTAGTCCATCTGGTGTGCCTGGGCAGACAGCTCCATTGAGTCACACTCAGCCCACACCTACACCTCCCACCCCAGCTGTTACCACCCCCCAGCCTATGGATACCTCCACTTCCTGTGTCCAAACCAACATCAGCCCAGTCCTGGCTGCAGTTGAACAAACACCACCACCACCTCCAGTTCAGTCGGGAACCAGTAGGATGGGGCACTCTAGCTCAAGGGCACAGAGTAGTGGGTGTAGGGGTTGTGGAAGGGAATGTGTGGACCAGCAAAGTGAGGCCGCTGGGTTCACTGTCACAAGGCCACCATTGGCCAAGTCTTGGGATCGATCCATCAGTCCTAAGGCATGATGGGCGAGGTCCTTACAGAGCACCAGGAGATGAAGCAGGTGCAGAGGGAGCACAATGTACAGATTGAGAATCTGAACTCAAATTTGGGCTACCTGACTGGGGTGCTGTTGGAAGTGGGGGTCCTTATCCCTCACCGCCGCCACCAAATGCTGGAGGCGGGAGTCGCCATCCCACACCACTGTTGCCAGGTGCGAGATCCGGACCCCTCGTTTCAACGTTAGGCTAAGTAAGGACACCGTCTGAGATAGCCCTGCTCACCCCCTTAGTAGCTTGTCATGAGCAGCCAGGCTTATCTCCAAGGCACGAGTGTACAGTATGTGCAACCACACTCACAGCAACCCAATGATGTCACCACAATTAGACTCCACACAAGTTTTTATAAAACGAGTATAATCTTTATACAAGAAGATATACGATATGACCACACAATACAAAACCAACATATAATAATGGGTAGTATTTCTTCCGGTGGATTGGTAGGTTCTAATCCCAACCACCGCTTCTAACCAACAGTTAAGCTGACTTCTAACCGTTTCCAAAAGGTTAGGTAGGTCGTATTGCTAGAATCACACACGTTGCAAAAGCAACGAAATACTGCAATGCGTAACGATATACTCCTGAACTGTGCAATAGAGAAACAATGCCATACGTAGCGCCAGAGGCATGTACTTTGCAATAGAAGAAATAATGATATGCGTATCACCACCAGCATGCCCTGTGCAAGGAAGAAACAAAGCAATGCGTCACGCTACAATCATGTACTGTGCACTGAAGAAATAATGCAATGCACTGCGTTATAATCAGGTACTGTGCGATGAATAAATAATGCAATGCGCCACGCTTACAATCATGTACTATGTAAGGGAAAACAACGCAGTGCGTAGCGCACACAGCATGTAGCTCGTCAGGCACAAATAGAGTCAGGCGTCATACGACAGTTCGATAGTTCGTTAGCAGCAATAATGCAAAGTGTAATACGACAGTCTAGGTGCTCCGTTAACAGTTGCCCCCGACATGGATCAATGATGACACAAAAGTAGCGCTTCTCACTCCGGCCCCAGTACTGCCCCTCCTTGGGCCAGCGCGGGCCTCGATCCGAGCCGAAGCAACAGGCTCACGCAGCTGCCAGGAGCGAGAGGCCGAGAGAGTGTCCCTCCGAGCTTGCACCCCACCCCAGGTGGTGATCCACGTTACCTGGGGGGGCGCGACCCCACTCTCCTCCCCTCCTTCAGCGACTTGGGCCTTGATCCAGAACTCCGTCAATGGGCACAGCGAGCTCGGGCCGGTGACTCCGCTCCTCCGGGACTGCCGGTCTGGGCCGCTACTGTTGCACTCCGAGGGCCCAATGACCTGGCCCTCCATCCGGCGGTCTCAGTGGACACCGGGACCCGACCTCAGCACTTGTGGAGACTTACTTCGATATCGGTGCAGACGCTACCCAGGCACTCCTCACCAGCGCCTCTGGTTGCACCGCGACACGCACTCTGCGCGTCCGAGACTTGCCTCTTCTATGGTGCACACGATGACCAGGCGATCGTCACCACTCTCGGCTTGCACCTCGACACGCATCCTGCGCGTCCGAGTCTCACCTCTTCTCCCGGTGCACACAACGACCAGGTGCTCTTCACCAATGCCTCGGCTTGCACCACAACACGCACCCTGCGCGTCCGAGTCTCAGCTCTTCTCTCGGTGCACCCAACGACCAGGCACTCTTCACCGACGCCTTGGCTTGCACCACGACACGCACCGTGCGTGTCCGAGACTCACTTCTTTTCCCGGTGCACACAACGACCAGGCGCTCCTCACCAACGCCTCGGCTTGCACCATGACATGCACCCTGCGCGTCCGAGTCTCACCTCATCTCCCGGTGCACACAACGACCAGGCGCTCCTCACCAACGCCTCAGCTTGCACCACGACACGCACCCTGCGCGTCCGAGACTCAGTTTACTCCCGTGTGCCTACGATCACAAGGCACAACTTCTGAGGGTCTCAAGCTGCAAAAGAACGCCCACACCATGTTGCTTGGGACTTCTCCAAAAACTTTTATGTTCCTGTGTTTCCAAACAGGGAGCCAGCTCACCTCGGGCCCTTGGGGTTCAGGACACAGCACAAAGCACAGTCCTGTTCAAGAAGGGGGGGACACCACCCACTGCAATGTCCCTTCAGTCTCTTACTTAGTAAAAGCTACAAACTGCAGGCCAGCCCCAGATCACGAAGCAAGGGTCAGTCCTATCCAGCAGTATCTTCAGCAACTTCTTCCTTGGCAGAGGTTCTTCTTGACCACAAAAGAGGTCAAATCCTTTGCAGACTCGACCTGTCCATTTCACTATTCAAAATTAAACCAAATTCTAGGGGTTTCAGTTCTCTTAGTTATACCCCTTCATGTCTTTGAAGTTCGTTGTGCTCAGGGGTCCCTGACCCCTTCCTAAATCAGTTCTGGGTGTCTCCCTCCCAGTGTCACCTTTCTCCCTTTAATACTGGGGGTCTGGACCCTTAATCACTCAGCAGGAGATGGGTCAATTGTTTTATAGCTGCAACCCAGGCCTCTTCACCTCCCGGGGTTTCTCCTCACATACTCTCCAGATGCAGGTCAGCCAGGTGCCATCTCACCCCCTCCCATCTCAGATCCAGACAGTCAATCCACATTCAGCAGAGACACACAGAAATGCTTAAAGCACAAAACTCAGCCACTTTCTAAAAGAGTGGTTTCTGAACACACAGTGACAAAACCACTTTCATAGAAAGATGTGTTATGACACTGTGAGTTCATACATACTAAACTTCACCTCTCCATTATAAACTTATAGGAAACTAGGCTATCAAAACACCATACCCAGCCTCCCCCATTCTGTCCTTTGGGCAGAATGGCCTTTCACCAGTAAAAACAAAATGGAGTGTTTTTTCACTGTCAGGACATAGCACACACCTCAGTATATGTCCTGCCTTTTACCTACACTGCACCCTGCCCAGGGGTTACCCGGGACCTACCACAGAGGTGCCCACAGTGTACGCAAAAGGGAAAGTAAGGCCTGACAAGTTGTTGCACTTGTCAGGACAACATGCTAACTTAGCAAACTGCGCGCAGGCCCTACACTGAAGGCCTGAGTTCCCTTCTCTGCGCGCCTTTGCATTACTAGCCCTTGCACACACAGTGCACATCACTAGGGCCTTTTACTAGTAAGGCAAACATACCAATCATGGCCAGTCAATTACCATTGTACTTTACATAGGGAACCCTTGTACTTTGACACTGATCAGCAGTGGCAAAGTACCCAAAGCATCTAAAAACAAAGGCGATAGAGGCAAAAAGTCAGGGGTAATCACGCCCAGATATGCCAGGTCTAACAGGTGCCGCATGCCATTTACACCCATATGTGCAGGTCTTTTCCAGCACCATCTTCCCCTTTCTGTGGTCCAACAACATCGGGGCCAACTACATCTGCCTCAGTCACAGAAAGGGAGGCAACACCTGCTCCCACCTCAGTCCCTGCAACTGTGGATCCATCAGCCCGCGTAGGAGCACACATTCATCTGGGCCACCAGGAGATAATGGCAAAACAACGACCACCTCCAAGAGATGCAGAACCTAACGTTCTCCAGTGTGTGACGACCATTCACTCTGTGGACTATTTTCTGGACACATTTACTTCTCTGATGCCAGTTGCATTTTGGGCATTGGATTTCAAACATTTCTGGCTCTTCAATAATAGTTTCATTCACCATGATTGACTTTTATAACCTTTAGTTAATATTTTATTGATATCTGGTTTTAGTTTATTTTGTTTTTTAAATAAAAACAAAACTAACAAAGTCAAAGACTGCTGTTCTATTTCTTACCTCAATTTCTTTATAATATGTTCCCTTCCATCATCTATATTAAAATGTAGAAAATAAAATGAGTGTTTATACATAAACAGATGCCATGTAGCTAATGATTCTCCCATTCTCCTAAAATAACAAAAAAGAACAAATTGCACAAACCCAACTGATGTACGTTATTAAAATTTTTAAAAATAAAGGTTTGCCATAGTTTACAAAAAACATTACAACCCATGCATAATCAAAATCATCAGTGCCATTTTAACATTTACAGTTCCAGACATTGCCACCATTGAAGAACATGATATAATCCCCCAAAAATCCGATTCAATAGGCAAACTATCGTTGATTTCCTTCATCAGCTGAAGCTTGATCTTCTGGCTCAGAAAAGAAATCCCACATCAATAACACCAATAGGGAAAATCCTGGTATTACTCCATTTTGTGGCCACAGGATTATTCCAAGACATTGTTGCAGTATCTGGTGCAATGCCACAACCAACTTTAAGTGGTGTAATACAAGACATTCTTTCTACAATGATGAGACACTTCAACAGCTTCAGACACTTAACACAAAATGAGGATTTAGCCAATGTGAAGGGAGATTAGTATGCTTTGGGGCGAATGCCACATGTTGTTAGAGCAATTTAAGCTGCACATATTGGCTTGGGGGCAACATTCAACAGAAAACAAGTCTACTACAATCTTAAAAACTTCAAATAAATAACTTTGCAAGTTGTCTTTGTACAAGATGTGTGCACCCATTGTTTGTTTTGTGTGTCTTTCACAGGATCAACCCATGGTTCCTTTGAACTTTGCAACCGCAGCATATAACTGCAAATGTCACAACTATAAATGTCCAGATGAAGATAACAAGGTGAAGGGTCCTGAAAGAGATGAATACAAAAAGATTCATTAAATTACACTGCAAAATAGACACCTTACAAATGAATAATTTTTTAGGACACATTTTCTAACAACAATGAAAGGTAAACAATTTAAATGAGCACAGTAGTGAATATGTCAAAACGTTGATCAACAAACATCTTCACCCTGGATTTCACTTAACTTGACCTTTCTAAAAAATGTCCAGCAAAGACTTTTATCCTCATTACATTAAAAGTTAGTTCAACATTTAATGTAATAAAATGTCAATATATACTTACACTAATGTGAAGAAGTTGTCAAGGACATATTGACGTACGTCAATTCCTTCCTTTCTACTACTATTATCTTCATTTGGCATTTTAACAACATCACCCGGTGTCTCTTCATGGTGTCCATCCTCTGCGATTTATGTGATGTTTTGTTGCAGGGCTATGTGTGCAACATGAAACAGAGCATGGTGATCTAGTACACCTTATCATGTGAGTAGAGGAGGTCTCCACCAACCTTATCCTGACATTCAAATCACTCTTTTAGGAGCCCAACAGCCCACTCCACTGGCTTCTGTGTTCTTCCATGGGCCTCATTGAAGCAGACTTCCCCATGCGTGGTTGAATTCCTCAGGTGTGCCACCAACTATGATTGGTTAGGATAAGCTGAATCTCCTATATGACAAAAAAAGAGCCAACAATTGTATTACTATTGAAGATTTGAAAATGAACCAAACAATATATTGACAGATTGTACTTACCAACAAGCCAGGCCCTTTCAGGGGCAAGTTGTGACATTTGCAGGGGTATACTGCTGTTCCTTAGCACAAAAGAATCATGGGATGATCCTGAAAAACGTACACACAAGCTTGTGATGTACAAATCAGGTAAGCAGACAACTTCAAATAAGTTCTTTCGATTGTGATTGCTGGCAACAACATTGTTGGGTCAATTCACCAGAGTTTTGTGCTGAATTGCCCCAACAATGTTGTTGCCAGCAGAATAAACACTGAATACCAACCATAATCCGTGAGTGCAAGTGGAATCTTTTCCGTGGAGGAAAATTGTTGAACATATATATATGATTTCCGTTGGACTGGATTCAATCAGGATTGTGGTTCTTTATATATATATATATATATATATATATATATATATATACACAAGCAAAAAAGAAGCAGAGAACTCTGGGTAGTTCTCAAGTTAAGGTGGAAAGCAGCTTCAGTACAGAGCACTCTCAACACCAGCGATACTCTAAATTTGCTCACCTCAAATGTCTGCTTTTCTATCAAAGTCTTTAAGCATAAGGTTAGCACAGGGCCATCCATGCCGCGATAGAAAGGGGCAAAGTCTTAAGAGTATCTATCTATCACTTAAGATACAGTGGATGTTCCTACCAATGGCTACATTTTTGATTATACATATCACAAATATGTCTTGCATCGTAAATACATTTTTTTATATTAAAAGTGACAGTTTTGGATGATGTGTTACTCCTTAACAAATGTGCATGTAAGCTAGTCTGTTTTTCCCCAAAAAAATGTTGATAGGCGCACATTTTCTAATAAAACAGACAGGAATGTGTACACATGGGTGACAGAGGGCCTTATTATGAGTTTGGTGGTCCATTGGACCGCTGAATCCGTAGTGGCTGTCCACCTGCCCGTATTATGACTACAGCAGTGAGACTGCCACAGGACTGCAGTTACCGCTGGGATCCTTGATCCTGTGGTGGTGGCGCAGTGTTCAGAGCCCACAATATGCAGACAGTGCAGCTGCTGTACCGCCAAGCATATTATGAGTTTTTTCACCGCCACTGTTTCCATGGTGGTGAGCCTGCCAAGAAACGTGTGGCAGTGAGAAAACTAAGGGGGGCCCTAGAGGGCCCCCTGTTACCTTAGGGCCTGTGCATGCATGGAGAGGGCACATGGTGTGCCCCCTTGTCTGTATGCACTCTTGTTCCTGCACAGCATGGACTTCAAAGTCCATGCCGTGCAGGAACGTGCTTTGGCACTCCCATGGCAGTGGCTTTCTAAGGCTCACCTACCAGCCTTCTAAAGGCACCATTGTGGGACTGGCAAAGCAGGACTGACTGACCTGGATTCCAGTGGGAATCCGGTGGTCGGTCTCAGTGCGGGTTTGGTGGTGTGGCAGTGGGGCGCTGGCGTGGTGGCCTGCTGCCAAACCGCCAAATTCATAATAAGGCCCAGAGCAACACATACCACACAACCTATTTTATATTTCCTTTGTTAGGTCCAGATGAAAGATAATTGTTCAATAAAAGTGGATACTTAAAGGGACCTTTAGATAGAATGTTCCATCACATATATTTTGGAGTATACCATCTGGAAAACTCTAAATCAGGCTCAACTCAAGATTCATGAGGAAATTGAAGAAATGCATCAAGGATAATCTGTTGCATATTGTGATTTGCTTACTATTTTTAAATTTGTAAATTACATATGAATCAGTGTATGGAATATTTACTGTAATGTTGTACCAATTTGTGCCTAAAGTACAAAGGTAGTTTTGCTTTGTAAGATTATTTGTGACATAAGTACACTATTCAATACAACAAATCGGAACTATTCCGACGTGTTCAACTGTTCCTGGAGAGAATTTAGAAAGGTGAATGGAAAAGTTCATAATGATATAGGAGCTATATGGGGAAATTACAAAACTGTTACCAAATGGTTTCTGAAGATGTTCCCTACATGCAGGAGATAATGATAAAAATTAACCAAAGTTTGAAAAACTAGAAGCAGGTGAATACTGATAACTGTAAAAATGTTTTGAGAAAAAACTTCATGACCTGTTCTATTTACACAGATACAATAAAGTTATCATCATCATCTTCAGAGGCCTCTACAAGTCATCAGTCCCTGTTGGTGACCCTACAGGAACTGTACCACTTGCATCCTTGTCCACCACCCAGAGAGCCATCTGTACACTCCCTCTTGCCCCCTCCTCAGTTGGCCATACCCTCGCCCCTAAAAGGGCTGGGGTCTCCTTTGCTGCAGGCACCTCACCCACTGCCCCTGCCCCCTGGATGCATTGAGTGAGGAGGCTATTAATCTCCTACGCAGCATCTCTGTAGACCAGACTGCACTCCTGAATCCAGGGCCTTAGTTGCCATATGAAACAAAGGGTAGCATACCTGGAAGGCATTTATAGTGCTATGTCTGGCCTGCAGAGATCATTTACAGGACTAGCCTACTCATTGACCACAGCCTTCCAACCAGCTTAACCATGTACCCCAACTCAGGTCCCTTCCTCATTCGAAATCCAAACTCCCACCCCTATCCCAAGCATACTCACTGCTTTGCAGGCACCTACTCCAACACACAGAAGCATCACACTCATAAAAACAAATACACAAAAAAACATAAATAAATGCACACACAGCATACAGGCACCCCCAACCAACACAAACACTACCACACTCATACGCACTGCACTCTCCACCACACCCAAAACCACAGCCACACCACCCCCACCACAACCACCACTACTCTCACAACCACCACACCCACCCCACCACAACCACCAGCACCCTCACAACCACCAGCACACCCATAAGCACCAGCCCAGCACACCCACAAGCACCATAACCACCACCACACCCACAACCATCTGCACACTCACAAACCCCACAACCACCAGCACATCCACAAGCACCAGCACACTCACATGTACCACAAATAGCACCACACCCACAAGCACCACAACCAGACCAACCACCTCAACAAAACACTCATCTAAACATAAACACTCACACAAAAACCCACCTGTACCCACAACAAAACATACCAAACCAAATGCACACACTCTCCGAAACACCAAAACATACTCCAGACCAGCATACAACTGCACAACAGACAGACACACATCACACACTCCAGCTCCCTCTACCTCCTAAATCTAGTCCTCTCCCACCCATCCTGATCTTTCTCCTCATTCTGATTTCTTTGTAGTCTGGCCTTGACCCCTTCCAAACCCAGACTCACACTTCCCATCCCTTCCAAACCCAAACTCACACTTCCCATCCTTTCCAAACCCAAACCCATCCCCGAAATCCAACCCTCCCACCCCTGCCAAACCCACCCCTTCCAAACCCAAACCCACCCCTACCAAATCCAAACCCACCCCTTCCACCCCTGCCAAACCCACCCCTTCCAAACCCAAACCCACCCCTACCAAACCCAAACCCACCCCTCCCAAACCCAAACCCAAACCCACCTCTCCCAAACCAAAACCTATCACTCTCAAGGAAGAGCCTTGAGGTGCCTGCTCTGTGCCCAATAGATGCCCCCTCCTGAGGAGGTTACCTTTTGGTAGTCAGTTTAGGAGTCAAATTCTGGGCAACAATGACACAGGCTGTTGCTGTGTATATTGTTTGTCCCCCCATATTATTTTTTCCTTAATAAATTATTTGAGAGGGGATCGTGGCCAAGGAGGCCAACATGGCAGACACATTCTAACGTCCCGCCGGACCCTGTCCCCAAGAGCCATGAATAATCCGACACAGAAAGTGACCATCTGCCTACCTGGTGGCAAGTGGAGACCGGTGGTTGTGCTGCGCTGCATCCTCCTCAGCTCAGTGCCGGATGGATCCGAGCGGTGAGACCCGGGATCCGATGCGCGGCTGAATGCCAAAGGCCTTTCGGACGCGTGCACATTATAGAAAATGGGGTGACCCAACCAAATCCTTGGACCTGGGTATCAATTGGCATAGAAAACAATGGTCCTGGACCGATCTTTTTACAAAAAACAACCACTTTCTGAAAAAATTGTTACTTCAAAAATGATTCCGTGCATGCATACAGTTAGCACAAGATAGATTGAATCCAAAAAGAAAGAAATAAAGAATCCTTTGATGTGCAACAGCCTGATTCTTTTCTTTAAAAGACATATTTATTATCAACAACTCTCTGTTGTGTTTATAAATCATATTTGAACCCATGAACTGTAAATAAATATATTGTTGGACAGGCCAGAATAGACTGATTTTGGTTATCAGTTATATGAATTACAGTAATGTTTTATTTTTGACGCCTTTTGGATTCTTTCCTTTCCTTATCCTCTCTCACTTCACACCCGCTATGCACTTTTTCCATTGAAGCAACTTAAAGTTATATGCATGGTAGAGTCTCTACCAGTTGTTGATAATAAGTTTATGAATAATAAATATATGTCTTTTAAAGAAAAGAATCAGGCTGTTGCACATCAAAGGATTCTTTTCAGAAAGTGGTTGTTTTTTGTAAAAAGATAGGTCCAGGACCATTGTTTTCTCAGACGCGTGGAGGCAAGACAGCAAGCTGCTGTGGGCTCATCCACGAGCTGACCGGAGCCTGTGGAGTGGCGTCTGGGCTCCTGCTGGGCCGCTCCATGACTGCCCGAAGATCTGGTGGGGGCAGAGGAGTACACTAGAGTACACTAGAGAAGACCCACCGCAGGGGCCCGTCTGAGCCCGGTGAAGCTCTGCCCTCGAGTACAGGGTCACCCGATCGGAGTGCCAGAGGCAGCGGTGGCCTGGTCTCCCGCCCTCCTTGGAGGCCCCCCTCTCCTGTGTGATTGGAGATCGGAGGGAGAGCCAGGTGGTGTACAGAGTGGCCTGCTCTTAAGTGCCCTCTGGGGCTGCAAGACAGGAGGCAACTGTGGTGGCCCAGCAGGGAAGATCCACCTCTCTTTCTCTCCTCTAGACGGCATCATGCGGGTGCTGCACTGGACCGACCCCGATCCGGAGTTGGACTCGCTGAAGCTGGAGGGGCCCGCAACTGAGGTACTCCGGGTACCTGGGACTTGAGTGGGGAGGGGGCCTGCCCGGGGCCTGATCGCAGGGAATGGGCCCTTGACCGGAAGACCTGGCCGACTGCCCCAGAGCCTGATTTGGAACCCTGTGGACAAGATTGCTGAGGTCCTGGGAGGCACAGGATCCACCGGCTCGCACCTGCTCTGAGGGGGGGCATAAACAACTCCACAGCAAACCGACCCCTGGTATTGGGACTCAATCCGATGTGTGCTATCTGGAGGAAGCGGTGGGCCATGGTAGGCCTGGATTACAGACTTGGCAGGGGGGTGCCGCAGAGGGGTAATCGGCTGACTCTGTTAGAGTGGGGCCCTGGTGAGGTTCTCTCCTCCCCCTATTCTCACCCACGTGTCCCCCTGGCGTCCACCGACGGGGGGCATCGGGGACTCACTGGGACGACTTTGTGGAGTGCTTGCTGGAACACTGCACTGAGGTCCTGCTGAGCACCTGCTGAGACCAGGTGCAACTCGGAGACGTTGAGACCCTTGTGGGACCCAGAGGCTGAGTGGCCGGTCCTGTGGTGCGCTCCCGTGTGGTTCCGGAGGAGCCACTGCTAGGCTAGCTCCGCCCCTTCGCAATGGAGGTTCAGATAATGGCGTGACCACCGGGAACCACCTCGTGTCGGGCCATATGTTATCCGGGCGACCTGGGGCCTAGCCCTAATCTCCTGATTAGGTGGGGGAGAAGCCACTCATATGCTCTCTCTGGAGGGACGCATAGTGGAGTCTTGGATTTAATTGGAGAAGGAGGGACCTTGTCGACCCGGCCCGCTTCTGCAGAGCCTCGATGGGGAAGGACAGGCTGGCTCTTTCGGGCACTGCACAGACTCAGACCAAGATGGACCAATATACTGCCGGTCCAGCGACAAACTCATCGGACCGCCCTGGTGGTGAGGGGATGGGGCCTCCTCATCCGGATCTTGCTACGGTACTCCAGGCCATCCAGAATTCGCAATCCGCGGTGGAGACTAAAATAGGAGAGGTGCGGATGGATATGGCCCTGTTGCGCCAGTATCTCCGCAATGCCACAATTAGACTGACCAAGGCAGAAGCACAGATCTCATCAGCAGAGGATGACATCTCCACCCTACAAAAACAACTCTCCAATCTGCTCACCAGAACGGCGGACCTCAACAAACGAGCAGAGGATGCCGAAAACTGATTCCGGTAAAACAATATCCACCTAATAGGCGTCCCAGAGCGGGCAGAAGGGGACGACCCCAGATTGGTGGCGGATCGCGTAGAGAGATGGATGAGTTCGTGGATGCCAGCCGACCGCCTGTCCTTCTGGTTCGCCATTGAAAGGGCGCACCGGGCGCTGATTACCCGACCACCACCGGGGGCTCCACCTCATCCTATCATTGCCTGCATCCTGAATTTCTGGGACAGGGATGCCGGTCTCCAGGAAACGCGAAGGCATGCTGATCTCCGCTTTGATGCGGTACCACGGTCCTCCTCTTCCCGGACTACACCCGGGAGGTCCAACAAAGGAGTCCAGTACCGCCTTCTCTTTCCGGTACGCCTACGGGTCCAGTACCTGGGCAAATCTCTCTTCTTTGAGACACCTGAAGCGGCATGGCAGTGGCTCACCGAGGAGTGACTGCTGCGGGGGACTACTGCTTCTCCATCCCATTGGCTAGAAATGCAGAAGACAAAAGACACACATATTTTGCCCAAGCCCCACAGAACGTGCAACAGATCGATGAGGGGGTGGAGATGGGGCCGCTCACTATCCCCCCAGGGTCCTCCGAGAGGCACCTCCATCGCTCTCCAAGAGACTACCCAGCCCTCTTCTGGTAGGGTGGGGGGGTTGAGCACTGCAGTGGAGGAACAGAGTCCCCACAAAACGAGTTTGCCGGCCCTTCAATCTGACTCAGACTTGTCCCGCAGCCCCAATATTGTTTGACTATCGACTGACCATCACCTCTTGTACGCAAATGTAGAGGGCTTGAGGCGTGGAGGTCGCCTTTGGTCTTGGCATGGGGCACCACTTTGAGTCGTCGTGGCCCTGGCCGGAGGTGCGGGTGGGGGTCTCAGCCAAGGCCAGGATCCTGGGACATCTACAGACTCCGCCGCTCCCTGAATGAAAGAGAGGGGGGAGCAACTTTCTTGAATCTCATCACCTCTGGGGGCCCGGTCAATGGCCGCTTGGTGGGCCCGTAAAACTTCTGGTCTAACCCTGGAGGGATCTTTCCCTTCTCTTTACATGGAATTTGGGGATTCCCACATGGTCCTTACGACACCTAGAATGTTATTGATCACATTGGTTACTTATGTACTCACTGTTAGTAGGGCGACAGATGCTTCTGGGGTAGAAGTATGGGGAGGGGTGGAAGTTGGGGGAGGGGGTTTATTTATGCACTGTTGCATAATATTATGTTTAACCTTTCTTCCATACAGTTCAGGTTGAAATACACGCACACACCATACTGTACCGCACAACCCTGGGGAAACTCCTTTTCTTTATGGACACATTCATGTCCGGAGCAGGCCCCGCGGGCCTGTTGAGGACCTCCACTGGGATACAATATTGTTTGCTTGCCTCACGGATCCCTACCACCCGCAAATATGAGCTTCCAGGTAATGCCATGGAATGTTAACGGCTGTTTTAACCTTTGCCCACCGACACCACCCGGAGGCCCTCCTGCTGCAAGAGATGCATCTCCTAGGGAAACTCTGCCCCTTCTTAGCACAGAAGGGTTATGACAGGGTCTACTATGCTGGGTTCTCACGCAGGGCCAGGGAGGTTGGCATACTACTACATTGTACCTTTCCATTGAGGGTCACTCAGGTCACACAAGACTCACAAGGGCGATATATCACCCTGGAAGGACAGTTAAAAGGACAAATGGTGTTACTGGTTTGCGTCTATATACCACCGGCCTCCTTGACCACTGGGCTCCAAGACCTTTCGTTGCTTCTTGCCTGTCTCCTCCAAGGCCTCACTGTGATAGGGGGCAATTGCAACGCCACTCCAGTCCCAGCTATGGACTGCACTGACCCCCTCACTACGTCTCGCGAACTTGGCACGCATCGTCTCATAGACTGGGCCGCGGCATGGGGTTTTTGTGATGCTTGGAGGTCTTGGCACCCTCGTAGCTGGCAATTTACCCAACCTCTGCAGCCCACCACACCCACTCACGGATAGACCTGCTCTTTCTGCCGGCCCCTGACTGCCTGAAGCTCAGGTCCACATTCTGGCATGGGGTATTAAGGACCACTCCCCTTTGTTGATGCGTCTGGGGGATCCCACGGACAGCCTGCGGCCTCTGTGGCACATGGATGCCTGGCACCTCCAGGACAAGGAGTTAACCCGCAAATTTCAGTCTGAACTCCAATCCTCCTTTAAGACTAACTTGGGCTCCATGACAAAGACAAGAACGTTGTGGTCCACTAGTAAAGCAACCCTGCGCAGCTTCGCCAAACAGTAAGTCATGGGAAAAGAGCGGGATCGCTCTGCTCTGATAACTCAATTAGAGGCGCAGGCTCTCCCGCTGGAGCAGCAGCTCGGAGCAGGCCTGCAGGGGGAAATCTCTCGCCAACTATATCTTGTCCTGGAAGACATCCGACTGCATCCCTGTAGGCGGCCAAACAACTTTGGAGGGCCACAACGGCTAAAATCTATGGCTGGGGAGATAAAAATGGGAAAACTGCTTTACTGGCTGGCATCAAACTCACAGACCAACAGGATAGTCCCGGAGGTTCTTGATGAGCAAGGCCACCCCCGGCGCTCTCTACCAGCGATAGCGCAAACGTTCGCATCCTACTACCGGAATCCTTATGCTAGACCTAGGGCAAGAGAAGGAGGCCTTTCTTGAATAGCTTCCACTCCCCAAACTGTCCCCATCTGACATGTGTGCCCTAGACAAACCCCTTATGGCGGAGGAGATTGGCGAGGCACTGTTCGGAGCAGCGCCTGGCAAAACACCGGGCCCTGACGGGTTTCCGATTGAATACTACAGTATTTTCCGTGAGACTCTAACCCCTCTCCTCCTGTGGTTCTATCAGGAGGCTTTGCAGGAGGGGTCCTTTCCGGTGGAAACTGACTCTGCAACTATAGTGGTGATACCCAAGACACAGCTACCCTCCACTTCGTGCACGGAATATCGCCCGATTTTGCCCCTTAACCGCGGCGGCAATTCCGCCGCGGGATGGCGGTTTAGCGGAGTGGGCGTGGCCGCGTCAGCCAACGGACGTGCGCAGCACTACAGAGGTAGTGCTCACAACGGCCGTTGGCCGACAGAAGCACGCAACGGGTTAACTGAGACATGAAAATCTTTGCTGCGATTCTGGTAAATCAGCTCCGACGCATCATTACGACTCTGGTGCACCCAGACCAGTGTGGCTTTATGACACTCCGGAGCATGAGGCATTGCATCAGATGTCTCCATGTGGCCTTAGAACATAGACAACGACTACCTCCAGACCTTACCTTGCTCATTCTCGACTTTGAACAGGGTTTCGATTCGGTGGACTGGGGCTACCTGCGTTTGGTGCTCGCCCGTGCCGACATCGGGCCCCGATTTCAGGATATGGTGAGGGTCCTGTACGCGAATCCATCAGCCCGAGTTCGGTTTAACTGAGTCCTCTCTGAAACCTTCCCCATCAAATGAGGGACCAGGTAGGGCTGCCATCTGTCCCCCCTCCTTTTTGCATTGTCGATAGAACCCCTCGCTGTACTTATCCATGCGGACTCCCACTTCACTGATTGGAGGTGGGGTAGGCCATGAAGACCGTATCACATTGTATGCAGATGACCTCTTGCTATGTCTGGCCCGCCCAGCTGTGAGTGGACCACGCTGCCTCCAATTGCTCAGGCGGTTCGAGGACGAGTCCGGCTTGCGCCTGAATCCTGCCAAATCGATACTGGTTCCCCTGGCACCTTCCAGGGACTGCTTTGACTGGCAGGAGATGGCCCCCCTGCGCAGACTCAGCTTCAAGTACCTAGGTATATGGGTCACCCTGCTCCTGGAACTCTCGTCTACCCTTAACCTTCAACCGTTGATACAGAAAGCCAAATCTGATCTCACTAAGTGGCGTTCCCTTCCCCTCAACATTTTAGGCCATATTGCTCTATACAAGATGAAGATCCTTCCTCAATTCTTGTATGTTTTCCAGAACTTACCTCTTCAGTTACCCCGAGCATGGTTCTCGGCCCTAGATAGGGTCACAACCTCATTTTTATGGAAGACCTCCAGACCGCGTATCGCTCTTGCGCTTTGCCAACAGGGACCGTTTGATGGTGGTCTGGGAATGTCCAATCTCTACCTCAATGACCTATCTGCCCAGCTGCGTGTCATCCATGACTAGTTTAATGGGGGGGTTGGATCCTACATACAAAGTGGAACTTACACAACTAGATATCGCCCAGATCCAGAGTATGCTTTATGGGACCCTGATCCCTCGTGCATTGCCTATTGGTGGACAAGCAAGACATTGCTTCACAATGGCTGGCATACAAACCCAAATTTTCCAAATGGAGGAGGGGTGGACTGGTGCATGCAACAGGAGCGGGTAGTCTATGAAGCACGTGGGTGCCCCAGAAGCATGTCAAAGTCTGGGGGAAGGCTTGGGAAGTTTGTCCACTAGGCCGTTTCGACTCAACAGCTGATGCGCAGGTCCTGTGCAACGTTCACTATCTGTTGATTGCGTTACCCCATGTAGACAATCGATTGTGCATGTTATATGTCATAGTATGGTGTTTGTGTCTTACTCAAAACTCAATAAAACCGATTTATCACCCCCAAAAATTATTTGAGAGAAGTATCTGACATTTTTATTCTTTCACAAGTCATTGATTATTAACAATGTTAATGGTGTAAATGTGTGATATATATTATTACCTACATTTAGGACAGTAAAGAAAAAAGTTTTTATGTAACAGTTTTGGTGCAGTGCGAACATTAGTGATAAAAAATTGTAATGGAGGGCGTGGCCAGCCAAGATGGCCGAGCGGACCTAAACCGCTGAGGCTCCGTGGCGAACCCGGGAAAAGAGTCATCCAACGGAGCAAAGGAAGGCCCATTCTTAGCACAGGAAAGGCGCTGAGACACCAGAGTCTACAGAGGCGCTAAAACCTCACCGGAGGTCCGCCGTCGGGAAGCAGGGCTGCAGAGCTGCGCTGCAACCACGGGGACAGCGGGAAGACATCGAGGAAGGCGGCGGTAAACAGGAGGGAGCCGCATCTAGCAGAGGGCCGCACACCATGGTGGCGGACAGCAGAGCGGAGGGGGCGTCAAAAGTGAACGGCAAACGGGAGCAAAGGTGAGAGCTCCGCCAGCGCCGGTGAGACGTGGCACGCTGCAACGGCACTTGGCATCCCAAGCATTGCCACCCCCAGGCTGGGATCAAGCCCCATTGATGGCGGGAACACCGGGTGAATAGGTGACGGTCCTCCGCCTCCCCTGTCCCCTCCCCTTTGAAGCCGGGGAGGCTCCGGGTGAGCACGTCGAAGCGGGCGCCTGACCCTAAGATGGCGGCCCGGTGAGGGGCAGACGAGCCTGAGGCACTGCAAGCACAGGTGGGGTGGGAGAGGAAGGAGCAAATGCCCAAAGGGCAAATGCTAGCTAGGACAGAATCACACGCTGGGCAGGGCAAGCGTCTGCGAGCCCCCCAGGGCAGCGACATGAACCCCTACTGGCTAAGTTACATTCTCACAAAATTAGGGAGGCAATCCTACAAGCGGCACGCTCGAAAGATGAGATATCCTTCCTCGGCTTCAAATGCAATCTGTATCAAGATGTATCACCAGCGACACTGGCGCGCCAGCAACTACTCCACCCAATCACAGATAAGCTCAGACGGGACCACAAAAAATACAGATGGACCTACCCCTTTGGAATCGCCTTCTCCTTACATAATAGACACCACCACTGTACCTCATATGCTGAGGCAGCAGGACTTCTGGGCCTAGCGCTCCCCGAGGAGCCAGGGAACAGCACAATAGAAGGAGACACAAGGGGAAAATCAGCAGCAACAAATGGAGAAGGACAATGGCAGCAGCAGAAAAGAACGAAACCACAAAAGACGAAATGACTCCACAAGTGGGGGATGACTAAGCGGCTATATAGACGGGGCAGACCGCTGAACTTTTGCCTTATCTCTATCGATAAAGGTCTGACCCAGTCGAGCAGGATCTCCCATGTGGCTGGGAATACCTGAGAGTGGTGAGATGCTTGTGGGATCTGTCAATTTGAAGGGAGAGGTGAGACACCTCTCTGGTGAAGGGGGGATAAGACTACACAAAGTCCAGCTCTGCAAGTGGGGATCCGGGCACGTCTCATGGGCATTAAATTTTGAGGGCGGAGGGCGGTCAGAGATGAGAGGGGACTGATATCCCACCGATTTGATGACATGCGGGAGTGAGGGTGGAAAGAGTTTTTTGAAGGGGGGGGCACACACTGCTTGGAGCCTTCCTTGAATCCACCTAGAAGCAATTGACTTGATTATAACACTCTATAGCTCGCCAGGAGCGGTCATGGAACAGTACGTCTGCGACAGTTACACATTACATGTTCATTACTAAGGTAATCCATGGGAAGTTGGGTCAGGTTGACCCCAAATGTTCTGAATTAGAGTTGGTCTGTTACTGCGTTTGGGTGTATATGGGTGATCTTGGAATTACAAGGGCCATGTATGGAGGGGACAATAGACAGGACGAGGGGAGTTTGGGCGACAGGGAGGAGGGGGCCCACGACGAAGCTCTGAATCTATAGACAGAAGGCTGATAAAACAACCCACATCTTAAATACAAATGGTGCGAACCTTGATTACGTGGAACGTAAAGGGGCTTAACTCCCCTGGCAAATGCTAGAAATTATGAAAATCTCTTCAAGACCAGGGGCATGATGTCATGGCGATACATGAAACACACTTGAGAAGGGTGGAGGAACTCCGGTTAAAATATAGGGCATGTCCCATTATTTATCTCTCCTCGACCACGACTAAACACAACGGGGTGCCTCTGCTCTTTCACGGGTCCTTAGGTTTCCAGCTGGAAGGAAGCAAAATAGATAAGGAGGGCAGGATAGACATGGTCAAGGGGACATAACAGGGCCACTGCTGCACCTTCGCCTCAATATATGCGCCCAACACCAACCAAGCCACATTCATTTCCAAGGTCTTATCGTGGCTGTGGGGTTTGCAGAGGGGGACATTATCTTGCTAGGAGATTTCAATTTAATGTGGGATGCGGGCATGTATAGCACACAACCCCAAGGGGCAAGCTCTAGCACTTTCACCAAAGCCTTGAAGAAAGATTTCTCTGCGCTGTACTTAATAGATACATGGCGCACTATGCACCCAACAGATAGGGACTACACCTTCTTTTCTCATACGCACAGGTCCCATTTGAGGATTGACTATATCTTTGCAAATAGGACCCTAATCCCAGCACTGCAGGCCACCTCTGTGCACCTGATCACAGTGTCAGATCATCCTCCATGCACACTAACACTGGCCTGGGATAGTTCCTCCCTAAAATATAAGAGATGTTTTTTCCCAGTGGCTCTCACACAGGACCACTTGCTGCGCGATGAATCATGCAAGTCCATTAAGGGATACCTCCCAAGCTACAAATTGGGATGCATTCAAGGCATTCCTTAGAGGTCAATGCATCACACTTAACGCGGAAATGAATAAACACAGAACACAAGAGAGAATGGCATTGGAGGCAGAACTGAAAGAGGCTGAGAGGGAACATAAGAGAAAGCCCACATTGAGCCTGCAAAGAAAGGTAACAGCCCTCAGGGGCAAACTGAACGCCATTCACAACAATAGAGCAGAGCTAGCCCTAATACGACTTAAGTGCTCCACCTATTTGTATTTGTATTTGTGAGATTTATAGAGCGCGACAGCTGCCCCGGCCAGGAGGCGTCCCGGCGCTAAACAGCAAAAAGGAGACAACAGCGCAAAGGAGAAGCCAAGAGACTTACACAGTGGGAAATAGAAAAGTTTTAATAGCCTTCCTAAATTTGAAGAAATTACTGAGACCACGAATATAGAGAGGCAGTGAGTTCCAAAGGATAGCTGCTCTGTACCGGAAGGAACGACCTCCAGCCCGGGTCCTCCTGACCCGAGGGACCACTAGTAAATGTTGGCCCATAGAGCGAAGCTGACGGGAGGGGACATAAAAGGATAACAGATCCGTCAAAATGTTGGGGGAGGAGGTCTTCAAAATTTTAAAAGCTAAACAGAGAGCCTTAAACTCAATCCGTTGAGCTACAGGCAGCCAGTGGAGGTGGCGGATTGTATTAGCCACCGAGCAGACTTTACGCAGACCCAGAAGATATCTTGCTGCAGCATTCTGAACTCTCTGTAACCTGAGTACTTCAGCCTTGTTGGCCCCCAGATACAGAGAGTTCGCGTAATCAAGCCTCGATATGATCAAGGCTTGAATGATAATCTGTCTGGTCGGGGCATCAAAGAAGCCCAAAATAGGTTTGAGACCGCGCAACAAACCAAAACAGGTACCCGCCACCTTCTTTGTTTGGGTCTGGAAATTGAGAGAGGCGTCCATCCAAACCCCCAAGTTCTTCACCGCCTGTTTCGGAGGAGGGGGGGGTGCCTAAATTCGTAGGCCACCAGTGCTCATTCCATAACTTGTGATCCCTACCCACCAGCAACACCTCTGACTTACTAGCATTCAGCCGGAGGCAGTTAGCTGTCATCCACCCGGCAACTGCAGCAAGATCGCCTCGGAACTTCGAGGCGTCGTGCTTAGAGTTGCTCGAGAGGGCTACCACCAGCTGCATGTCGTCGGCGTAGGAGACCACAGTCAATCATCTGCTCTTGGCTAAAACAGCCAAAGGTTGTACATACAAGTTAAAGAGCAGAGGGCTCAATGAAGAGCCCTGTGGTACCCCGTGCTTGATGGGAAAGGTGGGTGAGGTAAAAGGGGGAGCAATCACCTGAAAAGTCCTATCGGACAGAAATGATGCCAGCCACTTCAATGCAAGGCCACCAATGCCAGCCTCTTGCAGACAAGGTGGGAGTACACCTGGCCAGACGATTGAGGATTAAAAGGGAAAGAGACTATATCGGCGAAATACGGACACCAGGGGAGGACAAAGCGACCGCGGAAACTGACAAGGCACATGCTTTTGGCCAATTCTACCAAAATTTATATCAGGCTGAGAGCTATGAAACAACTGAACAAGAGAGATACCTAGAAGGGGTAGAACTCCAGAGAGTGACGACAATACAGAATCACAACTTGAGAGCCCCGATAACCTCTGAGGAGTGAGCAGTGCCATAGCTAATCTAAAGTCACATAAATCACCGGGTCTGGATGGCCTAGCGGCACAGTTCTATAAAACCTACGGGGCTGAAATAATTCCACAACTGGTAAACTTATATAACTCTATGGCAGAGTCGGGGAGAATGACGAACTATATGGGGGAGGCACTTATTTCGGTGTTACCCAAGCCAGGTAAGCACCCTCAATCATGCTGCTCCTACCGACCGATAGGGATCTTAAACCTGGATGCAAAAATTTACACCAAAATATTGGCCAATAGGTTAGAATCATTTGTGCCAGAACTCATTCACCCGGACCAATCCGGGTTTATGCCCAGCAGGCAAACCCATGACAACCTTCAGAGGGTCTTTCATCTTGTGGAAAAGGTAAATAAAAAATCCATACCAGCGGTCCTCTTGGCGCTAGACGCAGAGAAGGCCTTTGACCAAGTGGATTGGCCTATCCTCTTCCAGGTCTTGAGGAAATATGGGTTCGGTATCAGATTTCTGGACATGATAAGAGCAAACTATGCATGCCCCAGTGCTAGGGTCCTTGTCAATGGGGTGAGCTCGGCGGTGTTCGCCTTGGAGAGTGGGACTCGCCAGGGATGCCCCACTTCTCTTTGCCCTAAGTATAGAACCCCTGGGGGCTGCAATTCACGCGACACCTGAGATAAAAGGTATCACATTCGAGGGAGACAAACCTAAGATTGCTCTCTCTTCGCGGACGATATGCTCTTGTCAGTTACAACTCAAAGGTAATGGAGGAGTTGCAGCGGTTTGAATGGGTTGCTGGTCTGTGAGTTAACCTTACTAAGTCTTATTTGCTGAATCTCACATTATCACTGGGGGATATGGAAGCCTTGGTGAAGTCCACACCTTTCCAATCGGCTAAAAAGGAAATCATGTACTTGTGAATAAAAATAACACCTAGGCTCCAAGTCCTCTTTAAGGCAAATTATCCGCCACTTCTCCAACAAGTGAAAGCGGATTTTTATAGATGGGCTCCCATGTATCTTCCATGGCTTGGTCGAATTCAGGTGATCAAAATGATGACATTGCCTAAAGTATTGAACCTTTTTCAGGGTCTCCCAATCGAGATAGACCAGGGGTACTTCGCCGCATTAAAATCACTTATCATACGCTTTATCTGGGGAGGAAAAAGGGCACGGCTATCAATTCAGCAGATCCGGCTCCCCAAAGATAAGGGAGGCATGGCACTACCAGATATGAATCTCTATTACAAAGCAGCCCAACTCCGAGTGATCACAGAATGGTCATCCAGGGTATCAGACAAACATTGGCTACATATGGATAGGGGGGTGGTGGGGAGGAGTATATGGGATCTTCTGTGGAAACATAAAGCAGAGCGTCCGCCTAATGTTTATCTAAGTACACCCAATAAAACTACCCTCAAGGTGTGGGACGATATCCACGGGTGTTCCGCACTTACCACCTTCCAATCACCCTTCACACCCATACACTATAATCCAGAGTACCCACCAGCTTGTGTACCAGGACCCTTTGATGCGTGGAAGGAAGAGGGATGCTGTACGATTTCTGATCTGTTTCACAACCGGCACATCCTCACATTCAAACATTGTCAAAGGGAGTTTAGCTTCCCAGCTAGCGAACACTACCACTACACCCAGCTGCGACACTGGGTCCTCACCCGGGAAGTTCGAGAAGCAGCGACTAAAGAACTCGCACCAATAGAGAGACTAGCAAGACTAGAAAATGGTACAAAAGGCATGATCTCGCACCTCTATAAGATACTACAGTCCACACTGCCTTCTGGGCATAGGCTTTTCTGGGAGCACACTTTGGGGGCAAGCATTACAGATAAGCAATGGGACAAGCTATATATGGGCATACACAAATTTAACCACTTAATGGGAATACGAGAAGCCCACTATAAAGTACTTAATGACTGGTATTTGTACCCTACAAAATTAAAAAGGATTTTTCCAGAGACCTCTGATTTGTGCTGGAGAGGCTATGGTCTCCAGGGGGACTTTAGGCACATCTTGTGGGACTATCCAATGATACGTCCATTTTGGACAGAGATTTTAGCACAAATTAAGGAAATATTGGGTTATCCTATTACATCTGACCCGGGGTCGACACTGCTGGGGCATCGAACTGACACTCTCAAATGCCAAACAGTTGGGGACAGAACCATTCTCTGGCTGTGTCTGGGAGCAGCCAAAATGGCGGTAGCAGCTGAGTGGAAACAAAAGAAAGCTCCATCCATAACACTATGGCACGCTTGTCTGTGGCAGGCTATCACTATGGAGAGAATGGCTAGCGCACTAGCGGATTCCTTTAAGAATTTCAAGCACACATGGGGGTAGTTGGTGGATTATCTATCACGGGGACTCCCATTGTTTGCGTGCACCACACGTACCAGGGCACTACACCTATTCCAATTTTAGAGCCGGGGGGAGAGTGGGGGGCTTAGGAGGGCGACGTAGGGAAGATGCCTCCTGGGGGTCGTTGACCACACTATGCAACCCATGCACCCGTGCACGCTTCAGGGACACTCTGTACACCCAGTTTGTTTTGAGGGGAGGGGAAGGAGAGGAGGAGTTAGGATGGATTTTGATTTCAGTTGATTAATGTATGACGATGGTGAATGGTGCTATTTCACTGCTTACTCTGAAGCTGACTGTATACATCTTCTCAGACACCAAGCAACTGTACCTTCTCATAGCCCTATATTGTATGACATGAGAGAAGAGAATGGAACGGCACAATGTAATGATATGCTTCTGAAAAAATTTCTATAAAAAGATTATTGACAAAAAAAATATTGGAATGGACATAGCAATTTTGGTGCAAGCATTCATCATGATAATGAACACTTACACCAAAATAGACCTTTAAAAAAAAATTCATACAGATGTGTTTATCTTAACTTGGAAAGTGATTAACATAAACACATATGCATTAAACATTTAACAATAATGTGACAATAGAAATGTATTAAAATACAGATAATGCAGTAGACTGTCGTGTAGCTCCTAGGAATCCCCAGGACCTGTGCCTTTTGGATGACCTAAACTGAGGGCTTGGTGTCCAAACCACTTCCGGACAGCCCCACAGGATATGTCAGCAGTTAGACCAGCTACCTCAACAGTGCCACTACCACCCCCCTATATCTTACAGTGGTTTAGGTAGTTTCTGGCAACCACTGAACATGACAACCTGATTCCTCAGGGATCGTGGAAAACAGTACAGTACTTTTCGCTCAGTCACTTGTGCTTGCTTATTCTCAGAAGATACACAAGATGGTGATTAGGACGTTTCAATAAGTATTTATTGGTCCAACGTCAGTCTTGTGTAAAACATATTTGCTGCGACAATCAGGAGACAGAAGCATACAAAAGAAATCGTAAGTACTAATATAGTAAGCAGTAGATATATTTCTAGCATACTGCTAAGAAGATGAACATATACAGTTCAGATAAGACAGTAGCAGTTGCATACTCCTATAATGCGTGCCCTACGTAATTTGCCTAAATGTACCTAGCCTAGATAAGTAGGTGTAGCATGTATATTTGTATAGATATGTATATGTATATAGCCAAGAAACCCCTAGGGAAGAACCAACCCCCTCACCTGATGGTAGCGAATAAAGGACCCCATCTCTGCTCCAAGGATGACACCCCGCAAGGGATGTCAGACCGCTGCGTGTCGAAGATTCAGCATGCAGGACCCGTGTCAGTGTGGAAGGAATTCCCTGCTAATTTGCAGGGGGGAATAAGGGTCTTATATACTAGAGTGGTCACTCCAGGGTTTCTTCTAGAATCGATATATTTTAAAAACAATCATAAATGTTTTGAAAACAATCATAAATGTTTTTCTAAACAATGCGATCATGCACAGTGGGTTTGTTGTCCAAGGATGAAAAAAGTGGTGACCCTTATACAGAATAATTATGCAGTGCTTGAGGACATGTTTATGTACGTCAGGTACAGGGATTATGATAAAATACTAAGAGCTTGGTGTCTAAGAGACAGGAGCAAACTACTAGGTAAAAGGTCACCTATTCAGAACCGTTATAGTCGTGTGGATGGGTCAATGTATTTTAAAGGGGGCATACATGACAGGACTAGCCTAAAGGACATGACAAGACAAGGGGAAATGTTATATTATTAAATATTTAAGTGAATCAAGTTTAGATGTAACATTGATTTTACAGATTTTGAAACAAAAGGTTACACCTTGTTTAGTGCAATTTCTACATTATATTACATTTCAATTATCCCATTAATGTGTAACACACATGTTTATGATTTTGTAGTTTAGGAGTATTACTTAAACACACCTGTATGGTCACTTTTTGGTTTTCAGATTGATGTACATTTTTGTGTAAGTATCCATTATCATGACTGCAGCTTGTACAAAATTTACAAATACAGCAACATTATACAGGTGTGTTTCTTTAAATTTCTTAAATGACAACATTACACCCATAAGCATTACACATTAGTGAAATATTGGTTGTAAGAGAGATTTTTGAAATGCATGAGTTCCGAGCTCATGCATACAGACAATGCAAACTGAAACAAGTGAAAAAGAAGCTTATCTTTGATTCCGGCAACAACAGGGTTGATTAGCTTTGTGGTTGAGTAGCAGCAGCAATGGCAGGACTGAGATGATAGGGTTCATGTTGGCAACAGTGGTGGGAAAAGAAAAAAATGTAAGTTTCTAACTTATATACCTCAACACCACCAACTAATTTTTGGACTTTTGACCACCACAGTTCCTTCGGCAGGAAGGCACATCATAAATGGCCATGCAGAGAAATTGGATGTTTTCCCTCCCACACCCGCTTTTGCCTATTGCACTTCCGAAGTGGCTGAACATTTCTGGCAGAGTCGGTAGCGAGCCCCATGCAGGTGAGAGCGGTGGGGCAATTGGGCCAGGTTGGGCGGATTTTGACAGACGATCATGAGGGAAAATTAATTATTTATTTAATTTTCCCTTGTCATCGTCTGTCAAAATCCCCCCCACTCGGCCCCACCGCCCCACTGCTCTTACCTGCATGGGCCGTGGCTGGGAGTCGGCGAAGATCTTTTGTCCATCGACCCACCAGCATCTAAATAGAGTGGGTTGTCCACCAAGTAGGCGGGCGGAAAATCCGACGGAAAAATGGGACCGATTCCACCAAGATCTGATCCAGGCCCTATAACTCAATTGTTAGCTATTTCCCTGAGAGAGAGGTGGGAACAGAGAGAGAGAGGGAGAGACATAGAGAGAGAGAAAAGAGACAGAGAGACAGAGAGAGAGAGAGGAAGAGAGAGAGAGAGAGAGAAAAGTTAGAGAAACATCCTGGGCCCACCTTTGGCACCACTGCCCATTGTCAGAAGCTCATTGGTGAATGTCTGGATCAGGCATAGCACTGTCTGATGATCACCAGTGGCTGTTATGGGGGATGGCAGAGCTATCAATCCCACAATGCCATAGTCACCCCTCAGTTTTGCCATGATTTAATAATTTATTGTTTCTATAAATATGGAGTTTTTACAGGCAGTTAAAATAAATGGATCTGACAGCAGACATCTATTCATGCACGGACAGGAATTAAACAAATATACTACCCATAGTACATAAATTCCCTATGTCATAAAACATCTAGATTTCATGGACATGAACAGGAGCCATACAGTGTAATCCATAGCTCCATCATTTCCTGAATATTTAGGAACAACACATATAGAACTGGCACTATATATTAACAGTACTAGGCAGTTATGCTTTTTTTCTGTAATGAATAGTTTTACAATTCTAATACTGAAAGCTATTGATTGTCATCACTATTCACATTATTTGTTCAGTAATGAGGCCCTCGGTCACATAAACAGCACCTGGCTGAAGTCTTTTCTGCTCCAGACAAATACAATTATCAGCCTATCTATTGGATCCTAGACTTAGCAGTGCCAACATTGGGATCATTCCACAGCATGCCTTGTGCAATTAACCACACACATCCAATTAAAAATAAAATTGGAAACTGTAAATGTATAATCATGCATCACAATTCTTTCACGTGATGGGGGACAGTACAAAAGAAACAAGCATTAACAAAGCTAATACATCTGTGTTAGGTGATTGTCAGTTTGTGTTGTGTTGGTTGTGTAGTTGCGTGGGAGGGAGAATTCAATAATGGGTCAATGGATGGAGGATTGGATGGATTAAGGATTGCATGGACAGGTGACAATGCTGGATGAATGGATCTTAGGATACATGTGTGAGCAGTGCTTTAAATGGGCCGGTACTGTCCGGTACAGAGTACCAGCACTTTTTTATTTTGGGAGGGAGAGTACCGGCACTTCTCAAGAGAAATGCTATACTTTTAATTGGAGAGTACCGGCACTTCTCAGAAACAAGCAGGTACTCTGCTACAGAGTACCTGCACTTCTATTTTTCCATTTCGAGCACTGTGTGTGAGTAAGTAAATGCATAGAAGAATGCACACGTGGATGAATGGGTGCATGAGTATATATCGTGTTGCATGAACACAAAGGGGATAGATGGATGTTAATGGTAAAAAATGTTTACGTAGGTTCTGTTCATAAACTAGTCAAATATTACTCAAAACAGACACCCACTGCGTTGCATCTAGGGACCAGTGCATTGTAAAGAATGTCAATAGTATGGCGAGAAATGGCATGGGATGCCAGGTCCAGCATTTTTCCAGAATTTGGTACTATAATGCCCAAGATGTTACCATCAACATAAGTTAGAATTGGGCACAATTATGCCTTGTGTACCCACATTATGCCAAGAAATAACATGCTGATGCCATGACCAGCATTTTGTCTGGAGTGGTTATCATTTTGCAATGGATACCCACAATATTCTAAGAACAACCACCATTATTCCAGGCTCATCATTATGTCAGTAGTGAGTACCATGATGTTAAATGTATGATAGGAATAACCCTCTTCATGACTTGTCATAGATATCAAAGTTATTTTACGAAATATTATAATTATTCTCAGAATTATCTCCATAACGCCAAGGTCAGCATTATGCCAGAAATAGGCACAATCACATGTTTGGTGTCCAGAACATGAAAATAATTATCACTGTAATGCCAAGGCTCATGTTATGTTGAGAGCTGGTACCACTAGTCTATGGATGACCCTGCTGTAACAAGAAGTGTCATTATAAAGAATCATCATTATTATGCTAGAGACAGGATACATACTGTCAGAGAAGAATGAAAGGGGGCAGATTACCAAAGGTTTGGGTGGCTTTGTACAAGGGTTACATCACTCTGCTGAGTCAGATACTGCCTGGGTGAGTGATACAAAAACACAAAATACACACACACACTTACACTCACTTTGTCAACAAAATGAAAACCAACTGTCTAATTTCCAGAGACCCAACAGCTGGAGGATAGTACACTGGCATTACAGGTTTTCCCATTGAGTTCAAGATTGTTGGAAATGACCATCTTTTGTGTGTTGTCCCCCAGATTTTAGCTTTGACTATGTTTGCTGGCTGTAGAGCTCTGTGTGCTTTACCCCTGCTATACAGGGGGTGAAGTGCTTGTTCTCCCCTTTTCAATACGATGAAATTGGCATACCACTATTTGGCAGATTTGACTTGCCTATAAATCCCTAGTATGTGGTGCAGAAGGAGAACCAGGGCTTGTGAGTAAAATGTCACAAGAGAAATACAGCACCCATTGTGCCATCCACCACAGTGACACTGTAATCATGAATGCAGGCCTGCCATGTGTAGCCTGAATCTGCAGATTTAAACTGAAAATTCGACCTGTCAAGATAAACACGTTTGACAGGTCAAAACCTTCCTTTTGAATATTAATAAGTCACCTCTAAGTATGCCTTATTGTCCATAAGGGAGGGTACATGGTATTTAAAAGTGGGACATGAGAAGGTTTAATGTTAAACATGTCTTTATAGATAAAGTGCCCTAAATTATATTTTCACTGTAGTAGGGTATGCTGTTTCATAGGAAATCATTGGGATGGAATATTAAATTTAATATAGGCTATTCCATACATACAAGGTTTTTGGACGTTTTGAAGTATTCATTACAAACCCAATTCATATGAGTTAATTTCATTCTGAAATAATGGTATATCAAACGGCAAGACTTCCAGATCTGCAGTGTTGAAGACAGAATCAGGGACGCCTTGCCAGGCCAGAGGAGGCCCTGTACTTACCGGCAGTACCGCTCCTGCCGCCCCAGCACTCCTGCAGCATACCTGGTGTTCTCGCTGGGGTGGGACTCGGTCCCCCAGAGCAACGTGCCTTGCGAAAAGGGGCAGGGCCACGCACCTGACGCCAAAAAGGTGCCGGCACACTCCCGCAGCGCGGGACACCTTGCTAGGCCAGAGGAGGTCCTGCACTTACCAGCAGTATCACTCCTGCCGCTCCAGTACTCCTTCAGCATTCCTGGTGCTCTCGCTGGGATGGGACTCGGTCCCCCAGCGCAACGCGCCTCACGAGAAGGGGCGGGGCCATGGACCTGATGCCACAAAGGTGCCGAAAAACTCCCGCAGCGCGGGACGCCTTGACAGGCCAGAGGAGGCCCTGCACTTACCGCAGTACCGCTCCTGCCACTCCAGCAATCCCGCAGCATTCCTGGTGTTCTCGCTGGGATGGAACTCGGTCCCCCAGCGCAACACATCTCAGGAGAAGGGGTGAGGCCATGCACCTGATGCTACAAAGGTGCTGGAACACTCCCGCAGCGCGGGAGCCTTGCCAGACCAGAGGAGGCCCTGCACTTACCGGCAGTACCGCTCCTGCCTCTCCAGCACTCCCGCAGCATTCCTGGTGATCTTGCTGGGGTGGGACTCGGTCCCCCAGCGCAATGTGCCTTACGAGAAGGGGCGGGGCAACGCACCTGATGCCACAAAGGCACCAGAACACTCGCCAGCGGGCCTGCCCGGGCCAGGCCAAGGGCGGGCTCGTCTGTACCCGTCAGTGACTGGCAGAGGCTGGGCTACCCCTCTTTCGTCCATCTCCCAACAGCTATCATGGGTAAGCGCATACAACTGTGCACTTCGCACCTGAGTAAATCTAAAGCTAAAGTTCCCAGGAACTCTGCTTCTATCATTTCGTATTTAACTACAGCAGTGGGAGCGCTATCAAAGGAAATTGGAAATGCAGAGGAACAGTTGGGTTTGAGCGCTGATCACTTAGTGCTGAGCGTCTCATCAGCTGAACCCCCTCTGAACGTATCCCCTTGTGAAGTTCTCGTTACTCCCTCGAAGCAGGCTAACTTGGCAGAGGGTGCACAGGTTCCGCTAAGGGGTCCCTGAGAGCTGAGGGAACAAACTTGGGAGTGGCCGCTTTTCTTCCACTGCATCAGGCTGGGGCCCCAGTCAAAAAGAAAGGGAAGAAGAGATGCTCAAAATACGGCACAGCCCCGATCGATCCCCCCTTGAGCAATGATAGGGGAAGGAGCACTGACGTTGAACACCTATTTCTCCCAGCAGTGAAACAACTAGTGGAGGAACTATTTCAAAAGCTCCTGGAACCACTATTCTCCACCCTTATTGATGAAATTACTAAACTCTTTAAAACAATGACCGAAGGGTTGGTGGGGAAGTTGGCGCAGTTGGAGACTCAACTGTTGGGTATGGACAAAAGGGTTGCGGATACCAATATGTCTGACGTAATTGCCCCGTTAAATATGGCCTCTAATAGCATGGGGATGGATTTCGAGGACGGAAGGTCAGACGACTCCGCATAATGGAACAGGGATTCAAGGAAAAGTCAAGCTGGGTGTCTGTCTAGGAGGTAGGGTGGCAGTAAAGAATTGCAAGCATATGGGAGAAGGTATCCCATCGGATAATCACCCTCCTGCTGGACATGGCAAGACCCCTATAAACTGGAGAGAAAACGGGATCCCAAATAGCTGTAGGTTACATTTGCCCCCTGAAGCAACTCCTCTGGTAGCAGTATTAATAAGGGTTTCCCTGCTCAAAGTGTATTGAATCAACCCAGGATCTTACCGTAAAATTAAATTTTGGTGTAAACAACTTTCAGATAATGGGGCTCTTGCGTCCACCCACATCATCATGGCTCGACGGGTGGGCTGGGTGGGAAGAAGAGGGGGACTGTATTATTATCAACTTTGATTAGGTTGGCATTGCAGGGAAGCTGTTCCAGGGGGGTACAAACCAGCTACCGCTAGAGGGGCCTCAGGGCCCCAGCACGACTGAGTCAGGAAGTTCGGTATCTGAACCGGTGAGGGTCCGTACAATGTATAGACAAAGACCCAGAGATGGTCGCCCTTTCTTTCCCAACCCACCCACTGGTTCTACACCACCCCTACCCTTATCGGTTATACCACCGCCATCCTTTAAAGATCTATCTAGGGAAGAGGCAGGGGAGAACAGTTTAGTGGCTGCAAACAGATTCTTCCCTCTGAGTCATTTGGACAACAATGATTGACTGGAGTCAGACTCCCAATTGTGGTCCCATAGCTCAGAAAAGCCTAGTCTTACCATTACCTGGCCCTGTTCCAGTCACAGAGCTGGTGAGGGTGATAAACCACATTTAAGAGTTCTTAGCTGGAATATAGCTGGGCTGAGAAGCAAAAAAAATGATCCTCGGTGGTTGGACTTACTGAGGGAGTATGATGTGGTGGGCCTACAAGAAACCTGGGACAGGGAAAACTATTTTTGGATGGACGGGTATGAAAGCTATTGGGAACCCACTCGGCCCTCACCAGCTGGCAGATCTAAGGGAGGATTATTAGTTCTTATTTCGCTCATTCTGCCAGGAACACACTGTTTGGTGGATACTGGTTCCTACAATTGCTAGTGGTAGAAGTAACGCCTGCCCATACTTCAAAATTTCTCGTTGTTAACTTTTATAACTCTTATGAAAGTAGCTTTACTAATGAAAATTAATGTAATTTAAAAAGTTTTTAGAGGTTTATAGGGAGAAGCAAACCACTTTTTATTCGATAATAATCTTAGGCGGTTTTAACATTCATTTATGCGCAATGAATTGTCACGTCACAGGCTTTTTGGGCCAAGTAAACTGCTTTGGCTCGCATTTTGAGCGCATGCAGCAAGGGGGGTTTCTTGAGGACCTTCTGGCTGAATCTGATCTCGTACAACCAAGCATAAACTTTGGAGGGTCTAGGATCCCTACTTTTAAGGCGAGAGGTCTGGACTCTATAATTGATTATATTTTCATTTCCCCAGGCCTGTTATCTCAGGTGGTTTCTTATAATGCATTCTGGTCACATTTTAGTGATCACAACCCTATCTACCTCATATTGGGGGGTGGCATTGGACTAATTGGGAAACCTGTGGAAGCCTCTACTGAAAATTGTTTAAAGCTATCAGACCAGGGTCGCAGGCTGAAATGGAGCAAGGTAGTCCCGGACCTCTTTTTCCAACACCTATGGATTAATGCAATTGAGGGCCTTGGGGTCTGTCTTGACCATACCAAGACGGGGCTAGAAACTCTCTCAGCTTATGAGAGGATCTGTGGAAAGGTGGCTAAGGGTCTTACACTCCCAAGTAGAAATTGCAAGGTTTTAGGTGAGAGGTGGTTCGACTACAAATGAACTGAAGCCCACTAAAAACATTTTTGGGCCTTAAAACAAGTACCCCAAGATAAACTCCATATAGCTGCACTAAGAAAGATCTATAAGTGAGCCCTGGAGACCTGTAAAACCGAAGTAAAACAAGAAGCCTGGAATGACTTACTTTCGGTGGATCTTCTTAAGAACAGCGCCAGGTTCTGGGAGATAATAAATAAACCTTTTTTTACTGCTATTAGCAACTCCCTGTTGAAATGCAATATCACAGAAGGTCAATGGACCACCCATTTAAAACTTATATATGAGGATCAGGTAGACCTGGGTACTCCTACTTTTTCTGCTCATAGTGAGGGTTCACAAAGTTTGATTTTTAACAAGGAACAAGTTGGGTTAGCAATTACGCAAATGTCCAGTAATAAGGCTCCCGGTCCGGACAGTGTTCCGGCTGATTTATATAAAATGAACGTGACATTTTGGGCAAAGATTTTAACTAATGTTTTTAATGGGGCAAGTCAGCATGGGTTCCCGAGGTCTTGGTCTCAATCTACCATTATTCCGGTATTTGAAAAGGGGCAGAGGGATGACCCGTGCTGTTACAGGCCGATATCCTTGATCGACTCCACTGTGAAAGTAATGGGTAGAGTGACTTTCAGCAAATTAACGGATTGTTTGGAATAAAGCAGAGTATTGTCATACCTGAAGTATGGTTTTAGGAAGGGAAGGAGTACCATTGATCAGTGCCTAAACTTACAGTTGTTAGTTGGGACATACACAGTGGCCAAGACCGGGACATTACATCTGGCCTGTATGGACCTGTCCTCGGCATTCGATCAAGTCAATAGGGCGAAACTATGGGTATTGCTAATTGACATGGGCATGGACCGCTGTATAGTTAACTTTCTAGCGGACCTGCATAGGGACCTCTGTGCGAGGGTGAGATTTGACCAGAGGGGTAACTACACTGAGCACTTTCGTATTGGAAGAGGCGTCAGACAGGGCTGCATTCTAGCTCCCCTACTTTTCACTCTATATATAAACAGTCTTGAAGCCTCCCTGTGCATAGCCTCTCAAAAATATACCCCGAGCAGGGACGCGGGCAATCCTTGCTCTTTTATACACAGATGATGCGGTTCTATTAGCACGCTCAGCAGTGGGGCTCCAGAGACTCATGGATTCTTTTGCGGACTTCATGAGTTCTCTGGATCTAAACGTTAATATTGCTAAATCGCGTACTATGGTCCTGAGTCATAGACCTAAAAAGCATAAAACATTCCACTGCCAAGGGTCTGAATTAACTAGGGTGATTTCATTTACATACTTAGGGGGTTCTGTTTGATGAGAAGGGCTTGTGGGTGCCGCAATGGAAAGAAAAAAAGCATACTATGGCAAGATCGACAGCAGCTCTCCTTGGTTTTGCACAGAGACTCGGGGCTAAGCCAATTGAATCTATGCTCAACATTTATAGATCGAAATGTATCGCCATCTCTAAGTATGGGTCTGAAATCTGGGCTGTAAGCAGGTAGAGGATTTACAAATAGTGAAAAACAATGGAGCACCCCCGAGTTATCCACCTATAGGGAGGAACTGAGGGATGTTATGTCCATATTGGGTGCTGGAAATTTACCCTGGTTGTCATACATTAGGAGAACTTGCCATTCTCTAGGATGGGCAAATATGTGGGCAACCCCTGAAGAGACCTGCCCGTCCATCCCCAAAAAATCCCTATCTCTAGCCTTTAAAGAACATAAATTGGCCCTATTGTTCCAGAGTATGAATTCACGCTGCTTGACATCTAAATTTCTGGATGTCAAGCAGCAGTATAAATTGGAACTGGTCCTGGACAATATACAATCATTCATGGCAAAGAAGTTGTTTTTACAATTTAGACATGGGACGCTCCCTCTCCGATCATTTACAAAAAAATGGAAGGGAGCAACTAGATTAGATTGTCCTGGGTGTAATCTTTCAGAAGAAACAGAACTCCATGTCATGCTATTTTGTCCTGCTTACAAAAGGTCTAGATCTAAGTGGGTTCTTCAGCTTTGTAGAAACTTGGGGTTGAGAAACCACATCGAGGTTTTTAGGCTACTGAAATACGAGATACACCCATTATTTGTAGTTGTTACCTCAAAATTTTTATTTGCGATGTGGTGCATACGTAAAGGCATTATAAAGTGAAATGAGATGGGCAATACTTAAACTGTGGCACAGCACTTTATTTAGGGGAAATGTCTTGAAATGTTTATCTCCTGATGTCTAATCTTATTTTTCTCTTTTAAATCATTTTTTAAATGTTTTAAATCCAATTGTTTTAATTGTTTTTATATGTTCCCACATAGGATATCCTGGCTATACTTGATTTATAGGGTCATTAATTAATTTAATGGGGTTGAGTAGTTGGGGGGATAACAAATGCGGCATCTCAACCCACATATATTTGATGACACTTGTATAATCATTTTTAAACTTTTTTGCTCATAATAATCAATTGTATTTTATGTATTGTCTTAATTATCTGTGCTTTTATGGCTGTATAGCCGAAATAAAGATTTTTTGACTTGACTTGACTTGACTTGAAAAACAAATTGTTTAGGAATCTTCGTTCAGTTCCGTAATCCACTCCCTCGTACATTATTCACCAAGAATTAAGTTTTGGCTTTGTATCCGATCTAATAGGTCTGGCTCCTCTTGTATGTTGGCTAACGATCTGCACTAACCCTGAACTATTGTTGACTAGAGAGATTGCTCTGGATTGTTTATCCTTCGACAGAACCAGCTGTATCCCGTGGCTACAGTATGTAAAGACGATAACAAAGAAATTAGGACGTCCCTATCTCTTTGACTCTTCAGACAATGTCAGGAAAGAGGATCTATCGTGGGTTAAAAATAATTTTTTTAACATGATGTATTTTGAGAGAGAGGCCAAAGAGATAATGAAACCCATGGTACGAGCCTACCTTTTGTTAAAAACATTCCCATCGACAGAACCATACCTGAAAGTAGTAACAAAGCCATACCATTGTTTTCTCTTAATCAGATTCCGTTTTAATCTTCTGCATTGTATACTGGCCGAACCACAGGGTTGGGGCAAGGTGAAAGACCATGGGGCATATTATCAAGAAACGGGGTTAAAATTATCGTTCTGGTGTCAACATGGGCTTCTATTGGAATTCTCAAGGGTATATTATCAAGCCCATTATCGCCGCTTTAGCAGCAGTTTTCTGCCGCTAAAGCGGCGATAATTTTAACGCCGTTCTTGATAATATGCCCCCTAGATCCTTGCACATGTGATAATTGTTCCACCCAAGACACTATGCACTTTATTATGTCTGTGATCATTTCCATGAATTCCGGAAGAAAGTTTTTATTGCCAGTTTTAAAGTGAAAAGGTTTTCTCAGGCACGGCCGGCATTAGTGTACCTTCTGATGCTAATGACACTTGGGAGACTTTTTTTATTGCTAGTTTTTTAGTCGCCGCCTGTCCGGGAAAGGAAAATAAGGCACACTGTGCCCAGTAATGCTGCTGTCTTTTTAGAATCATGTTGAAAGATGTTTAAAGGTTTGCCCTTTTAACTAAGGTGTATCCTTTTATGACATGAGTGAGCAAGAACTACCGCTTATGTGTGATTGCTCCTCTTGTTTTAGAGAATTTACAAAGATGCTTTTGCTCAGATTTATATCAATCAAATTCATTTTTATGGTGCCTATGATTATTTTAAATTGTTTCTTGTCATATTGTGCCATATATGATATATGTTGTGTACTTTTATGGTTTTTATTAACCGAATAAAGTGGATTTGACAGAATGACTGACTGACAGAATCAAAGACTGGTGGAGAGGATTTTTGGCAAGTTATGCTTGTACAAGAATAAGCAGGAAAAACAGGAGGTGTAGGAAGAACTGGTTACACTAACGTGATCACTGAAGACTATGAGGATAACATCACAAGACTAAAGAATTAAGTTGTATATGGTACAGGTGAATAAGACATGAAATTTGGCCCTGGGGTTAACATTGGTGATACAGCAACTGTGATGGGAGTCACATGTGCAGAAAACTCAGCACATCTGAGAATGGTGGAAGTGGTGGTCCCACATATGTTTGCTGTGGTGCATGTGTAAGCACCAAGGATGACTCAAATGAAGCAGCTGTAATTACAGGCTACTGCATTGCATTGCAATATGCTTGATGTAGCTCTATGGTCAAATTGGCTCTCAACGTTTCAAAGGAAGCAAAGAAGCATGGCTTGTTGTTTCAAGCGAACATCCAAGATAAGAGTGTGGTAGCAGTTCAAGCACTGACTGGGAGGCCTCACATAAGAGGATCCAAGCCTATGAAAGCACAAAGTCCAATGTTCACTCAGGTTGAAAAGCAAATCCACTCCCAAAAAGAAACCTGTAGTTTGCTACAGTTTGTAGTTTGCTACAGTGCTGTTTAGTTAGATATTACATGTTCATATTCATCACCTTAGAAAGATGATGTGTAAAATGACATTTTCAATAATGGATACTGTTGAAATTCCACCAAAGAAGTTGGAAAACAGTGAACCAGAAAATGCTGGTACAATTCTAAAAACAGTCTTAAAGCCAGTCAACAATCCATAGGCAATTGTTTTAAAATGTGTGAAACACAAATTGCATTCGAATCATGGAATATAGCACCAAGTAAATCAGTGAAGTGGATCAAAAATTGATTTGGCAAAAGCCTCTGTACTTCCACTGACGTTCATGCTGTATGAAAGTCAAAGGTTTCTGCTGCAGTGGTCAAAGAAGTTTAATCAATTTATCAATGCAAATATTTGATAAATTAACCTCTGGACTTAGATCTATAGCCAAAGCTTTCTTTGGAGGAGGGTAAAATTTAACTCTAGTATATTTTACTCTTGTCGAAACTGTCAGAAGGTAAATGGGTACTTGGTAGAGACCACATCACAAAATATTTGTTCTGATAGCATAACAAACTTTGCTCAGAGGAGTATGCTAGAAAGGGGTGAAGGATGCATGTGCAGAAAGAAATGTACAAGCAAGGACAGGCTTAAAAGAATGCAAAAACCATGAATAGTAATTTCATTACAAAGAAATGAGAGTACGAAAGGGTTAGTGCAGAAAGAAATGATAACAAAAACAGGATTTCCATTGGAGAGACAATGGAATTCAAAAGGAAAGTATCATGGGGCTTATTTATGAGCCCTTGCGTCACTTTGCGCTGCTGGTGCGTCACTTTTTGTGACGCAACAGCGGCGTAAAAAATGCGGCATGTTGCGTCATATTTACAAAGTGACGCATCTAGGTAGATGTGTCACTTTGTAAACCCCTGCGCCACATTATACCTGCGCCAGGTATAATGTATGCAGCGTGGGCATTCTGACGCAAGTAAGCCTCGTAGAAGTGATGCAGTGAAATCTATGAGATTTCACTGCGCCACTTCTAGGACGCAAATGCGTCAATATCTTACGCCTGCCTCACAGCAGGCGTAAGACTGACGCAGGCACATTTGAAATGGGACTTTCCCATGTGAAATGACCCTTTGCTGGAGTTGCGTCACTTTTGTGACACACTCCAGCAATGCGTCATTTTTGCGCCTACAGATAGGTCAGAAATACTGACGTATCTGTAACTCCTTGCGACATGATGCGTCATACTGTAAATATGACGCATCCAGCATGTCGCAAGGAGGGCGCAGTGAAAAGTGATGCATTGCTGTTTTCAAGCAGCGATGCGTCACTTTTCATAAATGAGGCCCTATGTATTTTGGAGAAATGTATTATGAATGAGTTCATGCCACCCTAAAGAGGTTTGTTTCTGACAGCTACAGAAATTAAAAGCAGTGACAGATAAATAAATAATCCAATGCAATAACCACATTAAATATGGATCATCAGTGGCAGAAAAAGGTATATTCTACCTGTTGAATCGAAAGAGGACTGTATGATGCATGTTTTTTAGAGATATTTTGCTGTTATACAGTGAGATCATAAGGCAGAAAAGTCTTATTTATAAGAGACAATTTTGTGACATTTAAGCATTTGTTGTGCCCTACTCAATTGCATGAGGACACATATTTGAGTGTGTCCCTGCTGTAAAGAAGTCAAGCTTTCTTTGAGTATATACAAAGCAGGAGAAGTAATAGAACAGATGGTATAACACATTTAGTTAGAGTTTGAAAATCATTGTCTATAACTTTAAAAGTAGAGTGCATTATCTCTTAATCAGTAACCTGTATTCTTTCAGCAGCTTCTCTTGCTTTAATAATCCCTTTCTAATGTTTTCATTGTCCCTCAATTATAACCCCCACTGGACTCTTGCTATGAGGATATCCAATACTGGTTTTCTATCTAGGTTTCTGTTTTGATTAGTTTCCGAAGCTTTCTCGTTTGCTGTTTCCTCTGCCTTTGCCACAGTCTTAGACATGTGTTTCAGCTTTACAGGACAAATACACAAGGTATCTCGAGTTAGTGATGTAAAGTTGTTCATAATAATTTTGAGTAGTTCATATTCATGTTCAATTAAAGGAGTCATCAGCAGATACTGGAGCCATGGCCAACAAAGCTGTCCCAGCCTCCACTTGAGCATTACTGAGAAACTTTGATGACACAGTATCAAAGTTATCTATCAACTTCATACCCAAACCAACTGCCAGAAGGGCTCATGTTCATTTTGTATTTGTTGCAGATTAATGCAAGTTTGTTTTAGGCTTGCCATCTAATCCGTGTCTCCCTCGGATCCTTTCTATAGCTACAGACTAAGGGGCCGATTCCGATCTCGGTCGGAGGCGCACCCAATACCATTCGGTCGGGAAAAAAGCCATGCGAATGCCTGTTTCCCGACCGATCCGTACAGCATACTGAACGAGTAAGTACGATGCGCACAACAGCACAGAATCCGGCCGAGTCGTACTCACCCAATCCAGGTCCTGTTCTCCGACCGAGGCGAATCCGGAAACGCAGAATCGAGTCGCACGGAAGGGAAAATGCAGCTCCGTCCGGCCGAACAAGTACGATGCGCTTTCCGTACGCGCCGAACCCGTCGCTACGCACGGCACGTCAAAGCATCCGGGAGAGGCGCACATAAGCTCCGATTCGTGCCACAACACGATCCACGGCTACGAGGCGAACACGCCAGCGACGAGGACGACGCGAAGCGACGAGGACGACGCGAAGCAACGAGAAAGACGAACGACACGAACTAACCATGAATCCCTTCGTCCCGATCATACCAATATTCTACATTTACTACCGGAACAGGCACGGACGCGTACGGCGCAGAAGGTAAGTCAGACACCAACCACAAAACACATACAACACGTACACGACACATCACACACACACACAGAGGGATGCACAATTTACTTACACCAGCAACAGCAGCACCATAGGGGCGGGATGCCCATCACCAATGCCACATATGCACACAGGGGCCTGAATGCGCACCACCACCCCTACCCAGGGGGGGCCGGATGCCAACAACCACTACCACCCTTAGCCAGGGGGTGCCAGATGCCCACCACCACTACCACCCTTACCCAGGGGGCTGGATGCCTACCACTACTACCACCCTTAGCCAGGGGGTGCCAGATGCCTACCACTACTACCACCCTAAGCCAGGGGGCTGGATGCCAACCACCACTACCACCCTTAGCCAGGGGGTGCCAGATGCCCACCACCACTACCACCCTTACCCAGGGGGCTGGATGCCTACCACTACTACCACCCTTAGCCAAGGGGTGCCAGATGCCTACCACTACTACCACCCTTAGCCATGGGGGTGCCAGATGCCTACCACTACTACCACCCTTAGCCAGGGGGGCTGGATGCCTTCCACTACTACCACCCTTAGCCAGGGGGCTGGATGCCTACCACTACTACCACCCGTAGCCAGGGGGTGCCAGATGCCTACCACTGCTACCACCCTTACCCAGGGGGCTGGATGCCTACCACTACTACCACCCATAGCCAGGGGGTGCCAGATGCCTACCACTACTACCACCCTAAGCCAGGGGGCTGGATGCCAACCACCACTACCACCCTTAGCCAGGGGGTGCCAGATGCCCACCACCACTACCACCCTTACCCAGGGGGCTGGATGCCTACCACTACTACCACCCTTAGCCAGGGGGTGCCAGATGCCTACCACTACTACCACCCTAAGCCAGGGGGCTGGATGCCTACCACTACTACCACCCTTAGCCATGGGGGTGCCAGATGCCTACCACTACTACCACCCTTAGCCAGGGGGGCTGGATGCCTACCACTACTACCACCCTTAGCCAGGGGGCTGGATGCCTACCACTACTACCACCCATAGCCAGGGGGTGCCAGATGCCTACCACTACTACCACCCTTACCCAGGGGGCTGGATGCCTACCACTACTACCACCCTTAGCCAGGGGGCTGGATGCCTACCACTACTACCACCCGTAGCCAGGGGGTGCCAGATGCCTACCACTACTACCACCCTTACCCAGGGGGGCTGGATGCCTACCACTACTACCACCCTTACCCAGGGGGCTGGATGCCAACCACCACTACCACCCTTAGCCAGGGGGTGCCAGATGCCCACCACCACTACCACCCTTACCCAGGGGGCTGGATGCCTACCACTACTACCACCCTTAGCCAGGGGTGCCAGATGCCTACCACTACTACCACCCTTAGCCATGGGGGTGCCAGATGCCTACCACTACTACCACCCTTAGCCAGGGGGCTGGATGCCTACCACTACTACCACCCTTAGCCAGGGGGCTGGATGCCTACCACTACTACCACCCGTAGCCAGGGGGTGCCAGATGCCTACCACAACTACCACCCTTACCCAGGGGGCTGGATGCCTACCACTACTACCACCCTTAGCCAGGGGGGCTGGATGCCTACCACTACTACCACCCGTAGCCAGGGGTGCCAGATGCCTACCACTACTACCACCCTAAGCCAGGGGGCTGGATGCCAACCACCACTACCACCCTTAGCCAGGGGTGCCAGATGCCCACCACCACTACCACCCTTACCCAGGGGGCTGGATGCCTACCACTACTACCACCCTTAGCCAGGGGGTGCCAGATGCCTACCACTACTACCACCCTAAGCCAGGGGGCTGGATGCCTACCACTACTACCACCCTTAGCCATGGGGGTGCCAGATGCCTACCACTACTACCACCCTTAGCCAGGGGGCTGGATGCCTACCACTACTACCACCCTTAGCCAGGGGGCTGGATGCCTACCACTACTACCACCCATAGCCAGGGGGTGCCAGATGCCTACCACTACTACCACCCTTACCAAGGGGGGCTGGATGCCTACCACTACTACCACCCTTAGCCAGGGGGCTGGATGCCTACCACTACTACCACCCTAAGCCAGGGGGCTGGATGCCTACCACTACTACCACCCTTACCCAGGGGGCTGGATGCCTACCACTACTACCACCCTTACCCAGGGGGTGCCAGATGCCTACCACTACTACCACCCTAAGCCAGGGGGCTGGATGCCAACCACCACTACCACCCTTAGCCAGGGGGTGCCAGATGCCCACCACCACTACCACCCTTACCCAGGGGGCTGGATGCCTACCACTACTACCACCCTTAGCCAGGGGGTGCCAGATGCCTACCACTACTACCACCCTTAGCCATGGGGGTGCCAGATGCCTACCACTACTACCACCCTTAGCCAGGGGGCTGGATGCCTACCACTACTACCACCCTTAGCCAGGGGGCTGGATGCCTACCACTACTACCACCCGTAGCCAGGGGGTGCCAGATGCCTACCACTACTACCACCCTTACCCAGGGGGGCTGGATGCCCACCACTACTACCACCCTTAGCCAGGGGGCTGGATGCCTACCACTACTACCACCCTAAGCCAGGGGGCTGGATGCCTACCACTACTACCACCCTTACCCAGGGGGCTGGATGCCTACCACTACTACCACCCTTAGCCATGGGGTGCCAGATGCCCACCACTACTACCACCCTTACCCAGGGGGCTGGATGCCTACCACTACTACCACCCTTACCCAGGGGGCTGGATGCCTACCACTACTACCACCCTTAGCCATGGGGGTGCCAGATGCCCACCACTACTACCACCCTTACTCTTGGGGGGGCTGGATGCCTACCACTACTACCACCCTTACCCAGGGGGGGCTGGATGCCTACCACTACTACCACCCTTACCCAGGGGGTGCCAGATGCCTACCACTACTACCACCCTTACCCAGGGGTGCCAGTTGCCTACCACTACTGCCACCCTTACCCAGGGGGCTGGATGCCTACCACTACTACCACCCTTAGCCAGGGGGTGCCAGATGCCTACCACCACTACCACCCTTACCCAGGGGGGCTGGATGCCTACCACTACTACCACCCTTACCCAGGGGTGCCAGATGCCTACCACCACTACCACCCTTACCCAGGGGGCTGGATGCCTACCACTACTACCACCCTTAGCCAGGGGGCTGGATGCCTACCACTACTACCACCCGTAGCCAGGGGGTGCCAGATGCCTACCACTACTACCACCCTAAGCCAGGGGGCTGGATGCCAACCACCACTACCACCCTTAGCCAGGGGGTGCCAGATGCCCACCACCACTACCACCCTTACCCAGGGGGCTGGATGCCTACCACTACTACCACCCTTAGCCAGGGGGTGCCAGATGCCTACCACTACTACCACCCTAAGCCAGGGGGCTGGATGCCTACCACTACTACCACCCTTAGCCATGGGGGTGCCAGATGCCTACCACTACTACCACCCTTAGCCAGGGGGCTGGATGCCTACCACTACTACCACCCTTAGCCAGGGGGCTGGATGCCTACCACTACTACCACCCATAGCCAGGGGGCTGGATGCCTACCACTACTACCACCCATAGCCAGGGGGTGCCAGATGCCTACCACTACTACCACCCTTAGCCAGGGGGCTGGATGCCTACCACTACTACCACCCTTAGCCAGGGGGCTGGATGCCTACCACTACTACCACCCGTAGCCAGGGGGTGCCAGATGCCTACCACTACTACCACCCTTACCCAGGGGGGCTGGATGCCTACCACTACTACCACCCTTAGCCAGGGGGCTGGATGCCTACCACTACTACCACCCTAAGCCAGGGGGCTGGATGCCTACCACTACTACCACCCTTACCCAGGGGGCTGGATGCCTACCACTACTACCACCCTTAGCCATGGGGGTGCCAGATGCCCACCACTACTACCACCCTTACCCAGGGGGGCTGGATGCCTACCACTACTACCACCCTTACCCAGGGGGCTGGATGCCTACCACTACTACCACCCTTACCCAGGGGGTGCCAGATGCCTACCACTACTACCACCCTTACCCAGGGGTGCCAGTTGCCTACCACTACTGCCACCCTTACCCAGGGGGCTGGATGCCTACCACTACTACCACCCTTAGCCAGGGGGTGCCAGATGCCTACCACCACTACCACCCTTACCCAGGGGGCTGGATGCCTACCACTACTACCACCCTTACCCAGGGGTGCCAGATGCCTACCACCACTACCACCCTTACCCAGGGGGCTGGATGCCTACCACTACTACCACCCTTAGCCAGGGGGTGCCAGATGCCTACCACCACTACCACCCTTACCCAGGGGGCTGGATGCCTACCACAACTACCACCCTTACCCAGGGGTGCCAGATGCCTACCACTACTACCACCCTTACCCAGGGGGCTGGATGCCTGTCACTACTACCACCTCTACCCATGGGGGGCTGGATGCCTACCACCAACACCACCCCCACTCATAGGATGGACAATGCATGACACAACCAGCACACCACAACCTAGGGAATGCAAGAAAAAGACATCCCCCCAACACCATGACAAGCGTGTGTAGACTGTGTCAAATGCCTACAACACTGAACATGACTTTGAACATACAATGTGACCCCCTATCACATGTGCCACACATATATGTGTGTGGCCCCCACAATGCAAGCAGGCCATGACCATTGTGGCAATGGGGTCCAAACCCCCATCATCAGAGTGACCAAAATGTAAGTGTGGGGTCCATAGCTGAAGCACATTTTGAACATTGTGGCAATGGGGTCCAAACCCCCATCATCACAGTGACCAAAATGTAAGTGTGGGGTCCATAGCTGAAGCACATTTTGAACATTGTGGCAATGGGGTCCAAACCCCCATCATCACAGTGACCAAAAGGTAAGTGTGGGGTCCATAGCTGAAGCACATTTTGAACAGTGTGGCAATGGGGTCCAAACCCCCATCATCACAGTGACCAAAATGTAAGTGTGGGGTCCATAGCTGAAGCACATTTTGAACATTGTGGCAATGGGGTCCAAACCCCCATCATCACAGTGACCAAAATGTAAGTGTTGACAAAGAAAGAGCTGCAACTGCCAAACTGCATGGATGATTCCTGGTCACAGAACATAAAACACATCAGTGGCAAAGTAGTGCATGTGTCCCATTGCAACATAAATTGGGGGAGGCAAATACTGCAGTGCAAATAAGACATACCTTTGGCCATTTGCAGACAAACAACACCCATGGGGGCTGACACTGTCAACATTCATCAATGACACAATGACAGAAGTGACCATCAGAATGCAGACCCACATATTTGCACCAATGGGCACACAAATGCAGATACCCTGTGGAGACTGTAGATGTGAGGTGAACAGATACCATACCATGGCAGCAATGGGACACACAAACCATGATCATTGTGCTGACCGTTGACCTAGGAGTCCCAGGGACAGCAGGGGAAACCCACCAAACTACATACAGCCAATGGCACACCCAAGATATGCCAATGCAGTGGTGCAGATGCACAAACACAAACAGGCAGACCCACACTGCACATCATACACAACAGGTGAGGGGGTGCCAGTGTCCCCAGCCAACCACACAACACATGAGGAGACCTGAATACCAATCATACAGATGTGCATACAGTGCCACACAAAGGTAACTCATGGATCCAAATCCCCTATGTGGGCAAGCAGGCATTGTCAGATGAGAGGGAGCACAAATCACACATGTCACACAGGCACGTAGGAACAGCAACTGACACAGCAAGACACAGACACACCACAGCACTACCCCCAGGGCCCCCACAATGTGGTGACCCTGGGCTGCATTACAATCCCACTGTGATGACAAAGCTAAATGTCGTTCACACTGTGAACCACAGTCATGTGTCCTGAGCAACAAACTACCATCACACCTACACAAGCACAAATCAATCAGCACGGCCAGTAAGCCAAGGCCAACATGGAGGCAGGGGCCTAGCCGGGCAACAACTCTCATCTGCACACACTCAACACCACACCCCTTCGACCTCCAACAATGTGCAGCAGTGAAGCACACATGCACTGGTGACATTGCACATGCACCCATGACTATTCCAGGGTGGTGGGTGGGAACCAAGGTGCAGAAACACATCACACATGGCCACTCAACAAGACTCCTGAATGTCTGACACACTGCACACTACGCTGTACATGGACATGACGGCAATACCACACCAACCAATGGGATCCCAGCCACAGTCACACACCAATGAAGAAGCCAAGGTCACCCACAAAGAACACACATAGACAACAACCAACATTGCAGCCCGGACCCTGAGGAGTGCCAGCAGCCACACACACAACGTGTCACAATCACTGAAAGATAACACAAACTGGAAATCACATGACAGGGGCAAACAACAAGTGCCAAGGGGAAACCTGACTGTGACTCATCTGCGTCTGCACACAAACTCAGCCCTGGCAGCAAACACACCTATGGGTGACACCCTGATGACCAGTAATGTGCCATGCACCCACATCACAGAGAACCCAGGGAGAAGACTTTGGGGGAACATAGGTCAACTCAGCAAGCATCACAAACAGGTACAACACTAGGGATCACAGCATGCACAGCTAAACGGAAGTGAACACACAGACATGCTCATACAACACACACCTTGGGCGCAGGCAATGTCACAGGAGTACACACTGCCATGAGGGGACTCCACTCCTGTGTGAGGAAAGCTGTGCCATATGTTGCCTCAGTAGGGCCCCATCATGTCAGCTGAGCACTTGGTCACACAATCAACAATTAGCACCAAATGAAGGATCCCGTCACATCAGCCTGGTCATGGAAGTGCCAACGAAATCATCAGCACAGATCCAACACACTTGTATAGCAATGTTGCACTGACAACACAGATGAGTCCTTCCCCATTGATGCCCAAACCTGCATGTCCAGTGGAGATGGCCACACGGTCAGGGAAGTAGACGAATTGAACAATGGCAGGCACAACAGATGTGCAGGGGTGGAAGCCACAGATGTGAAATTGCTAATGTAAGTAGGAAATCCCATTGCCAAATACTGAACACATGACACCCTCAGATGCTGCTATGGATGACATGGATACACCACAGGATAGGACACATTCCCCCTGGACCACATGGGTTCCTGCACAGTAACACTTCATTATCATGAGACCAAATATCACCATCACTGCAGCAAGGGCATGGTTAGCATCATCAACAACATGTACATCAGAAGCATTAGCACTAGAGAACAGAAAGTTGCTTTATTCAGCATATGTGTGTAATGAAAACTGAAAGTCCAGAAAAACACAAAGGCCAATGGCCAGTCCATTGTCAAAGTCCAAACAGGGTGACAGTGGCAGATGTCACCCTACGCATGCCTGCACAAAACCAGGGACAATCCACTAGGAGGGGCAACTGGGGGGCAGGCCAGGCACCGCAGGGACAGGATCAGGGCTCACCAGGAGGAAGCAGGGAAGGGGTGGTGGGTGCTGGAGAGCCACTGACAACTGCAGTGGAGGTGTCTGACATGGTGTGTGCCGGCACAACTGGGGGGCATGACTCAGATGTTGTGGGTGCCGGCACGACTGCAGTGGACCCTGCAGATGGAGTGGACAGGTCCGCCACTGCAGTGCCCAAGTCAGACAGGGTGGTAGTGGACTCCACTGCAGTGCCTACCACCAGGGGAGGAGAATGGGGAACAGGCAAGGTGGGCTGGACAGAGGGGGAGGACACCCTCACCACATCAGTGGCACAGACAAGCGCAGCGGGGGGTGTGGTGCCGGGAGAGCAAGTGGCAGGGGAGAAGGCCGGATCCTCTTGGGGATGGTATATCTGTGGGTGGGGGAACCTGGGGCAGGGTGTGGTGGGGGCACCTGTGGAGTGGGGGCCTGAGGGATGGAGGAAGGAGAACTGGTGCCTGAGCTGCAGGGCGGCGGCGGCGTCTTGCTCTTACGACTCCGGGGGGACTTGCGGGTGGGGGCCTCAGTCTGTCTGCGCCTGGGGGAGGGTGTCCGGGGGCGAGGGGCACTCTGCTCCGTGTGGGTGGGCTTCCTCTTCCCCCTGAATGCTGTATCAGCTGGATCGGAGGGGAAGAGGCCGAGGTCACTGAGGAAGAGCCGCTGGGTCTTTGGGGTTGCCGGTGAGGCAAGGGAGGGTGCTTTGGAGGGAGAGGCAACTGAGGACTGCGCAGTGCTCGTGGATGCGTGTGTGTGTTCCAGGGCCCCATCCCCTGTGAGTCTGGTTTCAGTCCCCTGACTGTGCGTGCGTGTGCGTTTTGTTTGTGGCGTGTGTGTCTGTGTGCTGGATGTGTGTGTGCTGGTGTATGCCTGTGCCGGTGTGTGTGTGCTTGGGACAGGTAAGGTGCTGGGGAGTGTGGATGGAGCAGAGGCAGGAGGGGTGAGGGACTGTCTGAGGAGGGACACTGCTGCCGTCAGGGAGGAGTCCATGGACATATTGCCCCTCTGTAGGTCAGACATGCCCGATGAGATGCTGAGTCAACAGAGCGGTGTGCGCATGGAGGACACTCAGCATGGCTGTCTGCCCTACATGGAGCTGGCGAAGGAGGTACACAGACTCCTCACTCAGGGCAGCAGGGGACACAGGGGCAGGGGGTGCGGTGCCTGGCCCAAAGGAGACACGCTCCCGAACATGGGAGCCTCCACGGACCTGGGGAATGGGAGCCGATGGGAGGGCGGTGGGGGTGCTGGTGGTGGCGGGGACAGCAACACTAGCTGGGGTGTGGTGGCTGCTGACACCCACCTCCATAAGGGAGTCATCCTCCGAGTTGCTCTGGTCCTCAGCTGAGGTGGATGGTGCTGAGGACTCCTCGGTGTGGCTCCCCTCGCCCTCCGTGCCACTGGGTCCCTCCGACCACTCCTCAGCTGCTGACCCAGTCTGGCTCTCCGGCTCCTCCTGGTCCGTGGAGCTGTCCCCTTCCGTGGCCGTGGATGTATCTGCAAACAATGGGGAAACAGACAGACATCAGTCACCTGCACCAAACGCACACACCACTGTGAGCACAGCACATTACAGAGCAAGCCCTGGCATCATTAGTTGTACATTGCTAAAAGTGCCCTAACTGAACAGGAGAAGCCAATTGTCAGTCTGATGCCAACCATGGCACTCACATCCCACATGGCCTTGCACCCATCTGTCTGGTGTCTGTTGGATAGCAACACCCCAGTGTGGACACATGCACCAACTACACAGTAGTTGGACAGTGCAGAGGACACGGTGTAGCATGTGGACATGCACACATCACAACTCTTGCCACTGAGTCAGTACAGGTTTCCGGATGAAAGGGATGCCCAGAGTCAAATAGGAAATGCATGTGATGCATACCAGCGACAGACACCATGATGCACCCATGTCCTGATAGCCATCGCCACAATGGTGTGCATGTAGCACATGTCACTCCCCTGCAGGATCACCAATAAGTAGACACATGCCATGGCGGAGGCATGACTGCTAAGTCATACATCACTGTCTCAGTGATGTATGACTTGGCAGCCAGACAACAACACTCTGCACTGTGTCACAATAGTAGGTCATGGGGAATGCAAGTCCTGGAGCTGCCCAAGTGCACATGTACATCCCCCACACAACACATCATCTTAACCCTCATCTGTCCAGGTCATACCGATTGGACATATGGGAGACCTGTGACACTACCCTCTGAACCTGAGCCCCTCACAATCTGCTGTGAATGGGAAACAGCTGCCTGAACTCCACATTCGCATACCCCAGTCTGCACGGGCAGCTGATCAAACACCTATGTGACACACAAGTATCGTCTCCTATGGTCACATCTCCAGTGGCATGCTGAGCCCCTACCGAGAAACACCCCAGCAGTCCTGGCAACAAATCCACAGCACACTGACACAGAGGCAGACACCTGAGGGGTCAAATCACTGCGCACAATGTGTCAGCTGATACACGGGAGTGGGAGTACAGAGTGCATTGCATGGCCTGGAGTAGGCATGACTGTCCTGCCCCACATGAATGAGGGATGAGCCCTGGATAGTGGATAGCTGGCTATGTATGTGTGACACACGTAATCTGCACACTCCTGGGGCCCAAACATTGTTCCCATCCGCTGCATGGGCGTGTGCCACATACCCCAGGCACATGTGGTGGCTCAGCTCAGCAAGTGGACCGCATATCAAAGCAACACGCAGATTACATGTCCGAACACAGGCGTTGTGTGAACAATGGACCCACCCATGATGCCCACAACAGAGTTAGGGAAACAGATGCTGTCCCCCACCTTGAGTGAAGCAAACTGCAAGGACACAGTCCCAAGTGACACAATTCCCTGAATGTAAGGGCCACACCTGGGTATCAGATGAGGAGTGGCAGTGCACAATAGAGGGACATGGCTCCTGGACAACATGACTGCTGTACTGTGGCAGTTGAACCAGGCCAGAGGAGGGCACATAGCATGTAATACAGAGTTCACAGTGCAGTCTTTGACTCACCCCTCCTTGCTGCTGTCTGGCCTTCAGCTGCCCATCCAGGTCTGGAAACACCCCCGCCAGGATCTGGAGCATGTGGGGGTCAGGGTCCGTGTTCCGCCCCTCCTGCGAGGAGGCGACAGCTTCAGCTGGACCCGTGCAATCCTCCGGGTCCAGCCCCGAAGGTCCTGCCACCTCTTCTGGCAGTTGCGGATCCTGCGCTTGTAGACCCCCACGGACCGGACAGCCCGGACGATGTCCTTCCAGATCTCCTGCTTCCGATGGGCATTAACCTGTCAGGATGACAAAGTGAAAAGGCCATTACTACACATGCAACATATCCGTGCATGACACAGTTGTATATACATGTCTCAATCACAGGGGCACATGATGTACACAGGCAGTGCAACGCTGCCCATGGACAGTTTGCCAGAAGTCACTACATGGTATCATTGCATGAAAAGTAAAACCTTGTTCAAATGCACTGTCACTGCACCATACCTGTCCAGTGCATGTCACTACACACTATGGGGGGTGACAACTACTCAGTGAGCCTGCTAGCCAGTGGCGTGCAGACTTTCAGCCTTGCTAGTCAGACAAAATGCACATTCAGAAAGGCAGTGCACAGAACACTCACCTGCTCCCCTGGTGTCCCATACAGCTTGCTGTACTGTGGAAGTAGGCTGTTCAGCAGGGCCTGGTTCTCCTCAAGGCTGAAGGCTGGGGCTCTCTCCACAGTACGTGCCATTGCAGGGTCCAGAGGGGGCAGAGACAGCAGCAGTGCAGTGGCAGATGTCGTCCTGGAGCATGTAGTGCAGGCAAGTGAGCTCTCAGGGGAACAGCCAGCAATATATATGTGCTGGAGAGGCAGATACTGTCCCATGTGTCGAAAGTGATAGGTCCAAGTCGTTTGCATCTTCTGAATCTGGCCAATCCATGGAATAGCAGCACCAATACACACCCACAGCATCTTTCAAATCTTCAACTTCATGACATACATGATTTTGCAACATTGTTGTGGGTGACCAACTGAATTTCCAGCAACCGACTCGTTCGAATTTCGAAAACGCGTCCGTTGCCAGGCTAGGCCATTGTCAATGGGTGCGCACCGATCGGTCCATTGCTGATCAACGCGTACAGGGGTACAACGCGTACCCGCACACATTGAATGCAATGGGCCGGCCGGGGGCACCGATCGGTCCATTGCGGTACAACGCGTACAGGGGTAGAACGCGTACCCGCACACATTGAATGCAATGGGCCGGCCGGGGGCACCGATCAGTCCATTGCGGTACAACGCGTACAGGGGTACAACGTGTACCCGCACACATTGAATGCAATGGGCCGGCCGGGGGCACCGATCGGTCCATTGCGGTACAACGCGTACAGGGGTACAACGCGTACCCGCACACATTGAATGCAATGGGCCGGCCGGGGGCACCGATCGGTCCATTGCGGTACAACACGTACAGGGGTACAACGCGTACCCGCACACATTGAATGCAATGGGCCGGCCCGGGGCACCGATCGGTCCATTGCTGTTCAACGCGTACAGGGGTACAACGCGTACCTGCACACATTGAATGCAATGGGCCGGCCGGGGGCACCGATCGGTCCATTGCGGTACAACGCGTACAGGGGTTCAACGCGTACCCGCACACATTGAATGCAATGGGCCGGCCGGGGGCACCGATTGGTCCATTGTTGATCAACGCGTACAGGGGTACAACGCGTACCCGCACACATTGAATGCAATGGGCCGGCCGGGGGCACCGATCGGTCCATTGCGGTACAACGCGTACAGGGGTACAACGCGTACCTGCACACATTGAATGCAATGGGCCGGCCGGGGGCACCGATCGGTCCATTGCTGTTCAACGCATCCCTGTACAAGTGACTGGCATATGTCACCATGCCTGTCTCAGATGAACATATGCCAGCCACAGATATCTCCCAGGGAGTGAGGGGCACACCTACAACACGACAGCCTGTCCAAACTGTATCATAAGGCATGTAAGGCTGCATTTCCTATTGTGTGTATGTTGGTGTACATGTTGTCCTGTGGGTGTCACCTGGGGGCAGCCACCCCCAGGCTGTGCTCGTGTTCATGGGGACAGGATCCTGGGTGTTACGTGTACATGACCACTGTGATGTGCAACTGTTCATATCTGTGCATGTGCCATGGTCACATTTCACGGTGGTGTATGTGTATGTCATGTCACATACCCCGTGAGTCCCATGTGGGACGGTATGTTTGAGCCAGGGTGTCCCAGTGGCACAATAGTGATGGTCCTCCACAGTCTGTGTGCATGTAGTGTTTACAATGTCTCTGATTTCATGTGCACAATGGGAGGCAGTCTCCACATCCACGTTGTGTGTGCATGGACTTTGATGTTGTGCGTGTGTGTGTCACAGACGTCCATGTCTGTCCTGCAGTGGCAAGTGGGACCACTACCTGTGGGGGTCATGGTTGTTTTGCTGTGGTGTATACCTGATACTCCATGTAATGCCAGTGTCATGTGGCAATACAGGGTCCCTGGGAATGTACCGGTCGTTGAGCTGTGATGCCTGGGGCACATCTGTCCTCACATGTCACTGTGAGGGGTGATTGTGACACGGCAGCAGGAGATGGGAACTGTGACACGGCCTCATGATATCCAATGGGTCAACCTGGGACTTATTGATGCCACTTGTTGAACCGTGATGACAGATGTTGGCCATGTATGTACCATACATGTCCTTACGGAACTGCACACTTAATGTAGTTGTGCCTCATGATGATGTATGTTGTGATATTGAGTGTGTTCAATGCCGCATATGTGGGGTGACTGACAATCTTGCTTTCATCTCCTCTGCACTGCAGGGCTCCTGCTGTCCATCGACCATTCCCAGACCTGGCAACGATGGTGGAACGGGACAGCATCCGACGGTACCGCTTCACCAGGCAGCTGATTGAGGATTTGGCAGTGCAGTTGGCCCCACATTTGCAGCCTGGCCGGCCGTATCCTACAGCGCTGACCCCCAAGGTGAAGGTGATGGCAGCCCTACACTTCTTTGCCACCGGTACCTTCCAACATACTGTGGCGACTGCTGGTGGGATGTCACAGACCATGTTGAGCCGTGTGCTCCGCGATGTTTTGGAGGCAATGTTGCTATTCCTGAACCGGTACATCTATTTCCCTAGACTGCAACGACTCACTGACGTGCAGAGTGACTTCTATGCCCTGGGGAGGATGCCGCATGTCATTGGCTCCATTGATGGGACACATGTGGCTTTGGTACCACCACAGGCCCAGGAGCAGGCCTACCGTAACCGCAAGCACTACCACTCGGTCAATGCACTGGTGGTGTGTCTTGCGGATATGACCATCACACACGTGTGTGCCCGTTTCCCTGGTTCAGCACACGATGCCTTTGTGATGAGGAGTAGTCGCATCCCCAGGATGATGGCACAGATGCAGAACCAGCGTGCCTGGCTTGTCGGTGTGTACTGACTTTGTGCCATTGTGTGTGATCTGATCTGTAGTATTCCGCCCACTTTTCCAAGTCAGCTAATGTGCACTTGTCTGTCCGTAGGTGACTCGGGATACCCCAACATGCCGTGGTTGCTGACACCCCTCAGGAACCCTGTGACACCAGCCCAGATGCGCTACAATGAGGCACATGGTCGGACCAGGAGAGTGATTGAGCAGACATTTGGTCTCCTGAAGAGCCGCTTCCGCTGCCTGGACAAGACAGGAGGGTCCCTCCCATATGCCCCAGCGAAAGTGTGCAAGATTATCATCGTCTGCTGCATGCTCCACAACCTGGCAGTGCGGAAGGAGTTGCCTCTCATCCAGGATGACAATGACCAACATCCGCCACCTGTGGAGGATCCTGGCCTGGGCCACGATGCCAGTGATGATGATGATGATGAGGGTGATGTCCGCACAAAGCTCATCACCAACTTCTTTAGCTGAATGTGAGTATCCTGAGGTGTCATGTCAATGATGTGAGTTGGCATGATATGTGTAGGTGGTGCTCTGGTGCTGTTGGAGTGTGTCCATGGGCTACTTGACTGGATGTGTGTAGCGATGTGTGCTTACAGGTGATCTGTACTCCCCAACAGTGTTGACATGCTAACTTGGTTCTGGGTGGGTATCTTGTAACATGTATTGTGCATGAGTTTTGCTGTTCTGTCCTGTTCTCCATTGCTTTTGACTGTGTGTCATTTCTGTCCTTCACAGGGTACTTTCAGATTTGTTTGGTCAACTGTGTCCACCGACGACGTGATTGTACTTCCAGGGTGGTAGCTGTTGTGTCCCTACAGGTGATGTGTGCAACATCCATGGACTTCCTTCCTTCTACAGTTGTTGACTGTGTGCCCGCTGCCAGGTGGGATTACCTTGCATCTGTAGTGGTTACGACATGTTGCAACTGTGTAATAAACCTGTGCTTCACTTTGTGATGTGCGTTGTCTGTGGTCACACATTTGACTGCCATTTGCTTACTGCACCTGTGGGCTACTTGACTACAACTGGGAATAGGTGTGGTGTCTGTGCATTGCACCGTCTTCTCTGGCAACATCAGTGTAGGCAATGAGTCAGATGGCCTAGGTGTGTATGTGTTGTGTAGCCCTGGTGGTGTGTCTCCCTCATATGTGTCACGTTGCCTTTACTCACATGCCTGTGTTGTACTTGCTGTTGCAGTTCGCATACACAGTGTAATTTTGCAGTTCATCATCCCCATGACAGCACCCACGTTGGAATCACAACAGAGGCAAGTATGGTGTATTAGTGTGTTTATTGTGATACATTTGTGTGAATAGTGCATAGGATGGTTAGTGCTGTACATATATCTTGCAATCAGAAGTTCCTAGGTGAATTGAAAGTCCTGGTAGACAAAATCCCCAGTATCGGGGCCACAGTTGTCTGAGACATTGGTCCAACTTGTACTCCCCATGTAATGTGTGGGAGTTGTGTTGCCGTCAACAGGGTGAACAGTTTGTGCACAAAGGTGAACATCCAGAACAGGTTCAGGCTTCCTGGGAGTTGCACTTGGCCATCGGCCTCTCACTTGCCCCTCCTCGGATGACCCCTCTTCTTTGGGGGGCCCCTCAAGTACAGGCTGCTGCGGTGCAGGGGACTCTCCGCCAGAGTCATCCTCCCTCCCTGTGGCAGTTGCAGTTTGTTCAGCACCAGATGTTGTTGGCACACAGGGAGGTGTAGACTGGTTGTTGTTCATCTGGCGGAGGCATTGTAAAATGTCCCTGTGCACCGCCGTCATCTCTTGCAGTGCGTCCCACTTGGACTCCACGCGGGACATGTGTGAGTCCAAGCGGGCATGATGGGCAGCCTGCTGCTGTTTCATGTCTCTGAGGAGCCCCACTACCTGGCTGAGATCTCCGGTGCTGGACTGGTACGCATCGGCTATGCGTACCAGTTGTGGGTCATCATGCACACCAGCAACCTCTGCAAGCAGCGACCTCTGTCTCCCACCCCTCCCACCACCCCTGCCGACATGTGCAGTGCGTGCAGTGGCACGCACAGATGACCCTGGTCCCCCTTGGGTGTTGGTGGTGGTGGTGGTGTCCATGGCCCCACGTTGGTCCAGGGTCCCTGTGCTGGTGTTGCTCCTTGTCCATGTCGGCAGGGATGGTATTTGTGGTGACAGTCGTTGGAGGGGTGGGTGCAGGGGGTGCAGCTGGTGGTCCTGCTGGTGCTGCAGCTGGTGGTCCTGCTGGTGCTGCATGTTGACATGCACCGGATGTGCCAGGTTGGTCTTCTTCGTCCGAGGAGGGCAGAGGCTGTACGACACCAGTGAGCTCCGCATCCTCTTGAGCCTGGAACTGGGACTCCTCAGCGTCTGCTGCTGTGTCCCCATCATCACCTGTTTTTGGGAGACACACACAATGTATGATAAGTTTCTGCAGGCATCAATGGTTGACACACCTGACAGTTGTGACTGTGCCTCTGGGTGCGGGCCTGTACATTGCATTGTCCTAAGTCGTCACAGTCAGGGGTTGATATTGGTGTAGCACATTGTCCTGCATTATTTGGGCATTTCCATGTATTTGTTGGGGTGTGAACATGGTCTGCATTGGTTGTATTTGGTTGACAGCCGGCCCTCCTTCCCACCCAGCCAGTCCGTTATCCCACCATGGACTGTGCTTGCATTGCAGGGAGTGGAAGTTGTCTCTCAGGATGTCAGTCAGTGGTGTCCTGCTGTTGGTTGTTGCACAGTTGCCAGCAGGGCCTTGTGCTCCCCACAGCAGTAGCCAGTGTCAGCCATCTTGTCAGTCCTTATCCACTCCCTGTGATGTGAGCATGGTTCAGGGTGGTGTTGATGGGACAGTTGTGGGGGTGAGCTATGTCTGTGACTATGACTCCCATCATGCTATTGCCTCCACCCCATTTGCCAGCATTCCCATACTTACTTGCTTTTGTGGGGAGTTCAGTGTGTGTGGGTGTGAGAGCAATGGCAAGATGGCTGACAGTGGTGTCCTGATGTTGGTTGGTGTGCAGTTCCCAGCATGCCCTTGTGCTCCCCACGACACAGCAACAGTGTCAGACATCTTTGATGGGCCTTTCCACTCTCTGTGGGATGTGCATGCGTGAGTGTGAGCTTGCTGGGCCATGTGGTGGGGGATGTAGAGCTGTGCCTACGACTCCCATCATGCTATTGCCTCCACCCCCTTCCCAGCATGCCCATGCTTCCTTCCTTTTGACTCTGCTTCCCTGTGGGGTGGGCTGCCTGTGCTGACAGGATGGCTGGGAGTGTTGTCCTGGCAGTTGTTTGGCTAAAAGTCCCAGGAGTGTCCCTGTGCTTCACACAACATAACCCAGGGTGGTGGTTCTTTGTGGGATCTTGAGTTAGGATGTGAGGCATTGCATTCTCCCAGGTGGGTTCTGTGGAGTTTGTGTTGAGGGGGGGTGTGAGGGGAGGTGCTTGTGACTATGGTCAGTGCTGCGAGTCCTCCTTCCCACCCAGCCAGATATCCCACCATGGAACGTGCTTCCATTGCAGGGAGTGGAAGTTGTCTCTCAGGATGTCAGGCAGTGGTGTTGTGCTGTTTGTTGGTGCACAGTTCCCAGCAGGGCCTTGTGCTCCCCACAGCAGTAGCCAGTGTCAGCCATCTTGTGAGTCCTTATCCACTCCCTGTGATGTGAGCATGGTTCAGGGTGGTGTTGATGGGCCAGTTGTGAGGCTGAGCGATATCTGTGCCTGCTACTCCCATCATGCTATTGCCTCCACCCCCTTCCCAGCATGCCCATGCTTCCTTCCTTTTGACTCTGCTTCCCTGTGGGGTGGGCTGCCTGTGCTGACAGGATGGCTGGGAGTGTTGTCCTGGCAGTTGTTTGGATAAAAGTCCCAAGAGTGTCCCTGTGCTTCACACTACATTACCCAGGGTGGATGTTCTTTGTGGGATCTTGAGTTAGGATGTGAAGCATTGCATTCTCCCAGGTGGGTTCTGTGGAGTTTGTGTTGAGGGGGGGTGTGAGGGGAGGTGCTTGTGACTATGGTCAGTGCTGCGAGTCCTCCTTCCCACCCAGCCAGATATCCCACCATGGAACGTGCTTCCATTGCAGGGAGTGGAAGTTGTCTCTCAGGATGTCAGGCAGTGGTGTTGTGCTGTTTGTTGGTGCACAGTTCCCAGCAGGGCCTTGTGCTCCCCACAGCAGTAGCCAGTGTCAGCCATCTTGTGAGTCCTTATCCACTCCCTGTGATTTGAGCATGGTTCAGGGTGGTGTTGATGGGCCAGTTGTGAGGCTGAGCGATATCTGTGCCTACTACTCCCATCATGCTATTGCCTCCACCCCCCTTCCCAGCATGCCCATGCTTCCTTCCTTTTGACTCTGCTTCCCTGTGGGGTGGGCTGCCTGTGCTGACAGGATGGCTGGGTGTGTTGTCCTGGCAGTTGTTTGGCTAAAAGCCCCAAGAGTGTCCCTGTGCTTCACACTACATTACCCAGGGTGGAGGTTCTTTGTGGGATCTTGAGTTAGGATGTGAGGCATTGCATTCTCCCAGGTGGGTTCTGTGGAGTTTGTGTTGAGGGGGGGTGTGAGGGGAGGTGCTTATGACTATGGTTAGTGCTGCGAGTCCTCCTTCCCACCCAGCCAGATATCCCACCATGGAACGTGCTTCCATTGCAGGGAGTGGAAGTTGTCTCTCAGGATGTCAGGCAGTGGTGTTGTGCTGTTTGTTGGTGCACAGTTCCCAGCAGGGCCTTGTGCTCCCGACAGCAGTGGCCAATGTCAGCCATCTTGTCAGTCCTTATCCACTCCCTGTGATGTGAGCATGGTTCAGGGTGGTGTTGATGGGACAGTTGTGGGGGTGAGCAATATGTGTGACTACGACTCCCATGATGCTATTGGCTACACTGACTTGCCCAGCATACACAGAATTCCTTCCTTTGAGTGGTCTTCACTGTGTGTTGGTGTTGTAGTGGTGGCTACATGTCTGGATGTGTTTGTTAGTTCTATTTGTGCCACTGCCTAGCTGTAGTTGTAGTTGTGTTTGTACATGTGATGACACGGTTAAATGTAACTTTGAGATGGCATGTGTTGTGTTTATCTGACTGACATACACATTTTGGGATGATTCTGTTCTGGTTGCTGTGTAATTGCTATGAGTGCATGGTTTGACTCTCCCCTTGACAGTGATGTGTGTATGTATTGTGGCAGAATATTGTGTACATTTGTTGTGTACTCACCAGGCTCTGGGATGTTCTCTAGTCCATAGACGCTCACTGGCGGAAGGATGGCCTGCACCTTCTCCTCCCAGGGCCTGAGGTATACTGGCTTGGCAGGAGGGCCACTGCCGGTGTATTGGCTGAGGAGGTAGTCCTCTTGAGCAGCTCCCGTACCCTCCTGCGCATGTCATACCACCTGTTCTGGATGTCAGTCTTTGTGCGCAGACATGGTGATTGTGCGTTCACCCTGTTGATGATCCTCTCCCACATCTTGGTTTTCTGGGAGATGGGGGTCTGTTGGACCAGTGTGCCAAACAGCTGTGGCTCTACCCTGAGGATCTCGTCTACCAGGACTTCCAATTCTCAATCTAGGAACTTGTGATTCTTCTTGGGGGGCATGGTGATGGGTGGTGATGGTGAGTGATGTGTGTGTTGGTGTGCAGGTGAGGGTGTGTGGGTGTGTGTTTTGCTGGGTGTATGTGAGGTAGCTATTTGTTGGTGTGCTGATGGTGTGTGGCTTGTGTGAGGGATGAGCTGTGGGTGTGTGGTTGCTGTCTGTTGAGTGCTGGCAGTAGAATGGCATTTGCAAAGGATCATGGTTGGGATTTGTGTCCTTTATATGGGTGGAGTTGTGGGTGTGTCTTTGTTCTCTGTCCCCACCCCCCCAGTATTTATTGGCTTTGTAATTGCTTGTTTGGCCTTTTTTTGTGTATTTTTCCTTAGTACTTTTTGTGCATGTTGGAAACGTTCTTGTGACCGAGTCGGACCCTGCATTTGTCTCGTACGGTCTTCTCCGTTTCGTTCACGCTGTGTTTGTGCAGTTTTCTATGCTGTGTACGCGTCGGTCGCGGTGTTTTGTGTTACTTCGGCTCGGTTTGGTAAGCGTGTCGGTCGTACGGCTTGTCCTCCGTTCGACTCGGTCGTGGTTTTCGCGCCTTGCATCGTACTTAGCGGTTTGGAGTTTGCGTGTACGTTTCGGTTGGATTTGTTCCGGGTGCGTGTCGGTCGGTTCGATTCGCGTGTTTTTCCGGCCGGATTGCTGTTTTCCGTGCGGCTCGGTCATTCGGCTTGGGTTCGGTACGTGTCGGTCGGATTTTGCACGCCTTGCATCGTACTTGGCGTGTCGGGCGCCACAGGTACGTGTCGGTCGGAATAAATTCTGGCTCCGAGTCGGTCGGTGCTTTTTCCGGCCCGAATCGGAATCGACCCCAGAGTAGCCTCTTGTCTTGCAGATATCTGTAATAGGTCCTTTACTTGGTCAGAGGTCCCCACTTGTTGAAATCATGCTTTATTTTTTTCCATTTCCTAATAAACACTTAATAAAGCTCACACTTTCAAGTTTAGACCCATTTCTCTACTACCACTTCAAGCCAAGTTAATCAAAAAATATGTTAACTCTCAGTTGTCAGCATATATGAAATCTAATCAGCTACTTGATGAGAATCAGTCTGATCTTAGAGCACTTCACAGTATAGAGATCGTGGTATTAGCTGTAGTTCATGATCTCAGAACCGTCCTACTTGATCCCCTGCCGCTTTTAATACGGTGTCTCACTGTGTGCTCATTTATGGCTGGAGTATGGTAGCAAGGGCTAGTGGTGCACTCCTCTTTTATTTATACGCTGCCATACCCTAAAAAGTGGATCAGGAATAGATTTCTGTTGTATGAGAATTTGTGGGTGCTATTGCAGCATATTGGAATGGTATGATCTGCGCTCTTTCAATGCCTGAGGAACAGGAGGCTTTGTGACTTGGTGCTTGGTGCTGGGGTGACTTAAATATTTTCTGGTAGAGAGATACAACTGCATTTTACTCCACTAGCCGCTCTGATTAGATATTATAGTTTTAGCAGTATGTTCTACACTGACGATGCACAGATTATCATTTGCAACTTGCACAAATTCAGCATGATTTCTCCGACTGCTTGGTAGAAGTTGCAGTGTGGAAGAACCAACATTTCTTGAAATTGCATTGTGATAGGATAGAGATCTTTTGATTAGCTCCAAAGTCTCTGCTTGCTCTTCTAATTGGTGGCCTTTTGAGATAGGTGTCTTCCCCACTCCCACAGTCTATCTTTTGCACCTCAGATGATTTGGTGTGTTGCCTTTGGTCCATAAAGTTCTTCGTTTTTTTCATGTGTCAGCTGGGAAAACTGTAATTCATGCTTTATTTATCTCATGTTTGGATTATGGAACCTCTATCTCTTGGCTCTTCCTGACTCTTACAAATAGGCTTCAAATCATAGAAAATGCTGCTGCTTCACAAGTGATTTTGAATATTTCCAGTAGGGTGCCTGTTCATCAACTTCTCCCTATTCTACTTTGACTTCTGATGCAACAAGGATGCACCTTTAAGGCCTTTGGTTTGACCTATATGGCAACACAGACTGAAGGTACCATCTATATAGGAAGAAAGGTCTACCTGTATAAGCCTGCTCTTTATCTTAATTCATCTTGTGCTAATCTATTGCAGATGCTTGCAGTTAAGAGACACCACTCTTTTTCCCTACAGGACTGCAGAAATTTGAAATTCTTTACATTGTTTTAGGAAAAACCTCAAGACCTGGCTGTTCAAACTTGTTTACTCTGCTGATGCTCTGTTATTCCTTCGTTGTAGCGCCAGGATGCCCCTTGTTGTGGTAGCAGTTTGCACTTTACAAGTGCTATTCATGCATTCAACATCTAGTAATAGTGCTAAAGAGGATGTACAATGAATACTGGTATTCATGCTAGCAGATAAAGTCCATATAGTGCACTTCTCCACTGGTGGTACTGCTTCCAACTGATTAGTTTTATGAGCAATCCAAAATGGAATTTTGTCTCACTTGGTTGAACTTTGCCTGTAACTGCAAATATAGTCTTTGGACTAGTTTTCTGTATGGGATGCCCCTGTGTAAGTGCTAAAGCTCCAATGTTAGTTCCGAATGGCGTGTAATGCGTACAATGAAAGTCATCTAAACACAGTCAATAGCTGTGTTCCTGATCTACAGTCTAATTCTGTACTCGGTGGTGCTGTGTACATCCCACTGACTCTCTCAAGTGAGGTCCTGGAAGGGCAAAGGGACCCATTCTAATCTGCTATCAAGCAATGATGCATGTTCTTCAAAACCAATGGGTATTTCAAAGTGATCATGTGGTACATAATGATCAGGAATTGAGCAGGTTTATATGCCATGCAATGCATAGTGGTATGATCTACTGGTTCAAACTGTACCCACGAGTTAAATATTTCAATAGGATAAGCTGGACTAGCTGTTTCTACCAGAATTACTTCACACACTTCAGGGAACATTCACCCCACCAGATAGTGTGTCAACAGACTTCTAAAAAGCATCTCCCATCACTTACCTGGAGATAACATGTGTAAAGTAACAATCAGGAATACAGTTTATTTATTTGTGGGTTACCATTCCCTGGAAGATGCACATATACAGAAAATCAACACTATAATTAAAAAAAAAAAACTGTATTAATAATTAGAGGCTAGTTCTAGTGGAGACTATATGAATCTGTGTAATTGCAGATATGAACATTATGGTCAGCAAAGTAAACACAATGGGGCCGATTCCGATCTCGGCCGGTAGTGCTCCGAATCGGATTCGGCTTTACCGGATCCGATTCGGAGCCCTGTTTCCCGACCGAACCGTACGCGGGTCCGGCCGAGCGAGTACGATGCGAAATCTCCGACCGACTCGTCCGGGCGTCCCGACCGCTCCGACCGACTCGCTCCCGGCTCGAACCGCTCCGACCGACTCGCTCGGACTCGACTCGCACCGCGCAATGGAGACGTTTCCCGGCCGGGTAAGTACGTTGCGCGCCGCGAGCAGTCCGACCGAGCCGCGCACTCTGGCTCGAAAGAGCTGTCGGAGCCGTACTTCAAGTTGATGGTAATTTGAGAATCCTTTGAAAAATACCCAAAAGTGCATTTTTCAAAGTGCAATGTTGCGCACACACATGCCCACATGTGCACACTTACCTTTTTTGGGGTGCATCAGGGGGGCCTTAGGCCCCCTGGCACCCTTGCAATTGCATTCGCAATTTGCGATTACCAATTTGGTAGTAGCTAATTGCGAATGCATTCCCATTCATTCCTATGGGCCTATAGGCCCATAGAAATGAATGGGAATGCATTCCCTAATAGCTAATCTTAAGGATTCGCAAAAACTTTTGCGAATCCTTCATGCATAGGCATTTGCCATTATCAAATAGCTAATCCTTAAAATTCGCTATTTGGTAATCGCAAATGATTACCTTGATGCATGTGCCCCATTAAGTATTATGCCACCTAGCAAGGGATAATCTTGATCATGCATAATTGACGATGACAGTAGGACAACAAGGGGTGCCAGATTGGGAAAGATGGTGCCTGTATGCATGGGAGTTCCAGCAAGATACAACAGTAAAGCAACTTAATAAAGGAAAGGATAGGATCAGTAGATTCAAAAGCTGTATTATGGGAATTGTATACATAGTGCCAAGCAATCTCAGCCATTTCCAAGAATGAGAAAGAAAAGAACAGAAAGATAAAGAAATAGAAACTGAATTTATTAATTAGAGACTGGTATCGTTTGCTGAGATCAAACCACAGAACAAAGGGGATTAGCAGCAAAACATGAAGTATACACACAACTGTCAAAATCAGGCAACAACACATTTATTGGGCTCAGACACCTTTATGACATCGAAAAATATATAAATAGTAAAATAATATAAATAGTATCTAATTATTGACTATTTGTACAATATTTCCTACAAAATAAAACAAAACAAAAATATATATATTATTAATATATAAGACTTATATATATATATATATAAACTATATGTATGTATAACTTTTTATAAAATGCTATAATTAATTAATGCATATGTACTATTTAGATATACTATTTAAAAAAAAAAATCTACAAACATGTTATAATCAATAATATACATATCAACATTTAATAATATTATTTTAAAAAATTTAATTTAATTAAATATTATTTCCTATGGGGTTTTATTTTAAGTCCCTCACCCCATTATTTTCTATGGGAGGATGTTGCAGTGCCAGTGGTTGACCATGTGTAGTGATTGACTTACTTCAAAAGTGTAAGTTATTTCAAAAGTGTAAGTTACTACAAAAATGCAGTTTGTGAATTCCAAAAAGTAGTAACTTACTCACAAGTGTAAAGTTCCTCAAAAGTGTAAGTTACCTTTGTGAATCAGGTCATGCATGTTTCAGGCTTCATCTTGGTCTCATTGAACAACTCCAGGACCCATTGTGGCCACATCAAGTCCCTGATGTCCAGTAACATTGAGGCTCCCGAAAAGGACTCACGAGGCAGGGTTATGCAAAGCTCTTTTGCCTCTCCTAAAAGTTTAAGGAATTGAGACTACTAGTTTCCTTCACTGACAAACACTATGCAACAAGCAGTTTGGTTCTGTAATGACCATGGATACACTTGACACAAGGAGACATTTTTCGCAAGGAGTCAAGGCCATTCCCATTTCAAAGAGTCCTACCCTTCCCATAGGTTGATGCTTTTTATCAGGACCACTGCCAGAGCTCTTTTCCATCCCTAGCTATATGACCAACAAAAGAGGCAGGTCTCTTGCCATGTTGGCTGGTGTCATGAGGCACACAGTCAAATAGGATCAGCGTATTGGAATATGAAAATGTATTGAAGGTTGCGCAATGTGCTGTCGGTGCCCCGGCCAGGCTGTGGCAGCTTGGAAGTCACGCATATCAACTGTCCACTGTCACAGATGAGTTAAGGACTTTGTATACCTTTCACAAATGTTCCATCAAGACTGGACATTCTAGCTGCACTCCCAGCATTCCAACGGATTGCAGGTTTACGTTGCCAGTTAGGAAGGAAAGAAGATCTAATGTTCACATTCCAGCCCCGGCTATTGTGCTGCCTATTTTGGTGGAAGGGGAGCTGAACTGCCTGAGGACATTAGACAACAGGGGAAGTACACTCTTTGCTTCAATGTGGTGCCGCTACAGATGATTTACTCCATCCAATGCACAATGTACAATGTACAAATGCTGCTGTGGAACTGAGAATGCTACCTGCCACTGATAAGTGTTGACTAAGCAGCCCATCAAAATCACTGAGCAGTAGAGTGGGATACTCATAGCTGAGGCACCATGTTCTCCTGGTTGGCTAAACTGCTGTTCCTGTTGGTCTCATGATCCCATTCTGTTCTCATGTAGAGTCATCAAAAGAGGGAGATGTGCCCATTTTCCAAAATTACAATTATTTCAAAAGTGTGAGTATTGCACCCTTTTAAGCCGCTGTGCAGTTGCAGACAGGAATCATAATGTGGAATTACCTGCCATCCAAGGTGATGGAGACAATCACATTTGGCTCTGATGTGGGAATGGGAGTGTCGCCTGTCCACTGACAATGACTAATCCCAAGCCAATCAAAATAACTAAGTATAGGAGAGAGACTTACAGCTGTTTTAGCATTGCACCCTCCTGGTGGGTTCAGCTATTCTTCCTGCTGTATTCAGTAACAAGAAACCTAGTAAAATTACAATGAATCACACTATACCTAAGGCCTTCATTTTATGGCAATTGCATGAAAACAATACAGAAATTAAATTAAACTCAGTATATGACAAACATTATCTATTGCAATTTAATTTGTGTCGTATGATCTTCATTAGGTTGACATCGTTGTATTTACTGCATTTCAATTTTATTGGCAATGAGTTCTGCCACTCTACCACTTCTGTGTCCATAGCCACTGCTAACGTGTAGTCCTTCCTCTATGTCTGTAATCTTATCAGGTTTTTGGTCTTAGATGTTTGCCCCCTTTCCCTTCACATATATATATGTGAGAGCTGGACCCTAATAAACATCTGAACCCCCAATATTTAGATGCCCCGAAATTTTTCATAAGTAATTTGTCTCCAACATCCCCAATTGAGTAAGCAGTTAGAGACTACACTCCTCATCAGAAAACATGGTTTTAGCAGAATATAAACATGAATAAATGTTGGAAGCGTAAAGTACTAGGTTTTAGGCCAAAAATAAAGTAAAAGTGAAATTTTGATACAAACATTTTTAAATGTGGCACAGAGAAAATATACATGAAATCGCCATGAAGGCCTGCATATAGAAATGTAGAAAACAGGGAAATTCCTAACAAGGCAAGTCTAGACAAAAACCTAAGAGTCAAGCTCATAAAGAGTACCTACATCATCTCAATAGAAAATCTAAAGGCAAACGGACAGAGTCTTGGGAGGGAACAAAGCCGTTTCCAATGAAAACATTGAAAAATAATCACCCAAAAGCCAAAAACTCAGAAATTTTATAGACACATCACACAAACTATTAATAGATTCTGCAAATTCAGCATGGTGCGATCATGGTTATGTTTGCATTGGGAAATCAGAAACACTTATGTCATTAGTGAGACATTAAGACTATCCCATTTCTCTAGGTAAAATAAATCTTCCTTCTTCTCCCTCAGCAACCACCCTCCAGAGATGATCAGCACAAAGTGAAACATCCCTCTATCAATGGCCCATTGATTTTGCAACATTCACAGCAACACTTCCAGTGACAGTCCTTGAAAAATGATACTTTGGGTACATGGTCAGGGGCTTAACGTAGGCCCCTGTGGTGCTGGGGGTGGGGCAACTCCTCAATGGGCCCCAACCCTTCAAGGGGTCCCAATTTAGCCCAAGGCCAATGAAGATGTATGAGATATGGCAGACTCTGGGCCTCCCATCCCGTTCTGCAGGGATGCCCCATCATTTTGTGTTGTGCTACCGTATATGGTGGAAGTTTCATTCTCAATACAGTCTTTCTATCAATGCTGTATATCACTATTACAGTTGTAATATGCACAGACAAGGAAAGAAACGACTTTGCAGGGGAACACTGATGGGAGGGAGAATGAGCAGGAGCAAGTTGAACAAAGCATCAGAAACTACATCCATATTAGAAATAATGGCATTTCACGTGAAAACTGGGCATAACTAATTTTCTCATGATCTACTTTTCTAAATGACTTCGAAAATTTGTTTTAGTTGCTACATCACAAATTAATCAGTTGCGACTCTACGCATTATGAAAAACACCAATTCCGAGAAATACATTTCCACGAATTTACACATTTTTCATACTTTCAAAATGGCTACCCTATATTAATGCACACTATCATCAAATAATCCAATTATGCTACCAACCAGTCGCCCATTCATTCAGCCTTGTGTTCCCTCATTCATACATCCGTGAACTTATCCATCCATACATCCATAGATTGACTCATTTTGTATTCAGTTACTTACTCATTCACAAAACCAGGCTCGAAGTTGCCAATCAATGCTGAAACAATTTGTCATATGAGAACAGATCTATTGGCTTTATAAGTGCTTTTTTACGGTCTGGCCAGGCTCAAACATTCTCTCACACACCTAAATTATTTTGCCTACGGTTGCAAAGGCAGGGACTGAGCAGGGTAGGGAAATGTGGCAATAGTAGTCACTCTAACATCATGAAGACATTGCTGCAGCGAAGGCAAAATCAATGCGTTACTATTGGAAGTAAAGGAAGCAAGACACAAAATGTGTGGAACTGTTAAAAAAAAAGTATACATTGTGTTATGGAAGCCAATAATTTGCATGAAAAGTCCAAAACTCAAATTATTTTTAATGCACTATTAAAAGTTTAACAAATATTATTTGCCCCTTCCCTACTGAACGTGACCTGAAACTCTAGCGATTAATATATTGCTGCAGGCTGTAGCCCATTTCGAACAAAGTATGCACATTTTGAATTATTGCAATTTTTCTAATTAATTTACTAGATCAAATTACTATTTTATCTTTGTCACGGTAAAATTTTCAATCTTTCTATTGCGCCTAATTACAAGGCATTTGCTGAATGTCACCGCACACAAATTGGTTGTGAGACGAACTTTCCAGTCATACTTTGCGCATGGGATGAAATTACATTTTTGTCATGCAAATTCATCACAATAAACTCTCTGTGTAGCCATTTAAAGTCTAAGTGGTACAATTTAAAATATGTTTAAGAACCATAACTGCAAATACTTTATTTAATTTAAAGATCACTCTGAGTTTATACAAAATCATACATTCTCTATACACATACACATTTATAGACGAGAAAATCATTACAAACGTTAAAACATTCTAAATTCATAGTTTAAAATAATTACATTAAAATATTTAATGATTTCCATTACCTTCTCAAGGTCCCCTCTTATTTCTTTCTTACCTGCAAAACCTTGTCTCATTAATAAAATTTAAAACAAAATATTTCTTTGTGCAATCGATTGAAGACCAACAAGTCAAACATGCATCACTGTTTCTTTTACATATTAACGCATTCATCGTATTTACTTTTCCAGACGCACTCCGAGCCACTCTCCGTCCGCTGACCAGCCCATTATCTGACTAAAAAAAGGGTTCAATAAATTGGAACTTGCCTCTGAGCTAGGAATTTCTCATCTGTAGATTGTGCCCATTTGGAGTATTACTCGTCAATCAGGAAGCAGTGTTCACATAAAAAAGGGGGATTTGTTTAGCATGTACCACCAGAAAGATCCTAGCCAACATTGCTAGCAATCCAAGAGCCTTAAGCGTAGTTATTTTTCTTATCCAAGTGCTTTGTAAAGTACCCAGTACACGTTCCTAGTCGCCACTCTAGGGTAGTAAAGTGTACTAAAGGCAAATGTAGATAAATCCACACAGTCAATTAAGATTTCAGCCAAATTGGAGGGAAATGTCTATTCACCATCCTTTTGTCTATGTATCACAATTAACAGAGAAGTTTTCAATAGCTCTGTTTTGAGGAGTTACCTGATGTGAAGATGAGGCCTAGGTGTAAAACTCTGCTCCGCAACTCCGGGTTCGGCGGAGAACGTGGAGTTACTGATAAACTTTGCATTCCGCAATGGAGCAGAGGTCTTTTTTTGTTGGTGTGCTTGAAATGTCATTTTGCGTGTGCGGGAGCTACTTGCTAGGCATTTGCCAGAGCCCAAGAGATTTCCTAGCCATTCTGGAGCACCACGAGGGATTTTGCGGTCGCTGACACAGCTTTTTACCACACCAGCGACTCCCGGCGGATGTTTATGTGACATACATGAACGTGCATGATTTACCTTGGCTGCAACGTGGGTAAGATTCTCTCCTCGAGAAGCATCTAAATCTTCCCGAAATGATATTTTGGAGTAAAAAAACCTCCTCAAATGGACCATACACGTTGTTTTTTTGTGCAAGGAGTCCTTTTAAAAAAAAAAAAAAATTATGACAGGAAGGAAGTGCCCCAGAGTCTCCAACTTCCTCTTCCTGTCCAGCAGGTTCCTCCCAGTCCTTTGTCCATCTCATAGTCACTTATCATTTGGATTTAGAGCTGGAAGGATCACTCTTTGTGTCTGCAGCATATACCATTGGATTTAAGGACGTTGTATTTGAGATTCCACAAGTGAGTTAAAAAACTGTTGTATAAGCGTTCTGTTTGTTTGATAGAGGACTTTAACCAGGATTTATTCTATTTTTATTCTATGTTCTAAACTTATTGTTGTGGCAGTGGCCTGTAATTTCAGTAGGGGCCTAGTTATTTTTTGCATGTAATTTTTCTTATTTTGTAAAGGAAAAATGTAGCACAGTTAAGTACGTTTTCCACATTTTTTTAATACATTTGCAATATTCTTTTCATTCACTGTGTGGCCTTGTCTGCCAATGGGCCTTCCAGCAAGAAGGCCCAGTACTAGTCATGGATGCATGAAACAACTGTTTCTGTGGTGTCTGTTGAATTGAAACATTATTTAGGCCATGGATGGCATTGGATTAAAATACAAAATGTGTTTTTTTTGTGTGGTATTTCAAATTTGGTTTTTCCTGCAAACAGTATATAGTGTGGGGTAATGCCTTTGGAGGATGTGTGTTGTTATACTTTTTTTTTAGCCCCGTTAACTTTTGTTTTTGGCATTGCTGAATTAATGCTGTGTTCTCTGTGTTACCACCATGCCTCCTTTGTCTGGCCAGTGTGTGAGTGTTGTTGCCATAGGCCACCATTTTACTTTGTTCCCCATGCCATGTGGCCAAGGGCCATTTTGTATAGTCAGTATCCATAGGCCTACATGTGTTCTTTGTTTTCCAGGCCTCCTTCTTCTTGCTGTGACCATGTGGCTAGTGGTCATTTTGTGTTGCCAGCCAGTGTGCTATTGCGATAGGCCTGCATGTCTTCTTTGTTGTGGCCATGCCAGCTTGCTTGCTGTTTGACCATGTGGTCGGTGGCCATTTTGTGCCGGCAGGCAATGTGCTTTTGCCATAGGCCTGCATGTGTTCTTTGTCCCCCATGCATTTTTGCTTGTTGTGACCGTGTGGCTGGTGGCCATTTTGTGTAGCCAGGCAGTGTGCCTTTGCCAAAGGCCTGCATGTCTTCTATTTGTTCCCAATGCCTTCTTGCTCAGTGTTGTTGACCATGTGGCACTGGCTGGCAGCCATTTTGTGCGTCCAGCCAGTGTGCCCGTTTATCATGGGCTTGCATGGATGGTTGAGAAATGAGATAGCAGTTTAATAAATTATATGCTTGACGATAATTTCGAAGATTTATAATTTTCTTTTATTTACCTTTTTTTAATTTTAGGTTTTTAATTTATTTTTATTTTTTTAAATATTTCTACTTGTTTACATTTTATTGTTATTCTTTCATTGAAATTTGTTTTTAATTTTTAATTTTGTAAAAATGTTTAAATGTTTTGTTATTTAATTTTGTAAAAAAATTTATGTAATTTTTTTCAATGTCATTTTTTTAAATAGTTTTAGTTTTTTCAAAATTTCTTTCCCCATTTCCCTAACATCCGGCATCAACCCCATGTCTGGTGTAGGCGCACAACAGCATTCATTGTCTATGGATTATTCCATTGTCACCTACACTTCCCTGAGTGCCACATCCCATTCTCAAACTGATGCACATAAAGCAAACAGTTACATCTGTATGATGTTGTTGTTGCTCTTTCTTATCCTTCCTGAATGTACACTATGAAAGTTTATGATGGTGTGGTTTTACGCATATACACTGTATTGCTAATTATTTATAATAACTTAAGTAAACAGTGACCACACTAAATTATACTGTTTGCTTGTACTACTAATTGAACTACAACAATATCACGTTTTACTGATGTTCTTCTTACTTGTTTGCTTTTAGGTGCACAAGAGACATAATCACCCACAGTACTGCCAGACAGAAGGCCTTTGCATGATTTGAAGGGTACCCAGTAACCACACAACACAGACATCTCTTCAGCTTGTGAAGTTAAGTGCCACTGCCAACTGACAGCTTCAAAATGTCCCCAAACAAAGGTGCTGTCAAGAAAGTGGCTAGTGGGGAGGGGAAGAAGAAGCTGATTTCCACCACTGGCGTGCTGGCTATGACCTTTTTTGGCAAACATGTGCCTGCTGCACTGGCCCCGGCGAGCAATCTGGGAGCAGCATCCCTGCATCAGCGGACCCACCCCAACCGAGGCTCAACCCAATGTCTGTCACAGAGGCAGCCAGTCTTATCATGGCAACGCATATGAGTTGTGACGTTGAAATTGACCTATCTCTTTCAAAAAGTAGTACCCAATCATTGCTGGAAACTCAGATAAGTGGACAACAACAGCTGCAGCCAGCAATAGTAGTTCCTTCTGAAGTAGGAGCAGTTCAGGAGATTGATCTTCATGCTGAGGATGTAGAAACCACTCTTTCAGAAGATCCAGTTTCTTCCAGAACTCCAGCAAGAAAAAGGAGGGTTAGTCCACCATTTTCTACTCCAAGCCCCCTTCTGATGATCAAGATTCCACTTGGATCCCACCTCAGTCTGAGTGTGAGACACGCCAGGAAAGGCTAGGGAAAAGGAAGGTTCCTGAAAGCCTTAGAGTTATGGATGTAGAAGAGGAGGATGACAATGAGCCAGTCATCATTGATGTTAGCCCAACCCCAGTGAAGACCGACATTACCCCATCTCAACCTGCTACGAGGGATGTTCACTCTATCCATGTGACAACAGATATGTGGACCAGTTGCCAAGCAACTGATTACATGTGCATCACTGCACACTGAATGTCTTTTGTGGGGTTTAGAAAAATTATACCTGCAGGTGTTGACACTGCTGAGATTTTCAATGGTGCTCGAAAGCATGCAACAGTAGCCTTGTTCGCTATTGAGAAATCCCATACTGCTGCAAACAGCTTGGAAGACTTTAACAATAAGGTCTTTGAATGGCTGCGACCAAGAGTGCTTAACATTGGATTTTTAGCCACGGACAATGGCAGTAATATAGTTAAAGCCATGGCAGATGGTGGCTATTGCAGGGTCCTGTGTTTAGCGCATGGCATCAACATCATTGTATAGGACTTGTTCAAAAAAGAAGACTGAGTCAACAACTTACTGTCCACCTGCAGAAGAATCTGCACTCATTTCAGCCATTGTTTTAAAGCCCGAAAGCAGCTGAGGGTCATTCAGTGTGATAATCGACTGCCAGTTAAAGTACTCATACAGGAGGTGCCAACACGTTGGAACTCGACTTATTACATGTTGCAATGTCTGTTTGAGCAGTACAGACCGATCAATGAATATGTCATGAAAAGAGGGGATACAACTGTGAAAGGCATGATCTTTGAGATGGACCAATGGGACCTAGTAAAGTGCCTAACAGAGCTACTGCTTCCTTTTGAGGTTTTCACATGGAAAGAAAACAAGGAGGACAGTACCATGGACCAAGACCAAACTATCCCATCGTTGCTTATGCTACAGGAACAGCTAAAGGAGGTGTCAGAAGTGTAAGAAGGTGTGGACAAAAAAAGATGCATATGAGTTGGTGGCATTTCACTTGAAAACTGGGCATAACTAATTTTCTCATGATCTACTTCTCTAAATGACTTAGAAAATTTGTTTTAGCTGCTACATCACAAATTCATCAGTTGCGACTCTATGCATTATGAAAAACACCAATTACGAGAAATACATTTCCATGAATTTACAAATTTGGCATACTTTCAAAATGGCTACCCTATATATATGCACACTATCATCAAATAATCCAATTATTCTACCAACCAGTCGCCCATTCATTCAGCCTTGTGTTCCCTCATTCATACATCCGTGAACTTATCCATCCATACATCCATAGATTGACTCATTTTGTATTCAGTTACTTACTCATTCACAAAACCAGGCTCGAAGTTGCCAATCAATGCTGAAACAATTTGTCAAATGAAAACAGATCTATTGGCTTTATCAGTGCTTTTTACGGTCTGGCCAGGCTCAAACATTCTCTCAAACACCTAAATTATTTTGCCTACGGTTGCAAAGGCAGGGAATGAGCAGGGTAGCGGAATGTGGCAATAGTAGTCACTCTAACATCATGAAGATAATTGCTGCAGCGAAGGCAAAATCAATGCGTTACCATCTGAAGTAAAGGATGCAAGACACAAAATGTGTGGAACTGTTAAAAAAAAGTATACATTGTGTTAAGGAAGCCAATAATTTGCATGAAAAGTCCAAAACTCTAATTATTTTTAAGGCACTATTAAAAGTTTAACAAATATTATTTTCCCCTGCCCTACTGAACATGACCTGAAACTCTAGCGATTAATTTATTGCTGCAGGCTGTAGGCCATTTCGAACAAAGTATGCACATTTTGAATTATTGCAATTTTTCTAATTAATTTACTAGATCAAATTACTATTTTATCTTTGTCACTGTACAGTTTTCAATCTTTTTATTGCGCCTAATTACAAAGCATTTGCTGAATGTCACCGCACACAAATTGGTTGTAAGACGAACTTTCCAGTAATACTTTGCGCATGGGATGAAATTACATTTTTTGTCATGCAAATTCATCACAATAAACTCTCTGTGTAGCCATTTAAAGTCTAAGCGGTACAATTTAAAATATGTTTAAGAACCATAACTGCAAATACTTTTTTTTTAATTTAAAGATCACTCTGAAATTATACAAAATCATACATTCTCTATACACATACACATTTATAGACGAGAAAATCATTACAAACGTTACGAACATTCTAAATTCATAGTTTAAAATAATTACATTAAAATATTTAATATTTTCCATTACCTTCTCAAGGCCCCCTCTTATTTCTTTCTTACCTGTGAAACCTTATCTCATTAATAAAATTTAAAACAAAATATTTCTTTGTGCAATTGATTGAAGGCCAACAAGTCAAACATGCATCACTGTTTCTTTTACACATTAACACATTCATTGTATTTACTTTTCCAGATGCACTCCGAGCCACGCCCAGTCCGCAGACCAGCCCATTATCTGACTAAAACAAGGGTTCAATAAATCGGAACTTGCCTCTGAGCTAGGAATTTCCCATCTGTAGATTGTGCCCATTTGGAGTATTACTCGTCAATCAGGAAGCAGTGTTCACATAAAAAAGGGGGATTTCTTTAGCATGTACCACCAGAAAGATCCCAGCCAACATTGCTAGCAATCCAAGAGCCTTAAGCGTAGTTATTTTTCTTATCCATGTGCTTTGTAAAGTACCCAGTACACATTCCTAGTCGCCACTCTAGGGTAGTAAAGTGTACTAAAGGCAAATGTAGATAAATCCACACAGTCAATTAAGATTTCAGTCAAATTGGAGGGAAATATCTATTCAGCATCCTTTTCTCTATGTATCACAATTAACAGAGAAGTTTTCAATAGCTTTGTTTTGAGGAGTTACCTGATGTGAAGATTAGGCCTAGGTGTAAAATTCTGCTCCACAACTCCGGGTTCGGCAGAGAACGTGGAGTTACTGATAAACTTTGCATTCCGCAATGGAGCATACGTTTTTTTTTGTTGGTGTGCTTGAAATGTCATTTTGCGTGCGCGTGAGCTACTTGCTAGGCATTTGCCAGAGCCCAAGAGATTTCCTAGCCATTCTGGAGCACCACGAGGGATTTTGCAGTCGCTGACAGCTTTTTACCACACCAGCGACTCCCGGCGGATGTTTATGTGACATACATGAACGTGCATGATTTATCTTGGCTGCAACCTGGGTAAGATTCTCTCCTCGAGAAGCATTTAAATCTTCCCAAAATGATAATTTGGAGTAAAAAGCCTCCTCAAATGGACCATACATGTTGTTTTTTTGTGTGAGGAGTCCTTTTTTAAAAACTTTTTTTCCGACAGGAAGGAAGTATCCCAGAGTCTCCAACTTTCTGTTGCTGTCCAGCAGGTTCCTCCCAGTCCTTTTTCCATCTCATGGTCACTTATCATTTGGATTTAGAGCTGGAAGGATCACTCTTTGAGTCTGCTGCTTATACCATTGGATTTAGGGACTTTGTATTTGAGATTCCACAAGTAAGTTAAAAAACTGTTGTATCAGGGTTTTGTTTGTTTGATAGAGGGCATGAACCAGGATTTATTTCTATTTTTATTCTATATTTTAAACTTATTGTTGTGGCAGTGGCCTGTAATTTCAGTAGGGGCCTAGTTATTTTTTGCATGTCATTTTTCTTATTTTGTAAAGGAAAAATGTAGCACAGTTAAGTATGTTTTCCACATTTTGTTTTAATACATTTGCAATAATCTTTACATTCACTGTGTGGCCTTGTCTGCCAATGGGCCTTCCAGCAAGTAGGCCCAGTACTAGTCATGGGTGCATGAAACAACTGTGTCGGTGGTGTCTGTTGAATTGAAACATTATTTAGCCCATGGATGGCTTTGGATTAAAATACAAAATGTGTTTTTTTTGTGTGGTATTTCAAATTTTGTTTTTCCTGCAAACAGTATATAGGGTGGGGTAATGCCTTTAGAGGATGTGTGTTGTTGTACATTTTTTTAAGCCCTGTTAATTTTTCTTTTTGGCATTGCTGAATTAATGCTGTGTTCTCTGTGTTACCATCATGCCTCCTTTGTCTGGCCTGTGCGTGCGTGTGTTTGCCATAGGCCACCATTTGTCTTTGTTTCCCATGCCATGTGGCCAGGGGCCATTTTGTATAGTCAGTGTCCATAGGCCTACATGTGTTCTTTGTTTTCCAGGCCTCCTTCTTGTTGCTGTGACCATGTGGCTAGCGGTCATTTTGTGTTGCCAGCCAGTGTGCTATTGCCATAGGCCTGCATGTCTTCTTTGTTGTGGCCATGCCTTTTTGCTTGTTGTGACTGTGTGGCTGGTGGCCATTTTGTGTAGCCAGGCAGTGGGCCTTTGCCATAGGCCTGCATGTCTTCTATTTGTTCCCAATGCCTTCTTGCTCAGTGTTGTTGACCATGTGGCACTGGCTGGCAGCCATTTTGTGCGTCCAGCCAGTGTGCCCCTTTGCCATGGGCTTGCATGGATGGTTGAGAAATGAGATACAAGTTTAATAAATTATATGCTTGACGATAATTTCGATGATTTATAATTTTCTTTTATTTACCTTTTTTAAATTTTAGGTTTTTTAATTTTTAATTAAAAAAAATGATTTCTACTTTTTTACATTTTATTGTTATTCTTTCATTGAAATTTGTTTTAAATTTTTAATTTTGTAAAAATGTTTAAATGTTTTGTTATTTAATTTTGTAAATTTGATTATGTAATTTTTTTCAATGTAATTTATTTTAATAGTTTTAGTTTTTTCAAAATTTCTTTCCCCATTTCTCTAACATCCGGCATCAACCCCATGTCTGATGTAGGCGCACAACAGCATTCATTGTCTATGGATTATACCATTATCACCTACACTTCCCTGAGTGCCACATCCCATTCTCAAACTGATGCACATAAAGCAAACTGTTACATCTGTATGATGTTGTTGTTGCTCTTTCTTATCCTTCCTGAGTGTACACTATGAAAGTTTATGATGGTGTGGTTTTACGCATATACACTGTATTGCTAATTATTTATAATAACTTAAGTAAACAGTGACCACACTAAATTATACTGTTTGCTTGTACTACTAATTGAACTACAACAATGCCACGTTTTACTGATGTTCTTCTTACTTGTTTGCTTTTAGGTGCACAAGAGACATAATCACCCACAGTACTGCCAGACAGAAGGCCTGTGCATGATTTGATGGGTACCCAGTAACCACACAACACGGACATCTCTTCAGCTTGTGAAGTTAAGTGCCACTGCCAACTGACAGCTTCAAAATGGCCCCAAACAAAGGTGATGTCAAGAAAGTGGCAAGTGGGGAGGGGAAGAAGAAGCTGATTTCCACCACTGGTGTGCTGGCTATGACCTTTTTTGGCAAACATGTGTCTGCTGCACTGGCCCGGCGAGCAATCTGGGAGCAGCATCCCTGCATCAGCGGACCCACCCCAACCGAGGCTCAACCCAATGTCTGTCACAGAGGCAGCCAGTCTAATCATGGCAACGCATATGAGTTGTGACGTTGAAATTGACCTATCTCTTTCAAAAAGTAGTACCCAATCATTGCAGGAAACTCAGATAAGTGGACAAAAACAGCCACAGCCAGCAATAGTAGTTCCTTCTGAAGTAGGAGCAGTTCAGGAGATTGATCTTCATGCTGAGGATGTAGAAACCACTCTTTCAGAAGATACATTGTCTTCCAGATCTCCAGCAAGAAAAAGGAGGGTTAGTCCACCATTTTCTTCTCTAAGCCCCCTTCTTATGATCAAGATTCCACTTGGATCCCACCTCAGTCTGAGAGTGAGACACGCCAGGAGAGGCTAGGGAAAAGGAAGGTTCCTGAAAGCCTTAGAGTTATGGATGTAGAAGAGGAGGATGACAATGAGCCAGTCATCATGGATGTTAGCCCAACCCCAGTGAAGACAGACATTACCCCATCTCAACCTGCTACGAGGGATGTTCACACTATCCATGTGACAACAGAGATGTGGACCAGTTGCCAAGCAACTGATTACATGTGCATCACTGCACACTGAATCTCTTTTGTGGCGGTTAGAGAAATTATACCTGCAGGTGTTGACACTGCTGAGATTTTCAATGGTGCTCGAAAGCATGCAACAGTAACCTTGTTCGCTATTGAGAAATCCCATACTGCTGCAATCATCTTGGAAGACTTTAACAATAAGGTCTATGAATGGCTGTGACCAAGAGGGCTTAACATTGGATTTTTAGCCACGGACAATGGCAGTAACATAGTTAAAGCCATGGCAGATGGTGGCTATTGCAGGGTCTTGTGTTTAGCGCATGGCATCAACATCATTGTATAGGACTTGTTCAAAACAGAAGACCGAGTCAACCACTTACTGTCCACTTGCAGAAGAATCTGCACTCATTTCAGCCATTCTTTTAAAGCCCGAAAGCAGCTGAGGGTCATTCAGTGTGATAATCGACTGCCAGTTAAAGTACTCATACAGGAGGTGCCAACACGTTGGAACTCGACTTATTACATGTTGCAATGTCTGTTTGAGCAGTACAGACCGATCAATGAATATGTCATGAAAAGAGGGGATACAACTGTGAAAGGCATGATCTTTGAGATGGACCAATGGGACCTAGTAAAGTGCCTAACAGAGCTACTGCTTCCTTTTGAGGTTTTCACATGGAAAGAAAACAAGGAGGACAGTACCATGGACCAAGACCAAACTATCCCATCGTTGCTTATGCTACAGGAACAGCTAAAGGAGGTGTCAGAAGTGTAAGAAGGTGTGGACAAAAAAAGATGCATATGAGTTGGTGGCATTTCACTTGAAAACTGGGCATAACTAATTTTCTCATGATCTACTTCTCTAAATGACTTAGAAAATTTGTTTTAGCTGCTACATCACAAATTCATCAGTTGCGACTCTATGCATTATGAAAAACACCAATTACGAGAAATACATTTCCATGAATTTACAAATTTGGCATACTTTCAAAATGGCTACCCTATATATATGCACACTATCATCAAATAATCCAATTATTCTACCAACCAGTCGCCCATTCATTCAGCCTTGTGTTCCCTCATTCATACATCCGTGAACTTATCCATCCATACATCCATAGATTGACTCATTTTGTATTCAGTTACTTACTCATTCACAAAACCAGGCTCGAAGTTGCCAATCAATGCTGAAACAATTTGTCAAATGAAAACAGATCTATTGGCTTTATCAGTGCTTTTTACGGTCTGGCCAGGCTCAAACATTCTCTCAAACACCTAAATTATTTTGCCTACGGTTGCAAAGGCAGGGAATGAGCAGGGTAGCGGAATGTGGCAATAGTAGTCACTCTAACATCATGAAGATAATTGCTGCAGCGAAGGCAAAATCAATGCGTTACCATCTGAAGTAAAGGATGCAAGACACAAAATGTGTGGAACTGTTAAAAAAAAGTATACATTGTGTTAAGGAAGCCAATAATTTGCATGAAAAGTCCAAAACTCTAATTATTTTTAAGGCACTATTAAAAGTTTAACAAATATTATTTTCCCCTGCCCTACTGAACATGACCTGAAACTCTAGCGATTAATTTATTGCTGCAGGCTGTAGGCCATTTCGAACAAAGTATGCACATTTTGAATTATTGCAATTTTTCTAATTAATTTACTAGATCAAATTACTATTTTATCTTTGTCACTGTACAGTTTTCAATCTTTTTATTGCGCCTAATTACAAAGCATTTGCTGAATGTCACCGCACACAAATTGGTTGTAAGACGAACTTTCCAGTAATACTTTGCGCATGGGATGAAATTACATTTTTTGTCATGCAAATTCATCACAATAAACTCTCTGTGTAGCCATTTAAAGTCTAAGCGGTACAATTTAAAATATGTTTAAGAACCATAACTGCAAATACTTTTTTTTTAATTTAAAGATCACTCTGAAATTATACAAAATTATACATTCTCTATACACATACACATTTATAGACGAGAAAATCATTACAAACGTTACGAACATTCTAAATTCATAGTTTAAAATAATTACATTAAAATATTTAATATTTTCCATTACCTTCTCAAGGCCCCCTCTTATTTCTTTCTTACCTGCGAAACCTTATCTCATTAATAAAATTTAAAACAAAATATTTCTTTGTGCAATTGATTGAAGGCCAACAAGTCAAACATGCATCACTGTTTCTTTTACACATTAACACATTCATTGTATTTACTTTTCCAGATGCACTCCGAGCCACGCCCAGTCCGCAGACCAGCCCATTATCTGACTAAAACAAGGGTTCAATAAATCGGAACTTGCCTCTGAGCTAGGAATTTCTCATCTGTAGATTGTGCCCATTTGGAGTATTACTCGTCAATCAGGAAGCAGTGTTCACATAAAAAAGGGGGATTTCTTTAGCATGTACCACCAGAAAGATCCCAGCCAACATTGCTAGCAATCCAAGAGCCTTAAGCGTAGTTATTTTTCTTATCCATGTGCTTTGTAAAGTACCCAGTACACATTCCTAGTCGCCACTCTAGGGTAGTAAAGTGTACTAAAGGCAAATGTAGATAAATCCACACAGTCAATTAAGATTTCAGTCAAATTGGAGGGAAATATCTATTCAGCATCCTTTTCTCTATGTATCACAATTAACAGAGAAGTTTTCAATAGCTTTGTTTTGAGGAGTTACCTGATGTGAAGATTAGGCCTAGGTGTAAAATTCTGCTCCACAACTCCGGGTTCGGCAGAGAACGTGGAGTTACTGATAAACTTTGCATTCCGCAATGGAGCATAGGTTTTTTTTTGTTGGTGTGCTTGAAATGTCATTTTGCGTGCGCGTGAGCTACTTGCTAGGCATTTGCCAGAGCCCAAGAGATTTCCTAGCCATTCTGGAGCACCACGAGGGATTTTGCAGTCGCTGACAGCTTTTTACCACACCAGCGACTCCCGGCGGATGTTTATGTGACATACATGAACGTGCATGATTTATCTTGGCTGCAACCTGGGTAAGATTCTCTCCTCGAGAAGCATTTAAATCTTCCCAAAATGATAATTTGGAGTAAAAAAGCCTCCTCAAATGGACCATACATGTTGTTTTTTTGTGTGAGGAGTCCTTTTTTTAAAAACTTTTTTTTCCGACAGGAAGGAAGTATCCCAGAGTCTCCAACTTTCTGTTGCTGTCCAGCAGGTTCCTCCCAGTCCTTTTTCCATCTCATGGTCACTTATCATTTGGATTTAGAGCTGGAAGGATCACTCTTTGAGTCTGCTGCTTATACCATTGGATTTAGGGACTTTGTATTTGAGATTCCACAAGTAAGTTAAAAAACTGTTGTATCAGGGTTTTGTTTGTTTGATAGAGGGCATGAACCAGGATTTATTTCTATTTTTATTCTATATTTTAAACTTATTGTTGTGGCAGTGGCCTGTAATTTCAGTAGGGGCCTAGTTATTTTTTGCATGTCATTTTTCTTATTTTGTAAAGGAAAAATGTAGCACAGTTAAGTATGTTTTCCACATTTTGTTTTAATACATTTGCAATAATCTTTACATTCACTGTGTGGCCTTGTCTGCCAATGGGCCTTCCAGCAAGTAGGCCCAGTACTAGTCATGGGTGCATGAAACAACTGTGTCGGTGGTGTCTGTTGAATTGAAACATTATTTAGCCCATGGATGGCTTTGGATTAAAATACAAAATGTGTTTTTTTTGTGTGGTATTTCAAATTTTGTTTTTCCTGCAAACAGTATATAGGGTGGGGTAATGCCTTTAGAGGATGTGTGTTGTTGTACATTTTTTTAAGCCCTGTTAATTTTTCTTTTTTGGCATTGCTGAATTAATGCTGTGTTCTCTGTGTTACCATCATGCCTCCTTTGTCTGGCCTGTGCGTGCGTGTGTTTGCCATAGGCCACCATTTGTCTTTGTTTCCCATGCCATGTGGCCAGGGGCCATTTTGTATAGTCAGTGTCCATAGGCCTACATGTGTTCTTTGTTTTCCAGGCCTCCTTCTTGTTGCTGTGACCATGTGGCTAGCGGTCATTTTGTGTTGCCAGCCAGTGTGCTATTGCCATAGGCCTGCATGTCTTCTTTGTTGTGGCCATGCCTTTTGCTTGTTGTGACTGTGTGGCTGGTGGCCATTTTGTGTAGCCAGGCAGTGGGCCTTTGCCATAGGCCTGCATGTCTTCTATTTGTTCCCAATGCCTTCTTGCTCAGTGTTGTTGACCATGTGGCACTGGCTGGCAGCCATTTTGTGCGTCCAGCCAGTGTGCCCCTTTGCCATGGGCTTGCATGGATGGTTGAGAAATGAGATACAAGTTTAATAAATTATATGCTTGACGATAATTTCGATGATTTATAATTTTCTTTTATTTACCTTTTTTAAATTTTAGGTTTTTTAATTTTTAATTAAAAAAAATGATTTCTACTTTTTTACATTTTATTGTTATTCTTTCATTGAAATTTGTTTTAAATTTTTAATTTTGTAAAAATGTTTAAATGTTTTGTTATTTAATTTTGTAAATTTGATTATGTAATTTTTTTCAATGTAATTTATTTTAATAGTTTTAGTTTTTTCAAAATTTCTTTCCCCATTTCTCTAACATCCGGCATCAACCCCATGTCTGATGTAGGCGCACAACAGCATTCATTGTCTATGGATTATACCATTATCACCTACACTTCCCTGAGTGCCACATCCCATTCTCAAACTGATGCACATAAAGCAAACTGTTACATCTGTATGATGTTGTTGTTGCTCTTTCTTATCCTTCCTGAGTGTACACTATGAAAGTTTATGATGGTGTGGTTTTACGCATATACACTGTATTGCTAATTATTTATAATAACTTAAGTAAACAGTGACCACACTAAATTATACTGTTTGCTTGTACTACTAATTGAACTACAACAATGCCACGTTTTACTGATGTTCTTCTTACTTGTTTGCTTTTAGGTGCACAAGAGACATAATCACCCACAGTACTGCCAGACAGAAGGCCTGTGCATGATTTGATGGGTACCCAGTAACCACACAACACGGACATCTCTTCAGCTTGTGAAGTTAAGTGCCACTGCCAACTGACAGCTTCAAAATGGCCCCAAACAAAGGTGATGTCAAGAAAGTGGCAAGTGGGGAGGGGAAGAAGAAGCTGATTTCCACCACTGGTGTGCTGGCTATGACCTTTTTGGCAAACATGTGTCTGCTGCACTGGCCCGGCGAGCAATCTGGGAGCAGCATCCCTGCATCAGCGGACCCACCCCAACCGAGGCTCAACCCAATGTCTGTCACAGAGGCAGCCAGTCTAATCATGGCAACGCATATGAGTTGTGACGTTGAAATTGACCTATCTCTTTCAAAAAGTAGTACCCAATCATTGCAGGAAACTCAGATAAGTGGACAAAAACAGCCACAGCCAGCAATAGTAGTTCCTTCTGAAGTAGGAGCAGTTCAGGAGATTGATCTTCATGCTGAGGATGTAGAAACCACTCTTTCAGAAGATACATTGTCTTCCAGATCTCCAGCAAGAAAAAGGAGGGTTAGTCCACCATTTTCTTCTCTAAGCCCCCTTCTTATGATCAAGATTCCACTTGGATCCCACCTCAGTCTGAGAGTGAGACACGCCAGGAGAGGCTAGGGAAAAGGAAGGTTCCTGAAAGCCTTAGAGTTATGGATGTAGAAGAGGAGGATGACAATGAGCCAGTCATCATGGATGTTAGCCCAACCCCAGTGAAGACAGACATTACCCCATCTCAACCTGCTACGAGGGATGTTCACACTATCCATGTGACAACAGAGATGTGGACCAGTTGCCAAGCAACTGATTACATGTGCATCACTGCACACTGAATCTCTTTTGTGGCGGTTAGAGAAATTATACCTGCAGGTGTTGACACTGCTGAGATTTTCAATGGTGCTCGAAAGCATGCAACAGTAACCTTGTTCGCTATTGAGAAATCCCATACTGCTGCAATCATCTTGGAAGACTTTAACAATAAGGTCTATGAATGGCTGTGACCAAGAGGGCTTAACATTGGATTTTTAGCCACGGACAATGGCAGTAACATAGTTAAAGCCATGGCAGATGGTGGCTATTGCAGGGTCCTGTGTTTAGCGCATGGCATCAACATCATTGTATAGGACTTGTTCAAAACAGAAGACCGAGTCAACCACTTACTGTCCACTTGCAGAAGAATCTGCACTCATTTCAGCCATTCTTTTAAAGCCCGAAAGCAGCTGAGGGTCATTCAGTGTGATAATCGACTGCCAGTTAAAGTACTCATACAGGTCGTGCCAACATGTTGGAACTCGACTTATTACATGTTGCAATGTCTGTTTGAGCAGTACAGACCGATCAATGAATATGTCATGCAAAGAGGGGATACAACTGTGGAAGGCATGATCATTGAGATGGACCAATGGGACCTAGTAAAATGTCTAACAGAGCTACTGCTTCCTTTTGAGGTTTTCACATGGAAAGAAAACAAGGAGGACAGTACCATGGACCAAGACCAAACTATCCCATCGTTGCTTATGCTACAGGAACAGCTAAAGGAGGTGTCAGAAGTGTACGAAGGTGTGGACAAAAAAAAGATGCATATGAGTTGGTGGCATTTCACTTGAAAACTGGGCATAACTAATTTTCTTATGATCTACTTTTCTAAATGAGTTAGAAAATTTGTTTTAGTTGCTACATCACAAATTCATCAGTTGCGACTCTATGCATTATGAAAAACACCAATTACGAGAAATACATTTCCATGAATTTACAAATTTGGCATACTTTCAAAATGGCTACCCTATATATATGCACACTATCATCAAATAATCCAATTATGCTACCAACCAGTCGCCCATTCATTCAGCTTTGTGTTCCCTCATTCATACATCCGTGAACTTATCCATCCATACATCCATAGATTGACTCATTTAGTATTCAGTTACTTACTCATTCACAAAACCAGGCTCGAAGTTGCCAATCAATGCTGAAACAATTTGTCATATGAAAACAGATCTATTGGCTTTATCGGTGCTTTTTTACGGTCTGGCCAGGCTCAAACATTCTCTCACACACCTAAATTATTTTGCCTACGGTTGCAAAGGCAGGGACTGAGCAGGGTAGGGAAATGTGGCAATAGTAGTCACTCTAACATCATGAAGACATTGCTGCAGCGAAGGCAAAATCAATGGGTTACCATTGGAAGTAAAGGAAGCAAGACACAAAATGTGTGGAACTGTTAAAAAAAAGTATACATTGTGTTAAGGAAGCCAATAATTTGCATGAAAAGTCAAAAACTCAAATTATTTTTAATGCACTATTAAAAGTTTAACAAATATTATTTGCCCCTTCCCTACTGAACGTGACCTGAAACTCTAGCGATTAATATATTGCTGCAGGCTGTAGCCCATTTCGAACAAAGTATGCACATTTTGAATTATTGCAATTTTTCTAATTAATTTACTAGATCAAATTACTATTTTATCTTTGTCACGGTACAATTTTCAATCTTTCTATTGCGCCTAATTACAAGGCATTTGCTGAATGTCACCGCACACAAATTGGTTGTGAGACGAACTTTCCAGTCATACTTTGCGCATGGGATGAAATTACATTTTTTGTCATGCAAATTCATCACAATAAACTCTCTGTGTAGCCATTTAAAGTCTAACCGGTACAATTTAAAATATGTTTAAGAACCATAACTGCAAATACTTTTTTTTAATTTAAAGATCACTCTGAGTTTATACAAAATCATACATTCTCTATACACATACACATTTAAAAGACGAGAAAATCATTACAAACGTTAAAACATTCTAAATTCATAGTTTAAAATAATTACATTAAAATATTTAATGTTTTCAATTACCTTCTCAAGGTCCCCTCTTATTTCTTTCTTACCTGCAAAACCTTGTCTCATTAATAAAATTTAAAACAAAATATTTCTTTGTGCAATCGATTGAAGACCAACAAGTCAAACATGCATCACTATTTCTTTTACATATTAACGCATTCATCGTATTTACTTTTCCAGACGCACTCCGAGCCACTCCCCGTCCGCTGACCAGCCCATTATCTGACTAAAAAAAGGGTTCAATAAATTGGAACTTGCCTCTGAGCTAGGAATTTCTCATCTGTAGATTGTGCCCATTTGGAGTATTACTCGTCAATCAGGAAGCAGTGTTCACATAAAAAAGGGGGATTTCTTTAGCATGTACCACCAGAAAGATCCCAGCCAACATTGCTAGCAATCCAAGAGCCTTAAGCGTAGTTATTTTTCTTATCCAAGTGCTTTGTAAAGTACCCAGTACACATTCCTAGTCGCCACTCTAGGGTAGTAAAGTGTACTAAAGACAAATGTAGATAAATCCACACAGTCAATTAAGATTTCAGCCAAATTGGAGGGAAATGTCTATTCACCATCCTTTTGTCTATGTATCACAATTAACAGAGAAGTTTTCAATAGCTCTGTTTTGAGGAGTTACCTGATGTGAAGATGAGGCCTAGGTGTAAAACTCTGCTCCGCAACTCCGGGTTCGGCGGAGAACGTGGAGTTACTGATAAACTTTGCATTCCGCAATGGAGCAGAGGTCTTTTTTTGTTGGTGTGCTTGAAATGTCATTTTGCGTGCGCGGGAGCTACTTGCTAGGCATTTGCCAGAGCCCAAGAGATTTCCTAGTCATTCTGGAGCACCACGAGGGATTTTGCGGTCACTGACACAGCTTTTTACCACACCAGCGACTCCCAGCGGATGTTTATGTGACATACATGAACGTGCATGATTTACCTTGGCTGCAACGTGGGTAAGATTCTCTCCTCGAGAAGCATCTAAATCTTCCCGAAATGATAATTTGGAGTAAAAAAACCCTCCTCAAATGGACCATACACGTTGTTTTTTTGTGCAAGGAGTCCTTTTTTTAAAAACATTTTTTTATGACAGGAAGGAAGTGCCCCAGAGTCTCCAACTTCCTGTTCCTGTCCAGCAGGTTCCTCCCAGTCTTTTGTCCATCTCATAGTCACTTATCATTTGGATTTAGAGCTGGAAGGATCACTCATTGTGTCTGCTGCATATACCATTGGATTTAAGGACTTTGTATTTGAGATTCCACAAGTAAGTTAAAAAACTGTTGTATAAGCGTTCTGTTTGTTTGATAGAGGGCTTGAACCAGGATTTATTTCTATTTTTATTCTATGTTTTAAACTTATTGCTGTGGCAGTGGCCTGTAATTTCAGTAGGGGCCTAGTTATTTTTTGCATGTAATTTTTCTTATTTTGTAAAGGAAAAATGTAGCACAGCTAAGTATGTTTTCCACATTTTTTTAATACATTTGCAGTATTCTTTTCATTCACTGTGTGGCCTTGTCTGCCAATGGGCCTTCCAGCAAGTAGGCCCAGTAATAGTCATGGGTGCATGAAACAACTGTTTCTGTGGTGTCTGTTAAATTGAAACATTATTTAGGCCATGGATGACATTGGATTAAAATACAAAATGTGTTTTTTTTTCTGTGGTATTTCACACTTTGTTTTTCCTGCAAACAGTATATAGTGTGGGGTAATGCCTTTGGAGGATGTGTGTTGTTATACTTTTTTTTTAACCCCGTTAACTTTTGTTTTTGGCATTGCTGAATTAATGCTGTGTTCTCTGTGTTACCACCATGCCTCCTTTGTCTGGCCAGTGTGTGAGTGTGTTTGCCATAGGCCACCATTTTACTTTGTTCCCCATGCCATGTGGCCAAGGGCCATTTTGTATAGTCAGTATCCATAGGCCTACATGTGTTCTTTGTTTTCCGGGCCTCCTTCTTGTTGCTGTGACCATGTGGCTAGTGGTCATTTTGTGTTGCCAGCCAGTGTTCTATTGCGATAGGCCTGCATGTCTTCTTTGTTGTGGCCATGCCAGCTTGCTTGCTGTTTGACCATGTGGTCGGTGGCCATTTTGTGCCGGCAGGCAATGTGCTTTTGCCATAGGCCTGCATGTGTTCTTTGTCCCCCATGCATTTTTGCTTGTTGTGACCGTGTGGCTGGTGGCCATTTTGTGTAGCCAGGCAGTGTGCCTTTGCCAAAGGCCTACATGTCTTCGATTTGTTCCCAATGCCTTCTTGCTCAGTGTTGTTGACCATGTGGCACTGGCTGGCAGCCATTTTGTGCGTCCAGCCAGTGTGTGCGTTTGTCATGGGCTTGCATGGATGGTTGAGAAATGAGATAGCAGTTTAATAAATTATATGCTTGATGATAATTTTGATGATTTATAATTTTCTTTTATTTACCTTTTTTAATTTTAGGTTTTTTAATTTTTAATTTAAAAAAAAAAATATATTTCTACTTTTTTACATTTTATTGTTATTCTTTCATTGAAATTTGTTATTAATTTTTAATTTTTGTAAAAATGTTTAAATGTTTTGTTATTTAATTTTGTACATTTTTTAATGTATTTTTTTTCTATGTAATTTGTTTTAATAGTTTTAGTTTTTTCAAAATTACTTTCCCCATTTCCCTAACATCCGGCATCAACCCCATGTCTGGTGTAGGCGCACAACAGCATTCATTGTCTATGGATTATTCCATTGTCACCTACACTTCCTTGAGTGCCACATCCCATTCTCAAACTGATGCACCTAAAGTAAACAGTTACATCTGTATGATGTTGTTGTTGCTCTTTCTTATCCTTCCTGAGTGTACACTATGAAAGTTTATGATGGTGTGGTTTTACGCATATACACTGTATTGCTAATTATTTATAATAACTTAAGTAAACAGTGACCACACTAAATTATATTGTTTGCTTGTACTACTAATTGAACTACAACAATGCCACGTTTTACTGATGTTCTTCTTACATGTTTGCTTTTAGGTGCACAAGAGACATAATCACCCACAGTACTGCCAGACAGAAGGCCTGTGCACGATTTGATGTGTACCCAGTATTAATACATCACGGACATCTCTTCAGCTTGTGTAGTTAAATGCCACTGTCAATTGACAGCTTCAAAATGGCCCCAAACAAAGGTGCTGTCAAGAAAGTGGCTAGTGGGGAGGGTAAGAAGAAGCTGATTTCCACCACTGGTGTGCTAGCTATGATCTTTTTTGGCAAACATGTGCCTGCTCCACTGGCCCCGGCGAGCAATCTGGGAGCAGCATCCCTGCATCAGTGGACCCACCCCAACCGAGGCTCAACCCAATGTCTGTCACAGAGGCAGCCAGTCTAATCATGGCAACGCATATGAGTTGTGACGTTGAAATTGACCTATCTCTTTCACAAAGTAGTACCCAATCATTGCAGGAAACTCAGATAAGTGGACAACAACAGCCGCAGCCAGCAATAGTAGTTCCTTCTGAAGTAGGAGCAATTCAGGAGATTGTTCTTCATGCTGAGGATGTAGAAGCCTCTCTTTCAGAAGATCAATTGTCTTCCAGATCTCCAGCAAGAAAAAGAAGGGTTAGTCCACCATTTTCTTCTCCAAGCCCCCCTTCTGATGATCAAGATTCCACTTGGATCCCACCTCAGTCTGAGAGTGAGACACGCCAGGAGAGGCTAGGGAAAAGGACGGTTCCTGAAAGCCTTAGAGTTATGGATGTAGAAGAGGAGGATGACAATGAGCCAGTCATCATGGATGTTAGCCCAACCTCAGTGAAGACCGACATTACCCCATCTCAACCTGCTACGAGGGATGTTCACACTATCCATGTGACAACAGAGATGTGGACCAGTTGCCAAGCACCTTATTACATGTGCATCACTGCACACTGAATCTCTTTTGTGGGGGTTAGAGAAATTATACCTGCAGGTGTTGACACTGCTGAGATTTTCAATGGTGCTCGAAAGCATGCAACAGTAGCCTGGTTCGCTATTGAGAAATACCATACTGCTGCAAACATCTTAGAAGACTTTAACAATAAGGTCTTTTAATGGCTGCGACCAAGAGGGCTTAAGATTGGATTTATAGCCACGGACAATAACAGTAATATAGTTAAAGCCATGGCAGATGGTGGCTATTGCAGGGTCCTCTGTTTAGTGCACCGCATCAACATCATTGTATAGGACTTGTTAAAAAAAGAAGACCGAGTCAACAACTTACTGTCCACCTGCAGAAGAATCTGCACTCATTTCAGCCATTCTTTTAAAGCCCAAAAGCAGCTGAGGGTCATTCAGTGTGATAATCGACTGCCAGTTAAAGTACTCATACAGGAGGTGCCAACACATTGGAACTTGACTTATCACATGTTGCAATGTCTGTTTGAGCAGTACAGACCGATCAATGAATATGTCATGCAAAGAGGGGATACAACTGTGAAAGTCATGATCATTGAGATGGACCAATGGGACCTAGTAAAATGCCTAACAGAGCTACTGCTTCCTTTTGAGGTTTTCACATGGAAAGAAAATAAGGACGACAGTATCATGGACCAAACTATCCCATCGTTGCTTATGCTACAGGAACAGCTAAAGGAGGTGTCTTAAGTGTACGAAGGTGTGGACAAAAAAAAGATGCATATGAGTTGGTGGAGAGCTTAATCCTTCGCTTATCTGTTAGTATAAGGGTGCAAAGAGACTTTGTGTCTTCCAAATATTACATCTGTGCCACAATTCTTGTTCCATGGCACAAACCATTACTGCCAACTTTCATTCCTTTTTCAGACAGCGATGTTTCAAACTACAAACCGTGGATTACTTAGCAAACCGGTGGCCTAGAAAAAGAACAGCTAGGAATTAGAGGCCCACTCCTCCAGGGCACAAGTTCTGCAGTGCAGCCTTCAACTTCAGAGCATGAGGGCAGTGCTGTTGGCTCACAGAGGCCAAAACCAACAACAAGAATACCAGCAACAACAGGAACAGGAGCATCAGCCCCAAAATCTGCATATGATTGATTTCTACTGGAAGGGCTTAAGTCCAGTGTAGAGGCGAAGGCAAAAAAGGTCGAACAAGGAGGAGCACCAATGATTGTTCAGAGGCTGGACCAGGCCTATCTGGATGACCCAAGAAAGGTCTATCTTGATCAAAAAGCATTGGTGTATTGGTATGGGAAGAGGAAAAATGGCCAGTGCTCAGCAGGCTGGCAATAAAATATCTGGCTTGCCCTGTGCCAGTGTGTCTGCTGAGCATGTGTTCAGTGCAGCTGGTGCAGTTGTCACAGTGAGAAGGACCAGTCTCTCACCCCAAAATGTGGAGTGATTGGACATGATGAAAATGAATCAGCACTTTATGCCACTGAATTATACCATACCTGAAGTACAACAGGAGGAGGATGAGGGTGATTGGTCAGACTCAGGTCATGGCAGTAGTGTGTTAGCTGATCTACTTCTGAGTTTGAGGATGAACTCTACTTCCCTGACTACTAGGCCTGGGCCACCAACCATAGAACTTTCTCTCTCTATCGCTGAACTGCTTTGAAGACAAACAAAAAGATTTAGCTTGAGGAACATTATTTTATTTTGTCAGTTTGTGTCTGACTGACTGTTAGACCTGGCACCATAGGCGTGGGTCTCCCCTGCATTTTTGCTTTTGCCTCCTGTGTTTTGCTGTGCGTTGGGCTCCGTTTTGCTGGTCTAGAGGCTTTGGGCACTTTACCACTGCTGTTCAATGCCAAAGTTCAAGTGCTCCCATTGTAAATTGTTGTTATGGATTAGTGATTCCATGATTGGCATATTTGATTTACTTGTCAGACCCTAATATAGTGCACTGTGTGTGCCCAGGGCCTGTAAATCAAATGCTGCTAGTGAGCTTCAGCACTGATTGTGCCACCCACAGAAGCAGCCTGTAAAATGTAACTCTGGCCTGCCATTGCAGATCCTGTGTGCAGTCTGGGACTGCCATGTCAAATTGGCAAGTGCCCACACTTGCCAGTCCCTAAACCTTCCCTTTTCTATATATTAGTCACCCCTAAGGTAGGCCCAAGGTACCCCTGTGGGCAGGGTGCATTGTATGTGAAAGGTAGGACATGCCCTGATGTGTGTGGCATGTCCTGATCATCCAGTGTGCCTCTGCTAGGTTTGTGTATTGCATGTCTTGCTTTAGGATGACAGGGGCTGGAGAGGGGCAGTGGCTCCAGAAGTCTGATGAGTCACGGCTGGGCTGAATAGACCTGGGCTGCATTTAAAGTTGGGGAGGAGATTACATTTCACCTGCTTGGGCCTGGTCTGCCTTCAACAATGCTGTCTCCACCTCCTGCCAGGAAGCTACACCAGTGAAGACAGAACTGGTTTTGGCTGAGTACAGACACTCTCAGCCTTCAGAGAACAAAGGGTTTTGTGGTATGAATATTGGGGCCCAGGCCCAGACCCCAGAACTTTAGATCACTTCTGGGAAATCAAGAGGAACCTTTTGCCACGGAGAAGAGCCGGAGAAGCTGTGCTGCTTGACGTCTGGAGTTGGCCTGCAGTGGCTACTTGCTGCCAAGGAAAGGAGAAAAGGACTTTGCTGCTTGCTTTGTCCCCCTGCTTGAAGAAAAAGATCTCCAAGGGCTTGAACTGAGCTTGCGCCCTGTTCTAGAGGTCTCACGAACAGCAAAGACCTCACCGTGTCTGTGGGCACCATCTCTGATCGTCTCTGCAGAAGAAAAGGGTAACCGACTCTGTCATCAAGTCTGTCGCAGGATCCCGTGTCCTGAAAGCACTGCCGCTTCGCAACGCAACCCTGGTCTCACCGACTCCGTCAACGAGCCGCTGCTTGCACTGCGTCCTGTGGGCACTGCACACCGCAACGCTTCGCTACACGCTGCAAGGACGTCACCGACTCCGTCGCTGTCCGACCCGAACATCGACAGTGTTGGTCTTGACAAGAAAGGTACTGTGTCCGAGTCTGTCGATGCTTTAGCTGGCCCGTATCGACGTGGTTGGCTGGAATTATTAGACTCTGTCGTATTCAGTATCGCCGTAGCCCCAGGAGGAGCTACGGAGTCGTAGGAACTGTGTTTTATTGATTTTCCTGCAATTTAAAAGGTTATTTTGCACAAGTACTATTTTTCAAGAGTATTGTATGTTGGATTTTTATTGTATTTGGTCTTGTTGGTTTAGATAAAGATTTACTATTTTTATAAACTGGTGTGGTGTCCATTTGTAGTGTTTTCATTGTATTACTGTATGTGTTCACAAAAGCTTTACACACTGCCTCTGAGATAAGCCTGTCTGCTCGTGCAAAGCTACCAAGGGGGTGAGCAGGGGTTATTTTGGGGGTGTATCCCCCTTACCCTGACTAGAAGCAAGGGTCCCTATTTGGACAAAGGTACCTACCTCTGCCAACTAGACACCCCCTTTTCTAACACTGACTAATGCACCCCCACAGTTTTAGACACATTTTTTTGCCGAATTGGAGTTGCACTAGTGTGCAATAAAGAAGCCCTCACGCCATTTCCCTGAAGGATATTGGAGAGACAAATTTGTGCCTGCCTCCAAGCCATGCCCATCTATCCTTTCTTTATTCCCCTAGCCAGACTGCCGCACATTATTTGATTTACAAGACTGGCTAGTGTGTGTTTCGTGAAACAATGGATCAGTAATGTATCACCATCACCGCATTTGAATTAGAACAGGTAAATTGCATGCGCACACCAAAGGTTGATATATATATTATGAGTGATTGTTGTTTGCGAGTGTGTTGAGATGATTCATGTGGTGACAGGCAGTGAGACTGTATGTTTGCTTGACTATCACTATTAAGCTTGATTGTGTTTGTGATGATTTATAAATGCTGGTGGCCTAAGGACAGGTGATAATTTTTTTTCTGAAGGTGATTTTTTTCCTTCCCCTTTGACACTTAGTGAGATTTGTTTGCCAGGTCCACACTGCTTTGTTTTCTTCTTCACACTCCTCAAACACCCTACCAGTCCCTTTAGCTAAGAAACAAAAATCTATTCTACACAAAAAACTACTCAATGATTCTCTTGTTGTTCATCAACAGCATTGCACTACAGGTCGATCTATCGCATTTGAGTCAGGACTCAGTCGGAATGGAATTGGACATGTTACTCGGAGCCAGGAGAATGATGGAAGGACTCAGGGAGTGACTACTTCAACAACTGCCACCAGAAGAAGGAAGTTATCAACTTCACAGAAACCAAGAGAGACCTGCACATTTTGGTGGAGTGGTGGTGAGAGAGGTGCGTTGATTTTACTTGATCTGGAAAATGCAATGTTGCTGAGTGTATGTGCTGGCTGGCTCAAATTTGAAACTATGTAGTGGTTGGGTGGGGGGCCTGTTGTAGGTAAATGGAAACAGACATGTGGTGATCATAACATTATGCACGTGCTGCTATGCTACATATTATTCTTATGATGATGATCATGACAGTTGCGAGTTTGATCAGCCCAATACTTGAGGCCACCGGTGTGTGATTGTTGGCTGTTGTAATTGCTCTCAGCTAATTGATCGAACATAATGATAATAATAATAATAATAATAATAATAAAATGATTTATAAAGCGCCTGGTTACACCAACTGGTGTGTCCCCACGCTAGGAGCTACTACGTAAAGGAGGGTGAAAGAAGCTGAAGAAAAGGCTACGCAGCAGGGGTGGATACGATCATTAGAAATTCACAATTGGAAGAGCCAAGTTTTCAATCCTTTCCGGAAAGCGTTTCCTGATGGCTCAGCTCGAAGTGGAGGGGGTAATGTGTTCCAGTTTTTGGCTGCCAAGTAGCCAAATGAGCGTACACCCATTCTTGCTCTTTGAATTTTAGGAACTTTGAGCAGGTGAGCCCCCGTTGATCTCAGGTAACGTGTGGGGTTATAAAGGGTAAGAAGATCATGTACGTAACTGGGTCCCTTACCCTGCAGACTCCTGTGGCAAAAGCACAAGGCTTTAAAGGGAATTCTTTTATTAACAGGCAGCCAATGCAGGGCATCAAGGGCTTTCGTCGCGAAAGCTCTCATCGGTAGATTGAGAACTAGGTGGGCTGCCGCATTCTGAATGCGTTGCAGCCTGTGGAGACTTTTTTTTGTGGATCCCAAAACATTTCCCTGTGACCTTCTTAGTATGGGTCTCGAAGGAGAGTTTGGGGTCAAGCCAGATTCCCAGGTTTTAACTTCCTCTTTAGGGATAGGTGTGGGACCCAACGTCTGGGGCCACCATGCTGAGCACCAAATGGAGGGGAATTTCCCTACAACTATAACCTCCATTTTACAGCCATTCAACTTCAGGCACTTGCTTGACATCCAGAAAGCGAGGTCCTTCTTACAGGAAGAAAACTGGGTAGCGGTACGCACTGAGTTGTGGGATAAAGTGACAACAAGCTGTGTGTCGTCCGCATAGGACACAATGGGAATATTGTGTTTTTCCACGATCTCCGCCAGGGGTTGAATGTAGAGATTAAAAAGAGTTGGGCTCAGAATTGAGCCCTGTGGGACCCCTTGTGAGAGTGGCATGCTTTTAGACATGTGTGGACGCTGTGCAACTTGAAAGCTACAATCCTGTAGGAAGGAAGTCATCTACTTTAGAGCAGCTCCCTCCAACCCACCTGACCAGAGTCGCTGCAAAAGCAGTTTATGGGATACCGTGTCAACGGCTGCGCTGAGGTCCACCAGGACCAAAGCTACAGTCTGACCAGCATCCGCCTATTGCGTAGTGTCTCCGTGGCGAGGAGTAACGCAGACTCCATAGAGTATGTGGCTCTGAAGCCTGATTGCGTTGGGTGGAATAAGTTATGCCTGTTAATGTGTGCAACCAATTGCATGTTCACAGTCTTCTCTGCTATTTTGGAGAAGTAAGGCAGGAGTGAGATAGGACTCAGGATATCCAACAAACCCAGATCTGGTGATGGCTTTTCTTAAGAGGGAGGACAATTGCTTGCTTCCACTTACTTGGAACCTCACCACGATGGAAGGATAGCTCCAAACGTTGCTGTACATAGGGTAATATTGTGTCTAATCCTTCCCTAATGATTTTGGGCGCGGCTGGGTCCATTGGTGAACCAGATTTAATACTTAGGGCCACACCCCTCAAATCTTACAATGAGGGGGGTGAGAATTCCAAAGGTTGGTTGGTCCCCGCCATAACGGTTCTCCAGATTGAGAAAAATTGCTGTTACGGGCCTCATCAGGAAAGGAATCGTATATTTTAGATACCATCAAGGCAAAGAAGTTGGCAATCTGATTGCACAACTCTGGAGAACCAATGGCGGGAGCCATAGTTCTCTCTAGAGAGGATAGGTCTTTAAGGATGGCAAATAGATCTCTAGAAGAGTTATCCGCCTGCTCTATTCTAACATTGTAATGGGCGGCGCACATTTTTTTAATAAGAGAATGGTAATGTTTTTGTGCTAGCTTATAGGCATTCTTTTTACCACTTGAGAAATCTTTTCTCAATTGGCACTCTAAGCGTTTGCATGATTTTTTAACTGTCCTTAGCTCTTCATTAAACCATGGTGCTGATTTAGTTCATCTCTGGGGGGTATTGCTGGTCCATGGAGCAACTACATTCAGTGTTTCCGTAATCCACTTGTCCACTGCTAGATTTGCTGCATTAATGTCTTCTCCCAATTGAGGCCACTTCTGCTGTAGAGGTTGAGTAAAGCTCTCAGCATTGAATCTGGTCCAGTTTCTACATGGAATAGTAGTGCTTATTCTAGGTGTACACAGATGTTTGGCTAATGAAATAGAGAAAGCCACAAGATAGTGATCAGACCATGAAACTGCCATCAGGGCTTCAGCCACCAGCTCTCGGCAGTTGGAGGAAATAGGGTCTAATAGATGGCCCAATTGATGTGTCGGGTACATGGATTTAAGCTCTAGCTGAAAGGCGGCTAGTTCCTGACATAGGGATTTCGCTTCACTCTTCATGTGATCATCAAAATATAAATTTAAATCACCCAGAATCCTTAAATTGTTATAACATAGCGCCGGTTGCATCACTGTTTCCACAAGACTTGAAATAAAATTAGTGGCCGGTACTGGGGGTCAATAGATCAGAAAACCGTTCACCATAAAATCGTTGGCCGCCTTTATGATAAAAAAAGCTGCTTCACAATTTTCTATATTAGCTGTTTCCAAGGTGCATTTTAAAGATAGTTGATGGATAATGGCTATTTCTCTTCCGCGCTTAATAGAACGGTCTTGTTTGAGGATGCCATTATCATTAGAAAGAGCTTGTAGTACCTCAGGGTCAGAAGCCTCATTCAGCCATGTTTCCGTAAGAAACATAGCATCTAGTTGGTTGTCCATAATAAAATCATGAATTTCAATTTTATGTTTGCTAAGTGACCTGCAATTAATACGTATAAACTTTAGTTTGTGCTCTTTCTTGGATCCTACCGCTAGTATTTCAGATTTAAATGAGCAGTGTGTGCAACACAATGGGGTCGATTCCGATGTCGGCCGGAAGCGCACCTAACAGTATTCGTCCGGAAAAAATACCAGCCGAACGCGTGTTTTCCGACCGACTCGAACACTCTACCGAACGAACAAGTACGATGCGCATAACAGCCCAGATTCCGAGCGAGCCGTACTTACCCATCCCAGCTCCTGTACCCCGCCCGAGCCCGGATCCGTAAACGCCGAATCGAGTCGCACGGAACCAAATACACAGCACCTTCCGGCCGGACTAGTACGATGCGTCTTCCGTACGCGCCGAACTCGTCGCTACGTCCGGCACGTTTGAGCATCCGGGCGAGCCGTACATAAGCACTGTTTCGCGCCACAAGATGATCCACGGCTACGAGACGAACAAGCCTGCTACGAGTACGACTCGAAGACACGAGAAACCCGAACGAGACGATCCAAGCATGAATCCCATTGCGCAGGTCCTACCTATACTCTACATCTATTACCGGGACCGGCACGGACGCGTACGGCGCAGACGGTAAGTCAAACACCAACAATACAAACAAACCAGACGTACCCGAAACATGTCACACACACATAGGGATGCACAAATAACGTACACTAGCAACAGCAGAACCATAGGGGTGGGATGGCCAACACCAATGCCATACACACCCATAGGGGGCTGGATGCCTGCCACTACTACCACCCCTACCCAGGGGTGCCTGGATGCCTGCCACTACTACCACCCCTACCCAGGGGGCCTGGATGCCTGTCACTACTACCATCCCCACTCATGGGGGCTGGATGCCTACCACTACTACCATCCCCACTCATGGGGGCTGGATGCCTACCACTACTACCATACCCACCCTTAGGGGATGGATGCCTGCCACTACTACCACCCCTACCCAGGGGCCTGGATGCCTGTCACTACCACCACCCCTACTCAGGGGGCCTGGATGCCTGTCACTACCACCACCCCTACCCAGGGGGCCTGGATGCCTGTCACTACTACCATCCCCACTCATGGGGGGCCGGATGCCTACCACTACTACCATCCCCACTCATGGGGGCTGGATGCCTACCACTACTACCATCCCCACTCATGGGGGCTGGATGCCTACCACTACTACCATCCCCACTCATGGGGGCTGGATGCCTACCACTACTACCATACCCACCCTTAGGGGATGGATGCCTACCACTACTACCATCCCCACTCATGGGGGCTGGATGCCTACCACTACTACCATACCCACCCTTAGGGGATGGATGCCTGCCACTACTACCACCCCTACCCAGGGGCCTGGAAGCCTGTCACTACCACCACCCCTACTCAGGGGGCCTGGATGCCTGTCACTACCACCACCCCTACTCAGGGGGGCTGGATGCCTGTCACTACCACCACCCCTACCCAGGGGGCCTGGATGCCTGTCACTACCACCACCCCTACTCAGGGGGCTGGATGCCTGCCACTACCACCACCCCTATCCAGGGGGCTGAATGCCTGCCACTACTACCATCCCCACCCTTAGGGGATGGATGCCTGCCACCACTACCATACCCACCCTAAGGGGGATGGATGCCTGCCACTACTACCATCCCCACTCATGGGGGCTGGATGCCTACCACTACTACCATCCCCACTCATGGGGGCTGGATGCCTACCACTACTACCATCCCCACTCATGGGGGTCTGGATGCCTACCACTACCACCACCCCTACTCAGGGGGGGCTGGATGTCTGTCACTACTACCATCCCCACTCATGGGGGGCCGGATGCCTACCACTACTACCATCCCCACTCATGGGGGGCTGGATGCCTACCACTACCACCACCCCTACTCAGGGGGCTGGATGCCTGTCACTACTACCATCCCCACTCATGGGGGCCGGATGCCTACCACTACTACCATCCCCACTCATGGGGGCTGGATGCCTACCACTACTACCATCCCCACTCATGGGGGCTGGATGCCTACCACTACTACCATCCCCACTCAAGGGGGCTGGATGCCTACCACTACTACCATACCCACCCTTAGGGGGATGGATGCCTACCACTACTACCATCCCCACTCATGGGGGCTGGATGCCTACCACTACTACCATACCCACCCTTAGGGGGATGGATGCCTGCCACTACTACCACCCCTACCCAGGGGCCTGGATGCCTGTCACTACCACCACCCCTACTCAGGGGGCCTGGATGCCTGTCACTACCACCACCCCTACTCATGGGGGGCTGGATGCCTGTCACTACCACCACCCCTACCCAGGGGGCCTGGATGCCTGTCACTACCACCACCCCTATTCAGGGGGCTGGATGCCTGCCACTACCACCACCCCTATCCAGGGGGCTGGATGCCTGTCACTACTACCATCCCCGCCCTTAGGGGGATGGATGCCTGCCACCACTACCATACCCACCCTAAGGGGGATGAATGCCTGCCACTACTACCATCCCCACTCATGGGGGCTGGATGCCTACCACTACTACCATCCCTACTTATGGGGGATGGATGCCTACCACTACTACCATCCCCACTCATGGGGGCTGGATGCCTACCACTACCACCACCCCTACTCAGGGGGCTGGATGCCTGTCACTACCACCACCCCTACTCAGGGGGCCTGGATGCCTGTCACTACTACCATCCCCACCCTTAGGGGGATGGATGCCTACCACTACTACCATCACCACTCATGGGGGCTGGATGCCTGTCACTACAACCACCCCTACTCATAGGACGGGTAATGCATGACACAACTAGCATACTCCCACATAAGGACTGTCAGTAAATTACATCCCAGCCTACAACACCATGACAAGCGTGTGTGGTCTGTGTCAAATGCATACAACACTGAACATGACATTGAACATACAATGTGACCCCCTAACACATGTGTCACACATAATTGTGTGTGTGGCCTACACAATGCAAGCAGACCATGACCACTGTGGCAATGTGGCCCAAAGCCCCATCACCACAGTGCCCATAAGGTAAGTGTGTGCTCCATAGCTGAAGCACATTTTGAACAGTGTGGCAATGGGGCCCAAAGCCCCATCACCACAGTGCCCAAAAGGGAAGTGTAGTCCTGGTGAAAGCTGCAAAAACATAACTGCAGGGATTATTCCTGGCCACACAACACCAAACTCTACAGTGGCATTGTAGTGCTTGTGTCCCATAGCAACATAGATTGTGTGAGGCAAGCAGTGCAGTGCCAATGACACATCGTTCTGGCCATGTGCACACAAACATCAGCCATGGGGGCCCACATTGTCTACATTCACAAATAACACAATGACAGAAGTGAGCATCATAATGCAGACCCACATATCAGCACCAATGGACACACAAATGTAGATATCCTGTGGAGACTGTAGATGTCAGGTGAACAAATACCATACCATGGAAGCAATGGGACATACTAACCATGATCAATGTGCTGACTGATGACCTAGCAGTCCCAGGGCCAGCAGGGGAAAGCCAACAAACAACATACAGCCAATGGCAAACTAAAGATATGCCAATGCAGTGGTGCAAAAGCACAAACACAAACAGGCAGACTCACACTGCACATCATACACAACAGGTGAGGGGTTGTGTGCCAGTGTCCCCAGGCAAACACACAACCCATGAGGAGGCCAGATTCACTGATACACAGATGTCAACACAGTCACAAACAAAAGTAACTCATGGATTGGATTCCCTATGTGGGCAAACAGGCATTGTGAGATGAGAGGGAGCCCAAATTACACATGTCACACAAGCTTGTAGGAACAGCAACACACACAGCAAGAGACCGAACCACCACAGCATTCCCCCAGGGACCCCACATTGTGGTGACACTAGCCTGCATGACAATCACACTGTGATGACAAAGGTAGATGTCATCCACACTGTGAACCATAGCCATGTGTCCTGAGCAACAAACTACCATCACACCTATACAAGCACAAAGCACTCAGCACGGCCTGCCAGCCAAGGAAAATATGGAGGTAGTGCCCCAGCCGTGCAACAACTCACATTTGCACACACTCAACCCCACACACCTTGAACTCCACCAATGTGCAGCGTTGAAGCTCACATGGACTGCTGACATTGCACATGCACCCATGACAATCCCAGGGGTGGTGGGGGAAATAAGGTGCAGAAACCCATCACACATGGCCAGTCAACAATACTTGTGAATGTCTGACACACTGCACAGTATGCCGTACATGGGCATGACGTGAAATCCACCCCAAACAATGGGATCCTGGCCATAGTCACACACCAATGAAGAAGCCAAGCTGACCCACAAAGGACACACATAGACAACTTCCAACATTGCACCTCTGACACTGAGGAGTGGCAGCAGTCACACACACAACGTGTCACAATCACTGAAAGCATACACAAACAGAAAATCACATTACTCGTGTAACCAACAAGTGCCAAGAGGAATCCTGACTGTGTCCCATCTGCGTTTGCCCACATCCCCAGCCCTGACAACAAAGACAACTAGGGATGACAACCTCATGAACATTAGTTTGCCATGCACCCACATCCCGGAGTAACCAGGTCCAAGATGCTGGATGAACACAGAACAACTCAGCAAGCATCACAAACAGGAACATCCGTAGGGACACAGCCTGTGTAGGAAAAGGAGAAGGGAACACGCACAGACATGCCTACACAACACACAACATGGGCACAGCCTATATCACGGAATAACGCACTGCCATGAGGGCACTCCACTCCTGTGGAAGGTCAGCTGTGCCAAACCTTGTCTGTGCATGACTCAAACATGTCAGCAGAACACTCGGTCAGTGAGTCAACAACTACAACACACTGAAGGCTCTGCTCATATCAGCCTGGGTACGGGAGTGTCACGTCAGTCATCTGCATACACCTAAGACACGTGTCAAGCAACTTGCACTGTGTACACAGAGGAGTCCTCCAAATTTGATGTCCTAAACTGCATGTCCATTGCAGTCGGGCACACAGTCAGGGTACTAGGAACTTTGGACAGTGGTAAGCCCACCAGATGTGCATCAGTGTAGGGCAAAGATGGTAATCTACAAATGCTAAACGTACATCCCTGTGTCAAATGCTGAACATAACACCCTCAGACTGCAGCAAAGGATGCTATAGATCCAGACTAGATTAGGACACATATCCCATGGACCACATGGAGACCATCACAGCAAAACTTCATTTACCTGATCTGAACACTATTACAACAGCAAATGCATGATTCTACACATCTACATCATGTACCTCCAAAGATTAACCACAAGTAAACAAAAATAGGCTTTATTCAGCAAGTGTGCAACTCAAATCAAAAGTCCAAAATAAACTAAGGCCAATGGCCAGTCCAAATATACAGTCCCAACAGGGTGATGTGTGACCACTTGTCAACTATTGCTTGCCTGCACAGGTACGGACAGGGGACATCCCCCTTGGAGGGGCATACGAGGGGCAGGCCAGGCACCGCAGGGACAGGATCAGGGATGCCAGAAGGAGGCAGTGAAGGGGAGGTGGGTGCAGGAGTGTCACCGGCAACTGCAGTGGAGGTGTCTGACTCAGGGGGGGCTGGCACCACCGCAGGGCTCAAGTCAGATGGAGTTGGTGCTGCAAACACTGCAGTGGGCTGGTCAGATGGAGTGGACTCGGTCCCCAATGCAGTGCCCGAGTCAGACGGGGTGGTTGTGGACTCCACCGCAGTGCATGACACCAAGGTAGTGGAAGGGGGGGCAGAAGAGCTGGGCAGGACAGAGGGGGGACACGGTCTCCACACCAGTGGCACAAACAGGCAGAGCGTCTGGTTTTGGGGTGGAAGAGCAAGTGGCAGGGGGAGGGCCTAAGCAGTTTGGGGATGCGGTATCGGTCTGTGGGGGAACCTGGGGCAGGGTGTGGCGGTGGAACCTGTGGAGTGGTGGCCTGGGGGATGGAGGTGAGAGACTGGGTGGTTGACTTGCAGGGCGGTGGCGGGGTCTTGCTCTTCCGGGCCCGGGGGGGCTCACTCTGCCTGCGCCTAGGGGAGGGTGTCCGGGGGCGAGGGGATTCCCCTCTGTGTGGGTGGACTTCCTCTTCCCCGGTATGCTGGATCAGCAGGATTGGAGGGAAGAGGCCGAGGTCACACAGGAAGATCTGCTGTGTAGGTGTGTTAGCAGGCGAGGCAAGGGAAGGGGTCTTGGAGGGAGAGGATTTGGAGGACTGCGGAGTTAATGTGGATGCCTGTGTGTGTGTGTGTTCCCCGTCCCCTGTGTCTGTGGTATCAGTCCCCTGAGGATGCGTGTGTGCACGTCTTGCCTTTCTCTTGGGTGTGTCTGTGCTGCTCGTGTCTGTGTGTTTGGGTGACTGTGCAGGTGTGCATGTGCTTTGGACAGGTAGGGGTGCAGGAAGTGTTGATGGGGCAGAGGTGGGAGGGGTGAGGGATTGTTGGAGGAGGGACACTGCTGCCGTCAGGAGGAGTCCATGGACCTATTGCTCCTCTGTAGGGCAGACATACCCGTCGAGATGCCCTCCATGAACGACACCAGCTGTGTCAACAGAGTAGTGTGTGCATGGAGGACACTCAGCATTGCTGTCTGCCCTACATGGAGCTGCCGAAGGAGGTACACAGACTCCTCACTCAGGGCAGCAGGGGACACAGGGGCAGGGGCTGCGGTGCCTGGCACGATGGAGACACGCTCCCGAGTACGGGAGCCTCCATGGACCTCAGGAATGGGAGCCAATGGGAGGGCGGTGGTGGTGGTGGCGGGCCAGACAGACTAGCTGGCCTTTGGTGGCTGCTGAGACCCGCCTCCACAAGGGAGTCATCCTCCGAGCTGCTGTGGTCCTCAGCTGAGGTGGATGGTGCTGAGGACTCCTCGGTGTGGCTCCCCTCGCCCTCCGTGCCACTGGGTCCTTCTGACCACCCGTCCGATGCTGACCCAGTCTGGCTCCGCTGCTCCTCCTGGTCCGTGGAGCTGTCCCCTCCTGTGGCCGTGGATGTATCTGCAAACAATTAGGGAAACAGACAAACATCAGTCACCTGCACTGACCGCACACACCAAAGTAAGTACAGCACATTACAGAGCAAGCCCTGGCATCATTAGTTGAACATTGCCTAAAGTCCTCACACAGATTCGGGAAGCCAATTGTCAGTCTGATGGTCAACCATGGGACTCACACCCCTCCTGCCCTTGCACCCATCTGTCCGGTGCCTGTCTGATGGTAAGACCCCAGTGTGGACACATGCACCACCTACACAGTTGTTGGACATTGCAGGGAACACGGTGAAGTATGTGAACATGCACACATCACATCTCCTGCCACTGAGTCAGTGCAGGTGTCCGGATAAAGGGATGGCCAGAGTCTAAATAGAAATGCATGTGATGCATACCAGCACCAGACACCATGATGCACCCATGTCCGGATAGTCAATGCCACAATGGGGTGCATGTTGCACATGTCACTCCCCTGCAGGATCAGTCTCAGGGAGTTGAATGCCATGACACAGGAATGCGTGCAAAGTCATACATTACTGTCTCAAGTCACATGGCCATGGCAGCCAGCCAACAACAGTCTGCACTGTGTCACAATCTGAGGGCATGGGGAATGCAAGTTATGTGACTGACAAGTGCACATGTCCATCCCCCAAATACCACATCATCTGTACAACTATTTGTCCACGTCATACCAACTGGACATATGGGGGACATGAAACACAACTCTCAGAACATGAGCACCTCACAGTGTGCTGTGAATGACAATACAGCTGACTGAAAGTCACAGTTGCAAACACCTGTGTGCACAGTCAAGTGATCAGACACCTATAAGTCACAGAAGTATCATCTATCATGGTCACATCTCAGATGGCATGCTGAGCCCTAACCGATAAACATACCAGTAGTCCTGACAACGAAGACACAGCACAATGAGACAGAGGCAGACACCTGAGGGTACATGCCAGATGATACACGGGAGTGGGAGTACAGAGTGCATTGCATGCCCTGGAGTAGGCATGACTGTCCAGCTCCACCTGTAAGAGGGATGAGTCCTGGACAGTAGGCAGGTGGCTAAGCATGTGTGACACACTGGATACACATACTCCTGAGGCCCAAACATTGTTCCCACCAGCAGCATGGGTGTGTGCCAAATTCCCCAGGGACATGTGGTGAGTCAGAGCAGCAAGCGGACCACATATCAAAGTTACACCCAGATTACATGTCAGAACTTAGGCATTGTGTAAGCAATTGACCCACCCATGAATCGCACAACATAGTCACGGGAACAAATACTGTCCCCCAGCTTGAGCAAAGCTAAATGCAATGACACAGTCCCCAAATGACACAATTTCCTGACTATAAGGGCCACACATATGCGTATCAGAGGAGAAGTGGGCATGTCACAAATGAGGGACATGGGTCCTGGACCACATGACTGATGTACTGTGGAAGTTTAACCAGGCCAGAGGAGGGCACATAGCATGTCAGACAAAGTGCACAGTGCAGTCATGGACTCACCCCCTCCTTGCTGCTGTCTGTCCTTCAGCTGCCCATCCAGGTCAGGGAAGACCACCGCCAGGATCCGGAGCATGTGGGGGTCAGGGTCCGGTGTCCGCCCCTCCTGCGAGGAGGCGACAGCTTCAGCTGGACCCTTGCGATCCTCCGGGTCCAGCCACGAAGATCCTGCCACCTCTTCTGGCAGTTGCGGATCCTGCGCCTGTAGACCCCCATGGATCTTACTTTCCGGGCGATGGTCAGCCAGATTTCCTGCTTCTGGTGGGCATCAACCTGTGAGGATGACAAAGTGAAAAGGCCATTACTACACATGCAACATATACGTGCATCACACAGTTGGATATACATGTCTCAATCACAGGGGCATATGATGTAAACAGGCAGTGCAACAATGGCTATGAACAGTTTGCCAGCAGTCACTACATGGTATCATTGCATGGGAAGTAAACCTAGTTGGAATGCACTGTTACTGCACTGTACCAGTTCAGTGCATGTGACTACACACTTTGGGGTGTGACAACTACTCAGTGGGCATGCTAGCCAGTGGTGTGCACACTGAAAGCCCTGCTAGTCAGACAACATGCACAATTAGTGAGGCAGTGGACAGCACACTCACCTGCTCCCCTGGTTTCCCATACAGCTTGCTGTACTGTGGAAGGAGGCTGTCCAGCAGGGCCTGGTTCTCCTCAAGGCTGAAGGCTGGGGCTCTCTCCACAGTACGTGCCATTGCAGGAGCCAGAGGATGCATAAACAGCAGCAGTGTTGGTGGCAGATGTCGTCCTGGAGCATGTAGTGCAGGCAAGTGAGCTCTCAGGGGAACAGCCAGCATTATATGTGTGCTGCAGAGGCAGATACTGTTCCATGTGTCCAAAGTGATAGGTCCAAGTCGTTTGCATCTTCTGAATTTGACCAATCCATGGAATGGCAGCACTAATACACACCCACAGCATCCTTCAAATCTTCAACTTCATGACACCCATGATTTTGCAACATTGTTGTGGCTGGCCAACTGAATTCACTGCATCAGACTCGTTGGAGCTTCGAAACGCGTCCGTTGCCATGCCAGGCCCCAGCCAATGTGTGCGCACCGTTCTGTCCATTGCTGTACAACGCGTACCAGGCATACAACGCGTACCCGCTCACATACAATGCAATGGGCCGGCCAGGCACACCGATCGGTCCATTGCTGTACAATGCGTACCAGGCATACAACGCGTACCCGCTCACATTCAATGCAATGGGCCGGCCGGGCACACCGATCGGTCCGTTGCTCTACAACGCGTACCCGCTCACATTCAATGCAATGGGCCGGCCGGGCACACCGATCGGTCCATTGCTGTACAACGCGTACCAGGCATACAACGCGCACCCGCTCACATTCAATGCAATGGGCCGGCCGGGCACACCGATCGGTCCATTGCTGTACAACGCGTACCAGGCATACAACGCGTACTCCGCCACATTCAATGCAATGGGCCGGCCAGGCACACCGATCGGTCCATTGCTGTACAATGCGTACCAGGCATACAACGCGTACCCGCTCACATTCAATGCAATGGGCCGGCCGGGCACACCGATCGGTCCATTGCTCTACAACGCGTACCAGGCATACAACGCGTACCCGCTCACATTCAATGCAATGGGCCGGCCGGGCACACCGATCGGTCCATTGCGGTACAACGTGTACCAGGCATACAGCGCGTACTCGCCACATTCAATGCAATGGGCCGGCCGGGCACACCGATCGGTCCATTGCTCTACAACGCGTACTCCGCTCACATTCAATGCAATGGGCCGGCCGGGCACACCGACCGGTCCATTGCTCTACAACGCGTACCCGCTCACATTCAATGCAATGGGCCGGCCGGGCACACCGATCGGTCCGATGCTGTACAACGCGTACCAGGCATACAACGCGTACCCGCTCACATTCAATGCAATGGGTCGACCGGGCACACCGATCGGTCCATTGCTCTACAACGCGTCCCTGGACAGGTCACACGCATATGTCACCATGCTGGTCACTGGTGAACCTATGCCAGCCACATTTACTTTCCAGGGACTCAGGGGCACACCTACAACACCACACCCAGTCCACACTGTCTATAAGGCATGTGTGGCAGCATAACCTTATCTGTGTATGGGGGTGAACATGTGGATTTTGGGGTGGCACTTGGGGGCAGACACACCCAGGCTGTGCACGTGTTAATGGGGACAGGGTCCTTTGTGTGTTGTGCACCTGACCACTGTGGTGTGCAACATTTCATTTCTGAGCATGTGTCATGGTCACATTTCCAGGTTGTGTATGTGTATGACATGTCACATACCCCCAGGCTCACATGTGGGAAGGCATGTACGTCACAGGGTGGCCCATTCCAACAATAGTGATGTCCCTCCACAGTCTGTGTGCATGTTGTGTATCACATGTCTCTGACTCCATGTGCACAATGGGAGACAGTCTCCACATCCACGTGGTTTGTGCATGAACTTTGATGGTGTGTGTGTGTGTGTCACAGACACCCATGTCTGTCCTGCAGAGGCTACAGGGGCCACTACCTGTGGGTGTCATGTTTGTTTTTCTGACGTGTACATGATACGCCATGTCATGCCAGTGTCCATGTGGCAAGACAGGGTCCCTGGGAATCTACCTGTCAATGAGCTGTGATGCCTGTGGAGCATCTGTCCAGACATGTCACTGTGGTATGTGTGTGGAACGTGAGAGCAGTTAATGGGTACTGTGACACAGCCTAATGGTGTCCCATAGCACACCCTGGAACCTGTTGTCAACACTTGTTGAACAGAGATGTTAGATGATGTCCATGTAGGTGCCATATATGTCCAAACGGAACGACAGACACATCAAGTACTTGTGTATGTTGAGGATGTATCATGTGAAATTGAGTATGGTGAACGGCACATAGGTGGGGTGACTGACAATCTTGCTTTCTTCACTTATGCACTGCAGGGCTCCTGCTGTCCATCGACCATTCCCAGACCTGGCAACGATGGTGGAACGTGACAGCATCCGACGGTACCGCTTCACCAGGCAGCTGATTGAGGATTTGGCAGTGCGGTTGGACCCACATTTGCAGCCTGGCCGGCCGTATCCTACAGCGCTGACCCCCAAGGTGAAGGTGATGGCAGCCCTACACTTCTTTGCCACCGGTACCTTTCAACACACTGTGGCAACTACTGGTGGGATGTCACAGACTATGTTCAGCCGTGTGCTACACGATGTTTTGGGGGCAATGTTGAGATACCTCAACCAGTACATCTATTTCCCAACACGTCAACGACTCACTGACGTCAAGAGTGACTTCTATGCCCTGGGGAGGATGCCACAGGTAATTGGCTCCATTGATGGGACACATGTGGCTTTGATACCACCACAGGCACATGAGCAGGCATACCGGAACCATAAACATTACCATTCGATCAATGCTCTGGTGGTATGTCTTGCAGATATGACCATCTCACATGTGTGTGCCCGTTTCCCCGGTTCGGCACACGATGCATACGTGATGAGGAGTAGTTGCATCCCGAGGATGATGTCACAGATGCCGAACCAGCGTGCCTGGCTTGTTGGTGTGTACTGACTTTGTACCATTGTGTGTGTTCTGCTATGTTGTTTTCCGCACACATTTTCAAATCGGCTAATGTGCAATTGTCTGTCTGTAGGTGACTCGGGATACCCCAACATGCCGTGGTTGCTGACACCCCTCAGGAACCCTGTGACACCAGCCCATTTGCGCTACAATGAGGCACATGGTCGGACGAGGAGGGTGATTGAGCGGACCTTTGGTCTCCTGAAGAGCCGCTTCCGCTGCCTGGACAAGACAGGAGGGGCCCTCCCATATGCCCCAGCAAAGGTGTGCAAGATTGTCATCGTCTGCTGCATGCTACACAACCTGGCAGTGCGGAAGGAGTTGCCACTCATCCTGGATGACGATGACCAACGTCCTCCACCTGTGGAAGATCCTGGCCTGGGTCACGATGCCAGTGAAGATGATGATGATGATGATGGTGATGTCCGCACACAGCTCATCACCAACTTCTTCAGCTGAATGTGAGTCTCCAGAGGGTTGTGATGTCAATGATTTGAGTTTGCATGATATGTGTGTGTGGTGCTCTGGTGCTGTTTGAGTGTGGCCATGTGCTACTTGACTGGATGCGTGCAGCGATGTGTCCTTGCAGGTGGTCTGTACTGCCCAACAGTGTTGACATGCTAACTTGGTTTTGTGTAGACATGAGTATTGCCGTTCTGTGCTGTTCTTCATTGTTTTTGACTGTGTGTCATGTCTGTCCTTCACAGGGTGCTGCCGGAGTTGTCTGATCAACTTGGATCCCCCGAATCCATGATTCAACTTCCAAGGTGGAAGCAGTCGTTTCCCTACAGGTGATGTGCCACACACCCCTGGACTTTCTATCTTCTGTCTTCTGTTTTTTTGACTTTGTGGCCACAGCCAGGTTGGATTAGCTTGCATTTGTAGTGGAAACAACATGTTGCAAATGTGTAATAAACATGTGCTTCACTTTGGGATGTGCGTTGTCTGTAGTCACACATCTGACTGACATTTGCTTACTGCACCTGTAGTCTAGTTGACAGTGACTGTGAATAGGTGGCGTGTCTGTGCAATCCACTGTATTTAGTTGCAACATCAGTATAGGTGATGAGTCTGATGGCCCTGGTGTGTATGTGTTGTGTGGCCCTAGTGGTGTGTCTCCCTCATATGTGTCACGTCGCCATGACTGACATGACGGTGTTGAACTTGCTGTAGCAGTTAGCATGCACAGTGTTATTTAGCAGATCACCATCTACATGACAAAAACCACGTTGGAATCACAACAGAGGCAGATATGGTGTATTGGTGAGTTTATTTACATACAGGTGTGAGGATGGTGCACAGGATGGTGGGTGCTGTACATAGAAATTGGAATCCAAAGTTCCCATGTGTATTGGAAGTCTTGGTAGCTGACATGTCCAGAGTAAAGTCCACAGTCATCTGATGAATTTCGCCAACTAGAGCTCCCCATGTCATGTGGGAGAGTTGGGTTGGGTTCGACAGGGCGTGCAGTTTGCACACAGAGGAAACGTTCCAGAACAGGTGTTGGCTTCCTGGGGGATGTAGATGGCCATCGGCCTCTCAGTTTGGCCTCTTCGGACAGCCCCTCTTCTTGGGGGGGGACCCTCAGGTGCAGGCTGCGGCGGTGCAGGGGACTCTCTGCCAGAGTCCTCCTCCCTCCCTGTGGCATTTGCAGTTGTTTCAGCAGCAGTTGTTGTGGGCACACAGGGAGGTGAGGCCATGTTGGTGCTGATCTGGCGGAGGCATGTGAGTATGTCCCTATGCACCGCTGTCAGTTGTTCCAATGTGTCCCACTTGGACTCCATGCCAGACATGTGTGTCTCGACATGTGACATGTGTGTCTCGACATGTGACATGTGTGTGTCGACACGGGACATGTGGGAGTCCAAGCGGGCATGATGGGCAGCCTGCTGCTGTTGTATGTCCTTGAGGATCCCCACTACCTGGCTGACCTCTCCGGTGCTAGTCTGGTACGCATCCGCGATGCGTGCCAGTTTGGGTCATCATGCAGTCCAGACCCCTCTGCAAAGAGCGACCTATGTCTACCACCCCTCCCACCACCCCTGGCGACACGTGCAGGACCTGCGGTGGCACGCACAGGTGACCGTGGGCCCACTTGGGTGTTGTTCCTGGGCTCGTTGTCACCAGCTCCAGTTTGGGCCTGGGTCCCTGCGCTGTTGTCATCTGTGGTCCTTGGTCTGTCCGTGTTGGCAGGGGTGGCCTGTGTGTTGGCAGTTGTTGGAGGGGTGGGTGCAGGGGGTGCAGATGTTGGTCCTGCTGGTGCTGCATGATGACTCACACCGGAGGTTCCAGCTGGTTCTTCGCCATCCGAGGAGTGCAGTGGCTGATCCACACCAGTGAGCTCAGTGTTCCCCGGAGCCTGGGACAGGGAATCCTCCTCGTCTGCTGCTGTGTCCCCATCATCACCTGTTTTGGGGAGAGACACAGATTGTATGTTATGTTTCTACTGCCATCAATTGTTCAAACACCTGACAGTTGTGACTGTACCTCTGGATGTGGGCCAGGACATTGCAATCTCCTAAATTGTGACAGTCAGAGAGTGATATTGGTGTAGCACATTGTCCTGCCAACCTGTGGCATGTCAATGTGTATGTTGAGGTGTGTGCATGACCAGCATTGGTGGTATTTGGTTGCCATCCAGGCCTCCTTCTCCCCAGCCCAGTTATCCCACCATGAAGCGTGCTTCCATTGCAGGGAGTGCAAGTTGTCTTTCATGATGTCAGTCAGTGGTGTCCTGCTGTTGGTTGTTGCACAGATCCCAGCAGGGCCTTGTGCTCCCCCCAGCAGTACCCAGTGTCAGCCATCTTGTGAGTCCTTTTCCACTCCCTGTGATGTGAGCATGGTTGAGAGTGGTGTTGATGGGCCAATTGTGAGGGTGAGCAATATCTGTGCCTACAACTCCCATCATGCTATTGCCTCCACCCCCTTCCCAGCATGCCCATCCTTCCTTCCTTTTGACTCTGCTTCCCTGTGGGGTGGGGTGCCTGTGCTGACAGGATGGCTGGGAGTGTTGTCCTGGCAGTTGTTTGGCTACAAGTCCCAAGAGTGTCCCTGTGCTTCACACAGCATGACCCAGGTTGGTGGTTCTTTGTGGGATCTTCAGTTAGGATGTGAGGCATTGCATTCTCCCAGGTGGGTTATGTGGAGTTAGTGTTGAGGGGTGTGTGAGGGGAGGTCCTTGTAACTATGGTCAGTGCTGTGAGTCCTCCTTCCCACCCAGCCAGATATCCCACCATGGAACGTGCTTCCATTGCAGGGAGTGCAAGTTGTCTTTCAGGATGCCAGTCAGTGGTGTCCTGCTGTTGGTTGTTGCACAGTTCCCAGCAGGGCCTTGTGCTCCCCACAGCAGTACCCAGTGTCAGCCATCTTGACAGTTGTTTTCAACTCCCTGTGATGTGAGCATGGTTCAGAGTGGTGTTGATGGGCCAATTGTGGGTGTGACCAATATCTGTGCCTACAACTCCAATCCTGCTATTGCCTACACCCCCTTCCCAGCATGCCCATCCTTCCTTCCTTTTGAGTGGACTTCAGTGTGTGTGAGTGTGACAGCAATGGCAAGATGGCTGACAGTGTGTTCCTGTTGTTTGTTGGTGCCCAGTTCCCAGCAGGGCCTTGTGCTCCCCACAGCTGTGGCCAGTGTCAGACATCTTTGAAGTGGCTTTTGACTCCCTGTAAGGTGTGCATGCTTCAGTGCTAACTTGCTGGGCCATGTGGGTGTGAGATGTTGATCTGTGACTACCACTCCCATCATGCTATTGCGTACACCCCCCCTTCCCAGCATGCCCATCCTTCCTTCCTTTTGAGTGGACTTCAGTGTGTGTGAGTGTGACAGCAATGGCAAGATGGCTGACAGTGTGTTCCTGTTGTTTGTTGGTGCCCAGTTCCCAGCAGGGCCTTGTGCTCCCCACAGCAGTAGCCAGTGTCAGCCATCTTGTCAGTTGTTTTCCACTCCCTGTGATGTGAGCATGGTTCAGAGTGGTGCGCACATCATACCACCTGTTATGGATGTCTTCCTTTGTGCGCAAACATGGTGATTGTGCGTTGACCCTGTCGACAATCCTCGCCCACATCTTGGTTTTCTGCGACATGGGGGTCTGTTGTACCAATGTACCAAACAACTGTGGCTCTACCCTGAGGATCTCGTCTACCAGGACTTCCAATTCACAATCTAGGAACTTATGGTTCTTCTTTGGGGGCATGGTGATGGGTGGTGGTGGTGATTGATGTGTGTGTGTGTGCAAGTGGGGGTGTGTGAGTGTAGGTTTAGCTGGGTGTGTGTGAGGGTGCTATTTGTAGGTGTGGTAAAGGTGTGTGGCTTGTGTGATGTATGAGCTGTGAGTGTGTCTGTGGTTGCTGTGTGATGGTGTTCTGTCTGGCAGGTCAGTGGAATTTGCAAGGGATCATGGTAGGGATGTGTGGCCTTTATGTAGGTGGAGTTGGAGGTGTGTCCTTGTTCCATTTTTTTTTGCTCCCTGTATTTATTGGCTTAGTGGTTGCTTGTTTGGCCCTTTTTTAAAAAAAAAATTCCTTGGTGTTTTTGGTGCATGTAGGAGTCGTTCTTGTGTCCGAGTAGGACGCTGCAGTTGTGTGGTGCGATCTTGTCCAACTCGTTCCCACTGTGTGTCAGCTAGGTTTCATATGCGGCGTACGAGTCGGTCGTGTAGCATTGGGTTGCTTCGGCTGGGTTTTGTATGCGTGTCAGTCGTACGGCTTGTGCTCCGGGCGAGTCGGTCGTGTTTTGCACGCACAGCATCGTACTACGCGGGTCGGAGTTCGCGGGTACGTTTCGTTCGGGTTCAATCCGAGTGCGTGTCGGTCGGTTCGTTTCGTGTGATTTCCCGGCCGGATGGCTTGTTTCCGTCCGACTCGGTCGGTCGTTTTGTATTCCGTCCGAGTCTGTCGGATTTCACATGCATTTCATCGTACTACCCGGGTCGTGTGGCGCCGGTCCGAGTCGGTCAGACTAAATTCCCGTACCAAGTCGGTCGGTACGTTTTCCAGCCCGAATCGGAATCGGCCCCAATGTGTCTGCCTCAGCAGACAAGGTATGTTGGCATAGTACTTGAAATTATGGTTCTAAATCCTTTAGGCGCTCCGCCGAGTACCTCAGGGGCTGATCGCTCATAAAACGGGCAGGGGTTCCAGCACCTAGCCCCGGCCAGCCGTGGACGGGCGCAGATGGGCTTGCCTTTGGCGCACCTTCGGTGTGCCAGCGGCGCGCCCGCTGTTTGCGTCCGCTGCACGCCCAGTCCTTCCTTGCCATTTATTGGCCATGGATCAAAAAACACTGGAGCGCTAACCTCCAGAATGGCGGCCGGACCGAAAGTAAGTCAGCGCTAGCTGGAACCTCCCCTTGGCTCTCTCCACACGAACGTAAAAATTCCAGTGGTGGAACGGAGAGTCGAGGGAGCTCCACTGAGGTAAGTGACCACATTGACACCAGTAGCAGCAATACAAATGACTAACAGGCAACAATATACTAAGAACATGCAACTAATAAAAAGTTTAAAAACAAGTTGTAGAATGAAGTGGGGAAGAAGCGCTAGCACATACGCAGTAAGGTGACAGCCTTCCCCCTGTAATTATGCTCCGCTGCACGCCCGGTCCTTCCTTGCCATTTATTGGCCGTGGATTCAAAAACACTGGAGCGCTAACCTCTAGAAATGGCGGCCGGACCGGAAGTAAGTCAACGCTAGCTGGAACCTCCCCTTGCCTCTCTCCACACGAACGGAAAAATTCCGGCAGTGGAACAGAGAGTCAAGGGAGCTCCACTGAGGTAAGTTACCCCGTTGACACCAGTAGCAGCAATACAAATGACTAACAGGCAACATCAGTCATAAAATGCATGATTGCAAAAAGGACTATTCTTCTCTCTTGTACTGCCTCAGAGTCTTCTTGGCGCACTCCTTATGAAGCTTACCCTCTGTCCTTCTCCCTGATTCTACAATATCCTTTTTGTTTTACAATCGCAGGCCTTCTCTTCTCCTCCACAAAAAGGGAAAAGCACCATAACTCTCACGCTTACCTTACCGGACTGCATCAGCCAGGCACCCAAGATTGACCGACAAACCAAGAAGAATGCAGATGCACCTCCCAATTTGGCAATACATGTAATTTTTCTTTTAATAATCATTTTTTAGAACTGTGAGTGTTTGCTTCCCTCCTGTATAATTTGTAATGTATTTTCTATTTTTCAAACCTAGGTCACAGGACATTTAGATATATAATAATGTAACTTGGGTCTCTCTGGGGCTGACGGACTGTTTGGTTTGTATTGCATTTAAGTTATCTGTAGACATTCCTTCATTTCCTTTTCCTCCCACAACAGATTGATAGTTGGCTGCTCATTGCCCAGATTAATATTCTGTTTGTGTATTGTTTGTCTTTTTCACACCTTTCACCAAATCCCCATTCCCATCCATTTATCAAACCCCTAACACTCTTCCCCCCGGCTGTGTGATTTATTGAGGTGTGACTTAATAATTTACACCATTAATTGATCACACACTTGGTGGGGCGAATGTGGTGAAAGCAACACTAACTTCGGGCAGGATCTTCAGTTCTACTCCTATTACTGACACAATATTACACACTGGCCACATTTACTAACCCACGCATAAAAGTGATTGATATTTTTTGGTATAGAAGACCATCATTCCTCAGAATCATCATTCAGACATTGTGTGTTGCATTACGTAAACACTTAACCAATAACCAAGTCCTCTCCAGACTTTAAGTTCTCTTCACGAATCATGATTAGAGTCTCACTTTTGTTTAATCAAAATACTAGCTCACCATTGCTCTGAATAATTTAGTATTGTTTGTTATTCACTAGCAGGTATTATTTGTTGTGCAGAAGTCTGGTCTCAAGTGTTTGTGAAGCTATGATATAATAATATATAACCCACTAACTCAGTTTTTATTTCAATTTAGTTGCCTCAATCAAAAATACTTCTGATTAAAATCCTACAGTTGGAGTTCACCTAGGTGGGAGGGGGACCTGACTTCCTTCACTGTTGTAAGTGCACTAGCCTGCTACTACTACCAACACCATGGCACCTTGGTAAACCCTGCAGCCCTTGCTTCATCTATTTGGTAAGAGAACTATGGTTCACTGTTCTAAGTTGTTGTAGGCAAGGCAATGGCAGCCCCCACTTAGTGGTCAATATAGTTGCTGACAGCAGAGACTAGGAGTGTAGTAGGAACCAGGGTACCACATAGGCATAGCACATACCTAATTGTTGTTATACACTTTCAGCAAATTTTAAAAGTAGGTTGCTCTCAAAGGCAGCAGCAAAAAGTAAAACACCCCCAAAAACCTAGATTTAAGGCATAAATAACAAAACTTTAATATTTGTTAATCAACACAAACAATTAAAAAACCACTCCTTCCACCCACCTCCAACAACTGGCGTGGGCCAGTTGTTGGATGTGGGAGGAAGGAGTGTTTTTTTTAAATTGTTTTATTGTTTGATTCCACCCCTCTCCCCAAACAAATGAAATCTTCCCATCTCCAACCATTATCTAAGAAAAATGAAAATGTTCATTATCCAGGAAAAAAAAGAAATCCACTCCAAAATCCAAACTGTATAAACCCCAATCCCAACTACCGCATCCCCACCCACAACAACAAACAATTCCCACCCACCAAAACAAAAGTTAAATAAGGGGCAAACGGCACTAGGCATGGCGGCCAGGCGCAGGAGCCTATTGATGTGCCTTTCCATTTGTATCTGCCTGGCTTCCTTCCAGGCCAGCCTTGAAAGAACACAGCGTGAAAAAGTGCAGTCTGAGAGGAGGGCAGCAGCAAGCAGACTGCAGCACTTATGTTTTGCATGTGAAGAAGCTGGAGGTGCTGGTGCTGGGGCCTGGCTGGGGCCCTGGACAGCTGTCTCCTCCTCCTACAGGGCCTCCAGCTGCTGGTACTCGGCACGTATCGCCTCCAGCTTCTGCTGCCACAGATGGGCTGCTACATCCTGATGAGATGGGTGATGGTGACCAGGAGTAGCTAGAAAGAAAAAAGACAAATTGTAAAAAACCTTGTTTAAAATTATGTAGTGGGTGTACAGTAGCAGTACATTGATGGTCCCCTAGGGCCATTCGATTTGATGTGATCAGAGTCACAGCCGCTATTACCCGCACATGTCTCTCATGAAACAAAAGGCAAATTGCAATGCTCTAAGTGTCTGAAAGGAATTAAAGCAGAATAAACATAGCAACACACCAGTTTAAAAAACTGCTATTTTTTTCTTTTGGAGTATTTCTTAATAAAGTGTGTAGATGGTTTGAGTCTTCATGAATTAGGCCCATTTACTAATGAATGGTCTAGTTTTAGCTACAATAATGGTTCTATTATGATCAGACAACTTGAATTTTCTTCTAGCATCTCTAGTCTGACCTTTTCATTTGCATTTTCATAGGAAATCAGTCCACTGCAAACTGTTCAAAGTGATCAGACCTTGTCTCGGCAAGGTTTGGGAAGCCTGTTGGTCTTGGGTCAAGATTTTTTTGATTTTTCTTAAATAGCTGGTCATACAAGCTGTCAAAAGGGATTGTCAAACAAGAATCCTTGTGTTGCTATGTGCATGTTACTTTTGTTATCACCTCAGGCCAATTTAACCTTTGACTCCCTCAGCTATAACCTACATCCTTTTGATAAAATGCCCTGCATGATGTTGAATTGCTATGCCTAGGGATTATTATTTTCCTGTGTTATCTACAACAGAGTGCCTATGTTCTACTTATGCGGTGCACATGTATTATTGTGTACTTGCTTATTAACTAAAAACTAAAGGACAGAGATATAAAAACAAGTGACCTCTCATTAATGTGAAAGGCATTATGCACTATGGAGCACAAGTATTATCTCTCTTGTTGTGCTAAATTAATTAATGGTAGTATGCCTCAGCAGGTGCCCTAGTTGTACTCATAGTCTCTGCATTCTGCAGCTGGGGCAGCTGTAATAGACATTTATCTAATTCCAATGGCCATGCTCTTCCCCAAAAGGCATTTCGATTTTACCCTGACTACAAGGCAGATGAATAATATGAATGATACACATCATGTATAAAATAAATTAATCATGCAGACATCATATCTGCCGCAAGTGGACGGTGGGAAAAGCAATGTACTGCAGTTCAGTCAGTGAAAGGATTAAGGACTGGGATATAGCTTTGGCATATTCGTCACAGACTATTCCATCTACAAGAGTCAAGAAAATTACATTATCCATTCATCATTGCATTGTTCTTTTAGTATTCTTAATCTTCACCCATGGCTTTGATACGCACCAAGCTTTACATTCTCTCATCCAGTCTTTCATAATAGAAACCCAGTCATCATTATCCAATCAATTCATCCATCCAAACATAGCTCCAAACAAACCTTTCACCAACATCCATTTACCCACCCATGCATCCTTGCTTTCACGCATTCCATTCATCCATCCTGCTTTGCCTTAACCCACCCAAGCATTCCTTTCACCCACCCAGGCAGGCAGGCATCCTTCCAGTTTCACCCATGTATACCCTTTTATTCATCCTTCACCCAGCCATGCAGATTCCTATCATCATCACCAAGCTATATGCATCCTTTCTTTAATATATTACATACATTTTCACCATTCTTTCTCCTTCCATCCTGTTTTGCCTTTCCCATCAACCCGTCATTCTTAAAGTTCATTTATGAACCTTTGTCTGCTGAGTTGAAGATAGAAGAGGACATAACTACTCAACTCCCACTGTATCTGCTAAAGCGGGGTGTTCACAAGTCAGTCAACGCCCTTGCAGTGAGTATATTACTTTTTGTCAATAAGTAAGCAATGTGACTTACCACTACCCCCCCTGCTGCTGCTGGGACTCCCCCCTCAGGGGGACTGCTGCTGCGTCCCCTCCGCTGGCACCGGCCCTGGCGGTCTGTGCGGCTAGGAAAAACATTACAGATTTCTCATTTTAGATGCCAGATAGCCTCCCTCTATTTTTTTTTAAGCAAAATACAATCACAAAACAAAACATCAAAAAACTTCAGTTACAGTATCTTAATCTTCTATCAAACATTCAAAACATCACGTTGGGCAACAAGTTTTTGTAATGGAGGGACAGAGCTATAATGAAACTGAGTTATTGAAGCGCAACAAAGTGGTGCAATAATGGTCAATGAAAGACATATGGTTGTCGTCCTCATACATCCAGCCATGCTACACTGCTGGTATACTATGATAATAAATCATAGACAACACTGGGGTGTCCACCATGACCATGGCCACTCTCTTGTTTTACTGTTTTAGATTGAGCAAGAAAAAGAAAGCCTTCTCAACAAACATGCGTAGAATAGCCTAATTGGGCATGCAGTCTTCACAGTAGAGTACCAATCTAACCTAAATTTGGTTCTCTGAGTCTTACTGTACCACCAGTCTATAAGGGGAGAGGAAACCTTACTGACAAAGCAGAAGAAAAAGGAAGCTACAGATTAGTACAGAAAGTTGAAATATAGAAAATAAGTAATAAATAGCATAATGCAGGGATAAGAAGAATTTACGAAACAGATCAAAGAGGAGTTGGAATAAAATTAGGTGTGGTAAAAGAATCAAGATAGGGAAATAATAATAATATTAACAGGAAGACTTACTGGGTCCAGCAGAGCCATCAGCACTAGTGGAGGCACCTCGAGGCTACCTCACAAGCCGGCGCCTCGGTGGTGGTATTATCCCTCTTGCCCCTGGATGCTGATGTAAGAAATAAACAAAATAAAATTAAAAAAATATTAGTGGTACAGTAAATCTCCACGAAAATATTTTGACAGGGAGAGGCAAGTGCAGTAACATTTGATTTAACTTTTATAAATCAGATCTCCTCTCCTATTAGTATCATGGACCTATTCCTTAATTTACTAATCCTACCCTATTCCGAATTTCCTAAACTACATTTTGAAACTACTAATAAATTACAACGTATGAGCTTTGCTTCTCATCTCATTCACAATCTCTCACCCTTTGATGGGTCAACTCAGTCTACATTTTTTTTCAATGCATAGATGCTGATGCATGCATAGTTACTAGTTACTTACTACACATCTCTAGGAAATCACTTGGGGTTGGGAGTTGGGACTGCATGAGCAAAAAATAAATAAAGGCATAGAGAAGTGAGAGAACGTGCTAGCTCACTTATATTAATAACTCCCACTATCTCAGTGACAGGACAGAGGAGTCTCTGTATGACTTCTTGAATAATCAGTCCAAGCGAGCGCCAATGAGTAGGATTAGGTAGCGCAGCCGAGCACCTGTCTACTCTAGGACGATCACATAATATTTGTAACATAAACTTAACTTACCTGAGTGTGAGCAGCACGCTTGCTATTTGGGGAAAAAATATCAGCATAGATAGAACACAACAAAAAAATAATTATTACCCACCAAGCCCCGCAACCTCCATGCCCAGCAGGTCAAGCAGGTCGACGTCCCTATCCAGGATGTCAGCCAACCAGTGCGTAAGCTGCTGTTGGGTGCAAACGCCTCAGAGCATCGGTGCACAGCCCGGCGCACCTTCACCCACAGCTGCTAACGGTCCTCGAAGGCATGCCCGCTGCCAGGCCTGCCGCCTGCTGCCAAGGTGATGGGGAGGTGGTGCTGCAAATAAAAAAAATAGCGCAGCCACCTCCACCTCCACCTCTGAGAATAAACCGCAAGACTGCACACCTTCGTAGTGCAGCTAACCGCAAGGTAGGCAGCTGAGGCTGATGGTGCAGGTTCAGGGGGGGCTGGTGCTGCCGCTCCCCTGCTCTGCCATGTTGCTGGGTGGGGGGAAGAGAAGAAAGTAGAAACAGGAAAGAAAAAAAAAGAAGGAAAAAGAAGGAAGGAGAAAAATAAGAAAGTAAAGTGAAAAATAAAAAAGTACAAAAGTCACGCAAAAACACAAGCACATTTTTTTAAAAAGCTTAGAATGCAAAAGCACAAAGACACAGGGTAAGGTAATGAATAAAAAATGAGGGGTAGATAGCTTTCAGAGGGATAGGATTAAGAGATTAAGTAGGGATTGAAAAGTAGTCCCCAGCACCATAAACAGAGCAAAAACCAAGATGGCCACACCCATGCGAACCGCGTGGTGCCGTTTGTGAGCAATTTCTGGCACAAGAACGCACTGTGGAGTTTCTTTCCACGAAGTGCAGATACGCAAACTCCACCCGGGCCTACTGGCAACAGAGTCAGGGCAGGGGAGAGGTTGACATATACCACTGACCCATCCTTCTCTTTAGATGAGAGGAGATCAGGAATAGGTTCACTCTCCTCCTCCTCCTCCTCATCCAGCAGTGTGGTGACCTCAGACCTCTCATAGAGGGGTTTGGGGCAGTTGAGATGGTTACCCTAAAGGGGTTTCTGACAGTCTTGAGGCCCACCAGGTAAGTGGATTCCTCCTTCCTCTCTGGCAGTTGTCAAGGCTCCAGACCTTCCTGACTGCTCTCCTGGGCAGCCATGGACCTGGTGGTCACACAGATCCACTCAGGCAACCCTAACATTTCTGGTCCAATCTGAGCTCCACTTCCTTCCGGGTAGTGTGCTCCACGTCATTCCCTAACAGACAGTCCACGGACATAGCAGGGCTCACTGAAACTTTCAGAAGACCTGCGACCACTCCCCTACTCGAAGGGAACCAGAGCTACAGGGTAATGGCTCCCCCGGTTGTATGTTACCACAACAGGATAAAATGTATTGTGCATCACCTGCTCTGAGGATACCAGATGACACCTGGCAGTAGTAATACTGTCTTCTGTGTCCCTCAGAACCTCCACCTTCTGCCCATTGATGGTTACCCACTGCCTATACTTTGAAGTATTGGAAGGCGTGTGGGATTTGGGAACCATCTCTGTATCACCCAGGGACACTAGGTTAACCTAACTTGTCTCCCAAACACTAACTGGGGCCATCTCCTCCCCAGGCGTTATACAGGATATTACCTGTGACTACCCACCACTGGGGGAAGGTGCCCTCTTGGTACACTTGGCATCTCCCTTGACATGCCCATACTGGTAGCATTCATAACCCTTGGGGACGAAAATTCTAGTTTTCTGATCTATGAAGCCTTTCTGCTAGCGGCCTGATTGGGATTGGTACCCTTTCCCCTCTGAACTGTTTTAGGGGCCTTGAGAGAACTAATTGGTTTTAGCTTTATATCCCCCTCCTTCTTCTGGTGGGAACCCTGACCACCCTATTGGGAGTCCCCCCTGGACGCTTTCTTATACACTCTGGTGCTGTCCCAGAGATCTGCCTCCTCAGCAAGCTTCCTGGGATCAGTAAGCCTGCTATCCACTAGCTGTTGGTGCAGCTCTGTAAAACAAGTATTGAGCATGTTCTCCCTGAAAGTTAGGTTTTACAGCACAGTAAAATCATCCACTTTGCTGCCCCTCACCCAGCCCTTCAGTGCCTTGCTGGCATAATCTAGGAAAGCCTCACAGGACTGGTTTGGGTGCTTGTGGTTGTCCCTGAGCCGCTTACGGTACTTCTCAGGGTCAACCCATACTTAGCAACAAGGATTGCCTTCATGGAGGCATGCCTGGTTTGATCCTCTGCCTCTAGTATTACAAGGGTATTTGAACAAAATATCAGGTTTTAAATATTGAGTTACAGAAATATCAGAAAGAAAAATATTGTGATACAAAAGTATTGTGATACAGAAAAATCATTGTCAAGAATATCAATTTTTCCAGATAAGTAATATCGTTGATAAAAATATTGTTGTTGTTAACATCGTTTTCAATAATATACTTGTAAAAAATATCATTTTTAATTATCTGTATGTGATTTAAGTTCATATATTAATTTTATGTGTTATTGTTTGTATAATTGTTAATATTTGTAAATATAGTTGGTAATTTTAAGTGATTTACATTTTTTATTTAATTGCTAATAGTAATTTAAAGTGTTGTAGTGGCTTGTTAGGTTTGTAGGGGCATGGGGAAGAAAGTTAATTAGGTATAGGTATTTAACTATATTATTAATTTATTAATAACTATTTAATTGATTATTAATTGTGTTAATTTGATAATTATATTTTCTACATTAAATATTTTAGGTGTGGGCTGCTGGGTTTGTAGGGGTATAGGGTGAGAAGTTAATTAAGTACTAATTAATTAACAAATCATTATTAATTTATTACTAATTATTTAATCGATTATTAATTATGTAAATTGTATAATAATTTAAAGTTTTAGTTATATATTAGGTGTTGGCTGCGGGGTTTGTATGGCTATTGGTGTGAAGTTAATTAAGTAAAAATGTATTAACAATTAATTATTAGTTGTATTTTAAGTGTGGGCTATGTGATTTATTTAGTGTGTGAAGGTAATTATTTTTATATGATTAATTAAAAATGTTCATATTAAGAATTTTATATTTGTTGTAAATTAATAGGGTTATTCAAATATGTTATGTGTTTGAAGTGAAGTACTTTCCTACTGTTGCACAGACTGGAGTGGGAATAGTAAATATTACCCCTACGAAGTCAAACTCTTTCCCTACTGTTGCACAGACTGGAGCGGGAATAATAAATAATACCCCTCTGAAGTTCAACACTTTCCCTACTGTTGCACAGACTGGAGTGGGAATAGTAAATTGAAGTCCTCCGAAGTCCAACACTTTCCCTACTGTTACTCAGGCTAGAGTGTAAATAGTAAATGTAATCCCTCTGAAGTCCTACGCTTTCTTTACTGTTGCACAGACTGGAGTGGGATTAGTAAATTTTACCCTCCAAAAGTCCAACGCTTTCTCTACTGTTGCACAGACTGGAGTGGGAATAGTACATTTTACCCCTCAGAAGTCTAACCCTTTCCCTACTGTTGCACAGACTAGAGTGGTAATAGAATATTTAACCACTGTGAAGGCCTCTGCTTTCACTACTGTTAAATGAACTGGAGTGAGAATAGTATATCTATTATTCCCAGAATTCAATACTTTTCTTAATATCGTTGAAATATATCAATTATTCTTGTTTGTTTAATGTTGTATTATTTGTTTATATAGATACAACTGTGGAAATTCACTAAAAAACCAAAGGTTACATGGACGTTATAGTTAGGAAATTAATTTGAAAAACCTTAGAAATTCACTTAAAAAATCTAAAGTTACAGGGACGTTAAAGTAAGTAAATAGAATTACAAAAAACTTTGAAATTAATGTAAAAACCAAAGGTTACAGGGATATTATAGTTAGGCTTAGATTTCACATGCACAGAACCAGAGAAATTCAGCAGCAGTGGTTAGCTGAGCTAACTATAACTTATGCCCCACAATGCACTGCTTATCACCTCACATGTTACATCACACATGACATGGTCAGTGACATCACTGATGACATCACTGATGACATCTCAAAGAACATTACTGATGGTATCACTGATGACATCATCCAGTGACTGTGAGCATTCTTAAAATGTTTATGAGTGTGAAATATATATACCAAGGTGTATTGATGAATCAGTAGGTGTATGAGAGCCTGTATGGATGAGTCAGGGGTGCGTGACTGACTGTATAAGTGTGTTATTAGGTGTCTCAGTGAATGTATGGGTAAGTGACTGGTTGTGTGAATGTCTGTATCAGTCTGTCAGTTGGTGTCTAAGTATCTGTATGGGTGAGTGATTGGTTGTCTGAGTACCTCTATGGGTGTCTGAGAGACTGTGTGGATGGGTGAGGGGGTGTGTGTCTGCCCATATGGATGAGTGAGTGGGCGAGTGAGAGGCTGTATTGGCTAGTGAGTTCATGTGTGAAGGCCTGTATGGGTGAGGGAATATGTGTATGGCTGTGTGGGTGAGTGAGTGAATGTGTCAGTGGTATATGAGTGAGTAGCTGGGTGGCAAATTATTTCTGGAAATTTCATGAAGATTCATCAGACAGTGCCAAAGTTATTGCAAAACAAAAAATGTTTTTCCTATGGAAACTAGGTCCTAACTATACCTACTGGCGACCGCCAGTAGGCTATATATATATATATATATATATATATATATATATATATATATATATATATATATATATATATATATATATATATTATCTACTGGCGGTCGCCAGTAGATAGTTATAGTTAGGACCTATTTTCCATAGGAAATCCGCAACATTCTATTTGAAATAACTCTTGCGTCGGTTGACGAATCTTCGTGAAATTTTCAAACTTTATGGCCCGCTCCGGTCCGCTCCTACCCTGAAAGTTTCGGGGTGATTCGTCAAGCGGGGCCAAGAAAAAAGGGGGTCCCAAAACCCATAGGAAACTTTAGCCACGGCTACAGCCTGAACTGCTGAACGGAATTACACCAAATTTGGCAAAGAGGTAGTTCTTGGTTCAGAAAGAACCCTTTTGTTAAATGGTGTAAATCCGTTCAGTAGTTCCTGTGAAAATCAAAACGAAAATCACATATATATCTATGGCCGCGTCGGATTCGCGCACCCTCCCGATCACGAGCTGCATGCTAATTGGCTGCCAACACTCCAAATCAGGAAGTGTTGGCAGTCATTTTGTCCTCGGTAGAACCGAGGGACAGAAACAAGTGCGCAAAGCGCAAAAGGGGGCAGGGTAGGAACACCCTGACCCTCTAGGTCTGCTCAGGGGGTCCCACAAGGACCCCCTGGGCAGAAAAAAGCATTTTATTTTTTTTAAAAATCGGCGGGATGCGCTTAGGGTGCGCGGATCCCGCCGTAAAAAAAAAAAGATGCTATTTTGCCCCCGGGTGGGCCAAGTCCCGGGGGCATGCGGGGGGGTGGGTTTATATTTAATTTTGGGGGGCCTCGAAGGCCCCCCAAGCCCCGGGGACCGCCACCCCCCGGGGCTTTAAAAAATAATGGTGCGGGAGGGCTCTTGGCCCTCCCGCAGCCCCGGTGACCGCCACCCCTCGGGCTTTGTTTTAATTTTAATAAAAAATGACCTGTGTGGGGGGGCTCGAGCCCCCCACATGCCCCAGGGACCGCCACCTTCCCGAGGCACTAAAAATTTCAATATGGGGGTCCATTACGGACCCCCAGAGCCCTGGGGACCACCACCTCCCTGGGGCTTTGTGGATGGAGGGAGGGGGGCCGCGCGGCCCCCCTCCTGGAGCCTGTAATGGCCCTGGGGACCGCCACCCCCCAGGGCCGGCTCCTGCAGTGTCCCAGGGTGCCTACCCCCGGGACAACTAGCCCACCAGGAACCTCCAGTATGCGCCAGGGGGCTGCGTTGCAGAGTGGTGTACAGAGGCCACGCCCCTTTTTACACCTCTCTGCAACGCAGCTCTGTGGCGCTTTTTGGAGGTACATGGTGGGCTACTTGGACTCCAGGGACCCTCAGTATTCAAGGGGACTTAATCGCCAACTTAAAACGCGCCACGGGGCGCGTTTGCACAGTGGTGAAGGGAGGGGGCGGGGCTTCAGGTGACATGTGTGCAAACAGGCCCCGTGGCGTGTTTTAAGATGGGGAATTAAATCCTCTTCAATCCTGAGGGTCCCTGGGGGCCAACTAGCCCACCAGGTACCTCCAGTAAGCGCAACAGAGCTGCGTTGCAGAGAGGTGAAAAAAGGGGCGTGGCCTCTGAACACCTCTCTGCAACGCAGCTCACTGGCGCATACTGGAGGTACAGGGTGGGCTAGTTGGACCCCAGGGACCCTCATGATTCAAGGGAACTTAATCCCCCAACTTAAAACGCGCCATGGGGCGCGTTTGCACAGTGGTGAAGGGAGGGGGCGGGGCATGTTATTGTTAGAAACTCGCATTTAAAAACCTTTGAAATTCACTTAAAAACCATAGGTTTCAGGCACGTTATAGTTAGAAATTAGCATTTTAAAAACCTTTGAAATTCACTGAAAAAACCATAGGTTTTAGGGACAGTTATAGTTAGTTGGACATTGGACTCGTACAAAACCCGTGAAATTCCCCCGTTATAGTTAGTTCAGGTAACTATAACTCGCGCCCCCACAATGCACTGCTGATGACATCACATATTACATCACTCATGACATGGTCAGTGACATCACTGATGACATCACTGAAGAATGTGCTAGTATTTGTATGAGTAAGTGAGTTGGTGTGTGTATAACTGTATAGGTGAGTAAATGGGTGTGTTCTTAATTTTTTGCATGACTGACTAGGTGTGTGAGTACCTCTATGGATGAGTGGCGGTGTGTGAGTGTTTATATAGGTGTATGAGTGCATATAATAGTCCTGTACTGAGTGACTATAAGTATGAGTGACTGTACGGGTGAGTGAGTAGATGTGTGTGTGTAGACCTAATAATCAGTGAGTGTGTATATAGTAATTGGTGTTGGAGTGTCTATGGTTTTGACAATGGCAGTCTGTAATTTACAGTGGGTGTATCAAAAGTTATATTAGGGTGTGAAAAGATGCATCAAATTATCACATGGATGATGTCATCAGTCATGTCATCAGTGATGTCATTTGAGATGTCATCAGTGATGTCATCAGTGATGTCACTGACCATGTCATGAGTGATGTAATATGTGACGTCATCAGCAGTGCATTGCGGGGGCGCGAGTTATAGTTACCTGAACTAACTATAACGGGGGAATTTCACGGGGTTTCTACGTGTGCAATGTCCAACTAACTATGACTGTCCCTAAAACCTATGGTTTTTTCAGTGAATATATATATATATATATATATATATATATATATATATATATATATAAATATAATGTCAAATATATATTTTTTATAATATATGTGTTTTATATAATTATATATTTCTGCAGACTTCGCCATACTCCATCCATATCGCAGGAACAGATGAATGCGGACCCAGTAGTCGGTGCAAAGAATTTATTGAAAGCCCTGCACCACCGCCATGACGCGTTTCGGCCTACAGGAGGCCTTGATCACATGACGCGCATGAGGAGTGCCTTATATATTTATATATAGTATTAAATATTATTTAAATGTATTTTACTTTACATTATATTAATTGTATAAAAACACACAGTATTTCTGTAGCTCAATATTGTTGGTTTTGATATTGTGTCAGTGACCCATTAGGAGTGTGTCCCTCTCCACCGTAGGCATGCGTTTCCACAGGCTACGCCCCCAGCACTCCTCTGGGACCATGTGTACTCTGAGTGCAACTTCATAAGCAGCAAACCCCTTGTCTATATCATCTCCCACCATATTATTAGGCACCAGCTCCTGGGGTATACACTCTCTCACCTCTCCAGCAGACACTGTTGGTATGGTGTCACCATCACTGTTGGGTCCTGGAGGTTGCTTTGCCTTTAGCCCTAGTACCCTCATGTTTTATTTCATGTTCCAACAGCTTTTTGTTCTCAGATAAGGTCCTCTCAGCCTTCTCCTTCTCCAGTTTTAACTTGGCCAGTTCCAGCTTGAGCTTCCTCTCCTCCCTCCTGTCTTCCAACTCCACTTGTGACAGTCTCCAGAGAGACACACTGCTCCCTGCCCCCTCCTGGGCATCCTGATTCCTCTCTGGGGGGCAGGGAGGTTCCTTTCTACAGCTCAGTGTTTTCTCCTAAGGATCCTGGTCTTCATCCTCACTCAAGTCCAGGTCCCACTTAGGGTCATCCTCCACAGTTACAGCTTGCAGCCTGCTGATTTCCTCATAGTAGGCCTGAAGGGCTATCTGTAGATCCACCTTGGGAGCCTTACTGCCCACATCCAGCCCCTTCTTGTAGGGTCTTTGCAGCTCAGGCCTAGTGAGGTTGTCAACGTTAATCAGATCCATCTCAGTGGTAGTAGAGGTGGGTAGGATGACATATTTAGAAAAAGGAAAACAGCCAACAGGAGACTAAGGAGAATTTAAAAAGTCTCTAGTTGGTATCCATTTATGTATCTGGGATTTTATGTTAGCTATATCACTGTATGGTACTGCACAAACACAAGACCTGATTCCACCACTGCCATCAATGCTAGAAACTGGGTTGTTGGTTGATTGGGATGTGAGCCCTGGTCAAGCAACAGCCACAATGCTTTCCAGGGCCAATGACAAAAAGTCACTCAAATTAAACTGTTCTTAACCTTGGGTAGCTTAGCTCAAAAAACACTCAGGCTTAACTTAGGGGCAATTTCAATGAACAGACGCCGGACACCACCCACCCCCCCTCGGCGCCGATAAGCCATCCATCATGACCTGGAATCCCGCCACCATAGAACACATCACCGCGACCATGAAGAAAACCCACTCAGGAGCCCCAAAGGACCCCTGCCCACCGCACTTATTCCACAGGGCCGCCGCTGCCATCGCACCCGAACTAGGACGGACCATCAACGCCTCCTTCATGTCCGGCATCTTCCCAGATGACTGGAAGCAGGCAGAGATTAAACCCCTCCTCAAGAAACCAATGGCCGACCCAACGGACCTGAAAAACTACCGGCCCATCTCTCTCCTCCTCTTCGCGGCCAAAGTCACCGAGAGACTCGTAAACGCCCAACTGACCGCCTTCATCGAAGAGAACTCCATCCTGGACACCTCCCAGTCTGGATTCCGCAGCAACCACAGCACCGAGACCGCCCTCCTTGCCGCCACTGACGACATCCACATGCTACTCGACCAGGGACACACCACGGCCCTCATCCTTCTGGACCTCTCCGCAGCCTTCGACACCGTTTCACATCGCACACTCGCAGCCAGACTTCACGACGCAGGGATACAAGGAACCGCCCTCGACTGGATCCAATCCTTTCTCTCCGGCCAAACCCAGAGGATCAGACTCCCTCCCTTCCTCTCTGAACCCACCGATATCAACTGCGGAGTACCCCAAGGATCATCGCTCAGCCCCATGCTCTTCAACATCTACATGGCCCCCCTCGCCGCCATCGTCAGACAGCATGGGCTCAGCATTGTATCCTACGCCGACGACACCCAGCTCATCCTCTCGCTCACGAAGAAGCCCGAAGATACCAGACTCTTTCCAGGAAGGAATGAAGAATGTGGCAGCCTGGATGAAAGACAGCTGTTTGAAGCTCAACTCTGAGAAGACCGAGGTCCTCATCCTCGGACCCTGCACCTCCGCCTGGGACAACACCTGGTGGCCCGACACCCTTGGGAGCCCGCCCAACCCCACAGACCACGCACGAAACCTCGGCATCATCCTCAACTCCTCCCTCTCCATGAACCGCCAGATCAACGCCGTCGCCTCCACCAGTTTCAACTGCCTACGCTTCCTCTGCAACATTTTCAAATGGATCCCCCCCCGACTGCAGAAGAACCGTCACCCACGCACTCATATCCAGCAGACTGGACTACGGCAACGCCCTATACACCGGTATCAACAGAACCCTTCTACACAAACTCCAAACCATCCAGAATGCCGCAGCCAGACTCATCCTCGGGACACCGCATTACGAAAACATGACCCAACACCTACGAGACCTCCACTGGCTCCCTGTCGAGAAGAGGATCACCTTCAAACTCCTCACCCACGCCTACAAATCACTCAACAACATCGGACCCAAATACCTCAACGAGAGATTATCCTTCCACGCACCCAAGAGGAACCTCAGATCCGCCGATCTTGCCCTGGCAGAGGTCCCCCACATCCGCAGAAACAGAACAGGCGGGAGAGCCTTCTCCCACATCACAGCCAAGACCTGGAACGAGCTCCCTGTGAACATCAGACGCTCCCCGACCCTGCACACATTCAGGAAGGACCTCAAGACCTGGCTCTTCAACTGATCCGGAGCTGCCCCCCCAGCGCCTTGAGACCCTCATGGGTGAGTAGCGCGCTATATAAATCCCTGATTGATTGATTGATTGATGCAGCACACAAACAGTAATAAAGTGAAGATACAACACAAGAAAAATTCCAAACCAATTCAGAAAAATAGAGTAAATTGTAATAAATTATTTGATACCAAAACAACACAAAATCGAATCTGTAGAACCGAGGTTATGATTTTTTTAAAGTTCTTAGTAAAAACTAGCATCTAAAAGTTCAAAGTGTGAATCGCAGACATCTAGTCACGTGAGACTGGGTCAAAGTGAAAAAATATGGCCGACCGTGATGGAGCACAGTTCAGATACAAGAAGTGAATTGGACCCGGTCAGCGCTTACCATCAGACTTAGAAAAACTATTTAGAAACATTTTCTGAGAAGGTAAAGTTCAGCCGGCCAAGGCTGCAGGAGGTGTCTGATGAAGGAGTGTCATCGCCGGATAGACTTGGTTCGAAGCCGCAGGGAAAATTTCTACACTCAGACTTAATCAGTGAAATGGAAGTCGAAAATCTCCAGCGGGACGAGGCAGAGGGCTGTAGCTGAAGATAATTCCACGAGGTCGGAAACCCCTTTGGTGAATGAGCACTGAAACATATTTGCTGCTGTAGAGAAGAATGTAGCAGGAGAAGCCGCAAAATCAATCCAACCGGTGATGCACCTCAAGCAGATAGGCGAGCAAGTTGGTCCCGGTTTCCTCCTGGTTGTCAGAGCAGTTTTTGGCTAAAACATTTCTAAATCCCCACTGTTGGATTTTGGCTATCTAGGCACCTTTAGCACCAGGACTGGAGGGGCACCCCTTGGAGGGTTGGGCCTCACTCTGGCTGGATCCAGGTGCAGGTTCAAAATGGAATAAGTCATTTGTGTCTCTGTGGCTCTGAACAGAAGGCCAGCATTCGAGCCCTGGTGAGTCACTGTGGAAGTTCTAGGACAGTTGAAGATCCAGTCCTTGTCCCCAGGCAGAAGGTAACTTAGCAGCAGGATGAACAGGGCAGCAATCCAGGCACGTCAGAAGTCTTGGAGAGCAGCAGTCCAGCTGATTGGCAGTCCTTCTACCAGCACAACAGTCCTTCCTGCAAAATATCCACAGGTCCAGAAGTGTACTGAAGAGTTGGTGTCTGAGGTCCCATTTTTATACCCTGGTGCCCTTGCTCTGGAAGGTGAGAGAAGCTTCTAAACAGTGGCTTTGAAGTGCATGGAATTTCCTGCCTCCCCTGTCTTGACTCAAGGCTGGCTGAAGGGACAAAGCAGGGTCATTAGACCCTCTGTGTGAAGGCAAAGCACAGACAATTGAGTTGCAAGTGGGGCTGTGCGCAGCTCTGTCCCCCATCCTGCCGGCAGATGGCCCAGTTAGGCACACCTAGGGGCATATTCACAAGGACCTACCGCCGATTTATCCCCACCTTAACCCATCAAAAGTGGAGATAGATTTAACACCCCATTCACAAGCGGGTGCAAACTGCAGACATCGCCAGTATTCCCACGACAACTGCCCCAAAATTCATCTCCACGGTGGACACCACCAACTAACCCTAATGAGATGCAGAGTAGGCGTTCCTGTGCAAAAACACACGAAAAAACCACAACACCACTTTCACAACGAACTGCCAGATCTGCGATGCGAACCAAAAACAGGCGATAAGCCGCGGTAGCAGCAGGGATTTAACACCTGCCTTCTGCTGGTGTTAAGCAGGACGACTACCTGCAGCATGAAAGGGAGCCCAGCCAAGAGCCACATCTGAAGACCCACAGATGCCATGGAGACAATGATCATGCAGCTCCGAGACCCATGAGGGACACAACACCCACCCCCACCCACCCCAGGCCCGCCACCACCCCCAGGACCCGTCCCGCCCCCCCCAGGAACACCACAGAGGCAGCGTACACAAAGACAGTGGACCCACCTGAAACGCACCTGCCACCCAGACCCAACGCCAGAGGAGGACATTGCCCACTACAGGCCCAAAAGGACAACCATCCCCCGCATCCTGACCCACATCTCCCACCTGCTGACGGTACCAACCCAGCGGACTACCAACATCCCTCCGCAGACAAAGCTGCCGGCTGCGCAGCACATGTCGGCCTCAGGTACCATCCAACTCACAACTGCCAGAGTCGGAGGAGTCACACAGCCAGCCCCATACAAGGTCATCAAACCTGTCCTGGATGCCAACAACAGCCTGATACCCCAGCACCTCCACTTCACCCACACTGCGCAGGAGCTGCTGGAGACCAAGCAAGGCCCCTACGCCATAGCTGGATTCCCTCACGTGTCAGGGCCAATCAACTGCACACATGTACCTCTCGTGTCCCCTGCCGACACTGCACACAAGTACCACAACAGAAAGCACACGCATATCATGAATGTGCAGGCAACAGTGGACCGCCCGGGACTCCTCAACAATGTCGTGGCCAACTCCCCAGGCAGAGTGCATGATTCTCACATCTCCCGACAGTCCATCATCACCCAGCGCTCCCAGGATGGCACCCATGGAAATGCAGTGCCCGTTGGTAAGTCCAAAATGAACACACCACACACTTCCAGCCCACAGTCATGCAACTCACGACACTGGCAATGGGCACGCAGCACAACTACATTCAACATGACACACAACATGACAACCGACCAGACACGACAACACAACTCCATTGGGAATCTGGCCTTGCCATGCCCACAACCCAGCCACGGCATGGCACCACAGACACACAATAGCAGGATGCGAGGAGAGGCATGGAGCAGGCATGTGCGAGAGCAGCAAGTGACCAAGGAATGTGAACCTACCCAATGCCAGATGTGGCGTGGAGGTGCCGGACAGACCACAGAGTGCAAACCACGGAAATGGCCATGTGGAGATCAACTGCTGGTGCATGGAGTGTAGTGGCCAGTGGATGCTACCATGTTCCCACAGGCTGTGGGGCAGAATGCGGAAATGTCGCACGTTACGTTCCCCCCTGCATGCGCGTGCGTAGTGGGTTGGCACTGCGTACGCCAGGCCTACGTAGGGGTGTGAACAAAAAGCCCGTCGCACTGGGCGTGTTTCTCATTCAGGAAGGACAATGCGTCTGCCAGTGCGGTGCCTCTCGGCCCGCCACGAGTCCTGCGCCGAGCGCGGCGGAACCTGCGTCCCTGTGCGCCTGCTGCACCCCGGGCCGCTCGTCCGCCGACCCGTCATGCTGGCCCCAGCGCACCAACGAGGCTCCGCTCACCTGCCTAGACCGGCATGTGTCAAAGAGGGCCCACCACGTGCCGGTGCAAGCTCCAAGCACCAGTCCTGCGACCTCTGCAGCCTCCGCAGACCATCGCTGGCCCCCCGACACTGGCCCACATTACGCCTTTCTCTTTTACATACTCCACCGGCATCCTCTTCGGCCCAGTAGGTCCAACATGTGGAACTGTGTCCTGAGTCTTGAATGCCAGTGACCCCAAGTCCGTGACAGCGGCCACAGCACCAGACTCACTTCGATCAGTGAGGCATAATTCCATATCTCAAGCCGGTGACACGTGGTGCCACTAACCCTGTTCAATGCAAGCCGGCGACACGTGGTGCCACTAACCCTGTTCAACGCAAGCCGGCGACACGTGGTGCCACTAACCCTGTTCAACGCAAGCCGGCGACACGTGGATGAGGGCTCAGGCCTATCCTGCAGACCAGTAGGTCCCACATCCAGCACCTAGTCGTGAATCATGAATGGCAGAGTCCACACCAGTGAACGCACGGAGAGGAGTAAGAGGAAGATGCGGCTCAGTCCGGACGAAAACCGGATCAGAGTCACGGAGGTGATCGAATACTATCAACAACCGGCCTGGTGCCATCAACTCTGTTCACCGCAAGTCTGCGTCCCGTGGTGCCACTGAACCTGACATACGCAGGCCGGTGGGGCCATCCAACCTAAGCCGGCGACACTCGGTGAATGGCCCGTGCTGACCGCTGCCTCAGGCCTACACTGCGGTCCAGTAGGTCACACATGTGGAACTGTGTCTTGGGTAAGATGTGGAGGAGTCCACACCATTGGACATGCCTCATCACAGGCGGCATCCCCTAACAGCACTGGTGCCACTAACTCTGTGCGCAATGACTCATGGGCACTTTCTGGTTGGACTTTGGTGGCATCTGAGTCCATGGCCTGGTGGTTTTCTGCATCTTCATCTGGCTGGACCGGACTTGGTGTCCGACATGTGTCTGTTCCATTCATCTCCACCATAGTGACTGTTTCAGCATGGTTCTGCCCTCTGCCTCATGCCCTGGGGGTACACCTTCCACTGTCCACCGAGACACTCCGCGACAAGCCCCTTTGTCATCTACGGGAACCTGCCCTGCTCTCGTGACCCTCCCCCAGTGCCCCGCAAGTCAGCGGCCCGTGGCGGTAGGCCCAAGCAGGACGCTGTGCATCCGGGGCCACTAACTATGTGCAGCACAATTCATGGGGCATTTACGGTTGAATGGTTGTGTCCTTTACGATGTACACTGTTGTCGATTTCTGACTGCACCAGGCAGCCCTTGTCGGCTGGTGTGCACACACCCCACACACATCCAACACAGGTGTCACTCGATATGTGTGCCTGCTAATAAATGTGGCCGGGCGCACGTGCCTGTAGCCATTCACACCATCTGAGAAGTGTCTCCGTGTGGTCATTGTGTCAGCATGATGGGCACGGGCTCTGCAACATCACAGTGTACTGTCTTCAGCGGACAATACCATGTCAGCTCAGCATTGGCAGTGACCCTGGACATGTAGCTTCGCCCGCCCCCCCCTGCATGCACAAGCAGCGTGTGCTGGTCCGGCGTACATCAGGTCAGCGCAGGGGTGTGCTGATTCGGCAGGGGGAGCAGGCGTGGCTCGGACCTGGCCTTGGGCAGGATGTGCGGTAAGTGTGTCTCTGTGTTTGGGTGTTGTTGCCACCAGGGCCACAGTAGTCAATGTTGCAATGTAGCATGCACCAGGAGGGCGGGCCCGGATGGACGGGGAAATGTAGGAGCGCAAGACCGCTCGGGGTCTTGGCACATGCATGCCAGGTGTTATGTATATGAGTCCTGCGGCTGCATGAGTCCGTTGCCTAGCCTCATTCGCAGCGCGATCACAGCCAGCCATGAACGGTACACCTGTGTCTGCCCTGTCCGGACCATTGGCCTACACTCACGTGGCCGCACACCTTCAAAGGCCAGGGTCACGGTGTTGTTGGCATGCCGCTGGTCATGCGCGGACAGGCATGACAATGGTGTGCCGAAGGAGTGCACGTGATACAACCGCGCAGCGCACACAAGTGGGGGGGCTCGTGGGAGGGAGGAGCAGCTGTGAGGCAACGTAACACACAGTGAGGCCGCTCATGTGCCATGTGCTGGGCATATCATCCATGATTCCCAGGGTCAAAGACATCCCACCACACCCACGACAGGCCTCTGTACATCTCCTGAATGCATGCAGATGGTGAAGTTACTGTAGGGATGAAGGGTCCTTTGTCTGTACTATCAGGCGGATGGCACATCTGCAACTCCGAGCTGGGACTTGCATGTGGCCAGCACCCCCTGACAGATACGATAGCATTTACTTGCGACTCCCACACTACGCACTGCCCGATGTGAGCCCAACATGTACACATCCAACACGCAGAAGTCCTTGGTCGTAGTTAGCGTGCGTGAGATGGCCTTCACACGTACTCCCACCCCACCCCATGCCTGCACCCATTGCACACAGACACTGCTCATTGCTCCGAGCTGTGCCAATTCATCCACAGGACTGGCACAGGGCAAGCCAGTGCTGCTTCAAGCAGAGCCACTGACGCAATGGCAGACCATCCCGGACACATGCTCGACTCTAGTCACTTGGACCTGTACCGTGCACGTCTGCTGCATGTACTGGGGGCACTGCCGTTGGCAGTGCTGCGGATAAGTTACCGACTGAGCTTCCGCCTTGCGAACGTCACCTGTGTTCAGCCTGTGTTGCATTGTCACTCGTGCATATTCGAGTGGACCATGGATGTCTGTCTCTCCAACGTGACTGTAGCTGACCTGGATTTCGACGTGTGTGTGCGCCCCCTGTTGGACCATGACCAGGAGTGTCACCGTGATGCCCGTTTATGGCATGCATGCATGTTTGGCATGCATGCTGGCAACTGGACCTGGGAGATTGCACGAGTCGTCGTGTGCAGTGAGCACATTGAGCTGCTACCCGATTGGGCTTTGGTGCACATTTGGGCCAGGGGTTGGAGTCAGCACATCTGTCCGGGTCAGCTGATGGATTACGTCGACGACATGTCAGATGTGGTGGACAACGATCTCTCATTGGAGATGTTGGCCTACGCTGCTGCACTCGCGTTCATGGACGAGTGACAAGGTACCTGCAGACACAACTGGATGTGACCCATTGCGTGTGTCCCGACGCCTGGTTGCATGTTGGGAATCTGGTCACATGTCCCGAGAGGACAGTGGACATGGCTGCATTGGCCTGGACTCCTGATCCATGCGCGGACAACCAACGCGGGTTGGCACTGACTTGTGTTGGTGATGGACTCCCCCGGGGTGGGCATGGGCGCTTTCCTACGTTCCTCATTCAGACATGCTGCTGCATTGGTCTGCATTTCGTGGCACTTCTCTTGGCCTTACTGACACGCACTTGTTGATAAAGTTTCCGCACTTTCACTTGTCTCCAACTGTGTTGTGTCTTGATTTGTATGCCAATGTGTGTGTCATGGACTCTCTGGATCCCTGCCATACGTGCATTGCTACCCCATCAGGGCTTTGGGTTGGTACTTGTGCATTATCATGTCCCTGTCTCGTGCTTTGCCAGATGCGTATGGCCATTTCCCGGCCACAAGTGGGTGCACTTGTGTCCTGTGTTCGGTTGTGCAAATGTTGCCGTTCGTACCACATTGTGTTCAATGTTGGGGTGCTCTGCTTCCTATGTGTGTGTGCTGCATTGTGTGTGTGATGTCCCTTCAGCTCTGATTTGGCTCACCCTTCTCCCTTTCAGGCAGTGTGGTTTTCACTTCTGTGCTTGTTCAGTGGTGTGATATTGCCGGGTTGTGTGACTTGTGCTCTTGGTTGGTGTTGTTACTCTTGGGCATGGTTTGTCTGAAGTTGTGCTGTGCTTGATTGTGCATTTGTGCCATTGTGCCCATCTCCCCCCGTCCCCCCAGTCCCTGGTCGTTCCTCTCCCTGTTGCTGTGGTGTCTGTTGTTTTGGGCAGTTTCCGGTCCCGAGTCCTGCCACCATCTCCAGACTGATGTGGTGGACACCATTTCCTCCATGTCACCCAGCTCCTGGTGTGGCGCTGGACTCCCACCTCCGGTGTGCATTGCTGCCTTCTTGTTGTTGGCGTATTTCTGCTTGTTTGTGCGTTTCGCATCGTTCCGGCTGTTCTGGTTTTCTTCCATTGTCCTCCTCCGCTCTCCAGCTGCATTCACCTTGTCCATGATGGCCTGCTATGTACAATGTTTTGTTGCCAATGGTGCTTGTGGGGTTGTATACTGGCTCCGGTTGCCTCCATTGTGCTTGGCTGTTGTTTTCTGTTTGGTTTGTCTTTCTTTTTCCTGCTTTTGTTGTGCTTATTCCCGCCTGCTGTGTGTGTGTCGCGGGCCTGGAGGTTCTTATCGCTGCTTTCTTCATCGCGAATGGGCTCATCGCATGTTTTTTTGTGTTGTGGTTTGTGTTTTTATCTCCGTCGAGGTGGTTGTATCGCGGACGTTGGCCGCGTTTTCGGCGGACTATCGGATGGTACCGCTGTGTTGTGAATTCCAGGTTAACACGGGGTTATTTTCCCACAATAGGTTGCGATGTGTAAAGTTGCGTTAACATTTTTTGGAGATGTTTAGCACACGTTCTTGTGAATATACACCTTAGTCCCTCTAGTGTGTGACAGTCTGGGAAGAATTCACAAAGTCTGTCAGTTACACCCAGTCATGTGACCCAGACCAGGCTATAGGCACAAAAGGGCTGAGGGCAGAAAAATGCCAACTTTCTAAAATTGGCATTTTTATAACTGTGATCAAAAACCTGACTTTTCCATTGAATAAGGCTCTTCACCACAGTTCTAAAGATACCAAACATGATAAAGCTACCAGCTCCCAATTGGAAATTACAGCCTATTAAATGTATTAAGGAATCCCCAATGTTATCCTATGGGAGGGGTAGGCGTCACAGTAGTGAAAAATCAGTTTGGGAGTTTTTCTTAAATGTACATGTCCAACCTTTTAATTGCATAGCACTTTACCCAATGGACTGCCTAGAGACTACTTTAGGGGTGGACTATATGTAATAAAGGGGGAGTTTAAGGCTTGGCAACAAGTTTAAATTCCAAGTCGACACAGCAGTTTGAAACTGCATTCAGGCTGCAGTGGCAGACCTGGGACATGTTTTGATTTTGAAGTGCTACTTAAGTGGGTGGCCAATGAGAGCTGCAGGCACACTAGTTGCTTTACAGGCCCTGGGTATGTTATGGTATGTTATGTTATGTTATGTTATGCTATGCTCTGCTATGTTATGTTATGTTATGTTATGTTATGCTATGCTATGTTATGTTATGGTATGGTATGGTATGGTATGGTATGGTATGGTATTATATGGCATATCAACTTAGTAGAGCACAACGAATCACACCTGAAGGTGTATCTCGGCGCTGGGCCTACACTTAACTCGCATCTAATACCTAAATTAGACAGGTTTTCAACAGTGTTTTAAATTTGGCGAAATCAGAGCCACAGGGGAGATGGAATGGAAGTTGATTCCATGCCATGGGGGCAGTGTAAGAGAATGCTCTGGCACCATATTTCCAAGCATAAAAGGGGGGACTGGTCAAAAGCACCGTGCCACTGGATCTTAGTTTGCAAATAGGAAAACAATAGGGTAACTAACCCTTAACCCATCAAAGCTTTGTGGGTAAGGCAGCAATTTTTGAAAACTGAGCTTTCAGACCAGAAGCCAGTGAAGGGCTCTGAGAATGGGCGCAGAGGGAGAGCCTGCCAAGGCATTACGTACTAGGTGTGCTGCCGTATTTTGCACCACCTGAGTTTTGGACAGAATGGTGTTATTTACTGTCGTAAACAAAGCGTTGCTATAATCAAGATGGCTGATTACCAGAGCCTGAACCAGCATTTTCCTTGCCGATGATGAGAGCCAAGGGAAAACTTTCCTCAAAGCTGTATGGTAGCAAAGCATGTTTCTCTTAAAGCGGCTATATGACTTTTCATAGACAGCTCCTGGTCTAATTTAAAAGCCAGATTTTTGTGGATTGGCTTGGGGAGGTGGCTAACCCCAGTTCAGGAGGCCACCAGTCAGGGGACCAGAAGTGTTGGGCTTTGCTGAACAGCAGAATTTCAGTCTTCTCTCTTTTCAACTGAAGGCAGTTCTTTGACATCCAAGCCGCAATGCTCCTTTGACAGTCCCAAAATAAGTGCTTAGCACTATCAATGTCCTCTCCCAGAGAGATTATCAACTGGGTATCATCAGCATAAGAGACTATTTCGAACCCAGATGCTTTAACAATCTGAGTCAACGGAGCAACATATATGCTGAACGGTGTTGGGAACTCCTTTATTGATGGAAACCGTGTGAGATTTGAATGGACTCGGAGTTATTGTTTGTGTCTAGTTGTCTAAAATGTCAGTCAATCATGGAAGGACATTACCTCTGACACTGATCTCATACAATCTGCTAATCAATATTGCATGAGAAATGGTATTTAATGCCACTTAAAGATCTTGCAGCACAGGCATAGCAGTGGTGCCCACATCCAAAAAAAGGTGGATGGAATCTGTGACTGCAACCAGTGCAGTCGCTGCACAGCTCAAAATCCCAATTGGGAGGGATTGAGAATCACATGATCCTCCAAACATTCCATGAGCTGTTTATTAGCACAGCCTTCCAGCCTTTTCCCCATCAGGGGAAGAAGAGATATGGGACGATAAGTAGATACACTTTTTTGATCTGCATTAGGTTTTTTGAGTATGGGGGAGACCAGAGCAGTCTTCCTGGCTAATGGTCACTTTGCTGGCCCTAAAGAGAGGTTAAATAGGGATAACATGGAAGGAGCAAACACCGCTGCTAGATTGGCCGAGATCATAGGGGGACATGCATCAGCAGGCGAGCCTGATTTGGCTTTGATCAGTAATCCTAGGATATGGTCTACAGTAAGAGGTTCAAACCTATCCCAATGCGGAGTGGAATCAGTGCACCGTCTGTAAGATGGAATTAGCCTGACCCTGATTGGTGGGAGATTTCTTGTATATGGCATCAATCTTGTCCTTGAGAAAAGAGTCAGGTAAAGAGTTATATAGTTGTTGGGAAACTGGAATGTCTGAAGGCACGAGGCTTGATGAAATCATTGAACATTTTATAGAGCTCTCTTAGGAGAGTTGCCTGCATTCTCAATCTTTGTTACAGATAATATAGGCTGCTCTGCCAGTTGGAGTATTTGAATGGCGCCAGCGCCTTCCCAACTTTTTGCACCCTGCTGTCAGCGTACTTAGTATATGGAGGTATATGGAATACAACTCTGCAAGGGACTCACACGTTAATTAAATATGCCAATTGGGTATGAGCCAAAGTAATCATGTTTTAGGGGAAGAGCACAAGCACTTCAGGACTGGTTAGCAGTGATAAAGTGCACAGAGTTCTAAGGCTAACAAAAATAAGTGCAGAAAAATTGAGGAGGTGAGGCAAAAGGTTTGGAGGAAGGCCACCTTAAGGCTGACAGGTCTAACAGTGTGTGTGTGTGTGTGCATTTTCATCTTTGATTCCGTATATGTATGTGTGTGTGCTTAAGTGTTTGAATGCTTTTTGTATAAAGGGCTGGCATATAGTTGACACCACTGGCTTATAGTAGGCATATCCACCTGGCATTTGGTGACCAAAGTTGGCATATGGTCATCATTCCTGTCGTACAGTGAACATCCATGGCATATGTATATAGAGGGCATCCTGACTATGGTGGAAAACACTGGCATTGCATCCTTGTCATGTGGTGGTCAGCACTAGCATGCAAGGCGAGCCAGGTAATATGAAGCTCTACATCTCACACATTGGGAATAGGTGGCTATTGATAGCTGCACATTGAAGGACACTGTCTGCCATAACAGGGCAGATAGTGTATTTCAATGTGAAATGCCAATGTAATATTGTGGATACATTTTGTATATTGTGGACAAATCTAGTGGATTTACAAACAATAAAAATTTGTAGTTTAACGGAAAATTGGGTTATTTTCTCAAAATGAGAAGATAAAGATTAGAAAAAAAATAATGTAAGAAATTGGATTTTTTTGAGGGATTGGAAACCTTTCTAAAAAAACAACCACAATCCTTGTCATGGTGAACCGAAATTGTCACCAAATTAACCTGTTCATAACCCTCTGGTAGCTTGGAGTCTGCCTTAACCTAGAGGCAATGTGTAGAGTATTTATGCAGCACTCAAACAGGAATTAAGTGAAGATACAAGACAAGAAATATTCCACACCAATTTGGAAAAGTAGAGTAAGTAGAACTGGAGATATGCAATTTCAAAATGTTAGGGAGATATAGCACCTAAAAGCAAAAAGCGCCACTCACAGTCATCTTGTCATGCTAGATCGGGGGAAAGTCACAAGTTGAGACCGACCATGATGGAGTGCAGGCTGGATACAGGGATCAGGTTAGTCACGCTGAAAAAGTTACCTTCTCAGATTCTGGTGTGAAGAGTCCAGTTCATGGTGCTGGAGGCTGGGAGGAGCAGGGAGAGTGTCTCAGATGGTCATGGCTGTAGCGGGAAGTGAAGGACTGGCATCCTGGATAATTGTCACTGTAGTGCAAATATCCGGCTGGGCATCATCAACAGTCATTGCTGGAGCTTTGCCTTGGCGGTCACCGATGGCTGTAGTTGCTGCAGTGTGAAGTGCAGATCTCACATTGACGGTCATCACTCCCAGTCACTGTAGCACAAAGAGTCGGTTTCACTGGAGCTTCGCACAGGCGGCTGTGTGGACACCAGGGTATCAGCACGAATAGCCTATTTGCAGTTTCAAAGAGCTCAAAACTTCCGGATTTCTCCTTTTGTTCCAGAGTAGTGCACTGTGATGCCAGCAAAGGGTCCAGGACCTGGGGAGACACCTCTTAGGGATCAGGGACTCACTCTAGCTGAGGCCAGCAGGGTCCAGGCAGGCCACGTTGTAGCAGGTAGTCTGACTCCTCCCTTGGCCGACTGCAACACTCAGGGGACAGTGTTTGCCTCAGTGTATGCACTTTGTTATGTCATCCCCTCGATGAGCATTCTCCCGAGCGTTCTTGAAGAAGTACAGAATGAACATGGGGCAGGTCCTGCCCTGGATTTTTGGATGAAGCTACTGGGTATTTTTCCCATAGTCTCCAAAATGATTCTTTCTAATATTAGGGTGAGGCAGCATCCTTAATAGTTCGTCACTGCCTTTCAGCTGTGGCTGACATTGACGTGAACGTGAGTTGCCGATTATTATTGCCGATGTTTATACATCCTTAAGTCTTAATAATTTGGGGGTCAGACCATCTACTCAAGTCTCAAGGTAAGCCTCCTCCTGAAAAGGAGGGTCGTCCTGTCTTTCCAAAAAAGACATGGGACAAGTCTATGCAGCAACAGAAGCCTAGGTCCGGTAGGGGGGTCACCACCGCCAGACGCTTGTGAGCGTAGATATGATTTACATGATTGCTCTAAAATTAAAACTCCTGAGAGGTTTCAGGTTCCTGATCGTTCTCCTCGTTCCTTTCAGGAATCGTCTGATCAACAGTACAACCAAGGAGGATGGCAAGATCGCAGACAGGGCGAGTCCTGGCAACTCAAGGAGGACCTGGAGCACTCTTTTGACGTGAAAGTTAAGAGAGAGGAACCACCTCCATATAGAGCCCCATTCCCAAAGAAGAAAGTTGCTGCTTTGACAGAGAAGTATGATCCAGATGGTGAGAACCCTCCTCCTGGACAGGAGTTGGGCAGTGACTCTCCTCGACAGTTGTGGAAATTACCTTAGTGCGCCTTACACTCTGCCAGTTTCTGGAGGTGAAAGCAACTGACACCTTTGTAACTGTTGAAACGGCGGACACCCGTGTAGCTCCACCTGATAGACTTTACCAAGTAGACATTCAGATTGAAGGTGACATTAAACGCCATAAATGCTTTTTTTGGGACAACTTGACCTCTTCTTATGAAATTTTGCTGGCGGACGTCGATTGGCCTCCCCGTTTGTTCTAGGATGTCCTCAGGGCAAGGATGTGATTGTACCTTCCTTTTTGCAATTTGTTCCTGATGAGACTAAGCATGCTTATGCTTCTGAATGAAGGATTCTCCTTTACATGTTGTTCTCATACGTTCTACTCCTCAGCCGCAGCCTCAATATACAATCAAACATGATGCTAAAGCATCCCTAGAAGAGATTCTTACTCAATTAGAATATCAGGGTGTAATTGAACCCTGTGTCCCTGTGATGAATAATCCTCTTTTTCCTATTTTGAAACCTGATGGTTTTTATTGCATAGTTTTGGATTATAGACTTTTGAATAGTCATACTCATACTTTTGTAGTGCAAAGCACGCATAGAACAGCTCCGATCAACAATATTGTGCGTAAAAGGTTTAAAACTACACTAGAATTTCTAATGGATTTTAGTCATAAACTCGCTCCCGAGAGCCGAGGCTTGTCTGCGTTTAGCGCCCTCTGTTCTCAGAGGCGATACGCGAGACTCCCCATGGGTTATGAGAATAGCCCTAGGGTCTTTGCAGCACATATTGTGTCCCTTTTGCACGATATAGATCCTGACGCTTTCTCTTATGTCGATGACATATACCTGACATATGATGAATTGAATCCCCATCTTGTGAGAGTGGATCGCATCATCACACGAATAGCTGCTCAAGCCTACAAATTCAATTTTACAAAATCGCATATTGCGTATCTGCCCGTTATTTTTCATGGTTATGAGCTGACGAATGAGGGTAGGTGTTTGGCACCCCATTTATTGGAGGAACGTGCTCAATTGCAACCTCCATCTACCCTTAAAAAATTGCAGTCTGCTTGTTTTTTTAAAATTTTGGCAGGACTTACATTCCTGACTATGCTCAGCATATCAAACAACTTTATGCCTTGATACACCCATCATTTTCTACTTTCTCCTGACTTCCAGGAACATACCGCTATGTTGCACGCTTCATAGTCGGATCTGCTTGCTACCCAATCTGTGCAGACTAGGTTGAATACTACCAATTTGGTCATCTGGATTTTGCCAGGTGCAATCAAATTCACTTATGTGACATTTAATGAGGGTGACACTGTTCTAATTGCTTATAAATCACATCTGTGTATTCCTGCAGAAGAGCATTATTCTTCTACTGAAAACATTTTGACTGCTGTGCAAATGGCTATTCTGAAAGAACTCCCTGTTGCTCAAGGTAAACGCATTTTTGTTGTTTCTCCTGTGCCCACCTTAGAGGCAGTCACAAATGCTAGTGTTCCTAATTCTAAAGCTCTGCATCCTTGTTGGATTCAATGGGCAACATCTTTGACGTCGGCTGATGTCAACTTTGTGTTTGAGCCTTCCTTGCCAACGCAAGAGTTTCTTCAGTATGAACATGCTCACCCTCTACCTTCTTCTGTACTTCCCCTTGACCAGTAAAAATTTATCATTTACACTGATGGTTCAGCTCAACCGAACATTGGTTCTAAACAGGCTTACTCCGCAGCTTGCGCTATTGTTGTAGGTTCAATGAAAGATGGAGTTTTTCATTTAACCTTGGTTCATGCCCAGTCCCTTGGGGACTGCATGGCCCAGCTGGCCGAATTGAGGGCTCTCCTTTTAGCTCTCAAATAGGCTGATCCTGAATTACCCACCCTTGTTGTGTGTGATTCTTTCTATTGAGCACAGTCTTTCAATGAAAATTTGTTTTTTGGAAACAAAATGATTTTCGGGATTCTAGAGTTAGCACGATAAAGCATAAGACGCTTTGGAAACACATCCCACTTACACATGTTGTACCTACATTGCGTCATCAGCATGCAGGAACGCACGCTGTTGGGAATTCAATGGCAGATGAAGCAGCCAAATCTGCAGTAGCCATAGTTAAAGTAGCCACAGTTACGCACTCAATGACTAAAATTGATGATGACATCTTGGCGTTCCTCACCACAACTCGGGATGGTACTCCCTTTCCCTTTTCTCAAAGTTCCTTTTGTGTCCATTCCTGGCTTTGGAGATCATTTGATTCCCAACCTTGACCGCAGACAATCTTTGATAGTGGCCATTCATGAAGGTTTTGCTTCTGCACATGCAGGAGTGGCAGCCAATGTTTTTCCTTTACAACAACGCTATTGGTGGGATGGTTTGTACCAGCAGACTCAACGATTTGTCCTTTGTTGTGATGTTTGTCAACAGATTAAGAGTTCTACTGTGTCGCGACCTCAAACTCATCTTTTTATTTCCATTCAGCTGTTTGGCTGTATTTATCTTGATCATTGCGGTCCTCTTCTATCTGATAATGGTTTCAAAAATATTTTGGTTGCAGTGGATTCTTGCACTAGGTCCTCTGGGTCTGGCTACAGCGCTCGGCTGATACTTGCACTGTTATAAAAGATTTGCATGTCTTTGTCGGGACTTATGCCTGTGGCACTTTCCATTCGGATCAGGGACTGGCTTTTGCCTCTAAGGCATACCGTGATTCAAGTACATCAGTAGGAGTGCAGGTGCATTTCTCGTATCCATATAGGCCAGAGGGCAATCCTGTTGTGGAGCGGATGAACCGTGACTTAAAGCAATCTTTAACAGCGAGGGTATTAGGTACGGGCTGTGGCTGGTTAACTCATCTTTATGGGGTTCAATGTGCTCTGAATAACCTTCCAAGAAGATCTCTGGGCGGGCGGACCCCGTACAAAATGCTATTTGGCCTCAAGATGTTTCTTCCAGACCTAGATGGTCTAGACGTTGTGGCGGTTGCCGCAACATTTGACGTAGATAACCACTGTGCTTTCTTACAGCATCTACAAAAGTGTTGTAACGCTCTGGCTAAAACCCATTTGCCTTCGACTCAGCCATCTGATGCAGCAGTTCTGATTACTGTTTCTGGCTGGCTTCCTAAAGTTGGAGATCTAGTTTGTGAAAAGGTGGCGTTCAAAAAGGATTTCGGTCCCTCGTACCATGCTCCTGTCCCAGTGCTTGGTCTTCAGGGTACCTGAACTGTGATTTCACCTCCACTACCAGGATACAAAGACAATCACTTCATTTCCATTGAACATTTCAAGTTACACCATTTGACCAATAATCAATAGTGTGCCTCAGGGTGTCCCAAGACAGGATATTCCTTTACAGCGTGTGAGCTCTGTTGATTCTGATTCTCCCAGGATGCCGGAGGGGGAAGTCAAGTCTTCAGTTGATCTGGTACCTGTTTTACCTTCTTCACACTCTACAATGGAAATCATTTATTCTGATCCACCACTCGTGGCCCCTTTGGGAGCGCAAGCCTCAGGTCTACATCCGAAATCCCAGCCTCTACTGTTCCAGCTGAGTTCTTCTGGTTACTATATCAATCAAGATAATTTTTCTTCAGATAGTTTTTTATTGTCTTCTGTTTTAACCCCACTACCAGCGCGAATTTGTGTTTTTATCTCTTGGCTAAAACCCACTTATCTGGATCCACCTTGGATTTGATGTCTGGATCCATGGTATTTTTGTTCATGTGGATTGGACTCATGACTGTTTTATCCTTTTGATAAATGGCCATTACGTCCCAGAACGTTCTGCTGCAGAACTTGTCGACAGGGTGTTAGCCCCACATTACTCCTCACATAAAATGAAAAGAGAACAGTCCCTTGTTTACATTTCTGCAGTTCCAGTCACTGATGGCATTGTGTGGGATAAAGTACCATTCAATGTCTTCGGCCCTATGGAGACCCTGCAGATACCATAAGTATTCCGTGTTTCCATAGGTGATGTGATAGTGCCTGGGCTGCATTGAGATGATTGAGACATTGAAGCTGTGAATTCTATGCCTTCCGAATTGCAATATTACACTGTATGTGACACTGAGGATTTATATTTAAATTCTGCCAACTATGCCGATTTGTTCTGTTATCAACATTTATGGGCATAACTTTTTGTATAGGGATAACGGACAGCGTCCCCAATATAATTATACTCAATGGGAACATTGCCCAATTCCATCTCAGGGTTGTTCCAACACACAAAAGATGAAGTACACTTGTTTTGCCTGTTATAACCTTTCTGACCCGGCATCATATTATATTAAATTGGTTCCCACTCTTTAGAAAAAATATATGCTTTCTCAGACCAAGTTAATATATGCATCCCTTTTTATTGACAACTTAGCCCTGAAGGGATATGATTATTGGAAAGACAATATTGATTTGAAATTGGTGTGGGGCACAAAGTCATTGCAACTCCAAGGTACAGAATCTCTATTCCATGCGGTTCACTGACAGAATATCGAACAGAAAATATCGTGTGGACAGAATATCGTGTCCAAAATATCGAGGACAAGAATATCGAGTAGGTAAGTGCAAATAGATAGGTATAAATTTACTATTCTTAACTCCAGATCTACGTATCTTGAAGATATATATATCGTCAAAGTACATATATGTGGAGTTATATATAGTAAAACTTTACTTACCCACAAGAAATGACCTTCACGATATTGTTGTCCTCGATATTTTGGACACGATATTGTGTCCGACGATATTTGTGCTTTCGATATTTTGTCCACCCACCATTCCATGCATGTCTTATACCTACGCAGATTATCTTTCTTAATGACACAGTCCAACAGACTACTTGTCTAGGGTTGGCTAAGATTAAAGAATTGAATACTCCCACTATTCCATCATTGGCCCTCTTTGATAATTGGCAATTTTATACAAATTATGCTGAAGACCAACTAAATAGTAGGATACATTTAATTCTTCTATGATGGCTCCGACTGGATGGTCAATATGACCATTAGACACAAATGTTTGTCATTCTCGTTTCGTGAACACTACTTCTGGGTTCAAATTTAATAGACCTGATCCACGTTATCCACAAACACCACATTCCAATACTGTTACTAATTAAACAGTAGGTAAATTATGTCAACAATGGTTAGAACATTCCACATTGTATGCCTTGAAACAACATATTTCTCTCCTATCCGAAGACATAAACCTGTCTGATTTTCTTTGGGTCCAAAAGCCCCATGCTTGAAAAGATTTGTTTATGCTGCTTATAATAAACTTTGGAAGTTATCGCAACTAGAAGATGCAGTATGTTTACGTCAAATTGATCAGGGTAATTTAGATAAAGTGCATGTTGTTGTGGACAACAGTATTAATACATTGCCATCTTGTATTTATACTTTAGATAACATTGTGTCATCTGTGATTGATACTGTACAAAATTAAGAGGCTTATTAGGATGACGATGGGACTGCCACCGACAGCCCGTCGGTGGCGGTCCCACCGCCATCTGAACCATGTAATCCGCCCGCCATATTACCATGGAGCGCGGATAGTTGGCAGTCGGAAAGACCGACTGCCACACATCTGACGGGCTCCTTGAGCCCGCCGGTACATTGGAGGGACATTCAATCCCTACAATGGTGGCTGTGCCTGCCAGGTACCGCCGCAGGGATTATGATGTCCTTTTCCGCCCGCCTTTTCGTGGGGGGTAACAAGCCATGAAAAGGCATGCAGAAAGGGACTTTGGGGGCCCGTAGCGGACTCCCTTCCCCCTTTCCCTGAGTTGTGGCTTGTGGGGGGCACCTATGGTGCCCCCTACATGTCCCTGAACCATGTGAAAGGCACTGCATGGTGCCTGCCACGTATTGCAGGGATATGTAATGTATCCCTTTTTTGCATAGCGGGGTGTGCTGCAGCCAGCAGCACCCCCCACAATGCAAACAATAGGCAGCCTCTGTCGGGACCGTCAACAGCCTGTCGGGCAGTCCCATTTGTGATAGGGTGGCGGGCGGATGAAAGTCCACCCGCCATCCTAATCAGCCCCTAAGTGTCTACCTTGTATCATGGTCAGAACCTACTTAGATCTGTTATGCAATTTGGCTGGACACTGCAAACTCTTAAAAATGGGCACGTCCCTTGGCATTGCCTACATTGTAGCGCATTATTTTTACTATTTAAGTTGACACATAAAAAATAATCAATAGCTATGAAATATGCTTGCTAAACCATGTTACATATAGAGAAACTTGAACAACTTCCCTCCACTATAGTGGAAACTCATTCTGCGGTGTGGTGAATACACGGGGTTATCTTGTTGCCCATCTCGATGTTTCAGTTCACTGCCTGCATGAAACACTTCCCATTAGGTAGATATGAACCCCTTGGGAGCCACTACATACATGAGTTATGGTCCCTGCCCTTTACATATTGTTATCAGTGAGCTGAGAGAGAAGTTTTTCTTACAGGGGAAGGGTGCGATTCCACTGCCTGTCATTCCCTTGTGTGTGAACAAGTAAAAATTCATGGTGACTGTAATGTTTCTGCCCTCAATCTGGCTTGTTATTTGAAAGGAACTTCTATTCCCCCAATTATTCCCACACTCACACTGCTTTTGAATGGCAGTTATCTTGTCCTTAATAAACCCAGTTAGTTACTTGTTGCAACACTGTCCTGTTTCCCCCTCCACATGGGAGTATAGGTAGTTCATTGTGACCTTCCATTCCAACTCTGAAAACAGATTTCAATAAACTAAGCAGACTCTAAGCGTTATTGTTTCAACAAGAAGTAGCTCTCACTTCGACAGGTGAGACCTTCGAATTGCAGGGGGAGAGACCATCTGGTGAAATACAGTCATTGTTGAACACAAATCTCCTCCTGCATTTCGAGGAATTGATACATCAAATATTTAATGCGTCTGATTCTACAGGCCTTGCACACGTTTTTAAACTTGTGAGCTCCGGCCTTGCGACATAATTTCAGACTATTTTTGGAGTAATCCCAGCTTTTATACATTCTATTTATTCCAGCGTATTCGGTGGGTTCCCGCTGATGCTCGTCTTAATGTGCTGTTCCTTTTATTCCGCAATGGCTGCTCCATTTGTGGTCCTGTCCAGACCGGCCTCGCTGCAACTGTACCATGAGTGAATGCTACAACATTTTGGAATGGTGCCCTGGATGCCAAATTCTGTCTAACCTTCTGCTATGCTTACTTCACCTGTGTGCAACCTGTGTTCCATTGTATCCGGTGTCCCTTTCAATGGGCATTGGGTGTCTGCCTGGCTACACTGTCTCATGCTGCCCTGGATTTCGAACTGTTGATGGGTCCCTTAGTTGCCCATTAACCAGGACTGTTCCTTGGGTATGCGGCTTCTGTACAACCCATCATAGTGGCCAGTGTCCGGAGGTGATCCCTGTGCAACTGCGCAGCATCTACTGGATCTCAGTTTCATCGAAAATAACACAGGTTGCTCTTTCATGGTCTTGTTGACTACTGGATATGATGAACACGTTTGTTCCTTTGACCTGCTCAACTGGATGGCTGACATTTCCAAATTGGCAGGTTCGGATTTCTTACTGGAATCATTGTCCTTTCACCTGGCATCCGGCATCCTGGGTCTAGGTGTTACACTGTGATTGGATACATTTTTACTACACATCTTTTTTTTCCCAATTTGCCCATAGTCCTCATAGGTGACACTAACTACAAATAATTTTAAATGCTTTGGTTCTGCTTATCACCTGATTTCTGTTGTCATTTTGGTGCTACCATTCTGACCAAGGGGAGGGTGTCATATGTCCCGTGCAGGCCCATTGTAGGTCCCAAGCAGGTATTGTGTGCTATAGGCCCCCCAGAGGACAGAGCCCTCAATGTCAGGCATTGATTGACATTGTGTATAATATGTCACTAACCCACTCTAGGCTGATTCTATTGGGTGACTTCAACCTTTGGGATAATGGGGACCTGAATACGGCTCTGAGAGAACTAGTACAAGCATGTGAGAGTCTCAATATGCAACAACTAGTGTTAGAATCTACACACCAAAGAGGCCATATCCTAGATTTAATATTTGCCAACTCCACTGAGGCCAGAGTGGTAGAAGTACTGCCTTTATGTTGGACTGATCACTTCTTAGTCCACTTTCTATTAGTGCTACCTAGAGCAAATAATAAAGGGATTTACCCTGGGAATTTTCGACAGGGAAGAGAATGGCCCAGATTACTAAAAACAAACAAATCCCATTATTAACGGAGAAAAACTTATTTGATTCCAATAAATCAGTGGGAGAAAATCATCTAACCCTTTGTGCTCAAATAAATGAAACATAATGGCATGCCAATGGGTCAAAACATCTCAGAAAAGCTATCTCATCACACTCACCGATTATCGGCCGCCCCCCTGTCATATGGTTAAAAAATCTTCATGACTAATGTCCCCAAGCTCAGTCCAAAGAACGCCCGCGAAAGTGATGACTCTTTAACAAACAAAGTAATTCACTGGATTCACCATATTAGGGGCTGTCGTTCGGTAATACGCGAGGACATTATTAGGGCCCAAAGATGCTCGTTCTCTGCCCAACCATTTGACTACATTGAACTCACACTTTCCACTGCTGATTTGGCAGAGAATCTCCTCGCTCTAGAATATCGAACTTGCCCTCCCCCCACATCATCTATCCAGTTCAGGCGCACACGAACAATCACTGGAGGAGGGTTAGTCGACCACACAGAGCATAGGACATCATTAGAGCGGGGGACAATACTAGAAGAAGTTGACTGACTACAGACTGCCCCTTGTTCATGTACTGATCCATCTAATTCCATCACAAGTACTATGTGTAACCCCCCTAATTCCCTATTCCACCCTGAAGCTCAAAAACCAACAATGTCTACTTCGGGGGAAAGGCCCGAGCGATCACTTAGAAACATCATATAGGATCCATGAAAGAGGAACCTACACCTTATTAGATTCCATCGAGATGCCTGTGCTCCCTATACAGCTGAGCCACCCATCATTGATAAAGGTCAACTCGTATCCTGTTCAGAACCTGAACCCCCGCAATTTAAAAATTATATCATGGAACATAGCTGGGTTAAAAAACAAGCTTTCACTCCCTCACTGGAACGAGCTGATAGAAGGATACGATATCTGTATCTTCCAGGAGACTTGGAGTATGGATTCTTTATATAAATCTGGCTATGTCTGTTTTTGTATACCAGCTACCACCATAGGAAGAGGGCGCCCTCTGGAGGTTTGATTGTTTGGGTAAACATTGCTCTAGGGTGTCGAATTCACATGCATCCAAGTTTAAGTAATGATCTTCTGGGACTTACCATCAAGGGCCCCAGGGGTGGGGACATTATAGTTTTGTTTAACGTTTATATTCGAGGGACCAAGGGTGGCAACCAATCACCTACTGTCATGCTTCTTGAACAAGCCATATCTGGTTGTCTGCCTAGCGCCAAATTCCAGATTGCAGGTGATTTTAATTGTACTTTTGAGCCCCTATGCTATGACGATATGTTGGAACAAGAAAGAGCTGACAACATGTGGTCTGTCCCTCCACTTAATTTACCACCGATTAAAAGGTGGACTAACCTGGCAATCCAGCTCAACGCACTTATGTCTGAATTCGGCCTCAGGGCTGCGAATGGCAGAACTCCTTCAGATACTCAGGGGGTGAACACCTTTAATAGAGTCAGTGGACCCTCACGCATTGACTATATTTTAGTCGATGTGAAATTGTGGGATAATACGACTGATATGTTTGTGGGCACCACGACCGATAGTGACCACAACCCCCTCTGTATGACAATGACTAATCCGTGGGTTCCACTATCTGGCCCCTTGTCACGGAGAGCTCTAGCCTTTACTACTGATGTTATTCCTTCTAATTGTAATAGGTACCTAAAGTGGCACAAGGTTTCCTCACAAGACTCCAACTTAGTGGCCATTCAGGAGGCCTTGGCTAAGCACACAGCTGAGCTCCAGGCTGCGGGCATGGACTTAGCTGTAGTTTCCAATGTCCATTCCCGAACAATAGATCAATTGTCTTCTTATTTCCAAAAGCTGTGTAAGCCTAATAAACCAGGTGCTCCTAAAAAAACCCAGCACCTATGGTACTCTAAAAACTAGCAAGTTTAAAAGACAAGGTTTGAGTTCAGCTATTAAGGCCAAAAATTGCATTATGGTCAAAATGGCAAGGAGGGAATACAAAGCTGCCCTGCACAAAGCAAAGATTGAGTGGGAAGAACAGTATTGGCAGGATATAAAGAGCGCGAGCCTTGGGAAGAATAAGCATTTATTCTGGACATTAGTCAGCAGGGGCAACAATAGGGAATCGGATGTTCTGCCCAACCACATTACAGGCCAAGATTGGCATAATCATTTTGGGAATCTGTATTCCACCACAGAAGATGGACGTCTGGAGGAGCCATGCGGCCCCATAGACGTCCCTCTAGTGGGGAATACTGACAACCCATTTTCGTTACCTGAAATAGAGGCAGCCATCAAGAAGTTAGTCCCTGCTAAAGCCCCAGGTTCAGACGGACTTCCAGGAGACCTCTTTTTGGCAGATCCAAGGGGTTGGTCGCGCTATTTTCAGTTGTTATTCAACGCTCTAGCTGCAGGCTGTCCAGTCCCAGAATCCTGGAAAGGTGCTGTGGTTGTTCCGATTTACAAAAAAAAAGGGGATAGGGAAGATCCTGCGAACTATAGGCCCATAAGCCTAATCGATGTAATGCAGAAGGTGCTAGGCAGAGTCCTCTTACAGAGGATTCAAGCGTGGTGCGAAGAAGAGGATATTCTCTCTCAATACCAGGCCGGCTTTCGGGCGGGCATTGGTACAATTGACCAGGCATTTAGGTTAATGCTCATATACTGGAAAGTTGTGGTTGTGGGAAGGGGCAGTCTTTATCTCGCTTTCATAGATCTAAGGACCTGCCTTCGACCTGGTACCCAGGACAAGACTATGGCATGTCCTTAATGACATGGGTATTCCACCCTTAATCTTAAACCTACTAATCCGCCTCCATGAGGGAAATTACGCCCAGGTGAGATGGGGGGCCCAAGGCCAGTTAACCGAACAGATTCCAGTGGGAAAGGGAGTCCGCCAGGGCTGCGTCATAGCCCCCACCCTGTTCTCCTTGTATGTGAACGGGGTGGTGAGGTACCTACAAGAAGATCCTGCTGACGCCCCAACCCTGGCGGGCGATAAAGTGCCAACACTCCTGTTCGCCGACGACACCTTGTTGGTGTCAAAGACTCCGGCTGGGCTACAAAAGTTAATGAATAGATACCAATCCTTTTGTGACTCCCGAGGCCTGGTCATTAATACTTTAAAGACCAAGCTTATGGCCTTCAACCCCCACAAATCTTTTAGAAACAATCTCACATTAAATGGCGTTATTTTGGAAAGAGTCAACACCTTTGAATATCTTGGCATCCGCCTCTCTGATAAGATGCTTTGGAGGCCTCATATAGCCAAAGTGCTTATTAACCACAAACATGTGGCGGGTGCGCTCATTAAGGAACATCAATCTTCAATTAGTAGACCAGTTGCCCCGGCTCTTGTGGTTTATGATGCCAAGGTATTAAGCTCTGCGCTCTATGGAGCAGAGCTATGGGGGTTCGACAGTGTTGACGAAATCAGTAGATCTGAGCACAGGTTTTTGAGGGACCTGGCGATGCTCCCCCACAACACTCCGCTAACTCCTTTAATGCACAATATGGGTAGGCGGCCATTTAGGGATATCACCAGGTTTCGCCCATTGCTTTTCTGGGCTCGCCTAAGGCGTACTGCAGAGCTTGAAAACTATGCCACAGCCTTAACAGAGGTGATGAATTTAGATGTGGACCACAGGGTCAAGTGGATTTTAAATGTCAAGAAAACAATGATCTCACTTGGACTTAAAGAAGCGTGGGAAAATCAGAAGCCCCCAAGTAAGGTGGAACTTAAACGCCATTACTGGAATTGGATTGACAATCAGGAGTGCAGCAAATCGAACTGGGGGAGATTAACAGAGGAATTCTTTAGCTTTAAGCAAACTAGAAGCCTTGAGCCTTTTCTGGACGTAATCCAGGTCCCACAGGATAGGGCTCTGTATATCCAGTTTAGGTACGGTACTGCTCCCTGTTAATGCCCTAACATCAAAATGGCACTCTGCCAAGATCACATCAAAAAGCTGTCCCTGTTGTGGAGCCCCGGTGGAGTGTGTTGCCCATGTCCTGTTTGCCTGTCCATCTTATAGCAATGCAAGATCGAAATGGTTAAAACCAATTTGCAGAGACATGGGCACCCGCGACCACCGGGTTGCTCTACGCATTTTGAAATCCGATCCACGCACCTTATTTTCTTGTGGAGTCGCCAAGTTTTTGAGCTGTGCTTGGTTAATTAGGCACAAAGCCTTGCGTGGGATGACCAAAGTCTAGGCCAAGATTGTTACTGGAGAAAGAAAAATATTCAGCTATCACAATTCTCCACTTGTTGTGTTACATAGGAACTGCAAATCTCTTACTGCTCTTTTATATTTCTTTTTAGACTGTTGTCCCTTTCTATGAAACAACAATGATGAATTGTGGATACATATTTTTAAATCACTGCTTTTTAGTATAATCAATTCTTACGTGTTGTTTTTTAACAGAATGCTGAAAATGTTGTGCTTGTATATATATTTTATTCATTGTATAACTGTCGGACGATGCTTTTATGATACATTGCTATCGAAATAAAGCTATTGATTGAATAAATGAAACCCTGGATCAAAGAATACCAGTAAAGAGGCTAAAAAAAGAGACAAACCGTCTGCCCCTGGTATAGTGAGGACCTGAGATTACAGCGGAAGGAATGTAAACTGGCAGAAAGAAAATGGAGGAGGCTCTATGCTGAAATAGATTAAAAAAAACTTACAAAACGCAACTGAATATGTATAAGGAAGCAATTGTTAGATCAAAGGCCGAATACTATGCAAAAACCATCCTGCAAGCACCGAATAAGGCTAGAACTATTTTTTTTTTAACAATTCTTTTTTATCAAACAGTTGCTGGTGAATGGTACGGTACAAGAGACCAGGTAGTTTACTTTTCTCAGTATGCATGAATGGAGGGATAAATAGACAGTACACATGTGAGGAACATCACTAAGGAAGAGGATCATCATAATCAACAGTACAAGGTGGCGTACAAATCTCTCCTCTATACAAATTCCACGGATTCCAGACTCGACTCCACTTCCTTGGGCACCCCTTGCCAAATACACCGTCTTTTCCCTAAACATGCACCAATCCAGGTTTCTTTCCCAGGCCTCTAGTGTAGGTGTGTGTGCCGCCCCCCAGAGTTGAGCAATATTTCTCTTTGCCAGCATGAGCCCCAGAGTGACCCATTGTGTCTGAGAAGTGTCCAAGTCTGTTGGCTCCCAGATATTAAGGAGGCATCGTCTAGCCTCGGGACGGAGGGAGATTCTCATTACCTGGTTGATTGTGTCGTGCACCTGACGCCAATACGAGTTGATATGTGTGCATTCCCAAATGATGTGCATAAACGTTCCGATCTGGCCACAGCGTCGCCTGCATTCCCCTGTCTCCGACCACCCCATGTGTATTAATCTAGGGCCCGTTATGTAGATCCTATGGAGGATCTTCAGTTGAACCAGTCGCAAGCGTGCCGGGATAGCCACCTCTTTAGGGGAGGATACTGCTGTTTGCCACTCCTCCTCATCCAGTTCTATCCCATCTTGTGCCCACCTATCTCGCAGTGCCCGGAGGGGGTTTGTCATGTGATTAATTAGTTTCTTGTAAATTAAGGATATCGTTTTGTCAGGGAGATGACCATCTAAGATTCTGTCCTCCAGAGGGGAGACCTCCGGGGATCCGCCCCTTTAGGCCATAAAGACTGAAGTGAGTGTGAGACCTGTAAATAGCGAAAAAATTCGGTATCCGCCAATTTATATTCGCCCTGAAGCATGCTGAAGGGTTTGGGCTCCCCTTTTCCCCAGACATCTTTAATAGCTGAAATCCCAATAAGGTCCCACCTATCGAAGCCCTTTGTCTTCCACAGGTCGCCCAATTTCTCCGAGTCCCAGAGAGGGGTAGCCAATGTGAGTTTGTGCCTCCAGCCAAGAGAATTAGTGGCGGCATGCCAAATTTGCACTGAGTGCTTCGTGGGGCCAGTTAGTTTGAACCGGTTAGGTCGGGAGTATAACGCCCTACCATAAGTGCCCCCGGAAGGAGCCATCTGTCCATGGCATAGCCCGGGTCATCCACTCGGCCGTACGTGCCATGATTAATGGCTGCCAGTTGGGAAGCCCAATAGTATTTCTTGACATCAGGGAGACTGATGCCTCCATCATACCAAGACAACGTTAGTTTGCTCAAGGCGATTCGAGGCCTGCCGTCCCATAATAGGTCTCTTTGCAGGCCCTCCACCTCCCGAAAGTAACGTGCCGGGACTACATCCAAGGTATTTTGTAGGGCATATAAGAATCGCGGCAAGGCCATCATCTTAAACAGAGTAGCTCTGCCCAGGAGTGAGATAGGGAGCGTCTTCCAGTTATTAATATCACTTTTAAGTCTGCGAAGAGGGGGAAGAAGGTTTTGGGCATAGCGGACCGAGGGGTCCAGCGAAATGTATATCCCCAAATATTTGAATCCAACCGAGTTTGTTTGTATTGGACAGTTCCGGGGAGGGACAGGAGGGTCTCCCCTCAAGACAAATAATAGGGATTTTCCCCAATTGATAGAAAGTCCAGAAAATCGGCCGAAAACTGCGAGAATATCCATCACCACTACAAGAGAATTTCTAGGGGAGGCCAAATAAAGTAAAATGTCATCCGCGTATAAGGATATGCGGTCCTCCCATCCGGGGGACCACCGCAGACCCCTTATCCTTGGATCCCAGCGTATCCATGCGGCCAGGGGCTCCAAGGCCAGAGAGAAGAGAAGGGGGACAGGGGGCAGCCCTGTCGAGTTCCCCGACTGAGCAAGAACGAGGCTGACACCTTGTTGTTCACCACCACTTGAGCCAGTGGTTCAGAGTATAAGAGACGCACCCACTGAATGTATTCCGGCCCAAATCCCAGCTTTACCATAACTGCCCATAGGTATGGCCATTCGATAGTGTCGAAGGCCATGGTCGCGTCCAAAGACACAATCACCGCCGGCTCGCAAAGGGTGCCGGCTCTATCTATCACCCCATGCACTCTACGGAGATTCAGAGCTGTGTTTCTATGAGGCATGAACCCGGTTTGATCTGGATGCACCAGGCCTCCGATCACCTTCACCAAGCGGTTGGCTAAGAGCTTGGCTAAAATCTTGGGTTCGGCGTTTAAAAGAGAGATGGGCCTATATGAGGCACATTCCGCCTTATCCTTTCCGTCCTTGTGGATGGTGACAATAGTAGCCATTCGTTGTTCCCGGGGCAACGTTCCCACCTCCCTAGATTCCAGAAACATAGCGTTCAAATATGGGGCTAATTTATCTGCTCTCAACTTGTAGAGCTCAATGGGAAGTCCATTCGGGCCCAAAGCTTTCCCAGAATTCAAGGAACGGATCGCTTGCACGGTTTCATCGGCTGTAAGGGGGCTATCAATATAGTCTCGATCCTCACGGGAGAGGCAGGAAGCTTAATATCCCTCAGCAGCTCCTGAGAGTCCGCTTCAGTGTGGGAGGAGACCGCCGTATAGACCGATTGGAAATGATCAGCGAACCTGTCCGCTATTTCCTGCGGTTCCGTGACCAAAACGCCTCCTTGTACATTGAGCTCTGGGACCAGCCGACTCGCCCATTCCTTCTTGTCCAGCCATGCTATGAGCTTCCCGGCCTTGTCTCCCTGGTCATAAAGCCTGCCCTGCTGCTCTCTACTCAGGGCCCTGGCCCTATCCGAGACCAACGCTTTATAGTCGTGCTGCTTCATACTCAACAAGTGGATCTTCTCCGGCGTAACCCCAGATTCCAGTTCCCTCTCCAGGCTATATATGTCTGTCTCAAGTTCTAGGACCTCCTTTGCTTGTCTCTCTTAGAGCTAGATATCAAAGACAGGGCTTGTCCCCGAATTACTGCCTTGAATGCTTCCCACAAGGTCCTGGAAGAGGGCACCGATCCCACATTGTCGGAAAAATATTCGTCAATAGCTTTGATAAGCTCCTGACGGATCTTGGGGTTACGTAAGTACCAAGGGTTAATTGGGGCCAATCTTCCCACTCCGCCCATACCCACCGACAGGTGAACCCAGACAGGTGAGTGATCAGAGATACCTCTGGCTAAGTGTTTGATGTCGTGTATATATGTCGCCTGCGCAGCTGGCACCAGGCAGTAATCTAAGCGGGAGAGACTGTTGTGTGCCCCAGAGTGGAAGGTGTGTTGCACCTGGCCCGGGTGGTACACTCTCCAGCCATCGACCAGTCCCATCGCCTCAAGGAAATCAGGCAACCATCGGGCAGACGGTACTACCTCTCGAGGGGGATATCTATCTAACGTGCCTGAAACCACTGCATTGAAGTCTCCTCCCAGGACCAGGAGCCCATCCGGAAGGGCGAGCAGGGCTGCGCCCAAATCAGCAAACGTTGTACCCTGTAGGCCTGGGGGAACATAGACAGACATAAAGGCAATGTGCCGGCCCTCCCACATCCCGTAAACACCGACGTATCTGCCTCTATCATCTCCCCATGTGGAGCTAACCGCCAGCGGGAAGTTGTTCCTTGTCATAATACCCACACCCCTGGATCCCGAGGTGAAACCAGAGTGCGCAATCAGTTTATACCCCCTCTGTGCATTGCCTTGCATAGATTCCCAACCAGATGTGTCTCCTGGAGTAAGACCACATCGGGTGAGTGCCTCCTGATGTATTGAAGTACTACACTTCGTTTGATTTTGTCCCCTAACCCGTTAACATTCCAACTCATAATTTTTACATTTTTATCCCCCATCATGCCTGTACTGCAGAATATAGATCCAGCAACTCCGGGCTTGTACTCTTTCCGCAACTCTATTGCAGGTGTATATGTCCATTGCACCAATGAAACAAATAGAACAAAGAACAAAAAAACAAATTGTCCCACCCCAACAACCCCCACCCCGCTGCCCTGCACTCTAGGCTTAGAACTGCCCATCGAAAACTTGCAGAGTGCCTGTCGCCCTAGAAAGAAATTCAGAGAAAGAAAAGAAGGGGGAAAAGTGAGCTCCATGTCCCCACCCCTAACCAGGCCGAGTGTGACACCCCCGGCAGGTAAATGTCAAGAAACATATATGTCATCACCAGTCCCCATAATAAGGCACAGATATACCGCTCACCCCAGCCCATCCCATATCGATAACCCCATTACGTAGTTCAAAGCCGCAGTCCTCAGAGATCTACTTCAGATCGGTGAAATGTCCGCCTGTGTCCCAGTGCTGCGATCCGCCTGGTCCGTCGCTCCGCGATGTTCGATCCACTCTGCCACTGCCTCGGGCTCGTCGAAAAACCATGCCCGTCCCTCTGTCTCCACCCGGAGACGTGCCGGGAACAGCATTGAGTACTTCAGACCCCTCTCTCTCAGGCCACGCTTCACAGTGAGGAAAAACCTCCTTTGCTTTTGTACTCTCTGTGTAAAGTCCGGGAGCTAGAACTATTTTTAACATAGTAAAGGACCTATCTAAGCCGGCTTGTGTAAGTAACAAGATCATAGCTACGCAGAAGCTATGCGATGATCTGGCAATTTATTTTGATGAAAAGATCAATAAAATCATTGACGGCCTTAATCTAAAGAACCAGACTGGGGCGGATGGTGACAACAATCCACCTATGAAGGAGGAGAATGAACTACTAGCATCAACTGTGTTAGAGAAACAGGACGAGAGCTTAGACAGAGACCGTCAGCCTACTCTGGAGTGGTTTCAAACTCCTACGGAGGAAGTGTTTAATAATACAGCTCTGACCGTCTCTTCTGGGTCACCACTGGACCCCCTCCCACAGAGGATGTGGAAGGAATTCAAGTTGGAACTCTTCCCCTGGTTACGTCAAATATGCTGCCAATCTTTGACTAGCGGAGAGGTCCCAGAATGCTGGAAACAGGCAATAGTGACACCGCTACTCAAGAAACCAATACTTGATCCTCTTTGTCCGTCTAGCTATAGACCTATCTCCCTATTAACTTACCCAGTAAATATTCTTGAGCGAGTAGTGAGTAAATCTTTGTCCCACTACTTAGAGGACAATCATCTACTGGATGAGCTGCAATTCGGATTCCGTCCTGAGCACGGAACCGAAACAGCCCTAGTGACTATGTTTGATGATATGAGAATGCGAGCTGACAACGGACAATCGGTCGTTTTTTTGCTGCTAGATATGTCAGCAGCATTCGATACGGTGAACCATAGCATCCTGCTAGAAAGACTCAGAAACACTGGAGTTAAAGGTCAAGCATTAAAATGGCTTCAGTCCTATCTATCGGACAGGACACAGGCAGTGAGTATTCAACCTTTCACATCGCTGAAGACAGTTGTTCAACATGGGGTCCCGCAGGGTTCAGCAATCAGTCCGATTTTATTTAATATTTACCTGCGTCCACTTATTCCCATCATCAAGTCCTTTGGAGTAGAATTAGTCAACTATGCTGATGATACACAGCTTATAGTTTTCGCTGGAAGGGGATCGAACAATCCCCATGGATAAATTTCATAAGTGCATGGAAAGTACCACAAACTGGCTTAGAAACAACTTTCTCCAATTCAACGGAGATAAAACAGAAGTTGTATACTGCACTAACGAGTAAAATAGCCCGTCCCCTCCCTGTTGACTTCCGGCTCACTCCTATAGATACTCCATTAATTCCAGCCAAAACAGTGTGTAATCTGGGGGTGCTGATGGATAATAATCTTCAACTGGACTCACAAGTAAACAAAACAGCTGGCACCTGCTTTTCTCTGATTAGAGCTTTACGAAAGATTCTCCCACTATTGCCAGTCTCTGCCAGAACACAAGTAGTGAGGAGCATTATTCTGAGCAGGTTGGACTATTGTAACTCCTTGTGTCTTGGAGCTCCAAATTCCTTGATACTGAAGTTGCAAAGAATCCAAATAATAGCAGCAAAGCTAACCTTAAACCGGCAGCGCAGGTCCTCTGCATCTCTGGCCTTAAGAAATCTTCATTGGCTGCCGATTCAGCAGAGGATACATTTTAAATCTCTCTGCATTGTCTTTAAGGCAGTACATGGTCTGGGTCCTAGACCACTGCAGAGAAAATTTACGTGGTACACTCCTCTAAGAAACCTCCGTTCGTCAACAGCAAATTTGGTTAACATCACAAAATGTAAAAGAGCTAGGACAGGAGGGAGAGCCTTTAGCTCTGTGGCCTCACGATTGTGGAATGAACTTCCATCTGACATCAGGCAAAGTGAGAATTTAATGCAATTCAGGAAGAAGCTGAAGACTTGGGGGAATATTCACAAGGACTTATCGCCGAGTTATCGCCACCTTAACGCATCAAAAGTGGAGATAGATTTAACGCCCAATTCCCAAGCTGGTGCAAACTGCAGACATCGCCAGTATTCCCGCGATAACTGCCGCAAAATTTACCTCCACGGGTGACACCACCAACTAACCCTAATGAGATGCAGAGTAGGCGTTCCCGTGCAAAAACACACGAAAACACCACTCCACCACATTCACAACAAACTGCCAGATCTGCGATGCGAACCAAAAACAGGCGATAAGCCGCGGTAGCAGCAGGGAATTAACACCTGCCTTTTGCTGGTGTTAAGCAGGACGACTACCTGCAGCATGAAAGGGAGCCCAGCCAAGAGCCACATCTGAAGACCCACAGATGCCATGGAGACAATGATCATGCAGCTCGGAGACCCATCAGGGCCACAACACCCACCGCCACCACCCCCAGGCCCGCCGCCAACCCCAGGACCCGCCCCGCCCCCCCGACCACCACAGAGGCAGCGTACACAAAGACAGCAGACCCACCGTAAAGGCACCAGCCGCACAGACCCAATGCCAGAGGAAGACATTGCCCACTACAGGCCCAAAAAGACAACCATCCCCCGCATACTGAACCACAGCGCCCACCAGCTGACGGTACCAACACAGCGGACAACCAACATCCCTCCGCAGACAAAGCTGCCGGCTGTGCTGCACATGTTGGCCTCAGGTACCTTCCAACCCACAACTGCCAGAGTCGGAGGAGTCTCACAGCCAGCCCTATCCAACTTCATCACACCTGTCCTGTATGCCATCATCAGCCTGGTACCCCAGCACCTCCACTCCACCCACACTGCGCAGGAGCAGTTGGAGACCAAGCAAGGCTTCTATGCCATAGCTGGATTCCCTCACGTGTTGGGGGCAATCGACTGCACACATGTACCCCTCGTGCACCCTGCCGACACTGCACACAACTACCGCAACAGAAAGCACACGCATTCCATCAATGTGCAGGCAATAGTGGACCACCGGGGACTCCTCACCAACAATGTTGTGGCCAACTCCCCAGGCAGTGTGCATGATTCATACATCTCTTGACAGTCCATCATCAACCAGCGCTCCCAGGATGGCACCTATGGAAATGCATTGCTCGTTGGTAAGTACCAAATGAACACACCACACACCTCCACTCCACAGTCATGCAACTCACGACACTGGCAATGGGCCAGCAGCAAAACTACATGCAATATGCCACACAACATGCCCACCGACCAGACACGACAACACGACTCCATTGGGAACTTCGGCTTGCCATGCACACAACCCAGCCACGGCATTGCAACACAGCCACACAATAGCAGAATGTGAGGAGAGGCTTGGAGCAGGCATGTGCGAGAGCGGCAAGTGACTAATGAATGAGAACCAACCCAATGCCAGGTGTGGCGTGGATGTGCCGGACAGACTTCAGTGTGCAAACCACGGAAATGGCCATGTGGACATTAACTGCTGGTGCATGGAGTGTAGTGGCCAGTGGACGCTACCATGTCCCCATAGGCTGTGGGGCAGAACGCGGAAATGTCGCTCGTTACGTCCCCCCCTGTATGCGCGGGCGGAGTGTGTTGGCCCTGCGTACGCCAGGCCTGCGTAGGGGTGTGAATGAAAAGCCGGTCGCACTGGGCGTGGTTCTCATTCAGAATGGCCAACGTGTCTGCCAGGGTGGTGCCTCTCAGCCCGCCACGAGGATGGCGCCTTGTGCGGCAGGGCCTGCGTCCCTGTGCGCCTGCTGCACCCCGGGCCGCTGGTCCCCAGACCCGTCATGCCTGCCCCAGCGCACCAAAGAGGCCCCACCACGTGCCGGTGCAAGCTCCAAGCCCCAGTCCCGTGACCTTTGCAGCCTCCGCAGACCATCGCTGGCCTCCACGACGCTGGCCCACAGTACTCCTTTTTCATTGACATACTCCACCGGCGTACTCTTCGGCCCAGTTGTTGGCCCATGTTGTACTGAGTCATGAGTTTTGAATGGCAGTGACCCCAAGTCTGTGGCAGCGTCCACATCACTAAACTCCATCCGATCAGTGAAGCCAAAGTCTGCATCGCAAGCCTGCGACACGTGGTCCTACTAATCCTGTTCAACACAAGCCGGCGACACTTGGATGAGGGCTCAGGCCTACACTGCGGTCCAGTAGGTCCCACATGTGGAACTGTGTCTTGAGTTCGGAATGGCAGTGACCAAATGTTAATTGCCGCGTTTATATCACTGAACTCCCTTCAATCAGTGTCCCAAACCCTGCATCGCAAGCACACGACACGTGTCTGTGGGCCCGTGCTGACGGCTGCCCCCGGCCTACACTGCGGTCCAGTAGGTCCCACATCCAGCACTTAGTCATGATTCATGAATGGCAGAGTCCATACCAGTGAACGCATGGAGAGGAGTAAGAGGAAGATGCGGTTCAGTCCGGATGAAAGCCGGATCCTCATCACGGAGGTGACCGAACACTAGCAACAACTGACCTGGTGCCACTAACCCTGTTCACCGCAAGTCCGCGTCCCGTGGTGCCACTGACCCTGAACTACGCAGGCCGGTGGGACCATCCAACATAATCCGGTGACACTTGGATGAGGGCCCCTGCTGACCGCTGCCTCAGGCCTACACTGCGGTCCAGTAGGTCCCACATGTGGAACTGTGTGTTGGGTAATTCATGGAGGAGTTCACACCATTGGACACACCTCATTGCAGGCAGCATCCCCTATCTGCACTGGTGCCACTAACTCTGTGCGCAATGAGTCATGGGCACTTTCTGGTTGGAATTTGGTGGCGTCTGAGTCCATGGCCTGGGGTTGTCTGCATCATCATCTGGCTGGGACGGACTTGGTGTTCGACATGTGTCTGTTCCATTCATCTCCACCATGGTGACTGTTTCTGCGTGGTTCTGCCCTCTGCATCATGCCCTGGGGGTACACCTTCCACTGTCCACCGAGACACTCCGCGACAACCCCCTTTGCCATCTACGAAAACCTGCTCTGCTCTCGTGACCCTGCCCCAGTGCACCGCAAGTCAGCGGCCCGTGGCGGTAGGCCCGTGCAGGATGCTGTGCATCCGGGGCCACTAACTCTGTGCAGCTCAAGTCATGGAGCCTTTATGGTTGAATGGTTGTGTCCTTAACGATGTAAACTGTTGTCGTTTTTTGACTGCACCAGGCACTCCATGATGGCTGGTGTACACACACCCCACACACATCCAACACAGGTGTCACTCGACAAGTGAGCCTGCTAATAAACGTGGCCGGGCGCACGTGCCCATAGCCATTCACACCATCTAAGTAAGTGTGTCCATGTGGTCATTATGTCAGCATGATGGGCCCGAACCCTGCAACATCACAGTGTGCTGTCTGCAGCAGACGATACCATGTCACCTCAGCAGTGGCCAAGACCTTGGACATGTAGCTTCGCCCGCCCCCCCCCCTGCACGCACAAGTGGCGTGTGCTGGTCCGGCATACGTCAGGTCAGTGCTGGGGTGTGCTGATTCGGCAGGGGGATCAGGGCGTGGCTCTGGCCTGGCCTTGAGCAGGAAGTGCGGTAAGTGTGTCTCTGTGTTGCAGTGTTGTCGCCACCAGGGCCACAGTAGTCGATGTTGCAATGTAGCATGCACCCTGAGAGCGGGCCCACACGTACGGGGAAATGTAGGAGCGCAAGACCGCTCGGGGTCTTGGCTCATGCATGCCAAGTGTTATGTGTATCAGTCCTGCGGCTGCATAAGTCAGATACCTAGCCTCAATCGCAGTGCAATCACAGCCAGCCATGGACTGTACACCTGTGTCCGCCCTGTCCTGACCATTCGCCTACACTCATGTGGCCGCACACCCTCAACGGCCAGCTTCACGGTGTTGTTGGCATGCCGCTGGACATGCGCAGACAGGCATGACAATGGTGTGCCGTAGGAGTGCACGTAATACAACCGCGCAGCGCACACAAGTGTGGGGGCTCGTGGGAGGGAAGAGCAGCTGTGAGGCAACGTAACACACAGTGAGGCCGCTCATGTGCCACGTACTCGGCATATCATCCATGATTCCCTGGGTCGCAGACATCCCACCCCACCCACGACAGGCCTCTGTGCATCTCCTGTATGCAAGCAGATGGTAAAGTTACTGTAGGGATGAACGGTCCTTTGTCTGAACTATCAGGCGGTAGCACATCTGCAGCTCCGAGCTGGGACTTGCATGTGCCCTGCACCCCCTGACAGATACGATAGCATTTGCTGGCGACTCCCACACTAGGCACTGCCCGACGTGAAACCAACGTGTACACATCCCACACACAGAAGTCCTTGGTCGTAGTTAGCATGCGTGAAATGGCCTTCACACGTACTCCCACCCCACCCCAGGCCTGCACCTGTTGCACACAGACACTGCTCATTGATCCGAGCTGTGCCATTTCATCCACAGGACTGGCGCGGGTCAGCACAGTGCCGCTTTAAGCAGAGCCACTGACGCAATGGCAGACCATCCCGGACACATGCACAACTCCAGTCACGTGGACCGGTACCGTGCACATCTGCTGCATGTACTGGGGGCACTGCCATTGGCAGTGCTGCGGATCAGTTACTGGCTAAGCTTCCACCTTGCCAACGTCACCTGCGGTCAGCCTGTGTTGCATTGTCGCTCGATCATATTCGAGTGGACCATGGATGTCTGCCTCTCCAACGTAACGGTAGCTGACCTGGATTTTGACGTGTGTGTGCGCCCCCTGTTGGCCCACGACCAGGAGTGTCCCCGTGATGCCCGTTTATGGCATGCCTGGATGATTGCCATGCATGCTGGTGACTGGACCTGGGAGATTGCACGAGTCGTCGTGTGCAGTGACCACATTGAGCCACTCCCCTATTGGGCTTTAGTGGCAATTGGGGCCAGGGGTTGGAGTCAGCACATCTGTCCGGGACAGCTGATGGGTTACGTCGCTGACATGTTAGATGTAGTGGACAACGAGCTCATTATGGAAATGTTGGCCTACGCTGCTGCACTCGCGTTCATGGACGAGTGACAACGTACCTGCAGCCACAACTGAATGTGACCCATTGCACGTGTCCCGGCGCCTGGTTGCATGTTGGGGATCTGATCGCATGTCCCAAGATGACAGTGGACATGGCTGCATTAGCCTGGTCTCCGGATACATGCGTGGACAACCAACGCGCATTGGCACTGACTTGTGTGGGTGATGGACTCCCCCGGGGTGGACATGGGCGCTTTCCAACGTTCCTCATTCAGACATGCTGCTGCATTGGTCTGCATGGTGTGGCACTTCTCTTGGCCGTACTGACATGCAATTGTTGATGAAGTTTCCGCACATTCACTTGTCTCCAACTGTGATGAGTGTTGATATGTATGCAAATGTGTGTATCACGGCCTATCTGGGTCCCTGCCATACATGCATTGCTACCCCATCAGGGCTGTGGGTTGGTACTTGTGCATTATCATGTCCCTGTTTCGTGCTTTGCTAGATGCGTATGGCCATTTACCGGCCACAAGCGGGTGCACTTGTGTCCTGTGTTCGGTTGTGCAAATGTTGCTGTTTGTACCACATTGTTTTCGATGTTGGGGTGCTCTGCTTCCTATGTGTGTGTGCTGCATTGTGTGTGAGATGGCCCTTCAGCTCTGATTTGGCTCACCCTTCTCCCTTTCAGGCAGTGTGGTTTTCACTTCTGTGCTTGTTCAGTAGTGTGATATCGCCGAGTTGTGTGACTTGTGCTCTTGGTTGGTGTTGTTACTCTTGGGCATGGTTTGTCTGCAGTTGTGCTGTGCTTAATTGTGCATGTGTACCATTGCGCCCATCTCACCCCGTCCCCCCAGTCCCTGGTCGTTCCTCTCCCTGTTGCTGTTGTGTCTGTTGATTTTGAGCAGTTTCCGGTCCCCGACTCCTGCCACCATCTCCAGACTGATGTGGTGGACACCATTTCCTCCAAGTCATCCAGCTCCTGGTGTGGCACTGGACTCCCACCTCCGGTGTGCATTGCTGCCTTCTGGTTGTTGCCGTGTTTCTGCTTGTTTGTGCGTTTCACATCATTCCAGCTGTTCTGGTTTTCTTCCATTGTCCTCCTCCGCTCTCCGGCTGCATTCACCTTGTCCACGATGGACTGCCATGTACAATGTTTTGTTGCCAATGGGGCTTGTGGGGTTGTGTACAAGCTCCGGCTGCCTCCATTGTGCTTCGCTGTTGTTTTCTGTTTGCCTTGTCTTCCTTTTTCCTGCTATTGTTGTGCTTATTCCCGCCTGCCGTGTGTGTGTCACTGGCCTGGCAAGGCTTATCGCTGCTTTCCTCATCGGGAATGGGCTCATCACATGTTTTTTGGTGTTGGGGTTTGTGTTTTTATCTCCGTCACGGTGGTTGTATTGCGGACATTGGCTGCGTTTTCGGCAAACTATCGCATGGTACCACCGTGTTGTGAATTCCACGTTAACACGGGGTTATTTTCCCGCAATAGACTGCGCTGTGTAAAGTTGCGTTAACATTTTTTGGAGATGTTTAGCGCACGTTCTTGTGAATATCCCCCTTGGTTGTTCCCGAGGGAGGAGTAATACCTAGATGTAATGTCACCGATCCATCCTGTGGTCTCACTCCGGTTCCCTCCCCCCTTAACCTTTAATCTGTATGCCTCATTTTAGGGTGGTCGATCAATTACGCCATATAACAACAAGGTACTCTCTCAGCGCCAGGATACCTATTTGGTGATAGTGCGCTATATAAATCTATTTTACATTACATTGTCGTTTTTCCTATGTTAGCATGAGTACGTTGCAGACTGTCCTCTGTTTTGCGCACATTACTATACAAATGTATTTTGCTTTGTGCCACACTGTACTTTCACACTGAACCTGCTGTTTTCGCATTCTGTTCTTTCCTGGGATTTAGTCTGAACACTGTTGACAAGGTCAAACAACAATGTCCCTTGTTATTCTGTTCTGGTCAAGCCCTAGCACCTAGACAAAACACCCAAATGCAGCTGTTGTTTGGGAAAAAGTACTTTTGTCATATATATATATATATATATATTATCTACTGGCGGTCGCCAGTAGATAGTTATAGTTAGGACCTATTTTCCATAGGAAATCCGCAACATTCTATTTGAAATAACTCTTGCGTCAGTTGACGAATCTTTGTGAAATTTTCAAACTTTATGGCCCGCTCCGGTCCGCTCCTACCCTGAAAGTTTCGGGGTGATTCGTCCAGCGGGGGCCGAGAAAAAGGGGGTCCCAAAATGTGTTTTCCCCATTCATTTTCCCATAGGAAACTTTAGCCACGGTTACAGCCCGAACTGCTGAACGGAATTACACAAAATTTGGCAAAGAGGTAGTTCTTGGTTCAGAAAGAACCCTTTTGTTAAATGGTGTAAATCCGTTCAGTAGTTGCGGAGAAATTAAAAAATAAGAGTCAAAAAATCAATTTCTCATAGGAAACTTTATGCAAGGCTACAGCCTGAACTGCTGAACGGAATTACACCAAATTTGGCAAAGAGGTAGTTCTTGGTTCAGAAAGAACCCTTTTTGTTAAATGGTGTAAATCCGTTCAGTAGTTGCTGAGAAAATCAAAAGTAAAAACACATATATATCTGGGCGGAGCCTAACCACACATGTCATCGTGAGATCTGATTGGCTGTCAGCACTTCATCCTGGAATTGCTGGCAGCCATCTTGGGACCAATATAAATGATAGTACCCCATTGAAATGCATTGTAGTGAATCGAAGATTTTGAGGGTTACCAAAAGGAGAACTATAAAGGGTGATAACAGACTTTAGTTACATTAGAATTCATTTGTTGATGGTACCATACTAATTTCAGGAATTGTGGTGTGTTCTAAGGTGATTTTACCCTGTGAAAAACCTTCTGCTGGGATATCATGAATCATGTTAGAGAGAAAACTATTTTCACATGCTTGTCCCATACAGTTTTGGAAGGTGCTCCAGAAGCTAAAATGAGAGCATATTTTCTGTAAATTCACATTATCTTTCTCAGTCATGTGAGAATGAAGTCTGACGTTCTCAGTAAAACATGTACATCCAACAAGGGCAGAGACTCAGTTGATTCCTTTGTGTTCTACTGCAGCTTCCCAGAGTGTTCTAAAGAACAACTAGAGTGCTAACAGCCTTACTTATGACAAAAGTATGGCACACCGGAAGCCATCTTGATTGGAATAAACTGGTAACACTTAAAACATTTAATTTAAAAAGGAACAAAATGATGGGGTTAATCTTGTCATAGAAATTATGGTTAGTGCTCTGGAAAGAAAAATTAGGACATGTTTCAAGTGTGATCTCAAATATCTTCCTGTTATATTTCAACAGGAGCAGCCTGTCAGTTGATGCCTTTGTGTTCTACTGCAGCTTCCCAGAGTGTTCTAAAGAACAACTAGAGCGCTAACAGTCTTACTTATGACAAAAGTATGGCACACCTGAAGCCATCTTGATTGGAATAAACTGGTAACACTTAAAACATTTAATTTAAAAAGGAACAAAATGATGGGGTTCATTTTGTCATAGAAATTATGGTTAGTGCTGTAGAAAGAAAAATTAGGACATGTTTCAAGTGTGATCTCAAATATCTTCCTGTTATATTTCAACAGGAGCAGCCTGTCAGTTGATGCCTTTGTGTTCTACTGCAGCTTCCCAGGGGGGTCATAAAGAACAACTAGAGCGCTAACATTCTTACTTATGACAAATGTATGGCACACCTGAAGCCATCTTGATTGGAATAAACTGGTAACACTTAAAACATTTAATTTAAAAAGGAACAAAATGAGGGGGTTCATTTTGCCATAGAAATTATGGTTAGTGCTGTAGAAAGAAAAATTAGGACATGTTTTAAGTGAGATCTCAAATATCTTCCTGTTATATTTCAACAGGAGCAGCCTGTCAGTTGATGCCTTTGTGTTCTACTGCAGCTTCCCAGAGTGTTCTAAAGAACAACTAGAGTGCTAACAGCCTTACTTATGACAAAAGTATGGCACACCTGAAGCCATCTTGATTGGAATAAACTGGTAACACTTAAAACATTTAATTTAAAAAGGAACAAAATGAGGGGGTTCATTTTTCCATAGAAATTATGGTTAGTGCTGCAAAAAGAAAATTTAGTGCATGTTTTAAGTGAGATCTCAAATCCTCTTCTATTTCATTAGAAAATTCTGACATGCAGACTGAAACAATCACTTTCAATACCAGCAGTAGACTTCCAGTTAACTCCTTGGTGAGCAGTAGCTTTACTACAGTGATCTAATGAACAACTAGAGTGCTAACATTCTGAATTTATGGCAAATGTGTGACACATCTGAATGCCTTCTTGATGGAATCAAAGTAAAAAACTGAAAGCATTTCCTACTGAGGAGACTGTAGTAAATGAGGAAATTAGGAAACTTCATAACAAATAAGTCTCCCAAGATGGCCACCAGAGAAAAAAGAGCCCAAATGTAGCACAAATATCACCCAGAGGTAGCCCACGTATAGCCCAATGACAGAAGTGTGCAAAACACTTTTTATTTTTTGTTTTTTTGCAGTTTTATATAGTGCAGACTGGTCAGGTATTGGAGTGCTTTACATGAGCATTGGTTACATCACACAAGGACAAATTCATGTTGGTTGACCCCTACACTACCCAATCACCACTGCACTACCCTAAACCCTAAAACACTACCCCCAGCACGACCCCTTCACTACCCAAACACAACTGCACTACCCTAAACTCAAAAACACTACCCCCAGCATGACCCCCTACACTATCCAAACACCACTGCACTACCCTAAACCCTAAATCTACCCCTAAACTACACAAATACCACTGTACTACCCTAAACCCTAAAACACTAGAACCCAGCACGACCCCCTACAGTACACAAACACCACTGCACTACCCTAAACCCTAAAACACTACCCCCTACACTACACAAACACCATTGCACTACCCTAAACCCTAAAACACTATCCCCAGCATGACCCCCTACACTACACAAACACCACTGCACTACCCTAAACCCTAAAACACTACCCCCAGCACGACTCCCTACACTACACAAACACCACTGGACTACCCTAAACCCTAAAACACTACCCCCAGCACGACTCCCTACACTACCTAAACACCACTGCACTACACTAAACCCTAAATCTACCCCCAGCATGACCTCCCACACTACACAAACACCACTGCACTACCCTAAACCCTAAAACACTACCCCCAGCACGAACCCCTACACTACCCAAACACAACTGCACTACCCTAAACCCTAAAACACTAACCCCAGCATGACCCCCTACACTACCCAAACACCACTGCACTACCCTATACCCTAAAACACGACCCCATACACTACACAAACACAACTGCACTACCCTAAAACACTACCCACAGCATGACCCCCTACACTACACAAACACCACTGCACTACCCTAAACCCTAAAACACTACCCCTACACTACACAAACACCACTGCCCTACCCTAAACCCTAAAACACAACCCCCAGCATGACCCCCTACACTACACAAACACCACTGCACTACCCTAAACCACCCTACACTATACAAACACCACTGCATTACTCTAAACCCTAAAACACTACCCCCAGCATGACCCCCTCACAACACAAACACCACTGCACTACCCTAAACCCTAAATCGACCCCCAGCACGACCCCCTACACTACCCAAACACCACTGCCATACCCTAAACCCTAAAACACTACCCCCAGCATGAACCCCTACACTACCCAAACACCACTGCACTACCCTAAACCTTAAAACACTACCCCCAGCACTACCCCCTACACTACACAAACACCACTGCACTACCCTAAACCCTAAAACACTACCCCAGCACTACCCCCTACACTACCCAAACACCACTGCACTAACATAAACCCTAAAATACTACCCCCAGCACAACCCCCTACACTACACAAACACCACTGCACTACCCTAAACCCTAAAACACTACCCCAGCACGACTCCCTACACTACCCAAACACCACTGCACTACCCTAAACCCTAAATCTACCCCCAGCACGACCCCCTACACTACCCAAACACCACTGCACTACCCTAAACCATAAAACACTACCCCCAGCATGACCCCCTACACTACACAAACAGCACTGCACTACCCTAAACCCTAAAACACTACCACCAGCAGGACCCCTACACTACTCAAACACCACTGCACTACCCTAAACCCTAAAACACTAACCCAGCACGACCCCCTACACTACCCATACACCACTGCACTACGCTAAAGCCTAAAACACTACCCCCAGCACAACCCCCTACACTACTGCACTACCCTAAACCCTAAAACACTACCCCCAGCACGACCCCCTACACTACCCAAACACCACTGCACAACCCTAAACCCTAAAACACTAGCCCCAGCACGACCCCCTACACCACCCAAACACCACTGCACTACCCTAAACCCTAGAAAAGAAACCCCCACCCCATGCCCAATCCCCTTACCTCTCACTCCTCGTGGTTCCTCTCTCCTCGTGGTTCCTGCTTCACGTCGTCTCTGAGGGGCGGTGCAAGTCGTTGTGAGGAAACGAACAGCCTCTGTTTCCTTACAACGACATGGATCGTCTACATGTTTTTAGAACGCATGGTCATTTACCATACATACCTTTACAACAAAATTTGTTGTAAAGGCATGCGTGGTAAATGACCATGCGTTCTAAAAAATGCGTAGTAATGACTTCGTGATGTACAACGCATGCGTGGTAATGCATGCGTTGTAATGGTATCGCAAAGTAAAAGGTCGTTGTAACGGCTGTTTACCGATCGAGCTGGCCCCTGTTCTTCAGTGAGACGTTTATTTGATTAATTAGGAGGAAGGAATGTGTTTTTTTACCGAAAAGTGCATTCCCGGCTGTTGTATTGTGAAAGTGTCCGCGTGGCCTGGTTTCACTTCCGGTGAGAGAGTGGAAGAGTCTGTTTGGATCTAAAGGAGTTCTGTTGTTGGACGGGGCCGGCGCGACATGTCATCAGAAAACATAGCTAATGGAAAGCGTCCTCCCTGAAGTGTGGAGCAGTGCCATGAGAGGTCAACGAGTGTGCGTCCCACCCCAGTATGACCGTACCGCGTGACCCATTTGCCACCTCCAGGGTATGGGAGGCAGAAGCGGCATCGCAGGTCCTCTTGAAGACCGTTGTAGCACTAATTCTACATTTTGGTACTAGGGCATTTTAACTTCGTTGTTCCTGCCAGATACAAAGAGAAGATCCTGTGTTATTCAGTGCCCTCGTTACCTTTTTTGTGGGTTGTGGTGCTTGTCACTTCGCTGCCCCGCCGGTGCACACGACTGGGCACCCCACCTCGTGTGCCATCTGCAGGGCCTCTGCCCTCGGATCACTGGTTTCGGTTTCTGGAGTGGCAACATAAACAGTTGCTCCCAAAGGACTAGCCTGAACACTTAGGTGAATATCCCCTGCACCAGCATTCCACGGAAATTCTTTCCTAGCTCTCCCACGTCAACGAGGACGTCATAATAGCACGGCTCCGCTCGCGACACCGCATGACGTCATCGGAGCCATAAGAGAATCTCGTCGGCGTGCTGACGTCAGTTCCACCCATTTTTCCGTGCCACCGAGGCAAACAGGGGACCAAGACATTTTCACATGTATACATAGTATAATAAATATATATATATTCACTGAAAAAACCATAGGTTTCAGGCACGTTATAGTTAGAAATTAGCATTTAAAAAACCTTAGAAATTCACTGAAAAAAACATAGGTTTCAAGCACGTTATAGTTAGAAATTAGCATTTAAAAACCTTAGAAATTCACTGAAAAAACCATAGGTTTCAGGGGCTTTATAGTTAGTTGGACATTTCACTCGTACAAAACCATAGAAATTCCCCCGTTATAGTTAGTTCAGCTAACTATAACTCGCGCGCCCGCAATGCACTGCTGATGACATCACATATTACATCACTCATGACATGGTCAGTGACATCACTCATGACATCACTGATGACATCTCAAATGACATCACTGATGACATCATTGATGACATCATCCAGTGAATGTGTGTTTTTCTGAAAATTAAATATGTTTTATATATGTATATCTCAAGGTCGATGGAAGAATAAATGAGTATATAAGTGTCTAAATGGATGATTTTGTTTTGTAAAATTGATTGTATAACTGACTAAGTGTATCTTAGTGAATACATGGGTTAGTGAGTAATGTTTAAATATGAAAATATCTGTATCAGTCTCTCACTTTGTGTATAAGTGGCTGCATGGGTTGGTGAGTAGCTACATGAGTGTCTAAATGGGTTATTAGTTGGTTTTTTGAGTATCAGTATGAGTGTCTGTATGGTTCGGTGGGGGTATTACTTAGTGCATAGATGCATGAATGAGTGACTCACTGTTTGTATGTGTTGAAGACAGCATGTGTGCAGGACTGTATAGGTGGATGAGTATGTGTATGGGTGTGTTAGTGAGTGAATGACTGTCTCAATAGTGTCTTTATGAGTAACTACATATGTTTTAAACTAGTATATGTGAGTATTGGTGTATATAAGTGAGTATATGTGAGAGTGAGAGATTGGAAGAGTTCCTGTACAAATAAGTAGGTGTTTCTATAAGTGATTGTTTAAGAGAGTAAGTATGTGTAAGTTTCTGTAGAAGTAAGTGTGGTAGTGTGTGTATAACTGTATATGCAAGTAAATGGATGTTTGATACTTTGTTTGCATGTGTGACTATGTGTGTGAGTAACTCTATGGATGAGTGGCGGTGTGTAACAGGATTTATAGGTGTATGAGTACATATGATGAGTGAGTACATGTATGAGTGACTGTATAGGGACTGTTGGTGAATGAGTGGATGTGTGTGTAGATCTTGGAATTACTGAATAGGTGTGTTGTAACTAGTATTGGTATGTCCATTGTTTTGAAAATGTTAGTTTGTATTTTTGAGTGTGTGTATCAAAGGTTATATTAGGGTGAGAGGAGGTCTGCCACTCTATCACAAGGATGATGTCATCAGTGATGTCATCAGTGATGTCATTTGAGATGTCATCAGTGATGTCATGAGTGATGTCACTGACCATGTCATGAGTGATGTAATATGTGACGTCATCAGCAGTGCATTGCGGGTGCAGCGAGTTATAGTTAGCTGAACTAACTATAACGGGGGAATTTCTATGGTTTTGTACGAGTGAAATGTCCAACTAACTATAACGCCCCTGAAACCTATCCTTTTTTCAGGGAATATATATATATATATATATATATATATATATATACAGTTAGGTAAAAAACACACACTTGGAGAGGGATCTTTCCAGGGAAGAGATTGTGACAGCACCTGAGATGTAGAACTTTCATCTGTGCATACTAAGGTACGGGGTCTGCTGCTAACACCCAGAGATCTTCTGAAATATAATTACCCTGCTTCTGTAGAAGGGGAAGGGGGTTAGGCTACCATGCCTTATATAATGACAGCTCCTTTTATGATTTATGGACTACTTACTTTGCTGACTGTATTTGTGTTAGGCATTTTCTTACTTATTGTGGCACATATACTGCATACTAGAGCACAATAGTTAGAATAAACATTTTACACTTTCCTCATGTCTTCTTCAGAACTTATTGTGGACTAGTACGAGTGTAAGAGCGAAAGGGTATCCTGCAACCGCAATTCCTGAGAGGGTCGTGAGTGTGGTGTTCTGGAGTGTCTAATCACTTGTTCCTCTGTGAGTGAGTATGAGGGCAAGTGAGACACTATAGCTAGTTGGTCCCGGACTTATGGGTACTCAGGTGGTAGGATGACTCAATCCCTGCCTACTAGAGTTATATGATCCCAAGCAAAGTTCTGTACTTCCGTTGAATCCCTGCAACAAAAGTAGGTGGGGGTAGGCAGCAAGGTCATTTAGGAGGCAGTCGGCAAAAGGGGTTTGGCAGCCACTGGAGACGTTCACCCACAGGATGTGGAGCAGACACAGGCTGAGGGCAATAGACGGTCACACCAAAGGGGTCCCTAAGGGCCTTGTGGCACCATCCCAGTTCTGCGAAGCACAGGGGTCATGCATCCTCTTGACCCACTTTGGATCGTTGTCTGCAGCGTTCCTTCAACCCAGTCAGCCACTCTCACGACCCAGGCCCCAGCCGAGCAATACTACCTGGCAACACGTTTCGTCAGGGAAGGCAGGGTAAGGAGAGGGCAGATGGTCCGCCGTGCTGAGGGTCTAAGTAAGGGAACAGTAGATGAATGGGGAATGAAGTGGGGGGGTCTCTCGGAAGGAGGAGGCACCCCATGAGGTGCACGTTGATCAGATTTACATCCAGGCAATACGGGCACAACATCGGTTGCATGATGATACAGGTCGTACCACCCATGTCATCATAATGAAGAGTTGCAGAACCTGAACCTCCTTGGAAATGAGGCACAACGTCTAGCGCACATCCATTTGACAGCTCCCATCACACCCAGCAAAGATTTGTAAATTCCGTACCATCCCTGGAAATGAGGCACAACATCTGGTGCACATCGATATTACCCACCCCAGACAGCTCTAGTCACACACACAGGCACAAGTTCAGCAATGCCTTATGAGGTAGAATGAAGCACTACTACGGTTATGTCTCCACCTCCGAGGGTCACAACCTGTGAATTGGACACTGCCCCCAATAACATGCAGTCAGCGTGTCACACAAGAGAGATGCTGCATGATCAACGAAGCGAGCCACACTGGGTCTGGCAACCTTTGAATCCGCTCAACACCAGCTAGACACTTATGCATGCCAAGGTCTACATGATGTGGGGGCTACATGCCTTAAATGCAGGCCAGATTTCAGGGTTCTGCACAAGGCAATCCGGTCTCCAGGCACTAAAGTTAGTTCCACACCCACGTCGTGCTACCAGTTGGAATCCAGCAGATGATGTGGGCACTTGAGAAGGCACCGCACTTCAGGTGTCACAGGTAGATGGTGTGGGTCCCTCTTACGAGATCTTTTATGTCCCTAAGACCTCTGAAAGAACAGGGGACCAGCTTAACAAACCCTTGGAAAGCACACTTCAGGGTGCCACACAGCAGCAGGTAGTCCGCCCAGGCCAGCTGCTATTCAAGAAGGGCATGTGGTCCATTTCAATGGCAGTAATCCTCCTTGTGCACAACAGAGTCCGCTGGCAATGTGCACCACATAGTTCCAGGTTCTCCCGGCCCACGTCCCCACAAGCGTATCTCACCCCGTGCTGAAGTATGGTACAATTAGTAATACTGGAGTGTGCCTTTGAGGTTAGGGGTGGCTCAAAGGGTCTTCTTTGAACCACAGATGTATCCCCTAAATTTCAGTCCTGTCTGCCATAAGGTGGTGGAATGCAGTTCTTTATCTTTAGTACGGCCATGATCTGGCTCCAGATGCCAAGTTTTAAAACCTCTTCCTCCAATCTCTCCAGCCGGCCTGCAAATGGCAGAGGTCTGTCAGTTGCATGCCCAGTGTTTTATAGCTGTCGCTGGGGAATGGCCAGATGTTCTCCCCCAACCTCCATTGTGGACTGGAATTAAGCACCAAGGCACACAAGAGTTTAGAACACAGAAATGCCTACTTTCTAGTAGTGGCATTTCTGTGTGAATTATGACAAAGCCACCTTTACTACTGGTAAGGTGCAAATCCAATGATAGGAAACATCATGAGGCTGCTCCAGTGCAATCCAGTATTGCAGCCTGAAGTGATTTCAACCATTTACCCATGTTAGCCTATGGGATAAGCAAACCTCATAGGCAGTGAAAATACGCAGGGGTATTCCTTACTGCCTGGGCAGGGAACGCACATGTGTACCTGCCCTGCCTTTCACCTACCATTCACTTCACCCCCTAAGATATACCCTCGGGGTACTCGGATGGAAGGAAAAGACCCTCCCAGGATGGCTAATGACTTAAACTGACCAGTCTGAATAAACGTGCAACTGAACACATCAGTCTGTAATGGAAGGCTGGATACGTATTTGAGAGCGTCATCGGTGCCAGGCGCACACCAGCCTGCAATGGAGGCCAGACACGTATTCAGGAACACCATCAGTGCAAAGCGCATACCTCCCTGCAATGGCAGGCTGGACACGTATTTAGGAGCACAATTGTGCAAGTGCACACACCAGACTTCAATGGCAGGCCTGACACATATTTATGAGCACCATTGGTGCTAGTGTGCACACCTGTGTGCAATAGCAGGCTGGACACAGATTTAAGAGCACCATCAGTGCAAAGTGCACACCAGCCTGCAATGGCAGGCCAGACAAGGACTTAGAAGCCTCATTGGTGCAAGTGAGCACAAAGGCTGGACCCATGCTTATCACACCCTCTGTGCAGAGCGCACGTGAGCCTGCTTTGGCAGCCTGGACACACATTCAAAAACACCATTGGTGCCAGTCCGTACACCAGCCTACACTGGCAGGCTTGACCCAAGTCTTATAATATACTAGGTGCGAATGTGCACCCACCAACCAGACATAGCAGACCTGACCGACACTTTAGAAACCTCAGATGAGCATGACTTCCTAAGATGTGTAGGAAGGGCGTTCACACTTTCACACTGCACTTACAAAGGCAAAGTGCCCCAGGCCCTAAGGCCTTAACAAGACAATCAGCGACACCCAGGAAATGTCCCAGAGGGAGAGCCAACCCCCTAGGTAGGGGAAAACCACATGGGGGGTTCATCCCTACCTGGGCAGTGCACACGCAGATGTGCTTACTCGGCCACTCACCTACCCCGGTTTGGTGGTAGTGAAGGACCCCCTCAGGTCAGGCTACGGAGTGATACCAGCCAACCTGAGTTTGAGACAATTTCGACAAGCTATTCAGGTGGGTGGCACAATCAGTGCTGTAACCCCCTTTTAGCCAGTGTCGCACCCGCCTTTGGTATGTGGTATACCTTCTTGCAGGGCACTCACAGGTATGACTCCTAACCCAATCTAGTAAGCACCCTATCCTGACATGTGCATGAAGATTGCATGCACTTTCCCGCTACAGTACAGAGGGAAAGTGCCCAGAGTCATAAGGTCAGGAAAAGAGAGTTGGCAAAAGACAGGAGGACAAAAAGTTTTAGGGCAATCCCTCTAAGAAGGGCCATGTCCAACAGTTCCAGACACTTGCATATACATTGCCTTTCCCATTGTTGTATAGAACGTTTTTTTGCCCTGTCTATAACGTTTAATCCCTACATCTTCTTATTCATATGATACAATTTTATTGAATCATAAGCTAAACAATCAAAATATGAAGTTTAATTATTAAACGTTACTTTAAAAATTAACAAGAGGAAATGTGCTCTGACATTTTATTTTAATAGTTCTATGGTAAAAATACTTCAATTTATTTTACATTTAATTTTACACCAAAATGTAATATATATTTTTAAATGTATAAACTTTACTCACTTCCCTCCTCTTTCCAAAAGGAGATCTCCACCGCAGTGCAGAAATCTCTACCACAGTGGTAGAGATTTCCTACAAGGTGCCAGAGATCTCCACCTTTGTGTGAAAAGCAACAAGAAGTAATTTTACACTTGTAAATTTGGCTCTGCCCAATGGTTTCAAGGGGGTGGAGAGGTGTAAGTCTACATTTTGGAGTAATTTTATACTCGGAAACAATGAATAGCTAAAAGTAGTACATTTATTCCAAAGTGTATGAGTACATTTACACTTGTAGATTTACTCATATGTAAGTTTATCTCTGTGTATCACCCCGTATGTTTCTTAGCTGTCAAATTAGGGATGAGACCAAAAATATGTTCTGTATATGCCCTGTTCATTCTGTATATATTCCGCTGATGCATTATCTTTGTTGCAAAGCTACAGTAGTGCCTAAGGCAATATAAACCTGAAACCTGATTATGCAATTGGAAGATCGGCTAGCTCACACGTCTCTCAGTTTTGGAAAACTTTTTATGGAAGGAGTGTACAGTTATGTTGATCCAAAACAGTATGTACAATGGATTGTCAGGTACTCCATGGTTTCAAATTGAAGCTGTTAAATGAATAAGAAGGTTTCAATGGCCATGATAGTTACACAAAATGTAGTGCACTCATTTTTAAAATACAATCTGAGATCTTAACCATCACATTAACTTGCAATTCATAATCCATAATCAACACAAGGGCAAGGATTATTAACACCAAAGATTACACTATTTTTGTGGGCCACCTTCCTAGGTAATTGATTTGTAGGCCTTTGGAAACTTTCCATTACGCTTGTTTAATTTGCCCTAAATCTTGCAATTTTGTTTTAGAAATATGTGAAATGTCAGTAATTATATCAGTGCAAACTGTGGCTAAATTATTTGCTGCAGAGAAATCTTGCAGGAGACAAGTTTGATCGGAAAAAGTGTGCTAGAGGCATTTTCTTCACGAGCGGATCATCCCTTTGCAGCTCTTTGGAGTGACTAAAACGCCCTCATCCTCAATCGAGATACCAGAAAGTGCATTTAACATGCTGTATGAGTAATTTCACTTAATTGCCCTGCCATTTTGAGTGACTTATGGAAAAGTACGTAACTTCTCACACCCTTACACATTTACAGGTTGTACAGCCAATTTGGTGCTGTTGGTGCCATAGCTGGCTAATTAGCTTATCCTTGCCCTGCAACTCACCCAATCTAACATTTTTTTCGAGAGGGAGACACAATATATTAAATATTGAAACACTGTAAATGTACAAACGGCAGCATCTTTTAAATTGTTCCGTATCCTCGAACTGATCCTGGTCTGTAAATTATTACTGCAATCACAGTTCTAAATGTAATTTCCTTAGCCCATTCCTCAGTGACGATATGCACATTTTTATGGCCTTGAAACAAAATGCAAGCATATGCTTCCCTCCATGTGATATTCATTTGCTGAACATTTCTTTCATGTCCAACTTTCCTACGGATGTCACGTCAACTAGGCAACAGGACGCAAATAATCATTTCTGAGGATTTGAAGAACATGATTGCCTGTGATGTGCTGGGACTGAGAAGCTAAACAGGAAGCAATCAACAAACTAAAATTGCATGTCAGAAATTTAACTTTGCTTGTTTCAATATTTACATTCCAATTTCCCCCTTAATTATATCTCTAGACAGCTTCACTAAGAACGAAGAATGCCCTATCACGCATGCCTTCCTGGGAGGATGCAAAGCAGAGCTCACCGTCCAGCAAAAGGAACTGTGTTTTTGTTCACCGCAGAGCACCAGTCCTGTACCAGTTTTTCCTACATTAATATATCTTTTAGACTCGTAAACACATCATGATATAGGAAGTGCAGTGGTGTCTCACATTTAGACGAAGAGGCCGCAGGAAAAAAACGAAATCGTTTCGTTGAAACCCCAATGGCCGAAAGCGCCAAACATCAATCAAAATAATGGGCTACTTATCGAAATGACATTACTGTCAGGGGTATCTAATAGCTCCTCGTTATCTACTTTCGGCATTTGTTGAGTAACTTTCTTATATGTACTTCCTCCATCAATGATAACTGAGCAGCTGTTAAGTTGTTTTTCTGTAAAGTTTTTTTTATTGTTTTAATCACAACATCCTACTCGACACACTGAATGAAAGGCTGACAATGCTGAGATGGATTTCCTCATACCCGGAGAGCTGAGCCCAACAAAGGGGCATATTCACAAGGAGCTATCGCTGAATTAACGGCACTTTATCGCAGCCAAAGTTGTGATAAATTTACCCCCCCATTCACAAGCCGGTGTAAACAGCCCACAGCACCAGTTTACCCGCGATAGCAGCCGCAAAAAACATCGCCACAGAGGACCCCAGCAAATATCGCTAATGAGATGCAGAGTAGGCATTCCCGTGACAAAAGCCGAGACAACAGCACACCTCAACATTCACAACGACCAGCCACATCCGCGATAAAACCACAAAACAGGCGATAAGGCGCGTTAGCACCAGGAAATCTACACCTGCTCTGATCTGGTGTAAAGTCGGACGGCAGCCGGCACCACAAAAGGGAGCACAGCCCAGGGCCACATCCGAAGGGCAACAGATGCCATGGAGTCACCCATCATGCGGCCCGGACACCCAAGAGGGCCACAACACCCACCGCCACCACCCCCAGGACCACCCCTCCCTGGCACCCCCCCCGACCAAAGACATGCCACATCAGCCACACCGAAACATGTACAAAATATTCCGCTTGATGCCGCACAATCACAACTGGTGACATGGATGTGTCGTCACAGAAATGACCAGCACACATTCACTTTCGAAGCAACAAATGAAACTTTATTAAAATGAACAACGAAATGAAATGAAGACACATGGCCGCTCCCCTCCGGACAATACGTAGGTCACAGCCTGTAAGACAAAAAACATGATGAGAAGGTGTGTCCTGCGCACATCAGAGGACAGAGAGAGAGCGAAGGAGAGAGAGAGGAAGAGAGGGAGGGAGAGAGAGAGGAAGAGAGGGAGAGAGAGAGAGAGCGAAGAGGAGAGAGAGAGGAAGAGAGGGAGGGAGAGAGAGAGGAAGAGAGGGAGAGAGAGAGAAGAGGAGAGAGAGAGGAAGAGAGGGAGAGAGAGAGAGAGAGTGCCCCCCCCTGCGCACCCAGGCCACACTGCTCACCTGCTGCCACCGGTGTGTCTCCAACCACGTGCCGGTATGTAGGGCAGTTCACCAGGTCACACATCTGATTCAGAGCTGTCAGCTGAAACAGAGCCCAGATACATGACTGGCACAGTACACACACTTGCACAAGACAACATCGCCTGCCCGCCCATGCACACCCAGGCAGAGGCACCCCCAACCTCTCCCGCCGCCCATCGGAGCATGCCCGCCCATACACACCCAGGCCTCAATGCTCACCTTCCGCCACCGGCGCGTAGACAGGAGGTCCCACCACGTGCCGCTGCAAGCCACAAGCCCGGGGCCCGCGGACATGGCACCCTCCACATCATGCAGCCCCGCTCCGCAGGCCACCAGGTCTCACGATTGGTGCTGGGTCTTGATCACTCCATGGTAGAGGACATACCAGTGTACCCGGCACCATCGCAGGCTGCACACCTGCTCAGCCCAATGGGTGCCACCAACTCGGGGATCCCGGAAGCGACGCCATGTGGCAATAGGCTCTCGCTGCCCGCTGGCTCTGGCCTACACTCCGGTCCAGCAGGGCACACAAAACCTGAGCTGTCCGGACCGCCGGGACGGGGCATCATCGCAGGCTGCACACCTGCTCAGCAGCTCAAGGTGCCACTGACACAGTGCACCCCAAGTCACCGTCCCGTGGCGGGGTGCCTCTGCCATCCGCAAGGCCCCGGGTGCCACTAACCCTGTGCAACCCCAGTCTGCGCCATGTGGTGGTAGGCCGTGCCTTCCGCAAGGCCTCGGATGCCACTAACCCTGTGCGCAACAACTCATGGGCCCTACATGAGTGAGAACCGTGGAGCGGCCGTCATCCAGTCACCACCGGAAGAGGGGAATGTGATATCGTCGGCCCCTTATGTTGGCGGAGTCACATGGCCTGTGACGCCTGTGCCGGATGGGTGTGGTGTGTGTGAAAACCTGCCCTCAGGGAGTGGCTGTGACATGCTGACAACTAGACCAGTGACCTGCACACCACCAGCGAGTACGGCTGCGACGGGTAGCAATGAGGACCCCCCTCGGGGCGTTAGCGGAGTGGTCTGGCCTGCCGTACGCCCGACCAGCGCAGGGCTTGCAACAATGACTTGTGGGCTCTGGGCGTGGTCCAGTCCATGTCCGGACAAGGAAGTGACTGATGCTTGTGTCCCAGTTGTAGTGTTCACGGAACCCGGGACACAAGATGCAATGTTGCACCCTCTGACTGGCATCCCACAGGATGGACATCATTGACCCAAGGGAAGGCACTGTCCCCACATTCATCCACACATCCATACATGAATGACGTAAGACATTACACAGTAGTGTGTCACTGGATGTTTATTTGCACATCCAGTGCAGTCATGCAGCTGGCGCGGTACAGGGCAATGCCGAGCACACCACACAATATGGGCCCGTGGAGGGCCAGCCAGTGTCCATCCAGGGATGAGCTGTACTGCGGAAGAGGAAGGGTACAGTCCGCAGTCTGTCCGCCGTGTCATTAGTCGTCAAACAGGATGTGGCAGTCCATGTCGCTGTCCGAGATGAGTGCATCGGAGTGTATCGGGGGTCTATGGTAGGTCTTGAGGCAATGTGCGGCACCAAGCAGTAACAGGCAAAGTGGCGGAAATGGATGCTAGTGCCTGGCCCTCCTGACCACAGTCCCATCCACGTCCTCGTCCCCGGGTGTGTGCCCTGCCCCACCTGTGGGTGTTGCAGTACCGGCTGCGGCACTGTGTGCCACTGACACATCAGGGGCCAGAGGAGGATTGTCAGCCGCTCTGTGTGGCAGTGACACATTAGGTGCTGGAGTGGATATGCCTGCCGCACTGGGAGGCACTGACACACCAGGGGGCGGAGATGTGGATGGTGTGGGGGCAGCAGCATTCATCATCGCCACACCTTGTGGCAGCAATGCCATGATGAGGACATGCAGGGCACGGTGGATCCTAGCTACATTTCGCTGATGTGCAGCGGCGGCTGCCATCCTTTCCGCCTCCATCCGCACCATGTCCTCCATGAGCCTCCGCATGTGTGCCAGCTCACGGCTGGCATCGCTAGGGCCACTCTGAGCGGACAGGTATTCTTCCCTCCGCGTCATGACTCCAGAGATGTCAGTCAGGGCTCGCTGGAGCCCATGGGGCGGACATAGACACCCAAGGATGGTGTCCAGTTTGGTAGCCATGAGCTCGAACCCCACCCGCACCTGCTCGGCCTTCTCCCTCTGGCCCTCCATCACACGGCGTTGGAAGGCCATTTTTTGTTTCTGGAGGACTTGGAAGGGTGCTGGGGCTGTGGGTGCCTCCTGCTGGGTGGTTTGGGTGGTGGGTGGGGTCTCATGGATGTAGCTGGGCTGCCCTGATCCTGGAGTTGCGGATGAGGTCAATGAGGTCTTGGATGGTTTGGGTGTCGATGCTGGTGTTGTCCTCCTCCTCGTCATCAGTGAAGAGTGGCTGTGACTGCTCTGCAGGACGTGTTGACGATGCCCCTGCGATGTGAAGGGGAGATGGTGTATTACAATGTGTCCACATGTATGTAGCCGCATGGTACAGGTTGACATTCAGACAGCATGGCATTGTACATTGTGACAGTCTGTGGGTCTGGGCGAGGACCCAGAGTGATTGTGGGTGTGAACTGTGCCCTGCTTGCTTGTGCATGTGTGCCATTGTGACCATCTCTCCCCATCCCCCCAGTACCTGGTGGTCACTCACCCTGTTGCGGTTGTGTTGTGTCCTGTCGAGCAGTGTCCGGTCCCCCGACTCCGGCCACAGTATCCATACTGATGACTGTCGACACCAGCTCCTCCATGTCATCCAGCTCCAGCTGTGGCGCTGGACCCCCACCTCTGGTCTGCGTTGCTGCCTTCAGGTTGGCGGAGAGTTTCTCCTTGGTCTTCCGCTTGATGTCATTCCATCGCCTCTTGACCTCGTCCATTGTCCGCTTGTGCTCTCCGACGGCATTCACCTTGTCGACGATGTCCCGCCATATTCCAGTTTTGGTGCCCAATGACACGTTGGAGGTGACGAAGAGTTGTTGATGGTGTTCCATCACCTCCGTGACTATGATCCTGTTCGCCTGCGGACTGAACTTGGTCTTCCTCATCTTCTTGTCCTTGCCCTTCCCTGTCCCCGAGGTCCCAGGCTGGTCGTCCTGGGTGCTTGTGGGGTTATGCTCGTCCTCTGCACCTGCTCCGGCTGCCTCCATGGTGCTTGTATGTTGGTCAGTTTATGTGTGGGTGTTTTTTCTACTTTTATGGACCTTTGTGATGCCTGCCAGGTGTGTGTTGCAGGCCTGGCGCTGCTTGTCGCTGTTTACTCATCGCGCTTTGGCCCATCGCGTGTTTTTTGGTGGTGTGGTTTGTGTTTTTATCTCCATCGTGGTGGTTGTATCGCGGACATTGTCCGCGGTTTCGGCAGACTATTGCATGGTACCGCCTTGTTGTGAATTCCACGTTGACACGGGGTTATTTTCCCGCGATAGGCTGCGATATTGAAAGTTGCGTTACGCTACTCTTGCGGTAATTATCACGCGTTCTTGTGAATATACCCCAAAGAATTTGAGCATAACCCTATCAGTCTCTTCACCCCGAAGCCAAGTTGTTCTATGGGGCTGATTTCGTTAGCCGACCCTCTTTAACATGTACTTGGGACTTCTGACCATACTTCTAAAGCACTCGAACATTTTGCATTGCCTTAATGCAGAGAATGTAAAGTTACCCTTAAAAGTCACTTCCGAAGAGGACATACTTTTTATATAGCAAGCCATTAAGGGCATCCAATCCTGGCTATCTTTTCACCTGTTGAATTTAAAACCTGTAAAGGCTGAATTCCTTTTTCTTTTCCTATTCTATCCTAGAAGCTCGACTCCTGTTCAATCACGGCTCGTCTCTCCTAATATAAGATCAGGGGAAAAGCCTCAGCACCAGTACTACACTTTGCATTTTCAACTCTGGCAAAAGCTCTTCGGGGGCATAACCTCCAACCACTGGTGGCAGTAATATAGGCAAGCAGGAGCGTCCAGTGCAGGTAAGAGTAGTGGGGTGGGGTGGGGAGGGAGTTGATAGATGAGAATGAGGGAAAATTACATAAAAAAAGAAAAACACTTACCTTGCGCTCGTCACTGCGATGCGGTGAGCGCAAGGTAGGTAAGTGTTTTTTTATTTATTTAATTTTCCCTCACCGCTCTTACCTGCAAGGGCCGCTCCAGAAGGCAAGATTGATACCATCCCTTTCATATGAAGGCAAAATGATGGTGGGCGCAGATGCCAGTTTGTTAGATCAAATCATAAGAAAAACCTATAAGAAAGTGTTCTGGCTGCCAAGATCAGCATCACCTGCCCAAGTCAGGCCTGAGTTTGCACTGACCATATAGGATTTAGCTAGGTTTAGTGCATTTGTCAAACGCTGCCACAAGTTAAGAACTGCTGCAAAAGGCTCGCTAGCCAGTCTGGCCTGGTCTGAAAATAATCTCCAAAGAGGAAAGGGTGTCTACAAGAAATACCTTGATGATAGCACAAAAAAGCTAGGGACGGGTGAACTATGATCTTAGGATACAAGTGCCCAGGTATTCATAGGGTGGTAAATAAAAGCATAAAACTGTAGAGCTGGATAGAGGACAAAGGAACAGTTGCCAAACGCTTGCATGGGTGGCTAGAGCTGAACTCCTACACAATCAAAAAGCATCCAGTCTTTTGGAAGTCACCAACTCTCTGAAGATTAAACAGAACTTTTTATTAATGATGGTGAGAGAGATCCCCACAGTGGACCTTTTACCAAACTGGCAGGAAACAGAACAACAGGAGGATATGGAATGTCGCCTGTGCCATCAGTCAAAGGAATTGCTGCTCCATATCCTATGCATTTGCCCTTGTCTAGACCACCCACGGAGGACCCTGCTAAGGAAGGAGTTTAAGACATTGGGGATCAGGTTGTGCAGATCGGCAGTAATAGAATCGCTTGATCCACAGAACACAATACTCAACATCCGACTGGTGCAATTCCTGGATATTTTTAAGGACTTTGTTAAAGTGAATACTGTTGCACAGTTTGGGGATAAAGCTGCTAGCTAAGTTAGGCCACCTGAAGGGCCTATGAAATTGATGGGTTGCTAGGGAGCTTCAAGTAACAACCAACCCCTATCCTGTCTTACTGCTTTAGGGGCTGTTAGTCGAGTATGGTCCACTGAAGGGCTCATGAACGGCTCATAGAAATGACAGGCTGCTAGGGGCTATGAGCACCATCTAGCCCCTATCCGGACTTACTCTTTAGGGGCACTTATTAAAATCTAAATTGTAAAGACAATTGGGTCTTTTAGGATTTTATATACTAGGGGTCGTGGCTACTATGGTCCCATAGGGAAGGAGACCTCTGTACAATTGAATAGGAGTTAGCTGAATGGGTTGTGGCAATTTAGTAAATGGGCATGTTATCCTGCCAAATCTAAACTGGATCGCTGGGGAGGGGAGAACATCACCCCAAGAAGTTTCTAATTTCCACCTTGCTGCTTGAGCACCACTTGCACTTTAGTTACCATATAAGCACCATGGCACTTTATGTGCTCGTTTGAGCAGCCAGCTCACTCATTACAACGCTTTTGGTTTGCACCCAGAACTTTATGCGACCCTAGGATGTTTTTTGCCCCCGCAGTGCTGTACGGATTCCAGATATCCTAAAAGATATATATATATAAATAAATATATATAAATATAAGAAAACAAGGATGATTAGTGCTCGCCATGAGATTTATGTCCTAGTGATAAGAGTCCACACATGGAGGTAGAATGTACCTTATCCTCTGCAGATTAACTGCAACAGTAGATGGAGATCTGAGGATTGCATACTGACACATGTTGAGTTACATGTAGATTGCTGCATGTAGGGCATGTTGACAGATGGGATTTGCCCATTCAGGGCGAGAGAATCTAGATGGGACTGCACTGTTGTTTCATTTATTGCAATGTAATGATATATGCATGCTTTAAGATGGCCGACACTGACGGACAGAGGGATGTCCGGTGTCCTTCGTTGATGTTAATGACCATTTGTGTATGTATACTTGTTGTTTTTCGACGCGCGCCATTATTGACAAAAGCAGTAGCTGAAACGCATCTTATCGTACTAAAACCCAATAAACAACTGGGTATATTGCTCCTGTGAGTGCTGGTGATTCTTTACCCTGCAGCAGCGATATAACAGCGCGATTCTCGTCTTCGTGCAAGAAGCACCCGACCGTGAGTGAAGGGATACAGACGAGGTCTGGCAGCGTGATATATATATATAATCCCTGCAAGTATCTAGGTCTCTTCACGGGTTCACTTGACTGGGTAGTTCAGCCCAGCCAAGATGCTGCCAACATAGAATCCACTTGGCGCCTTATGTGGCTTTGGGCATTAAGAGGCAGCTGCTAGTTAGCCCGGAGCAAGGTGGCATTTTTTTGTCTTTTACAAGTAATAGATGCCTGGGTCCACAACAACAAAGGCTTCATGGATAAGGAGAGTTGGTTTTCTGTTAAACATTATTATTTCTGTGTGTTTATAATTGATTTTATGGCGGGAAGTTCATGTATTTTAAGCAAAGTTTATGGTTTTAAATGACTAATAAACTAATTTTTTGACTTACGCCTGTAGCAGAGCCGCCACTGTTTGCCGCCTTGAGAGGGGAGCGGGACAAGGACCAAAAGTCCCAGGCTCTTTTGAGGCTCGTTGCCGCCTCCACCGATGCCAGCATCCAGCGCCTGGAGGCGCTTGAAATTCTCCAGAGGGCTCCCGCAGCACGGGACGCGCGCGGCATTGCCAGGGCCGCGCCCAGGGAAAGCCCGGGTCAAGGGCGGGCCCATCCACGCCCGGAGGAGGCTGGGCCAACCCTCTAAGAATTGGTTTCTTTGGCAGCATAGAGCATCTAAAAGGTACTGTCGTCCCCCTTTATCTCAGGTAGATTATATTTTCTAGTCACAGCTTGCTTGTTTGTGAATACCTGGGACAATTCTCGATTATTCTCGATTACTCTCGACTATTATTAAAATGAGCAAAAGAAAAGGTAACACAGAAATGCCGGGGGGTGGGGTTGTTGGGACCCTTGATGCCTTTCTAACAAGGGCTGCGACTGTACTTACTCATGAAATTGAGATAACAGAGAGAAGGCTCTCCCTGGACACACTTATTGCTCAAAAACGTTCCTCTCTTGGAGGCCGATCTCTGGAAGTTGATCCCCTGATTTTTGTGCATACTACACCTGCATCTGATCCAGTCACAGTGTCGAGCCCACCCTCATCTACTTATCTCTCACCCGGATGCCGTATAGCAACGCGGGGACAGGCAGCATCCTCTCTCCTAGAGAACAGCAATCCGGAGCCTCCAGTTAAGAAAAGAAGGGGAGGCGGAGCCCCAAAGCAAAAAACACAGAAAGGGACACGTCTAAAGAAAACTGTTGGGAAAGGTGATTTGGACTTAGGGCTTCCTGCACCAACAAGGTCTAAGGACACCATCACGCAAACCAATTCGGCGACCGATCATGATTCCGACCTCTTAAAGAGAATAGAAACTATGGTGACTGTGCTTCTAAATCCCATTTTGTATAAATTATCCCAAATTGAAGAAAGGTTAACTTCTATGGAGGCCTTGTGCTCATTGAACCAAACTCCTCCAAACATAACCCAACTAACTGAGGAAGTTAGGATGCTCCCTCAGCCAGATGGGGTGACTCTCCTGTCAACTGACAAGACGGGACCTCATGTTCCCCAGCAGGCAGTAGGGTTGTCTGCTCACTCGATGGGCGTTGGTCAAAAATCTCCTAACAGGGCGAGACCCATTGTAATTAATCAGCATTGGATTATGAACCAAACAGCTTTAGGTGTCCCAGACCCAGTCAATTCACTAAGATCATCAGCTAATTCTACCTTGAACACGCGCCTCCCCTCATGTTACCCCTCAGTTTTACAGCCCCCGGTTCCTCCGGTAACTGATATTGCTTGTGCTCGACCGCCTATAATTCCCACTTCTGTAGAAGGTGGCAATTTAGCTTTTCATCCTGGGAGGGAGGTTATTCGTCACCCAGCTGAGGCTGTGAAATCTGGAGTAAGGCTAGATCTCCCGCCAGCAGCTTGTCCTTATGTTATTGTGCTAGCAAATGTCCCAGAACTGAAAGCGAACCAACAGGAATCAACAGAGCAGCTAATTCACAAAGCTCAGCATTGGCTCTTTAACCGTACTGGGGCTAATTTCAATTTATACAAACATATTATTATGTCCAGGAGGGTTAACTGGGTAGGAAGGGCCCCAAATCCCTTAAAGGGGACTGCATCATTATTAACTTTGACAACCATTACATGGTAGGCGACCTACTAAGCATGTTATCAAGTACCCCGACTCTTTATTCTGAAATTTTTGCACTCCCGCTTGGCTTTTTTTACAAACCGTCCATTTCATTTCAAATTCCATTCCACAAAGCAGATAATGGCCGATTGCCCTTATGTTCTCTTAACCAATGCTTCTCACCCTCTACCTCTTAGCAATAGATTTACTTTACTGGAAGGCATGGCCGATTGTGATTGACTGGATGAGCAGAGTTTAATAGTTAATAATGTTGATGACACAGTATTATTTAATATGCCTCCTGCAGTTTCTCTTCCTCTTGTAAACTCTCAACTAAATCTAAGTCCGCAGACAGGTAGCGTAACCTTGCCTCAGAGCTCGATACTTTTAGAGAGTATCTCAGATTCTGTTGCAGTAATCTCTTGGAACATTGCCGGGTATAATCAAAAAAAGACCAACTCGGAGTGGCTGTCCTTGTTAATGGCTAATGACATATTGTGCCTCCAGGAGATATGGGAGGTTGACTCGACCCACCTGAACGGGTATCATTCATTTCATACGCCTGCCATACCCTCACCAGCTGGTCGTGCAAAAGGTGGTCTACTGACATTAATTTCCAATACTTTCCCCTTAAAAGTGAAATCCTTTTTAAACACATCTGCATACTATCACATCATCCTTTTGGAGTTTTATAGTGATAAATACTGGCTACTTATACATTTTTACAATAACAATTTTGGTAGTAATCATGCAGCGATTTTGGGCATTCTGGGAAGAGATATCGCTGACCTGGAGAAAGCATGTAACAAACCCTGCGATATAATCTGGCTTGGGGATTTCAATGCTCATCCTTGCAATATGATTAATACTTCAGTGTGTGGGTTAGTAGACGATGATGGGGATTTTGTTCCCCATTTTAGTCATAATGACTATGGTACTTGCTTAAATAGGCTACTAATTATAAATAATCTTGTATTTTTAAATACTTTTGAAATATTAACTGGTTAGTTAAGCTTTACTTTTTGTAGTCGCTCCCACTTCTCAACGCTTGACTATGTCTTGGTCTCTGACTCTATAAGGAAGCTCTTTTCCCAATTGAAGATTAACTTTTACGCTTTTAGCGATCATGCTGCAATCACGTTTTTTATACACGCTCTACCAAAAAGGGAATGTCCTGTTAAATTTTATATCACACCGGTGATTGCAAGGGAGAATGGGATTGTCCTGAAGTGGGAGAGAGTTGATGTTGTGAAGTTTCTGTGTAACATAGTCTCCAAACGAGCTTCAGAGATGATGACATGTCTAGATCCAATATCTGATGATGGCATAATCACAGCATTTGAGCTAATCTTATTGGAAATTAAAAATAACTTAATACGTTTTGTGGGTAATGGGCACAACAAGAAGCCTAGGTGGTTTGATGATGAATGTGAAAAATCACTTAAGAATCTTCATATGGCCCTTAAGTCTAAACCTTGAGACCAAATTTTGGTCAAGTATTTGCGCCCGCTTTACAAGAAAGCAAGGTTATTAAGGCTAAAAACCCTAAAAGAAGACTGGTGGGAAAGTCTGCAAAAGGGTGCTTTATTAAATAGCTCACAGACGTTCTGGTCATTAATCAACGCACCATTTGTAAGGGACGAGCAAAAGATGACAACAGACACTCATGTAGACCAGAAGGCATGGGTTACAAACTTTGAGGGCCTATTTGGAACTACTGAGGAGGTAACCCCGCAACTCTCCTCCCCAAGTATACTTGATACAGGACGTAATGTCCTGTTTACGCTGGAAGAAATAAAATACGCCCTTAACCAGTGTAAAAGAGCGAAGGCACCTGGACCCGACGGTGTCCCAATTGATCTTTTCCTAGATAATCAAGATCTCTGGGCCCCGCTTTTAACAAATGTTTTTAATAAAATTACTCACAAAGGTGCTACTCCCTCATGCAAGACAACTGTAATTATGCCTATTTATAAAAAGGGGGACAGATCAATTCCGAAAAATTATAGACCCATATCTCTGATAGATTCCACCGCTAAATTAATGGGCCGGCTACTTTTGAAAAGACTTGAGGAATGGGATCTGGAAAAGAACATCATAATTCCATGTCAATATGGTTTTAGAAAAGGAAAAGGTACAGTGGATCAGTGCTTGAATCTGAATTTAATAATAGCCAAATATACGGCAGCTAAGAATGGACACCTATACCTTGCCTTCATGGATCTGTCGGCTGCCTTTGACTGCGTGGCACAGTCTAGGCTGTGGCAGATCATGGAGGCAATGGGGATTGATATACAGATTATTAATATAATCCGTGACTTGTACACTGGAGCTACTGCCTGTGTTCGCTTTGGCAAGGTAGGAGAATGCACTAGACACTTTAAAATCACTAGAGCTGTGAGGCAGGGGTGCGTCCTTGCACCCTTTTTATTTGCACTTTATACAAATGGTGTAGAATCTGCTTTGTTGGGATCCACCCCAGATGTCCCCCACATTAATACAACACAAGTACCGATACTCCTTTACGCGGACGACGCAGTGATTTTGGCACGTACTAGTAACGCGCTGCGCCGACTTGTAACGGAGTATACGAATTTTATGAATAATCTGGACATAAAAATTAATTATTCTAAGTCATTTGTTCTTGTTGTAGGCCCAAAACAGCGGAAACAGCCACAAATTAACATTGAAGGGAGGAAACTAGGTGTTGTGGACTCTTTTAATTATTTAGGGGTCATGTTTGACCGACACAATAATTGGCGAAGTATGGTTTCTAACAGGGGCTTACAGATGGAAAAAAATATTGGGGCTCTCTTTAAATTTGTTAAAAAAATCGGCTCCAAACCCATTGAAGTGGTAAAGAAGGTTTACGAAGCAAAAACTGTATCTGCTGCCACTTATGGGGCAGCTGTTTGGGGCATCTCAGATTCTTCTAAATTGCAACGCATTGAAGATGCCTTTCTGAAAAACTTGGCCTCCCTGCCTCAGTCATGCTCTAATTTTAACTGTTGTACGGAGCTGAGAGTACCTTATATTAGTGATAAAATCTCTATTGCACCCATTATGATGTGGCATTCGGTTTGGCGTAAGGAGACTCTCTCACTGACCAGGGACATCATAAGTGATGCTTTGAAGTTAGATGGTGTGAATAATATCAGCTGTTTAAAATACGTTGAATCCACCCTTAAGACAGTTGGGTTACATCATCTTTTTGTAGATCCAACTACGTGTTGGTCTATTTCTAAGAAAGAGCTGAAAATTCACCTACTGAACAACCTACAGGCAAGGAGGCAGGATTCTAACCTTAAGCTGTCGACAGTCAGAGCATATCACGATGTCCCGAGTATAGTGTTGATTGATGTGAATTTAACTTATTTATCGTTTGTTACAAATTTACAACATAGATACATCTTAGTGAGATTCCGTTTAAACTATATCCCACTGATGTTGGGTCTCCCTCTTAACACTTATGTGATGTCCGAACTCCCACCCTGTGCTTGTGACACTCGATCCACTCAGAATGATCTAATTTTTTTGTTCTTTTGCAAATTCTATGGTGAAGAAAGGAAGAAATTCATTGTCCCCTCATCCGCAAAATGAATTTTAAACAGTGTTGTGTGGCTCTATATTACCTACAGTTATTGTCTTATCCCTTTACATGTTTTTCTTTGGCATCATTCCTCTTATCTACATTGAAGAGAAGAAGACTAAATTGTCACTCTGTTATTCATCTTGCAAATTAAGCCATTGAATTGTGCAATAACCGTGTATATATTTATGAATTACCATCATTTGTATAATAGGAATAATGTTTTAACGTGATTTTATTCTTTTAACAATCTGGTCGTAATACATGTAATTTTAACTTATAATAATAATGGAAACTGATATATTTGTAGAATACTTTTTATGCCATCATTGTGTTGGTGAAATAAAGTTATTTCTGACTGACTTACAACTCACCCCATAAGGGGGCAATTGTCCTCTCCCAAGGGCAGAATCAATTCTCCCAGAACTACTAGGTTCAAGACAAAAAGACCCATCTACCAAACATTCTCTGTAGGTGCCACTAGAATCTGAAATTCCATTCATCAGTCATACGCACAAGTTGTTTTCCCAAAAATTCAAACTGACCTGAAATACCTTGCAGCTTCAACTATAGCTACTTGAATACCTACCAATATTATTATGTACATATTGTAAAACCTATCAAGACTATGCAGTTTTACCCCTCCCATGTATACTGTTTGTTTACTATTTTCTTTCACTCCTTTAATTGTCCCTGCCCAGACCTCTGTAAATAGAAAATTAAGTGTATATCGGTGTACTTACCAAATAAGCACAAGTACATTCTATGACTTACTTTTCTTCCTCTTAAACCTGTTTTGGCTTCATGTTCCTCTGTAAAATGAAATTGTACCGTTGTCACCCTTCAGTCATATAATAAGAGCAGACTTTCTATCAAAGAAGTATTCCCAGTGTTGATAATGTCATGCCTAATGTCCTCTTGTAAAATGATATGACACCCCTAGTTCTGGAATTTTCTTTGCATTATATCAACCTGCATTATTAAATAGAAATGTCTATATTAAAAAGTTACACTTGTTTCATGCTACAAACATAAAAACAAGATAAACAATGTATTAAAAGACATGCTAGAGTGGTGTGTGGTTTCCAGCATGGCAGTGAGGACAAAGATCTTTGTGGCTCTACCGCATCACTAACACATTCTGCAGCAAGCAGGCAGACCGGCCCTCACAAATTTGCTTCAACCATTGGTAAATGCATCCAATGATGTTTGGACTAATGCAGCTGAAAAGATTGACATTTTGCCAGCGCTGGCATGGTTTAGTGTTTGGATAACATATTGAATAAAAAATATTGTGCTAGCAATATATCATGTCAAGATTATCAGGATGTCAAAAATATTGTGGACAGTAATACTGAAGGTAGGAATATTGTTTTAAGTGTTGTTATTATTATTGTTGTAAAAAATATCCTAGGATAAAATGTCATTGTATAGAATTTTGTTTTTATGTGTTTTTATATGTATCTTATTGTATTTTGTTTTATTTTAGTTGTTTGTTAATTTGTTTGATTAGTGTGTTTAATATAACAATGTATGTATATGATTATTGAATTGATGTTTTAAAGTTTTTTTAATGGATATAATTCATTTTTATGTTATTGTATAATTTAATTTAAATGTATTGATAAATTCAAAAACTGAAAAATATTGTGTATTTGATTTAGATTTTATAAGTATTTTTAGTTAATTAAAAACAATTTGAACATTAAAATAGTTACATTTTAAATTGTATACTATAAATATTAACTTAAAATGTATATAATTATTTTAAGACACAAAATTGATATATATGTAAAATTAAGTGTATTAAATTAATTTGAAATATGTTATATACATTTTTAATGAGTTGGGTGTTAATTTGTTTTTTTATTTTAAATGTAAATAATTTTTTTAATGCATAAATAATTTTTAATATGTCAGTATGTAAGTTTTGAATAAAACATTCTTCTTAATTATGATGTATTTATAAATAAATATTATAATCATATTTTATATGTATCATATTTTACAAATAAAAAATATTTGTTTTGTAATGAGAAATTTCTATATTTGTATTTATGCATAAAACAAGCAATTGGAAACTGCATTACATATGGTTTAAGTTAAATGAATATATTTTTATAATTTTATATTCATTTTAATATTTGTTTATGTCATATTTTAGGAACTTTAAAATTTTTCCTTGATATATATTTTTACGTTTAATATTTTTATTTAGATTTGGTTTCATTATTGAATATTATGTATATTATTTTTTTCATCTAATATAAAAATATTAAATATGTTTTTGGTTCATGTTAAATATAAAGATTTGTTTTGGTGATAGTGTGCTAGAAGTATTTTCTTTTTAAAATTTTATAAATATATAGTTATTATATCTTACTATGGATGTATTTTGTATGTAACTCTTTTCGTGTCTTCTACCTTCTCCTATTTGGTTTTGATTATAGTGGGAGTAGTAAATGTGACCCCTTTAGTGTCCAACACTGGCATCCTTGGTGTGGTTCTCCCCTAACATTTTGCCTTCAACCCTCTTGTTTTGCTGACTTTGTTTTTGCTGGTTTTAGGACTGCACAGTTTACCACTGCAAACCAGTTCTAAGTTGCTTGTGCTCTCTCCTTAAAAGATAGCAGAATTGGCTTACACCCATATGGCACATTTAATTTGCCTCTAAGTCCCTAGTAAAGTGGTACTGCTGGTACCCAGGACCTGTAAATTAAATGCTACTAATGGGCCTATGGCACTGATTGTGCCACCAACTTAAGTAGCTCTTTAAATATGTCTCAGGCCTGCCATTGCAGCCTTTGTGTGCAGTTTTAAACTGCCATTTCGACCTGGCAGCATACACCTTTTGATGGGCCTAATTCTTCCTTTTTAATACATATATGTCACCCCTGGGTTAGGCCCTGAACAGCTTTGAGGGCAAGGTGCAGTGTATTTTAATGGTAGGACATACACATTTCAGTTTCACATGTCCTGGAATTGAAAACCTCCTAAGGTTGTTTTTCACTACTGCAAGGCCTATTTCTCCCATATGATAACATTGGTGTTATCTTATTACATTTAATAAGCTGTAACTTCCAATTGGGGGCAGGTAGACAAGTCAAGTTTGGTGTCTAAAGAATTGTAATGTAAAGCCCTCATTAATGGTAAAGTTTGATTTGTAATCACGATTTGAAAAATTCACTTTCAGAAAGTTGGCGTTTTCTCATCTTACCCATTTGGTATCCACAGCCTGATCCTGGGTCAATTGGCTAGGTGTAGCTGTCAGTTGGTCTTGGTATACTGCTACCAGACAGGGAGACAAAGGGAAGGGAAAGATAGGTGTTGACAGGATGGGTCACTGAAAGTTAACGATGGGGAGGAGCTGTCACCTACCACACTTGTACATCACAAAGGCTGTGCCTGAGCACTCTCACAAAGGCTTTAACACTAGTCCATTGTGACCCATGACTAGCCAGGGCCAGGACAGGGAGGATGGGGATGCCTGACACCTCACTGAGGTGGAAACCTCTAGAAGCTTCCTCCACTTCAAAATGGGCACCAAGGATACATTTTGGACCTCAGACCCAACTCTTCAGTGCACCTCTGGGCCTGTGCATTCTACCAGGAAGTGGGATTGCTGTGATGCTGAAAGGACTGCCACTCTGCTGGACTGCTGCTCTGAAGGACTGCTGCCCTGATGTGCTGACCTGCTGCCTACTGCCCTCTTTCCTGGGTAAAGAGGCTGGCCTCCTGGCTAGAGCCTCAGGGACAGAAGGCTCCAATAACCTTGAACCCAGCATCTGGACACTGCCATCTGTGGGTCGTACCCTGCCAAGTTGTGCCACCCCAGTACTGGACCCTTGGAAATGGCCCAGAATTTGCTCTGCCAGTCCATCTTTGAGTCCAGCAGAACTGAGGCATCTCCTCTATTGTGTAGCACAACCCCGAGTAGAACCTCTGCTGCGTGGACTTTCCAGATGCAATGTTACGGTTCCCTTGGGTGCTACGGGGGGTGCCGAGCGCAACGCTGCCATATGCGTGGCTCGGGCTACCCTCCGCTCTTACCTGCGACATGGGGAGCGGCTTCGTACAGTGTGGCGCTGTGTTCAAACAGCGAACGGCTCCTGCGCTCTTCCCGCACTCCGATGAACGGAACGTGCGTGATGACGTCAACCCGGAAGAGCTCAAAAGAGGCTTCCGGGTTGAAAACGATGCAGATTATTTTGCTTCAGCATCGTCTCTACACGCTGTGAAGGAACAGCGTCTTCTGGTGCGGTAAGGTGGCGGAAAAGTGTTTGTGTGGATTACCGTGGTTACTCTGCAAGGTTACCTTGAACTATATTCCTTGTGTAAGGTATCAGAACTATTGTTGGGCACTTATCCGGAGAAGCTTGCTGCCTTGAATTACAAAACATTATTATTTTGGGATTGCATCCTACTATGACATTCATTGTTTCACTGTTGGCAGTTAACCCTCAAAGAGAAAACAAGTTATGTTGATGGTCTATTGCCTCGCTTGACCGGATAAGACTTATTATTGGTCATTTGCAAACACAAGAGCACAGTCTAGGATTCCTTGTTATTTCCAGCACTTGGTGTATAATTGTTCTTTACTGTTTCCTAACAGGGGGTCATGAGATCTTTCTAGGATTCAACCCCTGTGACGCTTGGTCTCAATTATTGTTGCTACCCTTACCATCAACCCTTGGCAAAACAAACACAAAATAAAGGGGAATAGGACATCCCTTGTCTACTCTTGTACAGAACTGTTAAATTCCTTTTCTTTACAGGTAATAAGAGAAAAGAGATTCTGTTTATCATTGTGGTAATTAATATCCTATGCTCAAAGTGTTGGTTCTTGTTTCAGGTCTCCTTCCCTGCTGTCCCCATCCTTTCCTTCCCCCACTTGATCACCTTAACCTTCTGGGCTATTATAGCATTCAGAATTGAGGCTATCAAGGGGTGGACCCACTTGAGCCACGAATCGATCCCGAGGATTCGACAGGAGAAATCCGATAGATGACATGCAAGGGCTTCACATCGCAGCCCAAAGCCCCATCGCAGGCCCTAGCATTGTCAGCCTCTCATCAATGGTAGCTTGGATGACAAGCAATTCTCTGCATCACAAGCTTCACAGCTTCTTCAGAACCAGACAGTACGCAACGCCTTTTCAATGACAATGCAGGTCCTCATATAGCAGCCTCGCGGCTCCTCAGAACTGATGCTGCATGATGCATCTTCGACCACCACCTTGCATTACCTCGGCTTCACAACTCATCCTAGATGTGGCACTCCGTAACTCTTCGCAACCGGATTTAAGGTACTCTTGTTCAGCGGGCCTAGCTGGGTCCCTGTAACTGGCCATGCTCCATCATGATCGGCCTGACCTTGTGACTTTATCCCAATCTAGCATGACCAGATAGCCACAGTTGGCGCTTTGTTCTTTTTGACACTATGTTCATAATCTTTAAGTCTTTAAAATTTCATATCTCCAGTTCTGCTGAACAGATGTTTGTTGTTTTGGTCTTGATTTATTTATTAAAATTCACTCTACTTTTCTAAATTTGTGTGGGATTTTCCTTGTGCTATGTTTTCACTTTATAATTGTTTGAAGTGCTAAAAAATTACTTCACACATTGGCTTTACGTTAAGCATGACTGCTCTGTGTCAAGCCACCAGAGGGTTGAGCACAGGTTAATTTGGGGTTTGTTTGTGTCTCACCCTGACAAGGATTGTGGTACCTGATTGAGTAGGGTTTCACCACCCTCAACCAGTAACCCAATTTCTTACAAATACTTTCCCCAAAATGGTTTACATCAGATTTTGAATTGTAAATGTGATCCCATTAGTGTCCAACTCTTTCCCCAACATGGTTTAGATTGGAATGGGAGTAATAAATGTGACCCCTTTAGTATCCAACATCTTGCCCAAAATGGTTAAGTTTGGAATGAGAGTAGTAAATGTGTCCCCTGTAGGTTCAACACCTTACCTACAATGGTTTGGATTGGAATTAGGAATAGTAAATGTGACCCCTTTAGCACCCAACACCTTACCCAAAATGATTTAGATTGCAGTGGGAATTGTAAATGTTACCCCTTTAGTGTCCAATACTTTCACCAAAATGTTTTAGATTGGAGTGGGATAAGTACATATGGCCCCTTTAGTGTCCAACATCTTCCCCAAAATATTTTAGATTGGATTCAAAATAATAAATGTGACCACTCTAGTCCAACACCTTCCCCAAAATGGTTTAAATAGGAGTGGGAATAGTAAATGTGGCCCCTTTAGTGTCCAAAATCTTGCCCACAATGGTTTAGATTGGAGAGGGAATGGTAAATGTTATCCTTCTAGTGTCCAGCCCCTTGCCCAAAAGAGGAAAAGCTTGGCCTAAGCTGGACTGTGAATAGGTAACATCGCACATTAGTGTTTAACACCTTCCCCAAATGGTATTGATTAGAGTGGGAATAGTAAATGTAACCCTTTTAGTGTCCAATACTTTTGTTAAAATGGTTTTGAATGCAGTAAAAGTAGTTAATGTAATTTAATTGTTATCCAAGATTTTCATAAAAATAATTCACATAGGAGTAGGTTGTACACTTGTATTATATCCTATTTATATTTTTTATAATGATAAAGATACATAACACAGTTTGCAATTTATATTTATCATATTTATTTAATGTATACATTTTCACTTTTTAACATATATAATTTTATTTATAAAAACATTTTATATTGATGTTTAAACAATATTTGTGATACCATTTTTTTATTTAATAAACCATATAAATTATTTCTAAACAAGCTTTTCCATTGCTTTCAATTTTTCTTTATACCTGAATACAGTTCCTTTTAAGCATCATTTTTACATAAATTGTTTAGTATATATTAAATAAATGTATATATTATATACTATTATTTGATTTATACTTTATATCTTTTCACACATTTTTACAAAAATGTTTTACATGTTATAACAGTTTAAATTTTTTTTTTTTATATAGTCCCATTGTTTCTATGGGGAGATAGTATTTATTTTAGCTTCATTTAGCCGCCATTTTGTTTCACGGGAAAGTGCTACTGTTTGTCGGAAAAGGAAAGGCTTTTTTAAAGGTTCTTTTAGGGTTTTGAGTGTTGGGGGATATAAGCGAGAGATGTAAACTTTAGTTATAGTCTTGTTTTTGTAGATTTACTTGTATTTGTTGTGGTGTTGTTCGCTAGTGTCTTCTTGACCTAGTTGTAGGTAGAGTTTGTTAGTAATATATAATTTTCCTACATTATATTATGTTATATTATGCGCTTTTGATGATTTTGTGTGATGTATATGATATTTCTGAAGTAACTGTTTTTTGCGTGTGGGTAATGTCTTTTACTTTGCAAGTTTCTGATTGGCAATGTCTTTTATGAGCATCTTGAATAAGCATTTATTTTGTAAAGGGAATCAATTTTGGATTGTAGCAAACCAATATTTGTTTCCTTTGATTTCCTTTCTTTTTTTCGGGGTTTCCAGGAGTTTTTCATTGTTTTAAACACTTTTTCGTGTTTTTTACGGTTCATGAAGACTTTGGACTGCTTTAATGGATCGCTTTTGGACTAGTTTATTTTTGCATTTTTTTGGGCCTCTTGGAGTCTCTTTTTCCATTTTGGGTGGATTATACTTTTTGATTGTATGGATACAAAGGAGGATTTGTAGCTACAGTAAGCACTGTTTAAGCAATTTTGTTTCTGGGTGGCAAATGCTATACTTTGTGAATTATGAGTTTCATGTGAGAGATATTTGTTAACATATATTTTATATGTTGTAATTGATTTTTACGATACATATGTCTTATTTGAGGTTTGTGGTTGGTGAGATAATTATGTTTTGGATAAAGAATATACATACTATACACATTCTAGTTTTATTCATCAGTCTTATTTGAAATTATAGTTGTATTTATTTTTTGGCTGGTGTTAAAAAGAATATGTATATTATTTATTTTAAATGATTTTGTTATGCTGGTTTGAATTATATTTTAAAATAATTGAGGTTTTTGTAGGTGATTTTTTGTTTTATAATAGGGTTTTGGCTATTGATTCTAAGTAGTGTACTTGTTAGTTGGTTATAAAGAGTTTTACTTTATATTGTACCTTTTCATACATTCTAGTGGTTTGTTTACTAATTTCGGATTTATTTTGGGTTACTGGGATTGTTCCGTTCATTGTTGTTGGTAGGTTTGTTCATTTTGTACGGCTTCTATAAATTTATAGAGTGTAGGTTTGGTTCTGCCTAGTGTAGATTGGAAGGTATTGTGCCATCCTTCCACTGTGGTTGTTTTGGCTTCCTGCTCCATGGTGTGTCACAGATATTCCACAATGGTATTTTGAATTTGGGTTGGCATCTGTGTCCAGATCGATGCAGTCTACCAACCCAAGTGTCTTCTAAAGAATCCAATATGGCGACTTAATTTGTGTTGATTTTGGTGATAGAAATGACTCTCTATAAGTAACATTATTGTTCAATTAATTAAAATCATTACAATATGCTTCATTTTTATGTATAGAGCTAGAAAAAAAAGAAAGGAAAGGAAAAAGCGGGTACAAATTGGATTTTAAGTTCATAGCCGGCGTGCAACATTCTGGCTGGGATATCTGGGTGGGCTAAAATCTATAAAATCATAAAAGCAGTAGTCCAGGCTAAAACTAAAGTGCTAGTGCATAAGGATAACAACAGCAACTGTGGACCCAATTTACTCGTTCTTTGAGTGGGCCCTTTGGCCCAGTGGATTAATGTCCAATTGCAGTGCTAGGATAAAACCTTTAAGTTAACTATCCCAGCATTAATTGTGGTTAAAAGCAATTAGAACAGCATTGGCTGGTTTTTTCCTCAATTCGGTACGGGATGCGTGGGTAGACTTGTCTGACGTGCACGTTTGATCTTCTGGTCTTGGTTGTTTGTGTTCTCTTGTATGACAGGAAGTTGTGCTTGGTAAAGTCCGATGCAGAACTCTAAATTTGTTGAGAGCGCGGGACTATTTCTTTGCTGCGCAAGCCATTAAATCGTCATAGCTATGGCTTGGTGGCCAACTAATTGCTGCTGGTGGCTTTAGTGGTATATGTGAGAGCGACCCAAATTGTGTCCATGAATTTCCCTAGTCTGGCCACAGTTTGTGCTGTGTTGGCGGAGAAACACTGGTCTGAGACTTCTCTGCAGTGTCTAAGGCCATAAATCCTGCAAATTGGGATTACCAAACGATGTCGCTTGCTAGCCATCTTTGGACAGCAGAACAGTAGGTGAAGCCAGGATTCGCGTTGGTAGCTTCATAGATGACAGGCGATTGAGTTGTCCCACCGAGCCCAGGATGGATTGAAGTCCGCGATGAGAAGTGCAAGAAGTCTCATATGTGAGATTCTCTTCCGGGCTTGTGCTGTCAGGGCTTGCTCAAAATAAGGCTGGGGTTTTCCCATGATATAGGAGGCATCCAGTTTAGAGAAGTTGGGTTGGCGGCATACGCTTTGCAGGTCCCTTTCAAATGAGAATTTCTTAACCTGTGCATTTACTGACTTTTTCCAGGCTGTGACCGGGATGTCCTGGTTTTGCAGGTTTTGAACTTCTATTTCAAGTAAGCTTGTGGCTGCTGCCAACTGGACCTGCCATGGGGATTAAACCACTTACATTTTTTTTTTATTTGAGCTTTCAGTGTGGGTACTGAGGCACACAAAGTGCTGATGTAATATTTTATTATGTCCCCTGAACATATGAGATCCAGACAAGCGAGTCCAAACTCCAATCTCACTCTGGCTCTCCTAGCCTGTCGGGGGAGTGTTAGAACCTTCTTGTAGGCAGATGTATGGAAGTGCATGAGGAACCTGTTGAATACGCCGGGAAATGCTAGAGGACCACAGTTAAGAGAGGGGACGAGTTTGGCTCTCAGGACTTTCAGAATGGCTTCTGCGGTTGGACTATGTAACAGCTGGTTTAGACGTTTTAAACTATAAATAATGCCAGCCCCCTTGCTATAAGTAAATTGTAGTGGTGAGCTACCTCTGTGCCAAGGACTAGAAAAGTGTAATCATGTCAAATTGACTGTTTGTGGCATATCCTACACTTAGGGCCTGAAAATGAGTACAGCGCTTCCAAGACTACGGTACCTGCGGTGGCGATCTGAACACCGCCTCCTCAGCAGTCTGACTGCCCAATTACATGGTTGGTGGTCGGACCTCCACAAGCCCACGCAAGACTGCTGGATCCTAGATCCCGACGGGGTGGGAATGGGGAAAGCGTCAGCCTCTGGCAGTGGTGCCCATACAGATTATGACCTGCCTTACCGCCGACCTTTTCATGGCAGGAACCCCATAATGAAAAGGTCAGCAGAAAGGCAGGGCAGGGCCCTCAAACAGGGCCCCAGGGCATTGTAGCATATGGGGTCACATGTTGTGCCCCCCACTTCTTGCACTGTTGTGTCTGCACTGTGTGCCATGCACAACATTGCGCACGATACACAGTGCACCAAAGTGTGGTGCCACGGGGTGGAATATACTGCAGACTCTCTATGAGCCGAAGCATGCTGCCGCTGTGGCACCACCGGCGCAACACTGCCAGCCTAGTGATAAACTCGTAATGCACCGGTCGGATGCTGCCGGCTTGACAGCATACTACCGACCGCCGCAATGGCGGTCTGGCGATCAGACCGGCAAACATGCAATCGGGCCCTTAGGGCAAATTGTTGGAGATTTCTCTGTATCCTTTGATTGAAATGGTAGTATCAACCCTCTATGGCTGTGTGTGGGTAAAGTTTTAAAAATGGTTTGAAACACGGCTTGTTTCAAATCAATTAATATTTTATATCGACAGTATTTGTTTGCTTTATTTTTAATGTGGTGTCATAGTTCATAGTACGTGCGACTTTGTTTATTAGGTAGTAGGACATATATGAATGGTATATTTGTGGTTTGATATTTGTTATGTCTGGTGTATATCTGAATGAATGGTTTGGGGCACATTTTGAAGATCCCATCCATCATCCGTGTTTTACAATGGCTTAGTTTTTCTTGTAGGTTATATTTTGTAGGAAATATTAGGATGCGTTTATCATTGTTCAGGTTATTATGTAAGAGGAAGGGTTCCTTATGTGTGGTTGCTAAGGGTTCAGCTATTTGGATATCTTGATATTTTATAGGGGCAGGAAGGGATATTGCTGGTGGCATTTTAGTTCGTTCAATTAAGCATTTTAAGGTGGGTATAGCTTGTAGTTGGCCTGAGATGTATTAATGGACTTTAGGGAGCATATCCTTTAGGATTTTAGTTGTGTGCTCTTGGGAGCTAGTGCTTGCTTCCCTTACATCTTGCAATACGTGTTATACTTTCTTCTATTTCTGCCACATTTGGGGTGTGATTGTGTTCCCTAACATTAATTACAACATCATCTTTGATAGTGGCCTCCCCATAGCAAGCATTAGCGTAATATTTCGAATATTTCGAATTGACAGTTTCCATCATTGCACTTTCTTGATTGTAAGTGAGGCCCATGTGAGATTATAATTGCTTTCTTTTCTGTGATGTGATGTATCTTGCTCTTTCTGTCATTAAGTCTAAAAATAGTGTAATAGTATAGATTATGTCAATTTTTAAAATGTATAACGTGCTTATTATCCACATACAAAATTATGCATCACTTTTTCTGTTTTATACTTACATGTATGTTCTTGCTTGATGTTGCGCACTTTCTTTGCAGGTTTCCAGTGAGGTTGTTGTAATGTGGAGCAGGTGGTTTCTTTTCTGTTAGTTAAAAAAAAAGTGCATTATTTTCATTTTAAATGTTTGTTTGCTGATATATGGTTGGGGCTGAGTTATTTAGGTTTTATTTTTTAACTGTTTTAGGGTGAGTCCCTGTTTAGTAAGACTTTTAATTTACTTACATTTAGAATGTCTTTTTCCAGGTATGTCACTGGTTTTGTTTTTTTCTTAGATTTTAATTAATTTCATGTTTCAGCTTAAATACATGTTTTACTAACTTTAAAAGGTAGTATATATATCTCCACTTCTGTTTTCAGATTCTGGCTAAAAAATGCGGCAGTGTCTCCTCATCTTCTAGCTTTTGTAGTTTTTGGAGCAGTAAGTTGTTAAAATTTGTGTTCCTTTTATATTGTTGGTTTAACTGTTTGTGTGTTTTTATTGGTTAGGTTTATTTATGTTACATTTTTATTGGTTGTTTTTTTAATGTTTGACATTTTTTTCAGTTATGTCCTTTTATGGTAAGAACGCTAATTAATATTTGTTTTAGAATGTTTAATATGTATTTAGTTAATTCAGCTTTTATTTTATATATATACATTTATTATATATATACATTTATTGTATATATATATATATATATATATATATATATATATATATATATGTTCATATATATGTGTATATATGTATATATATCAGCAGCAACTCCGTCAAACACCATGGATTCCTTTCCAAAACCAGCGTCTTCATGTGAGGTAAAAGTTCTTTGTCGACGCGTTTGGAGCCATCTGTGTGAAAACTCAAGCTGTCCTGGAAGAAGAGCCTGTTGCCTCGAAACGCGTCGACAAAGAACTTTTACCTCACATGAAGACGCTGGTTCTCTGTGTCACTAAAGCCTTGGCTTTACAGCTGTTGTCGAGTGCGCCTTCATGCTTTCGGACCATTGTTCTAAAATTAATCACACGGCTGCCCTGCCGTGGAAGGCTGCACCATCACCATAAATGAAGGAGAAGCTGAGCGGCGTTCAGGAACTATGTCGTAGCCGCGAGCAGCACAGCAACTGTGAGTTAATGTAACCAGCGTGGCATTTGAGGGCCCACTGAAAGGTAAAAATGCTTTTTAAGGGAGACCACATAGAACCTACTAAGTACAAAAAAAATTCTCCAAGGGGGACTACGTGTCCCAACATGCATTGTACTATACTAAAGCACTCAGCGTGACCCACTGGGGGTCGTTTGCATGTAATATAAGGAACCAATTGGAGCCATCTGTGTGAAAACTCAAGCTGTCCTGGAAGAAGAGGCTGTTGCCTCGAAACGCGTCGACAAAGAACTTTTACCGCACATGAAGACGCTGGTTTTCTGTGTCATTAAAGCCTTGGCTTTGCAGCTGTTGTCGAGTGCGCCTTCATGCTTTCGGGCCATTGTTGTAAAAAAAAAAATATATATATATAATACATTTATATATATAAAATAACAGCTGAATTAACCAAATACTTATTAAACATTTTAAAGCAAACATTAATATATATATATATATATATTGCCTACTGGCAGTCGCCAGTGGGTAGTTATAGCTAGGATGCATTTTCCATAGAAAGAGTTTTTTTCATTTGTCGATAACGTTGGCGTTGTTTGAAGAGTCCTCGCAAAATTTTCAAAACAAATTTGCCACTTACTTTAGCTTCTGTCTTTGCTTTTTCTCCATGTTAATTTCCTTAGAAAGCACCCTTTTTGTTAAATGGTGTAAATCCGTTCAATAGTTGCTGAGAAATTTAAAGATTTCTCAGATCTACAAATGAGGCCACGGTGGATCTGCGACCCCTCCCGATCTCGTGCCTGAGATCTGATTGGTTGCCAACACTTCAAACCAGGAAGTGTTGGCAGCCATCCTGTGACTCGGTTGACCCGAGTCACAAGAGAGAATATTTCAAAAAAAGAAAAGAGGGCAGGTTAGAAACACCCTGACTCCCTTGGCCTCATGGGAGGGTTCCACAGGGATCCCCCGGTGCCAAAAAAAGAATTAAAAAAAAACATTTCGGCAGGAGTCGTGTTGGATCCACGACTCACGCTGAAATTAAAAAAAAAATGAAGTGCGGTCTCTCGCACTTTGTTAAATTAAGGCCCCCTGGGTGGGCCAGGTCCTTGGGCAGTTTATGTGGTAATGCGGGGGTGCCTATGGGACACCTCCCATGCCCTGGGGACCGCCATATCCCTGAGGCAAACATAATGAAAGAGGGGCGGGGACCCACTGCTGGTGGGGAGATGAGGTCCCATTGCCTCCTGAGGGCCTCAGGGTCTTACTGGAGGTAACAGGAGGGCTAGTTGGCCCCCAAGGACCCTCAAAAGCCAAAGGGACTTAAACCACCAAACACTAGTGTGCCAGGAGGCGCATTTGCAGAATGGTGGAGAAAGGGGCATGGCCACCGAATACCTCTCAGCAAACCCACTGTGTGGGACTTGCTGGAGGTAACAGGAGGGGTAGTTGGCCCCCAAGGACCCTCAATAGCCAAGTGGACTTCATTCCCCTACTAGTAGTGCACCAGGAGGCGTGTTTGCAGAGTGGTGGAGAGAGGGGGCGTGGCCTCCGACAACCTCTCAGCAATCCAGCTATGTGGGTCTTACTGTATGTAACAGGAGAGCTAGTTGGGCCCCAAGGACCCTTAAGAAAGAAGGGGACTTCATCCCCCAACTAGTAGTTTGCCAGGAGGTGCGTTTGCAGAGTGGAGGAGAAAGGGGGCATGACCTCCTACCAGATCTCAGCAATCCTGCTGTGTGGGACTTACTGGAGGTAGCAGGAGAGGTAGTTGGCCCCCAATGTTGTCCTTGGGGGCCAACTACCCCTCCTGTTATCTCCAATAAGTCCCACACAGCGGGATTGCTAAGAGATCTTCAGAGGCCATGCCACCTTTCTCCACCACTCTGCAAACATGGCTCATGGTGCACTACTGGTTGAGGCAGGAAGCCCACTTTACTCCTGAGGGACTTTGGGGTCAGGAAGCCCTCCTGGTACCTCTTGAAAGTCGTACAAAGCGGGATTCGTGAGAGCTGGTCAGAGGCCCCGTCCCCTTTCTCCACCACTCTGCAAACGGGACTACTAGTTAAAAAAAAACATAGAAATTCACTGCAAAAACCAAAGGTTACAGGGATTTTATAGTTAGGCAATAGCATTTAAAAAACCTTAGAATTTGACTGAAAAAAACAAATGTTACAGGAACGTTATAGTTAGGCTGACGTTTCACTCATATAAAACCAGAGAAATTCAGCCTAACTATGACTCGTGCCCCCGCAATGCACTGCTTATGACCTCACATATTACATCACTCATGACATGGTCAGTGACCTCACTGATGACATCTCAAATGACATGACTGATGGCATCACTGATGACATCATCCACAGAATCTCTGACGCACCTACTCACACCCCAATATAACCTTTCATACACCCACTCCAACTTCCACACTACCATTCTCAAAATCATTGACACACCCATACCAGTACTTACACACCCACTCACTGATTAATGTCTACACACACGCATCCACTCAGTCACCCATACAGCCACTCATAGACCATCTCACTCAGGAAGCTGTGGAGACGATGCAATTCTTTGCGACAGTTCTGATCCAGACAACAGTGGCAATGCATTGGTTCTGCTCGAGGTTGTGTCGAGCAGCAGAGGAGATGCACCAGTTCCGCTGGATCCACAGAGGCTGGCAGAGCACCTTAAGCCCAATTCCAAGGGTCCAGCACTAGGATGGCACCACTTGGCAGCGTAGACTCACAGATGGTAAGAAAGTCTGTTGTGTCCCTGAGGCTTCAGATCAGCAGGCCAATCAACTAGCCCTTGGAGTCACTCTGGGGTTCTGGGTTAAAGAGATGCATGTTCAGTCCTTCTCTTCCGGGCAAAAGTGCAGCAGGCCAGCAATACTTCAACGCAGCAGTCCAGCAGTACATTCAGCAGCATGACAGTCCTTCTTCCTGAGGTCCAGAGGTGTACTGAAGGGTTGGTGTCTGAGGCCCAATATTTATACCCAGTTCTGCCTTTGAAGTGGGGAGAAGCTTCTAGGGGCTTCCCTGTGAAGAGCACAGGTGACATAACATAACATGTATTTGTAAGTGCACATTCACCCAGAAGGATATCTTGGCGCTGAATAACATATGTTAATTGTTACCCAAGTCAATGGTACTCATTTATCAACCTCAGAAGGATGAAATGCTGAGTGGACCCGCCAGGATTTGAACCTGTGACCATGAGGGTGAACACAGCATTAGCCCACTACGCCACCAGACTGGGTGCTCTGTCTTACCTGCCCAGCCTCCAGACTAACTAAAGGGGGTATGCAGCCTTTTGTGCGAAGGCAGGACACAGCCTATTCATGTGAAACTAGGGCTGTGTTCAGCTCCTCCTTCCCATCCTGCCAGTGATGACCTATCCAGGAACACCTAAGCGTTCTATTGTGTGTGGCTGTTTAGGAGGAATACCCAAAGCCCAACTGTCAGCTACACCCAGTCACGTGACCCAAAGACAGGCTGCAGGCACTAAATGGCTAAGGCAGGAAAATGCTACTTTCTAAAAGGCATTTTCAAAATTGTAATTTAAAATCCGAGTTTACCATAAGTTAGGATTTTTCATTACAATTCCGAAGGTACCAAACATGAACTGGTTACCTGTTCCCATTTGGAAATTACAGCTTATTAAATGTAATGAGGTAACTCCAATGTTATCCTATGGAGAGGTAGGCCTTGCAGTAGTGAAAAATGAATTTAAGAATATTTCGCTACCAAGACATGTTTAACTTTTACATGTCCTACTTTTTAAATACATTGAACCCTGCATTCTGGGATGTCCAAGACCTACCCTAGAGGTGACGTATATGTATTAAAGAGAAAGGTTTGGGCCCGGCACGAGGGTTATTTTGCCCGGTTTAAATGGCAGTTTAAAACTGCACAAACAAGCTGCAATGGCAGGCCTAAGTTATGTTTAAAGTGATACTTATGTGGGTGGCCAAATCAGAGCTGCATGCCCACTAGTAGCATTTAATTTACAGTCACTGGGCATAAGTAGGGCTACTTTACTAGGGACTTACAAGTAAATTAAACATGCCAATTGGGTAAAAGCCAATGTTTCCATCTTTCAAAGAGTGAGCACATTCACTTTAGCACTGGTTAGCAGTGGTAAAGTGCCAAGAGTCCTAAGACCAGCAGATGCGAGGGGTTTCGGCAAGGGCGAGGTCGGTAGATCGAGGTTTCTCTTGGGTGCGTGGAAAGAGAGTCTTTCGCTGAGATATTGGGGTCCGGTGTTGTGGAGGCATTTGTAGGCATGGGTGAGTATCTTGAAGGTTACTCTCTTCTCGACGGGGAGCCAGTGGAGGTCTTGCAGGTGCTGGGTGATGTGTTCGTGTCAATGGATGCCGAGGAGGAGCCTGGCTGTGGTGTTCTGGATGGTCTGGAGCTTGCGGAGCAGGGTTTGTTGTTCCCGGCATAGAGGGTGTTTCCGTAGTCCAGTCTGCTGGTTACGAGTGCGTGGGTGATGGTCTTTCTTGATTTGTTGGGGATCCATTTGAAGGTTTTGCGAAGGATGCCGAGGGTGTTGAAGCAGTTGGAGACAACGGCGTTGATCTGTTGCGTCATGGTGAGGGATGAGTCGAGAATGATGCTGAGGTCCCGGGCGTGGCCCGTGGTGGTCGGGGTGCTGCAGAGGGTGGTGGACCACCAGGTGGTGTCCCATGCAGAGGGAGAGGGTCTGAGGACTTCTGTTGTCTCCAAGTTAAGCTTCAGGCAGCTGCTGCTCATCCAGGATGTGACATCCTTCATTCCTTCCTGGAAGCTGAGTCTGGTAGTGAGGGGGTCCTTGGTGAGTGAGAGGATGAGCTGGGTGTCGTCGGCGTAGGATACTATGATGAATCCATGCTGTCTGATGATGGCAGCGAGGGGGGCCATGTAGATGTTGAAGAGCGTGGGGCTGAGCGACGATCCTTGGGGTACTCCGCAGTTGATCTCAGTGGATTCGGAGAGGAAGGGGCGAAGTCTGACTCTTTGGGTTCTGCCGGTGAGAAAGGAGCGGATCCAGTCGAGGGCGGTTCCCTGAATGCTGCCGTCGTGGACTCTGGCAGTGAGAGTGCGGTGGGAGACTGTGTCGAAGGCTGCAGATAGGTCAAGTAAGATCAGAGCCGCGGTGTGGCCTTGGTCGAAGAGGGTGCGGATGTTGCCTGTGGCAGCGAGCAGGGCGGTCTCAGTGCTGTGGTTGCTGCGGAATACGGATTGGGAGGGGTTGAGGATGGAGTTCTCTTCGATGAATTTCGTTAGCTGAGCGTTGACAATCTTTTCGGTGACTTTGGCCATGAAATGGAGGAGAGAGATTGGTTGGTAGTTCTTGAGGGCTGTCGGATCTGCTGAGGGCTTCTTAAGAAGGGGTTTGATTTCTGCGCGTTTCCAGTCGTCGGGGAAAGTGCCGACTTCGAAGGTTGCATTGATGGTGCATCGTAGCTCAGGTGCAATGGCGGTGGCAGCTCTGTGGAAGATGTTCAGGGGTCCGTGGGGGCTCCTGAGTGAATCCCTTTCATGGTCAATGCAGTGTCTTCAGTGGTGACAGGGGGCCAGGAGGAAATGGTAGGCTGGCTGTCATTGCTGGGGGGAGGAGTGGGTTCCTTGTCCGTAGTCTGTTCTTTGAAGTTGTCGTAGAGGGATCTTATTTTCAGGTGGAGGTAGGAACCAAGTTTGTTGCAGAGGTCCTGGGAGGGTGTGACGTTCGTGGCTTCGCTGGGGGACTTGGTGAATTTCTGAATGATGCTGAAGAGTTCTTTGGAGTTGCTGGCATTGGTGTGGATTTTGTTTAGGATAAAGGTTCTTTTAGTGGATCTGATGAGTTGGTGGTATTCTGTCATGTTCTTGTAAATGGTGCTGTCCTCCGAAGTTTTCCTAACTCTCCAGATCTTCTTGAGACGTCTCAGGTGCGTCTGGATTCTTGGAGGTCGGCGGTGAACCAGGTGGCCTTCCTGGGGCGCTGTCTGTCATGGTTGCGGAGGGGGGCAAGCTGGTCTGCGCAGTTGGTGATCCATCGGGGGACAGAATATCGAGTACAAAATATCGAGTTGCACGAATATCGAGTCATTAATATCGTGCAAGAATAGCGTGGTCAAGAATATCGACTTAAGGTAAGTAATGTCGATTTTAAAAAGTGTTTAATATCGTTTGCAAAAATACAGGGGCCGATTCCGATCTCGGCCGGTAGGGCTCCGAGTCGGATTCGGCTTAACCGGATCCGATTCGGGGCCCTATTTCCCGACCGATTCGTACGCGCGTCCGGGCGAGCGAGTACGATGCGTATTCGCCGACCGACTCGTCCGGGCATCCCGACCGCTCCGACCGACTCGATCCCGGGTCTAACCGCACCGACAGACTCGCACGGACACGACTCGCACCGCGCAATGGAGACGTTCCCCGGCCGGGTAAGTACGATGCGCGCCGCGAGCAGTCCGACCGAGCCGCGCACTCCGGCTCGAAAGAGCTGTCGGAGCCGTACTTTGGGGGTCCGTGTCGGACTCCCTGTACGCGCAGGCCGCGCGAGTCGCACACATGGGGGACCCATGGGTCCCCCCTACCTGTGCGTGTACGGCGCAAATCGCTTCGCCGCGTACATGCTGTAGGGGGCGCCCTTGTCCGCCTCGCACCCATTGAGTCAATGGGAGCCCGCGTACGCGTTGTACGACAGGCTCCCATTGACTTCAATGGGAGTCCGACCGACTCGAGTCCGATGGGATACGTGCTCATCGTACTCGTTCGGTCGGGCTGCACGGGTCCAATTCGGTCGGAAATCTCTCTAGGTCCGGCTCGGTCGGAGAGATTTCCGGCCCGAATCGGAATCGGCCCCACAGTTGTTAAAAATATCGTTTTTTATTATTGTTAATGTATTTTAGTATATATTTTATATGTATGTGATGTATGTTTTTTATATAAGAATTGTTTGTATTCTTAATATATGTGCTACATTTTTAGTAGTTATTCATTTTTTTTTATTTCAGTTTTTCGCTTTTAGTTCCTACAGCGGGTTGTGGGTTTATAGGAGAATAGGGTGGGAAGTAATTTAATTATATTACATTTATTGATTACATTTTATTTATTAATATTTGTTTAATTGAGATGTTATAGTATGAAATGTGTAAAGTAATTTATTATTAATTAATTAATTATTGGCTATTAATTATTTTAATTAATTAATTGGTCAATTAATTATGGTAATTGTGTAATTAATCTTAGGTGTGAGTTGTGGTTGTTATAGGAATAAAGGGTGGGAAGTAATTTGTGTTTAATTAATTATATATAGTTGTTAATTAATGTTAATTATTTGATATTTATTTTGGGTAACAGTTTATTTTTTGTGTGTTTTTACTTTTAAAGGGGTAAAGGGTGGGTATTAAATAAATTGTAATTATTTAATTATTAGTTTTAATAGTAATAGTTTTTAATTTTATAATAAGTTTTAATTGTGTTTTATTATTTTATAGTTTAATTTAGGTGTGTGTTGTGGATATTATAGTGTTAAAGTGTGTGTAGTCAATTAATGTTTATTAGTTTTTTTACTAATAATATTTTTTAATTCATTATTAATTATGTTAATTATGTAAATACATTTCATTAAAAATGTTGACGTGTTTATTGGTGTGGTGTTATAGGGTAGGAAATAAAATAAATACATTTATGTTTTAATTAAGTTTTTTGTTTGTAAATATTTTCTAGTTTAAAAGAATTCTTTTTTGTAAATGTATTTATTATTTTATTTTATATAATATTTGTAGGTTTTTGTTATATGTAATTAGTATTATAATATGTGTTATTTTTATATGTTTAATATATATATATTTTTTTAATTTTTTTTTTTTTTTTATATATATATTTTTTTCTAAGTGTTTGAGTGTGAATAGTCGTTTTTTTTTCTCCGCTATCCAACACTTTCCCTACTGTTGCACTCAATGGAGTGTGAATAGTAATTTTTATCTCTCCGCTATCCTGCACTTTCTATACTGTTGCAATCACTGGAGTTGGAATAGTAATTTTTACCTCTCTGCTATCCAACACTTTCCCTACTGTTGCACACTCTGGAGTGGGAATAGTAATTTTTACCCCTCTGCTGTCCATCATTTTCCCCACTGTTGCACTCACTGGAGTGGGAATAAATTATTTTTACCCCTCCGCTATCCAACACTTATCCTACTGTTGCATTGAGTGGAGTGGGAATACTAATTTTTACCCCTCCGCTATCCAACATGTTCCCTACTGTTGCACTCTTTGGAGTGGCAATAGTAATTTTTGTCCCTCCGCTATCCAATACTTTCCCTAATGTTGCTCTCACTGGAGTGGGAATAGTAAATTTTACCCCTCCACTATCCAACACTCTCCCTACTGTTGCACTCACTGGAGTTGGAATAGTACTTTATACCACTCCGCTATCCAGCACTTTCCCTACTGTTGCACTCACTGGAGTGGGAATACATTTTTTTACCCCTCCGTTATCCAACACATTCCCTACTGTTGCATTCACTGGAGTGGGAATAGTCATTTTTTCTAACCCTGGGCAAAGCACTACGCTACGCTCGCGTAGTTTGCGAAGTTTGCGCTACTTCGCACTACGCGAATTGCACGTAGCACAGTGCAAACACGCGTAGCGTAGTGCAGCGGTCATTTTTTGCTTGCTCACGGTCCTCAACGTCAAGTTGGCGACCGCGAGCAAGCAAAATGACATCCCGGCGAGACTTTTTCCTCGTTCGCGATCAGCAACATCAAGTTGCCGATCGCGAGCGTGGAAAATAAACCTCCCGGCGAGATTCTCAACGCGGGAGGTCAGGTTTCTCATTGCAGTGGTCGCGTATGCTCGCAACCGCTCGCGATGAGAAATTACCAGTCCGCGTTGAGAAAGCTGCCGCTCGAGTAAAAATCTACTCGAGCGGCAGTAAAAGAGTAAGACAGCTCGCACTGTGCAAGATGCCGTTTTCAATGATTGCACAGTGCGGACAAGCATCCGGCACTGTGCAATCATCGCGAACAGCGCACTACGCAGTTCGCGTAGTGCTACGGGTAGCTCGCGTAGTGCGAAGTGCACTTCGCGTAGCGCTACTTCGCGAACTACGCCCAGGGTTAATTTTTTCCCTTCCGCTATACAACACTTTCTCTACTGTTGCTCTCACTGGAGTGGGAATAGTAATTTTTACCCCACCGCTATCCAACACTTTCCCTACTGTTGCACTGTTTGGAGTTGTAATAGTTTTTTATAACTCCTCCGCTATCCAACACTTTCCCTACTGTTGCACTCACTGGAGTTGGAATAGTAAATTTAATTATTTTGCTATCCTACACTTTTCCTACTAATGCACTGATTGTATTGGGTAATTTAAGTTTAAATATTTTTTCATAGTTTAATGTTTTAATGTATTCTAGAATGTTTTTTTATATTTTTAATTATTTATATATATATATTTTATTTTTATATCATTTTAAAGTTTTAAAATAAATTAAAGATAATAGTGTATTAATTATTTTAAAGTAAATATATATATATATATGTGTAATATTTAGTAAAACATGTATATTAAATTTAATTAATTTTGTTAAAATTAATATTTAATATATTTAATATATTTTATTTTATTATATATATACATATATATATATATGTGTATATATATATATATATATATATATATATTTAAATTGATTTTTTTACATCTATATTTTTTAAATTGATATCTTTTATTCAATATTTTTGTACTTACCTGTATAGGTATGGAAGTCGATATTTTTGTAGTCTATATTTTTTAAAGATTTTTTGAACATCGATATTTTTAACATCGATATTCTATCAGTGAACCGATCCATCTGTGAAGTTCTTTGGCTGCGGAGCTGGCGTCGATCGAGGTGGAGGGGCATCTCAGTTGACCTTGCTCCAGTTCCTTCGTGGAGGGCGGGGTGCAGGTTTGGGGGAGGTGGGTTTGTCAACGTAGAAGTGTACACAGTGGTGGTCCGTCCAGGGGGGTTGCATGGTGTGGCTGAAGTGGATGTTGTTACCTCCTGCGAAGATGGGGTTGAGGGTGTGTCCTGCCTTGTGGGTAGGGGTGGTGACAAGTTGTTTCAGTCCGAGGTTGGCGAGGATGTCCAGGAGGGTGGCGAAGTTGGGGTCGCTGAGGTTGTCGAGGTGGGAGTTGAGGTCTCCAATGAGTATGTAGACCGTGGAGGGGATGGCGTGGGGTGCGATGAGGTCGGCGATGGTGGTGGTGAACGCGGTTTGAGGTCCAGGGCGTCTGTAGGCGAGGGTGCCGCGTAGGGTCATTCTGGTGCTGGTCTGGATCTGGAAATGGAGGTGTTCAGTGGTGGACAGGGAGTCGCTCGTGCTAGAGGTGGTGAGTCGGAGGGAGCTCTTGTGTGCGTTGGCGAGTCCTCCTCCTGGGTGGTTGGGGCGGTCCTTCCTCTGAATCTTGTATCCGTTGGGGATGGCAGTAGCGATGTCGGAGGCAGAGGCGGAGGTGGGGTTGGTCCATGTTACCGTGAGGAAGGCGACATCTGGCGAGAGGGTGTCCAGGAGGTCCCAGATCTCTACAGCATGTCTGTGCAGGGAGCGCACATTGAGGAGAATGCACCTCAGGGCTTCGGGGGTGCTGGCGTCTGGTGCGGGGACGGCAGCCATGGGGGTGCGGAGGGTGGTGAAGGTTTGACGGCAGTTTTGCCAGGAGAACTGGCCGTGGGTCGTGTTCGGCGTAGACAGCTGGCAGTTGTTGTTCCTTCTGGGGTTGAGTGCGAGGAGGGCAGCTGAGTCATAGCAGTGGGTGGTCGGAGATCCAGGGTCTCTGGTGCTGGTCACGGTCGGGTCCCGGACAGGTGCAGACGGGCTTGCCTTTGGCACAGCCGCACAGTGGACGCCATTAAATAGGGAAGGGGGGGAAGGAAGCACAGCTGGGAGGCGGGAGTGGGAATGGCAGGGGGAGGAGCAGCAGGGGCAGCAGCAGCAGGATAAAGGCAGTGAAAATGGGCACGGAGGACAGAGACAAAGGGCACAGGTACAATTAAGAATAAAACAGGCAAAAATAAACAGAATTACAGAAATAAACAGATACAAGCACAATAACAAAAAGACAGACAAAAAGACAATAACGGGCACAAAACACGCACACAGACAACAGTGGACCAGCAGAAGAGCAAGGCTCTCCCACTGGACCACCAAGGATGAGGCGCAGGCAGGAGCCTGCCGGTGGAGGAGGGCCTTGTACACTTACCAGGAGAGAGGTGTAGGGGCAGCGGCAGGTGACACAACAGCGAAGCTGCTGGGGCGAAGAGCGGGGACTCTGGCCAGGAGGTTAGAGGTCCTGCATCTGAGTATAAGTACAGGGGCTTTGACCCCACATTGGGAGAGCACTTTTGGAACCAGGACTGTCAGAAGGACTGCTTGCACTGCACAAAGGACTCAACTGGACTGCTCTTCTTCTGTTGCCCTGCTACTTGCCACTGGCTGGGTGGCCTAAAGGACTCACTGGATTACTTTCTTGCAAGTTGTCCTGCTGCCAGCTGCTCCCTGACATGGTTCCCCAAATTTCACAATCTCAGAGGATTGCTGTGTTGCCAGGAGAGGACCGCCATTGAGGTAACCTATCCTATGTGCTGGCCTGTTGCCCTGCTCTCTTCCTGTATGCCCCAAGTGACTCTCATTATCATAGCACATAGTGAGTGCTTAATTTTCCCTTATGCAAGCAATCAGCACGTTTGGAGTGCTCTGCTGAGCGGAGCTTGGTGAGTGATGTGTACCCGTTCGGCCCGTGGGCAGATTACTGCTTTTTCCCAAATGCCTGGGAAGTGCATTCCTGTGGCTGTGTTTGCAAACTGCCCCATTGCGGCTCAGCGCGGTGAAAGTTTCCCCGTGATACCGCCACCACTTGAAAGAAGGCCAGCACGAAGGATCAACTGCTGGGACGACAGCCCGGCACTGCTGTTACAAGAGAGCAATATGCCAGGGTCCCAGAGGAGGAGACCGCGACCCAAGCAGGCCAGACGTGCCTGTCCAGCCCCGCCTTCCTGGATTGAGGCGCGGGCCGAGAAGAAGAGACACCCTGGTCCCTGGTTGCGAGACCGTCAACCCGCCTCCCGCCTTCAGGCACTGTAGGGACTGGCGAGACAACACCGCCTGCCTACCCCCGAGAAGGAGAAAGGCTGTCCTGGTTCCAGCCGCTGCACTGCACGCTTGCGGGCAGCGGTTTCCATGGGATTCTGCAGGTGGGGGCTAGTGGAGGGCTTCCGTGCGGGCCTCCTGTGTGTGCGTGCTCCCACCTTCTCTCCTTACCTTGGGGGTCGTGCCCTCAGGGGAACTCGACCAGTTGTAGCCTCGCAGGGTAGATCCTCGACGGAGGCACCCCCCCTCAGAAACCATAATCACTGAAGTTTCTGTATGGCCTTTAATAGGCGCGCAGATGCACCGTGGCCTAGGATTTTATAAAGTCATATGGTGATTTACATCCTACCGGGGAGTATGGTGATAGTGTTTTTACTAACCACCTGCTGCATGTGTGCACTGATGTTTTGGTGACACCATGTTCCATTTGCGTATTCTCTAGTGGGTTTCATTTCTTGCCCTGAATGCACACTGAAAAGCTGTTGTTTGTCACTGGTGATTATGGTCAGGTACCGCTCACATCTGATGGCCAGATTGGGTAGTGGTGTGTCGACATATATTCTGACCTTTGCCGGCTGCTTGGGTTTTCGTGCAACCACAATCGGGGGTACCCAAGGTGTAGGTCAATCAACCCCCAAGTGTATGAGTCTGTTTTTGAGGTATCTTATGCCATGAAATAATGTGAAATCATTTACCAGCTCTTCTACACTACCCAGATGTACGCTGAAGGCAAAACGGACTAGTTGAAGACGTTCCACTGTTCAGCATCTCAACAGCATTCAGGACCCACCCTTGGTTACGTATACCTTGGCACGAGTAGTGTGGGACTCATGCTTGATCTCTGTGGTGAAGACTCCTGCCAGTAGGAGCGGCGTTGATGATCCATATGCAAAAACGTAGGTGGACATGGGGTGTAAGGTCTTCAAGACATCCTGCTCCAAAATATTATTAGAGGCCTCTGTATCGATCGATGCCGGCAGCTGATGGCTGTTGCATTTGCATTTAGAGATGCATCTCTTTGGATATCCACTAGGCTGCAGAGCGTGGATTACGTGAACTGCTCCTTCTGTGCCATCATCGTCCATGTCTTCCTCATCATCTGGCATTTCTGGAGTCTGCCTGGCATGTATTGATTTGGTCTTTTGCTCTCTTTTGAATGTAGATCAGCACACCTTAGCGAAATGGTTGGGTTTATTGTAAACCAAACACTTTTTTCCATGTGTGGGACAGGGCCCATGATGCGGGTAGTATCCACCACAGCTGTAACACGTCTTGAGTATTGAGTTGGATTTTGGGCATGTTTTCCTTATGTCAGTGTTCATGGCAGCCACCGCGTTGACAGGCTCAGTCTTCACGAGTCATTGCAGAACCGCTTCCATGTGTGCGGCTCGCACTTTGGAGAGTTCTTTGAAACCGACCCATTGTTAGCATATCAGCCATAGGCATCCCTGGCATCTGAAGAATATTTTCCCTGAGCTTGACTGAGAAAGAGCATTGAATAAACTGAGCCCGGATCTCAACATCAGTGTCTGGTAAGGTGCAAGTATTGGCTAGGTTTCTGAGTCGAGCGTAGAATGTGTCCACCGACTCCTCAGGAAGCTGACGAGCCTGGTGCAGCAAGAATCTCTGGTAATCAGGATTTTCTAAGGGCTTGAAGTGGGCAGTCAACACCTGATTCAATGTTGTCATGTGTATGTGTAAGGTGTGACGGCATCAATGACAGACTTCCCCAACTTATGGATGGCTGCACCTCCCAAATGTAGTATCATGGGATGTCATCTGTCATTGTCCAGTGCTACAGAAGCAAAATACGTCTCTGGCCGCTCAACCCAATCCTTCCACTTTGCAGCTAGGACTGGTGGAGGGTCATCTATCACAAATGGTTGCAGTGCAGGAATTGAGGCCATGATGAAGCAGACCAAACGCTTTCACTGTCAACCCAAGGGTCTGCGCACTAACCTGGGACAAAGTCACACAAGTACACTTCCCGACTTGTGTAGCGGAAGGATAGGCAGGTGTGGAATGATACCAAAGAGTGGTGGTGTGACCTGTAATGACATTCACGCGGTCCAGGTATGCCATGTCAAAATGCTGTCATTGATCTGTACACAGGATGGGGGGACTGGCAATCTTTGTGCAGCTTGTGCATGTGCAAATGTTCCTTCGTCGCGCTCTGCCCAGGTTTCAGGCATGCTCGTGAGAAGGATGCTGGAGACTTCCACCATAGGAAACCATGCTAGGCCAGATACTCCTCAGAACAGGTGGCCACTTGTTTGGCTGGGGAGACACGCAAGGAGGGACCTTGCACCTTTGACCTTGCAGATGTAGGGGCAGTGGGCCACAGCAGCAGACAGTCACCTGGAGGCCACAGCAGTGCTACCGGCCTCACTCCAGGCAGCCTCAGCATCTTGACAGGGCAGGCAGGGCAGCGTGATCAGGAAAAGACAGCCTGACAAATGGCTGCGCCCCAGCTGGCATCACAGCGTGCTGGAGCAGCCATGGATGGGGCCCAGGAAATCCAGGATAGTTGTAGTACATGTTGGCCACTGAGGGCGCTGCGGAGCTACAGGAGGCGCTCCGCACCAGACCACTGGAGGCCTACACACAGAGAGTAGCCACTGTATAAAGTGCGGTCAGTGGAGGATGCAGCGAAGCCACTGGACATGCTCGGCGCCAATTAACAGGAGCGTCCAGCACTGCAAGCAGCCAATGCAGCACACATCAGGGTAAGCAATAGCCTGCTCATCGCTAGTGTTAGGTTGTCGGCCTCTCGTACAATGCTAGACCATGTTAAAGTGATACTCAGGCACAGGATGAACGGTGCTGTACACAACCATGAGGCAAACCCCTCCAGCTTATTTTATTAACACTGCGGTTACGTCACCGCTGGAACCATCATCATTAACAATGGGGGGGTCCATTAGTCAAAGCCCCCTCTGCAACTACACATCATGGGATTGCTCATCCCAAACATAACACCGGGTTCATTTTTTTTTAATAGTGTTTTTCATTTTATTGCATTCATAAATCCACTATTAATTTGTGGTAAAATTTTAATAAAACACATTTTTGTCCCCAGGGCCGCTCCTGGGACATCATTCCAGAAAGCCTAGGGGGCAGGGTATCCTTATATATTTTTTGTAACTTATTTCCAGGAGTCTAGAGTCCTAAGATGGCTACTAAACAGATTTACACTAAATCACAAAAAGCACACTTTCTGGAACAATATCTAGCTTTCTGCCAAATTTTGTGTAAAGCAGTTTAACTGTTTGGGCTTTATCTGTGTCTAAATTCCTATAGAAAAATGAATGGGGTAAACACATTTTAGGACCCTTCCTTTTTCACGGCCTCTGCTTGATAGATCACCCCGAAACTTTCCACGAAGGGGCTGAATAATATGAAGCATCATTAAAGCCAAGACAGATAAAACTCCCTTAGGTGTAGCACACATGTGTTATGTGCAACATTGACCTTATACCATACACTTCACGGGTAGCCTAGTTCACATTAGCAAACAACCACAGATATATGGGAAACCCTCATTGCATACGGTGTTGAATATGTATACAACTGTTTAGAGAAAGCCAAATTATCTAAGATACTCAACGTCTGTTCCAAATATATGCCCAACTACGTACAGCTTTTATCTGTATCAAACCCCTCAGAGTCACTAAACCTACTCTGAGAAATGAAGTTGATTTGAGTAGAAGAGTGAGTACTGTAAACAGTGTTTACTCTATGGAGAGAGTTTACTCTGTACTACACTGTTTGCAGACAGTGAAACCCTCATGAGAATTACACCACAGAGCGTTAAAAAGTATCTACCAAGAACATTGTACACTCTATGCAACACTTGTCAAAAAAGACACTATTCGCTTAAAATAACCAAAATCTGAAGGTGGTAAAGATTGTACTACCTGCAGCCTTCATTCTGTGGTGAAAACATTTCTCAACCACGGAGAAGCACATGTACATACATCAGTATCTGGTGCACACAGTCTTCTATGTTATGTAGAAATTGTCATGCTGAGATGATTCTAACAACTCAAGGCTGCTTCTAATACTTAATTGCCCTTTTGAAATCTTTTTTCTGCAGAACCAAACAACTTGTGTGTGACAGAGGAGGGGACAGAATATTGACATTGAGATTATTGGAATCAAGGTACATCATCCAACTAAAAACCAAGCAACCAACACAAATGAATAATGACGAGGAGTTACATGCACAACTATAAAAATTGGAATTTCAAGATAAAGAGCACAATAACTCAATGAGACACAATGACATATGCGGCCCGCCTACTTGTCATGAAACAAGAATCTCCAACAATAGGACACTGCTTATCCATAACAGCTTTAGAAAGCACAATATAACAATTGGCCACTGAGGCCTTGATGGCCCTGGACTATGTCCTGTGGAGAATGGATCCATTTGAAAGAATATATGTCTAACAATTGGCCACTGAGGTCTTGATGAATTTGGACAATAGTATGTGGAAAATTGACCCGCTTAATAGGAGAATATATATATACACACATATATATATAATGTACATACAATTGATCTTGTATAGTATCTCTATGAGATATATATATATATATATATTTTTTTTTTTCCAGAAAGGCTCGGTTTTCGCTGCATTTAGCGGCGCTCATTGATGCGGTGTAACTCCACGGCTGAGCCCAGCCGTATTTATTTCCACATGAATCCTCCCACTTGAAAGGACACATGGAGCGCACTCACGAAAGGTTCTCACAGCATTTATTAATCCTTCTAATTCATTCCACGGGTCAATCCACAGTTGCAAACCAACGCGTTTCGGTCTCCACGTGACCAAGGTCTTGTGGAGACCGAAACGCGTTGGTTTGCAACTGTGGATTGACCCGTGGAATGAATTAGAAAGATTAATAAATGCTGTGAGAACATTTTCGTGAGTGCGCTCCGTGTGTCCTTTCAAGTGGGAGGATTCGTGTGGAAATATATATATATATATATATATATTGAAGTAATGAACAGTTTGTCATCGATGCCTTTCCTCCTCCTCTCGACGTCGGTGCCAGCAGCGGTAATGACACCCGCTAAAATTATCACACAACGAGATATCCAGGAAGTCCTGAATAAATCAAGCGGCACACCACAAGGACAGCACAAGAGTTTATTGTGCATACAACGACGCGTTTCGGCGAAGCCTTTTTCTAGTTGTGTGACCTGCGCCCAATTACCCATAGAAATACGGGTTGCAGTGCATAAACATAGAAAAAATATTCATTACAATTTCTAATGTGATGGAAAACGAACATTATTAATTCATAATACTGTGCAAAGCGATGCAAAACTACAATTCAATTTGAAATTAGATAAAACATACAAGGCATGCTGATTTTTACCGATTTAAAAATAGAGTTTTGCCCGCTCTCTCAATGTTTACCAGATATAGAGGACAGACTATACTGTCAGCATCTCTTGTCGATGTTGCCTTCTATTCTTTAAAATGAAGGCAGATAAACTGCAAATAAGCGTTGCCCATCCTGCACAATTCATATCATAATTACCCACATAAGGACATGCATATCCTTGTGATTGGTACGCATGGGGCAGCAGTTTCCTGGGTAATGTACCTTAATACAACATTCTATCATACAGGCAAAAATAAAACAATCACATTGCGACTGATGTACTCCTAACAGATACATTTCATTAGAAAATCAGAGCCCCCATTCTATCCGAGCCTAATTAATCCAACCAAATCACGGGTACTGTACCCCACAAAATTTCATCTCATAAATGAACACGGTAACCTGATTCCCTTAGTATTGAATGTTGTCTCTGTCCCTGCCAGTAGAATTCCTGTTCCAGGTTTTGGATTTACCTATTTATTTTTTGTTCACTTAGGTGTATCACATTTACTTAGTACCTGCCCATTGCCTGTTGCATAGTTTAGGAATAATTATGAAAATTTCTTGTGCGAAAATTTCTTGTGCGAAAAATTCTTGTGCGATTTGCATAATTGTGTTTATTTATGAACATGAACGCATGCTCGGCATTTGCCGAATTGATTATGACTATTAGGCCTTGCTCACTCATGAGATGTAATTCCTTGGATTACATTTCCCATGACGTGGTTGAACTGATTTTGCTCATTGGATGGTATGGGGGCTTTTTCATAAATGTATCTGTTAACAGGACATCGGCCACAATGTGACTATTTTAATAATGCCCGTACTTGTTCATTTATGAGATGAAATTTTGTGGGATACAGTACCCGTGATTTGGTTGGATTAATTAGGCTCGGATAGAATGGGGGCTCTGATTTTCTAATGAAATGTATCTGTTAGGAGTACATCAGTCGCAATGTGATTGTTTTATTTTTGCCTGTATGATAGAATGTTGTATTAAGGTACATTACCCAGGAAACTGCTGCCCCATGCGTACTAATCACAAGGATATGCATGTCCTTATGTGGGTAATTATGAGATGAATTGTGCAGGATGGGCAACGCTTATTTGCAGTTTATCTGCCTTCATTTTAAAGAATAGAAGGCAACATCGACAAGAGATGCTGACAGTATAGTCTGTCCTCTATATCTGGTAAACATTGAGAGAGCGGGCAATACTCTATTTTTAAATCGGTAAAAATCAGCATGCCTTGTATGTTTTATCTAATTTCAAATTGAATTGTAGTTTTGCATCGCTTTGCACAGTATTATGAATTAATAATGTTCGTTTTCCATCACATTAGAAATTGTAATGAATATTTTTTCTATGTTTATGCACTGCAACCCGTATTTCTATGGGTAATTGGGCGCAGGTCACACAACTAGAAAAGGCTTCGCGAAACGCGTCGTTGTATGCACAATAAACTCTTGTGCTGTCCTTGTGGTGTGCCGCTTGATTTATTCAGGACTTCCTGGATATCTCGTTGTGTGATATATATATATATATATATATATATATATATATATATATATAACCTCTGAACTATGTCAATACCCGGATTGATGTTTTTAAGTTTTGCCGCAAGCTTAAACTTAAGAAGTGGCATAAGCTCAAACCTCATACTAATAAAGACCTATGTACTATTGACAATGTCAATGAGGATCTTAACATCAGTGATATTGATACCCTGATAACACTCAATGAATTGGAGAATGAACAGGCACTCGCAAATCAGGATGTACACCAGATGTTAACTGAATATGACATTAGCTTCGATAAAGCGGCCTCCACCAAGTTTAGACCCAAGTCTACCTTTTTACCAATGATGCCACATGACAATATCGACACATTCCAAGATATTGTCTCTGAACAATTGTTGAAATATAAACAGAAAGTATGGTTTAAAAAAGCTGCACCCATGATATACAACATGACCGTGGCACAAAAAAATGCAATCACTAATTTAGCCACTGACAGCACAATCGTAGTGAGGCCTGCTGACAAAGGGGGAAATGTGGTCATCATGACCAGAGAGATGTATATATCAGAGGCGAATCGCCAGTTAAATAACCCCTTTTTTTACTCCATCACCAACAGAAATGAGTACAGTAAAAGTGTCACGACAATATGGAATAATCTTTCTGAGTGGCGAGAGAGAGGGTTACTAGAGTGGGAAGAATATTGCTTTCTAAAAAAAGATTTTCCCAAACTCCCTGTACTCTACCTCCTCCCCAAGATCCACAAGGACATGACCAACCCCCCGGGGCGACCTATAGTCTCTTCTAGAGGGAGTGCCCTGGAGAACGTATCGAGATATGTAGACCATTTCCTTAAAGATCAGGTGGTCCTTCTTCCCTCGTATGTGAGAGATACGAAAGATTTTCTCACCAAAAAACAGGGTGTGGTCTGGCAGGAAGGATACATACTAATAACTATGGATGTGAGCTCTTTGTACACCATCATCGAGCACGAGGCAGGGCTTTCAGAATGTCAGAAATACTTATTCAAGAGACCTATCAAGTTTTTGGAACATACCAACATGATTATTGCCATGATTAGGTTTTGCCTCAATAACAACTTCTTCCTTTTCAATGGCAATATATTCAGACAAACCCTCGGCACGGCCATGGGAACTTGACGGGCCCATGACAAAGGAGTGAGGAAACTCCGAAACGCGTGGGACCTAGTGTTGTCAATAAACACGCTTTATATTTGTGGCCACGGCTCCAGTGTTGGTTTCTACTTCAATCAAAGAGTTGCGCATTGGATTCTGTGTGGATTTATGGGGGTGGCTACCCCTGCCGTGTTCCCGCCGTAGAAGTGGCTTGGGTTTAGCCAAACGAAACTGTGGATATATATATATATTGGTTCTCTGTTCTCCTAAGCTCCCAATTTTTCGCAAAAACAGGCGCGGACCACATAATTAGTGCAATAGAATTTTCTTCTTTATTCGCCGGCCATTACGCGTTTCGGTCCGCTCGGACCTTGATCACATGACAAGCGCTGCCCTGATTTTTTCCTTTTTTAAAGTGACACGTGCAAAGTGCAAAAAGTAGTTTAGCATAGACAGTGAAAACATACTAATTAACATTTCTAGTACGTAAAAAACTGACTCATAGGTTGCTAACGTTTTAAAATCCACAAACATTATTAAATAATTATAAAATTTGTTTTGGATTAAAATATCACGATAATTGCATAGTACGGATTTGTTGACATTCAATGCATCACATAATTTTCTGCATAATACATTTGATTTCCTCAATCCATCTATCTGACTCTCGTCAAATATATATTTTGCAATAGTCGACAAGTCTAGTAATCAGTTTAAATCGTTGGTCCAGTCTATGGTTTAAATAAGTGCAAGTGCAGATTGTTAGTGCAAAGAAATCTAATCAGTGTTTGAGTTACCCGTGTATCTTGTAATAAAGGGCTTGAGTGCGAAAGTTAAAAAAACACTATTTTTATGGTTTGGGTGTGAGCAGCAGCAAACGAATCCATTGTTCTCATGGATTCGTTTTCTATAATAGTTGTTTAAATACATTCAGAAACTCCCAAAAAGTTATATATCTAAAATATATAAAGATTATAGCAATATAGTTTGTCTTTACTGACTCGGAGAAATTGCATTAAAGGCAGGTGAACAGGTCCTCTGTTGTATTCAGGCCCTCAGGAAATTTGCAGTCCAGATCTAAAATATATCTTGTTTCTAATTTCCTTAGGGTGCCCTCTCTATCTCCACCCCTTCTATTGATTGTTACTGCATCAATTAAATAGTATTTAAAATGTTCCAGGTTGCTTTTATGTGTATCCTTGAAATGACGGGCCACTGGGTAAGTAGGATCTTGATTTACAATGGCTCTTATGTATTGTAATATCCTTTTATGGGCCTGCAATTTGGTGCTGCCCACATATTTCAAGTTACAGGAACATTCTAACACATATATCGCGTAGTCTGTTTTGCAGTGTAGTGGCTTTGTAATTTTGCATTCCTTTTTGCCAAATGGTGTAACATATGTTGTCTTGTTAATCCCATACTGGCAAGCTTTACAGCTTTTGCATTTTACAAAACCATTACGTTTTGAGAGCCACGTATGGTGTTCAGTTGTCTCAGGACTACTTTTGACCAGACATTTGCTCATAGACGGGGCCCGTCTGTAGGTGATAGCTAAATTTTGTGGCAGTGATTCACCAATAATGGGATCACTTGTGACTATCGGGCAGTTTCGTCTAATGATGTTTTTTAGTGCTTTATCCTGCTTGTTATAAGCTAGTATTAGTCTCAGTTCCATAGATGTTTCTTTGTGACTTGAGTGACTTATTTTGTGTGTTTAGATGTCAAGAGACTGGATCTACTTAAAGTGGTAGTTTTTTCAATGGCCGAATCTACTGTTTTTTGGAATAACCACGTTCCAAAAATCTTTTTTGCTGGCCTGTTGTGCTTTTTGTAACTCTTTGGGGTTGCTACAGATTCTTTTTAATCTGAGCATTTCCCCGTAGGGAATGCTTTCTATCAGATGTCTTGGGTGAAAGCTTGATGAGTGTAGTACTGAATTACCTGCAGTCTCTTTTCGGTATATTTTTGTTTCTATTTTGTCATTCTCAATAGATACCTCTACATCTAAAAATTTTATAATTTTGTCACTAATTGCAGCTGTGAAACCCAGACTAATTTCATTGATGTTAATGGCTGAGACGAATTCTGTAGCGCTTAAGTGTGTTCCTTCCCACAGGTCGTCAATAAAACGAAGCCACAGTTTCACATTGTTTTCCATGTACGATTTGTGGATGTCACCTAGTACCAGCTCCTCCCACCAGCCCATATGTAAACACGCATAGCTGGGGGAGAAGCTGGCACCCATGGCGACACCACGCATTTGTTGTTAGTAGTAGGATTTATCAAACATAAATACATTGTTGTTTAGACAGAAGTTAACCATGTTGATTAGCATTGAGTTATGTTGGGACATTTGTGTAGAATTTCTGCCCAAATAAAATTCCAATGCTCGTAAACCATCTTTGTGGTTTATACTGGTGTACAGTGACATTACATCTAATGTCACTAACAAATAATTCTTTTGCCAAACAAAATCCTTTAGTTTTGAAATAAAATCACCAGTATATTTTATATAAGAAGGTAACTTCTGTACATGCTCCTGTAGATAGAAATCAATGTACTGTGATGCATTTTCTAAAAGACTGTTTTGCGCCGAAATTATGGGTCTTCCCGGTGGTCTTTTTGGGATCTTGTGAATTTTTGGTATGAAGTATATGTTGGGGACTGTAGGGTTTTCCTTCTTGATGAATTTATATTCGTCCAGAGTGATCAGTCCCGCACATTTCCACGCAAGCAATTTCGTATAAAATTCATTATATATTGTTCGTAATGCCAACACATTGCTTCTTTTGTAGCAAGTTCTGTCGTTTAGTTGGGACAATGCTTCTTCCTTATAGTCTTCTTTTGCCCATATGACTATATTTCCTCCCTTGTCAGAATTCCTTATAACAATCTGGTTGTTTTCTCTTAATTTTGTCATTAATTGATTATATTGTTGATTTCTTTTATTTACTTTAGATTTCGTGTTTTGTACTTTGTGATTTAGATTTTTCAGTTCTGCTATCACCTGTTCATTGAAAATGTCAATTGAATCCCTTGGTGCTATTGGATTAAAGGTTGATTTTATTTTGAACAAAGTCTTTCATTTTTCTCTGTTTGTTACATTAGTATCTTTATCAGGTTCTTGTCTATCATCCCCTGTAGTTCGGGGTTATTATATATATATATATATATATATATATATATATATATATATATATATATATATATATATATAATGGTGATTCTTATCAAAATCAATTATTATTTTGTACTCTTATGCCAATGTTGAAGTAGTTAATGATCTAAACAATGACATAATAGTTAATTTGTATATTGTGTTCAAACAAACTACACAATTTTTTACTTCTGGTGACACTGTGTAAATCTCAATAAATACTACACGTTTTCTACTGTACTGGAGTGCAGCAAATTCTTGCTCTTAGATTTCAATTATTTGGGAGGTTAGGTTTCCCTTTCTCACCAACATTAGCTGTCAGAGTGCACCGTCCCAGACTCTCCTCAGACTGAGTGGATATATGTATATAAGTAACCATACCATACACACTCACCATGAACATTGGTGTCATTAATGGTATAATTTCAGATGTCATCAGTGATGTTGTCAGTGATATTACATAGCATATCATAAGTGATGTAATACGCGAGGTCATAACCAGTGAGCAAGTTATAGTTACTTCAGTAATTATAACTTGTAAATTCCAGTGTTTCTTTGAGTTTAGAAAATGTTACAGCTTAACTGACATTTTCACTTAATTATAACATCACTGTAACCTTTGTTTTTTCATTGAATTTCGGAGGATTTTTTTAATGAAAGTAACAATAAAGAGGCATCATTTTAATTAAGGCAGACCTACTGGTTTGGTCAAAGGATCAAAACACCAAAATATAAAAGGCTAGCCTACCAGCTTTAGCAGGCGGTCAGCACATCAACCTATACAAAGCAGACCTACTGTTTCTGTCATAAATCCACCACAATCATTTATGAATCTCCATATTCCAAGTATCCCTAATAAATACACATATGGCAATTTATAATAATAATTGTCACAAAACATTTAAAATAAAGCTTTTTTATCCCAAACATCAATAAATGTGTGTTTGAGTCTTTCATTAATACTCTTTAGGCCACAAAATGCAGCCATAGAACCAACCACAAGGGATGCTCACACTCCAGCTGAAGAGCATACATCTCCAGCTCGGGGAGCTTTACAAATTATGGTAAGCTCTTCTAGAGTGCATTCAATGACCAGAAGATCCAGAAGACTTCCTGTTTTTTTTTAACTTCCCTGGGGGACTGCTGTACTCCTTGCAGCCCCCACAACACTTTCAAAATGTGTTGGTGGTGTCCCTGCCCCTCTTTTTAGCACCATGACAACAGCAACATTAAAAGACAAAGCCCACATAGGGCATTATGGGGCACTCCTGAGAGGGAGCTGTGAATTTAGCCAGCAGCTTCATCGTTTCAACACTGAAGTTGCTATTTTTTTATTTATATTTCTTATATCCTGAGAGCCCTGGTCCCACCTGGGACAGTTCCAGCCTATCTTTTTATTTTTAAAATGGCAGTGCAGGGAACCCGCTCCCACACTTCCTTACCATTTGTTTGGGGGGTAGGTGCACTCACAGCCTATCTTTTGATTTTTAAAATAGCAGGGCAGGAAGCCTACTCCCTCACTGTCTGCCATTTTGGTCTTTTTTGGTGGGTGCCCTGGTCCCACCCGGGGCACCCACAACCTTCCATCACATTGGGGGCTACGGGCTGAGGCCCACCTACTCAGCTGGATCTGCAGACAGCACCCATCCTGGGTGCCAGTGGGAGCTGGCAACAGTGCATGTGTTTCTACCCGGTGGAAGATTAATTTCTGATTCCACTGCAGAAGTACATTCACTGTGGAGAGGTGTGGTACAGCGGCCAGGGCAGCTGACTTCGGAGCACAGGGCTCACGGTTCGATCCCCAGCTCCGGCGGCAGCTCAGCTCAGCACCATGTGACTCTGGGCAATAGCTCACTTAATTTCCATGACGGCCCCCAGCGCCTTGAGACCCGTAAGGGTGAGTAGTTCGCGCTTTACAAATACGGATTTATATATTTTTTTTATACATTTACTGTTCCCTGCCTGCTGTCTCATAGGCAGGGTGTTGGTTTGTTCTCCCACCCTGCAGGAGCCATTGTGCCTCCAGCTGAGGTGCAAGATATATTGGTTGTTGCCCTGGTGGGCTGGGGTCCCTGGGGCCAATAGCTGGCTTGGGAGGGTGGCCACACACAAGCGCTCGTTCCCAATTTATTAAAAAAAAATGTTTTCAGGCATTAGGGAGAGCGTCTTAAGGGGGAGGCATGTACGCCACCCACCCCCTATATTAGTAAAAAAGAATGTGGTGACCCCTCTGGGCCCTGGACCACCCAGGGGGAAATTCAAATTGAATAAGTCGGGACCAACCCTTTTCTTTTTTTTAAATGTATTTCAGTATTACGGTAATATTGCAGTACCATGATACCACTAAACAGAAATTTCAGTTTTTCGGCCAGGGGTAGTAACTTCTAGGACACCCCCACCTGGCCTAAGGGGTCATGCTATAGGCCTGCTATGCTACCCCCCTCCCCATATGTTATTTTTTTATTTTGTTTTCAGGACACGGGGACTGAATCCACAAGTTCTTAAATGGCTGCCAAACATCTTTGTTGATATGAGACAGCCAATTAGATCTTATGTTTTGATCGGCCGGACCTGCATTACTTCCGCATCTCTAGATATCTATACATTGTGAATTTTAATTTCTCAAACAATGCAGAATGCATTTACACCAGGTCACAAAAAGCATGCTTCATTGTTAAATATCTAGCTTTCTGCCGGATTTTGTGTAATTCCATTGAGCCATTTTGGAATTAGCTGTATCTAAGGTTCCTATGGGAAATTGCATGGGAAGGGAAAAACGGATTTTAGCCCCCCCACCTTTTTTCCTCAGCCCCCACTTGACAGATCACCTTGAAACGTTTAAAGAAAAGGAGGTGGATGAACCTTTTTATTGAGAATATGCATCAAACAGCGCTAAAGTTATTAGCAAACCAAAAAATGCATTTCCAATGGAAACCTGGTCCTAACTATAACTAAAGAGTAGCATAAATTAATCTCTCCACAGCATAGCATTAATCCACTGTTCCACTCACACTCTTTCATCAATGCAACTACATCCTTCCATTAAATCCACCCAAACACCTTGATCCATGCCTCTATTTATGCACTGTGACAGGGTTATGTCTCTCTGTGTGCCTATAGGTTTATCATCTGTGTATGTGTGTGGGTTCGTTAATCTCTGTGTTCACAGGTCTCCTGTATGTGTGTTGATCTGTGTCTGTAAATCTGTTGGCCTTTGAGTCAAGGTTGATTTAACGTCTGTTGACTTGTTTAGTTGTGTGTATGTACTGAGTTAGGACATCTGTAACCTATGACGTGTGTCTCTTTGCTCATGCACAGTCCCATTCCCACACTCAATGGTTTTGACAACGCTTGCTTCTGTGTGAATGTGAGGCGGCTTCAAAATACTTGTGCAGTGTAGGTTTCATCTGCATTTAGAGCAGATCGACTTTCTGAAAATAGAAAGGATCACAAGTTCAGGCACTTGGAAACCATAAAATATGTCAAGATTATGGTGCAATCATTCCTTTCCCCATCAGACTTATCCACTCGCTTTTTTTTTTTACTAAAAAAACAACCATAACATATATTTGAAAGTTCGCTTTGGAAACCGCAAAACATCTAAAGATTGAAAAAAATGCCCTGAAGACTTTAGATTTCAAAAAACACCTAACACTTTTGGTAAGCAATTACATTCTGTACCATTCCTTCTGCTCGGAGCTGGCAGAGTAAATATTTTCAGAAATCTGCAGCAGAAGCTAAAGTCTTACACGCCAATCTCATGACCTGGAGCATGAGCCCGAAATTACAGCTCAAAACAAGGAAGCCTACCTTTCATTAGCAGTCAAGAGAGCCGCAGACAGACTGTAAGACAACTGATCTCACATTCGTGGTCTCCTACTAAAATGTTAATTTTCTCATTTGTGGATATCAGATCATTTAGGACTGCAAACCATAAAAGATGCACTTTGCTCGTGTAACAATAACGCATGGCTTAAAATAGCAGAGTTCAATACAGTAATTTTAGGAACAAAGGGCCTGATTACGAGTTTGGTGCAGCGGTGCTGGGTCAACGCTGCCTCCGCTGCGCCAAACCCACGCATAGACCGCCGGCTATATCACAAGTTGTAAAAGCACAACTCGTAATATGGTCGGCGGTCCTTTGGCCTTTTCCATGGCGGTGCCTTGAAAACAGGCACCCCAATGGGAACAGACAAAAAGTTCCAGAACAGCATGAACGGTCACGTCCATGCCGTGCTAGAACTGGGGGACATGGGGGCCCTGTAGGGTCCCCTTTGTTCCTGCACTGACGGCCTTTTCATGGCTGGGCTATGCCAAGAAAAGGCTGGCGGTCCAAGAACTCAAAATTTGCTGAGTGGGACTGAGCGAGTCCCAGCTCAGAAAATGCATTGTGGAGCTCCTGCACCACTGTCAGGGAACAACTGTTCCCTAGTGCAGCTGGTATGCACGACAATACAATTGTCAAAGTCGTAATTGGCAAAATGGTGGACCGCCACTCCTGCGCCACCGCGAGTCTGATGGTCGCAAGACCGCCAGACTCGTAATCAGGCCCTAAGTTTTTATTTCGTACTAAAATATGTCCATTGATTCAGTCGTCAAAGTAGCACCATATGTTGCCAAATCTCCCATTATGTCCAGCGTCGGACTAGGGCAGATTATAGGCCCAGACACAAAAATAAAAGTAGCCCCCATTAGCAAATCAGATAGCTACAAAAGTGGCCAACATTTATAAATCAGGCAAATTTTGAATTTATAAAGACACGATGTAAGTGATTTTGCACGATATGGAAGACTGCATACAGTTGTGCTTGCTACAGGCAATGTCTGTGGTAATGTCAGAGAAATCAACAGTAAAAAATGGCCCTCCATGCCACAAAACAGGCCCACAAACTGACCTGTCAGAGCAGCCCTTCGGGTAGTGCCAGATTGCCCTAACGGCCAGTCCCACCCTTATTGCACCGGATGCATTTTGTGCTCCACTTGTGCAATTCGGTTAGATGGTGGGTTGCAGTGTCATTTTTATTAAGGGTACTTTGAAAATTGGAAAAGTCTTCCTGATTCCCGAAGTGTCTTTTGCAACTCATTACACTGGAGTTAAAGGATGTAATAGGCCTCTATCCTTGAATTCAAAAGCATTCGCAGGTGGTCGTAAAATGTCTAATGACTCATAACTATTAATGAGGCTGAAGGTTTGCAGTCTCCTGCAAATGAGCATTTCCACTGTGACTGTGTACAGCAGTCCAATCACAAAATGAAGGGCAGGTCACAAACCAGTTGTATGCACAGACAAGTTGTGTGCAAAGAACACCAACTGGTATGCAACTGAGCCTTTGTACGAAAGGGTCATGACTCGCTTGAAAGTGAGAAGTAAATTGCAGGACTAAACCTCGCTAAAAACACAAAATCTACAGAATATGGGTATGGCAAAGAAGCAAGCATACACTTTCTTATACTTTGTCAAAACCCGTGAAATTGGGACTTACACACTGTTTGGAGAGATGCTCAGCTACTCCTCAATTTTGATATGAGATATTTAACCACGTCATTCCATGGATATTAAGTCAGGTGTCTGTGGATATGAACAACAACCAACTGGTCATTAACCTTAACTAGGCTATCTGGTTTTAGGTTTAAACCTATAATAACTGATAAAACCCCACCGAAAGGAAAATAGCCATCACCGGGGTAAACATATAAACACTGAAAAAACACCTTTGCAACCACAAACTAAGTGCCATTCAAAGAAAGGAAAAGATGAGTGAAAGAGTCATTTTTATTTCTTCCTGAAGGGGCCAATACAATGTAACTTTGTTATAAAAGGTAGCATCAAGAAAGACTGGGTTAACATTACTCTGCTTGAGTTTTGTTGTTTAGGGATGTCACTAAAACATTGGGGGATATTCTCAAGGACTCATTGCCGATTTATCGGCACTTTAGCGCCGCAAAAGTGGCAATAGATTTATCGCCCTATTCTCAAGCTGGTGCAAACTGCCGATATCGCCAGTTTTCCAGCGATAGCTGCCGCAAAAAACATCGCCACGGATGAGTGCGACAACTAACGCAAATGATATGCAGAGTAGGCATTCCCGTGCAAAAACACACGAAAACACCACTTTGCGAGATTCACAACGACCAGTCAGATCTGCGAAGCGAACCAAGAACAGGCGATAAGGCGCATTAGCAGCAGGGATTTAACACCTGCCTTTTACTGGTGTTAAGCAGGACGACAAACTGCAGTAGAAAGGGAGCCCAGCCCAGCGCCACATCTGAAGACCAACAGATGCCATGGAGACACTGATCATGCAGCTCGGAGACCCAAGAGGGCCACAACACCCACCACCACCACCCCCAGGCTCCCCCCCCGGACCCTCCCCCCATGGTCATGAAGTCCAGTAGTCAACGGTAGTGGAAAAACAGAACTTTATTACAAATACATAAATCAACAAAACGAAAAGCTCAGCCAACGCGTTCCATTCCCAACGGGGCACTCCAACAGGGCAACGTGTCTTCAGAAACCTGTGGGAAAAATGGTGACAATGGTCAAACTTCCGTATAGTCACATGCCTAATCTGGTACAGTGTACTGCACTTGGACAAACCGGATTGCTCACAGGCCAGATACACCATGCATGAGAAGACCGTAACAGAACTACGTGTGGCCGCAACCGTCGTAGGAATGAAGAGGAAGGTAACGACCACACGAACTGCTGCTACGGTCACATCATGCAGGACTCATCACACCTGAAAACATCACAGTGTGTGTCAGCTTGATACCCCTGCCCCTCACACCCCCCACACTGCGCAGGAGCATCTTGAGACCACGTAAGGGAACTACGCCATAGCTGGCATCACACACGTGTTGGGGGCAATTCACAGCACACGTGTATGACTTGTGCCCCCTGCCGACACTGCACACAATCACCGAAACAGCAACCACACGCATGCCATCACTGTGCATACAAAAGTGGACCAACGTGGCCTGTCCACCAATGTCGTCGCAAATACCCCAGGCAGTGTGCATGATCCCCACATGTCCGCAAGTCCACCACCAACCAGCGCTTTGAGGATGGCCCCCATGGAAATGCACTGCCCATCGGCAAGTACCAACTGAACACACCACACACCTCGACTCCACAATCCCCCAACTCACAACTGTGGGAATGCACACGTCACCAATCCACCACCAAAGTGACTACTGCGTGTGTCTCAGTCTCTGCCACAACCTGCCCATAGGCCTACACACACGTGGCCGATCACCTTCAACGGGCACATCCACACTGGAGACGAGGTGGCTACGTCACAAACCAACCCGCGCACATCACGAACATCGCATCCAGGGCCGTGTCAGCAAGGGCGGCGCCCCCCCCAGCCACGAGTCCGCCGCCGTGACCGGTGGTGCCTGCGCGATCCTGTGCACCTGATGCACCCCAGACCGGTTCTCCGCCCAGCGATGACTGGCCGCCACTGCGCACCCAGGCCTCAATGCTCACCTGCCGCCACCGGCGTGTCTCCAAGAGGGCCCACCACGTGCCGGTGCATCCTCCTCAGCCGATCGCTGGATTCTGTACCACAGGCCCCCAGCGCACCCTGCGGCACTGCACCGCGGAGTCATGTGTGTGCTGACTGCTGCCTGCGCGTACACTGTGGTCCAGCAGGGCACACTGTTCAATTTGAGTCTTGATTCACTGGACGCCGTATCGAGGCCAATGCATCATCGCAGGCTGCAAACCCGCTCAGCTCTTCAGGTGCCACTAACCCTGTGCAATGCAAGTCATCATCACGTGGCAGTAGGCCCCTGCCAGCCGCAGTGCAGCGGGTGCCACTGACCCTGTGCAACGCAAGTCATCGTCACGTGGCGGTAGGCCCGTGTGGGCCACAGTGCAGCGGGTGCCACTGACCCTGTGCAACGCAAGTCATCGTCACGTGGCAGTAGGCCCGTGCGGGCCACAGTGTAGCGGGTGCCACCAACTCAGTGCACCACAAGTCATCGTCCCGTGGCGGTAGGCCCGTGCGGGCCACAGTGCAGCGGGTGCCACCAACTCAGTGCGCCACAAGTCATGGACCCTTCATGATTGGGTCGCGTGCTGCGGACGTCATCATGTCGTCTCCGGCAGTGGGGAATGTGACGTGCTAGGCCCCTTTTATTGGTAGGGTCACATGTCCTGTGACGCCTGTGCTGGATGGGTGTGGTGTGGGTGTGAACCAGCCCTCAGGGAGTGGCTGTGGCATGCTGACAACTAGACCAGCGATCATCAGATCACTACAGGGAAGACCTGGGACATGTAGCTTTGTCGTCCCCCCCTCTGAGCATAAGCGGAGTGGACTGGCCTGGCCTGGCGTATGGCAGGCCAGCGTAGGGGTGGGAACAATGAGCCCGGGGCCCTGGGCGTGCTTCAGTTCTGGGCTGGACATGGAAGTAACTGAGGCTTGTGTCTCTGTTGTAGTGTCTACGCCACCCGGAACGCAATCGGCAATGTTGCACCCTGTGACTCAAGTCCCACGACATGAGCAACATGGACGTAAGGGGGAATCACTGACCCTACATTCATACATACTCTCATACTTGAATGATCAAAGACATGAAACATCTGTGCGATTCTGAATGTTTAATTCACATCCAGTGGAGTGTTGCAGCTGGAGCAGTACAGGGCCATGCAAACCCCACTTCACATTATTGGCCCGTGGAGGGCCAGCCAGAGTCCTTCAGGGAATGACAAGTACATCGGAAGAGGAAGAGTTCAGTCCACAGTCTGATCACTGTGTCATTGGTAACCAAACAGAAAACGGCAGTCCATGTCGAGGCCCAAGGTGAGTGTCGTAGAGTGTATCGGGGACAGTGGAAGGTGATGATGCAAAGGGCAGAACCAAGCAGAAACAGGCCATATGGTGGAGATGAATACTACTGCCTCCTCCTTACCAGTAAGGTTGATTCACCCGCATCTTCGTCCTCTGATGTCACATGTGCCTCACACGTGGGTGGTGGTGAATTGCCTGCCACACTGTGAGGCACTGACACATCAGGGGGGCGGAGATGTGGATGTAGAAGCAATGCCATGACGATGTGCTGCAGGGCATGGAAGTTCCCAGCCACATCTCGCTGGTGTGCAGCCGTGGCAGCCCTTCTTTCCGCCATCATCCGCTCCATGTTCTCCATGAGCCCCCGCATCTGTCCCAACTCCCGGCTGACATCGCTGGAGCCACTCTGACTGGACAGTTGTGCTTGTCTCAGTATCATGACTCCAGCGATGTCAGCCATGGATCGTTGGAGAGCATGGAGCGGACTGTGGGTGTCCGTTAGGGACTGCAAGTGGTCCCTGATGGTACTCAGACACCCATGTATGGCATCAAGTTTGGCTGCCATGAGGTCGAACCCCACCTGCACCTGATCAGCCATCTTCTCCTGGCCCTCTAACACACGGCGTTGGAAGGCCATGTGTTGTACGTGGGGGTCCTGGGAGACAGCCCGGGTGGTAGGTGCTTCATGCTGTGTGGTCTGTGCAGGGGGTGGGGTCTCCTTGATGCAGCTGGGCTGCCCTGCTCCTGGAGGTGAGGTGCCGTAGCTGTCCATGAACTCTTGGAGGGCGTCAGTGTCGAAGGTCATCAGTCATCAGTGAAGAGCTGTTGGGTCTGCTCTGCAGGAGGTGTTGGTGCTCCCTCTGCAATGTGAAAGGGAGGTGCAGTTTGACATTGTGTTCACATGTATGTTGACGCATTGTACAAGTTTACATACAAACTGCATGACAATGTACATTGTGACTGTTTTGGGAGGAGCTGCCTATTTGATGCGGGACAGTGGACATTTCGACAACATCACGGATGTGTGTTTGTACTTGTACATTATCATCTCACATTTCCCTGCTATGCCAAATGTGATTGGCCAGATTCTACACACAAGCGGCACCAGTTGTGTCCTCTGGTCTGTTGTGAACGTGTTGCAGTTTGTACCACATTGTTGTCAATGTTGATGTGCTCTGAATGTCATGTGTGTGTGCTGCATTTTGGGAGAGTCGCCCCTGCAGCTCTGATTTGGCTGGCCCTTATCCCTTTCAGGCGGTGTGCCTTTGACTTCTATGCTTATACAGTGCTGAGATGTTGCATTCTTAGGTAAATTGGGCTCTTGGTGGGAGTTGGGACTCTGGGGCATGGTTTGTCCCCAGATGTGTTATTGACGTCAGGGGTTGTTTGTGCAGGTGGATGTGTCAGAGTGTGACCTGCTCCTTTACGGATGTGGTCCACACTCAGCCACCTCAGTGTGGTGGCGTGCACCATGTCATGATGATCGGACTGCAGCCATGCTAATCGTCATGCAGTGTCACTTGCATTGTCAGTGTGGCTCACGGACCCGCAGCTTTGCTGGGTTCAGCACATGTGCATGGGTTGGTTGTGAGATTGGTGATGTGTGGGAAGGGCCCCCTCTGGGCACATAGTTGACGGGGGCCTAATTGCTGTTTCTAGGTGTGCTGCAGTGTGCCAAGGGGATCAGGGATATGATCCAGAGTCATTGTGGGTGTGCACTGTGCTCCGCTTGATTGTGCATGTGTGCCATTGTGCCCATCTCCCCGTCCCCCCAGTCCCTGGTGGTTACTCACCCTGTTGCTGTTGTGTCAGGTCATGTTGAGCAGTGTCTGGTGCCCCAACTCCTGCCACCGTCTCCACACTGATGACTGTGGACACCATTTCCTCCATCTCATCTAGCTCCTCCTGTGGCGCTGGACTCCCACCTCCAGTCTGCATTGCTCCCTTCTGGTTGTTGCCGAGTTTCAGCTTGGTTCTGCGCTTCACATCATTCCAGCGCCTCTTGAGCTCTTCCATTGTCCTCCTGAGCACTCCGACTGCATTCACCTTGTCCAGGATGGACTGCCACATTCCATTTTTTGTTGCCAATGACACAGTGGAGGTGAAGAACAGTTGTTGATGGTGTTCTACCACCTCTGTGATCAGGATCCTGTTTTCCTGCGGACTGAACCTCGTCTTCCTCTTCTTCTTGTCCTTGCCCTTCCCTGTCTCCGAGGTCACAGGCTGGTCCTCCGTGGGGCTTGTGGGGTTCTGGCCGTCCTCTGTACCTGCGCCGGCTGCCTCCATAGTGCTTCGCTGTAGTTCGGTTTTTGTTTGTTTATTTTTTTTACTGCTTTTGTAGTGATTTTTCCCGCTTGACGTGTGTGATTTGCAGGCCTGGCACTGCTTTTCGCGGTTGGGCCCATCGCAACTTTTTTCGCATTCAGGTTTGGATTTTCATCGCCGTCCCGGTAGTGTTATCGCGGACATTTGACGCGATATCGGGGTACTATCGCATGTTACCGCCGTGTTGTGAATGCCACGTTAACACAGGGTTATTTTCCAGCGATAGACGGCGATATGTAAACTTGCGTTAACCTATTTTGGCGATGTTTATCGCACGTTCTTGAGAATATCCCCCATTGTCTCTTCTTCCTTCTGCTTTTTTCAGTTTTGTGGTCTTTGGTCTAAAGATGCAGTGTTTAAATGCATGGTGTAGGTCTTATTTAGTTATTTTATAAACTGTGGAGAATAAGGAAATATAAAAATCACATTTGATTTCACTGATGGGTAAAATGGCTGGTTTCATAAGAATCTTTCCTATTATGTATCATCACATTTACCCACAGACAGAGAATAGGTGAAATCCTTCGATACATCAGCCCCCTTTTCTAGTGAGTCATATTGATTGTCAAACACCCCAGGCTTTAAACATTCAATGCAAGTTATATGTGAAAAGAATGGTGTCACCAAGCATCTGAGATAGTAGTGAAAACATGACACCAGATGTTTGGTAAACATGGAACGCAGTGTCACATGGAATGCTGCTGAAAAAAGTTCCTACCAAGTTTAATAAAGAGTGGAATGATATTGTTTGTATTTGCAGTAATTCAGCTATGTATATGAAAAAGTTGTATGATGGCCTGTCAAAATCGATACCTGAGCTGAAGTGCTTCCCTGAAAGAGATCCTTGCCACTAGCTAGATGATATGCTGAAAGCATCTTTACAATCTTCAGAGATAATGAAGAATGCTATTGACTTTGTAGTCCATTCTGGTGGAGTAAAAATGTATTTGGACCTCATATACCCTACGCACACGCTATCTATACACATGCACTATCAGTGCAGAAGGCAAGCAATAATTTAAATTAAATTAAAATTCCATAAACACCGGAAAAACACTGTTTCAGTTGTTTTTAACGGCGCGAAAATGTGTAACCACTGATAACCACTGTTTTTTAAGGTATTGAAAAAACCCCACCAGAATTTACCAAAAATAGAAACTGATATCAGGAAAGCCTAACCTTAACCATCAGAAGGGTCTACCAAACTTACAAAAAACCAGTGGTCGTATATCTGTCAATTGGGCAGCCGCCTACAATCTGATCATATTAAATTGTAAGTTCTTCTAAAAGTATACAAATAAGTGATGGATGGAATGCTTGAATTAATCTCTGCCACTGGTAATTACTTGGCAGGGATCCCAGTCCATTTTTATTTTGCACACCATGCCACCTCATTCTGGACTTAGCCATATCCAAATCAAGCTTGGCTCTGCTCCAGTGGGAATGGTCCAGTTCGAGCTGCCAGGCCAGGTCCTCTGTGAACCGGCACACAAACAACCTAGGAACTGATTCACCCTAGTTATGACTCATTGCCAGTTATAGCTTGTTTCCAGTGTCACAGTGGGCAACAGACCCACAACAGGCATACCTGTCCCACTTAGGGCGACACGCTAAAGTATACAAAAAGTGATGGATAGAATGCATGAATTAATCTCAGTCACTGGTAATTACTCATTGTTATTTTGCACATCATGCCACCTCAGTTTGGTCTCAGCCATACGCAAATCAGTCTAGACCCTGCTCCAATGGGATCAGTCCAGTACAAACACAGCGCACATGGAACCCACATCTGGGCAGATTCAGTTTAGATCACAAGGTCAGATTTTTCCATAGCTGGCATTTTTCCATCAGGTCGAACTTTGACCTGAAATTTTTCAATCAGGTCAAACCTTTATTGTATCTCTAATCGACCACAGAATCCATAGCAGAGTTTTAAGGTCACCTCCGGCTGCTGTTGGTCCAAAGCACCATAGCTAGAGCTCTGTTGAAGTTGGTATAATATGAATTTGCCATGAATCTCTTCTTTGCACACAGAGCTTTTTATGATTTTAGCTCGTAATTCATGACAGGGAAATCTCCTCTTCAACTTAAATAGTCCCACAAATAACTCATTTCCACAAACCAGTTGATATGTTGTGGTTTTTGTCCAATTAAGTAGCAGTTTGCCAACCTGCTCCTAATCAGAAGTGGCGCTCACTTATCTTCAAAGGCAGATTCCTAAAAATCCAACAAATGCACAAAGCCTCTCCTTTAATCCAAAAAGGCGCTGGCACATCTTCAGGGAACTCTACTTGCAAAGTGCAATTTATTATATTGCATACATTTTGGGACCTCATGTATGTTGGCTACCTATGTTAGAGTGATGCTGGAAAGATACCATACACAAACAACAAAACAATTAATTTGCTAATTAATCACTGTTGGAGTTGGCCCTCTCTGCAGGGTCACCCCCAAACCTTTTATTGCACCCTCCCATTTTTGCTGAATTGCTTGAAATCGCATTTATCTCTGCGTCTACTTAATCTAAAATGTAAATTTTTTATATTTACACTTTTCCAATAAAAATCATATATTTTTGCTCTTGTGGGCTGTTGTTATAACCTGATCAATATATTGTGGAAATTAATTCTTTCTAAGTAAATTAATGCATAATTTTCTTTTTTTCTTTTTCTTTTTTCTTTTTTCATACCACTCAAGTTGGCTACTTCATTGATGCTGCTTAGTTCAAAATTCAATATTTCAATGTATTTCATACTATCCTGTCTCTATTCGATGCCTTTCTAAAATAAGTCCTCCTTCATCACCATACCGAAATCTAGCTAAAAGAAAAAACATTTTCTTAAAACCACTTTCATGTTACATCTTGTTCTATACAAGTTCAAAAAGCACGCAGATTTCATTTCCATATCTATTCACAAATGTACAAACAGTTCTGCTGTATCTTAAACATCTCTCACCTCCTCCATGTTGTTCCACGAAATGTCTCGCTACCGGAGAACTATTACCTATGCTTTTATTTGCTTGTATATGTTAGAGTACTCTTTTATATTTGGTACTCCCTATATATCACCTTGCACTAGGAAATGAAAGCATGTGCACTAAAAACTTAGTTTTGCAATTGTAGACCTCCTTCAATGTATTCTTTTTCTTTGAAAAAGGGTTACTCAATGTTTAAATAGTTTCACCCTTTTAACATGCTTTACAAATCCTATACCTGTAAAATCCTGGTTTCAATGGTAACCATTTAAATTTCTCACTTTTTACTAAATAGTCCCTTGTGGATTTTACAATAGGCAGCAGGAAGGCAAAGAGACATTAATTAGGTGCTTACTGCAGAAAATGGTGATCGAAGTTGCAGTTATTATGAGTGAAGCAATGCCCTGAGAACTGAGAAAAATCCAAGGGTGGATGTCACTGAAACCTTATTCGTAACCTGATGGGCTCCATAACAATGTAAATTATGTAATAAGAAGGTTAGTGACTCACGTAACACTTCTGCAAGAAAAATCAGAGTAATGTAGAGCAAAGATAGGCATATTATCTGAACTACTAGAAGGAGAATAACGGCCAGCAGAAAGCACAAAGGGATTTGGACACTAGCCTGTCTTCATGTTCCCAACATGATTGGTAACCAATATCTAATATTTATGTAATATATAAAATTCTGATACCATTTACATTTAAACCCCACAGTGGAATTTTAGAATCCAAAGGGATTCTAAAGGACCTACCACCCTTCTCGATCCCGAACGCCTCCAGCTGCTCCGTGAGCGACTTCTGGCTGGCTTCGGTGTTCTGCCCTTGGCGACCATCAGTGTGTCCTACACCCTTTCTTTTTGCTTTGCGTATTTCACTTGCGTGCAACCTGTGATGTCTTGCATCCGCTGTCCTTTCACCTGGACCATGGATTATTGCCTCTCCAATTCGTCGTTGTCTGTTCCGGATTTTGTTCAGTTGGTGGGTCCCTTAGAGGCCCATGAACGGGACTGTTCCGTTGCTGGCTTTATGATGCGTGCGGCTGCACTGGGGATTTTGGCACAATGGGATATCTGGGCGGCTGCTCAGGATCTCCTACAACGAAGTTATATTGAATATCACGCAAGCTGTCCCGCATTGCTGTTGGATGCTCCCTCCTCTGAGGAACATTCCTGCTCATTTGAACTGTTGGACTGGATGGCGTCTATGTTTTCTGACACTTCCAATGATGTCCTCTTGGATGCCATTGCGTTTTTCTGCACTTTTACGTTTCTGGATTGATGTGGCATGCCTCGCTGACCCTCGTTGTTCGTTGGGTCTTTTTATTTTTTGTCCCTCTCCCTCATGATGACTGCGTAACCTAACGGCATTTCTGTTCTGCTCGGCCCATTTGAACTCTGTCTTCAGCCTTTGTCTCGTCCGATGAACTGTCCAGGGGAGGGTGTCTTGTGGTTTGCGGCGGCCTGGCCCTGGCCTGCCTTGCTGGGTTGTCTTGGGCCTGGCTGCCATGCTGCTTTTCTTTGCACACGTTACTCTGAGCCGTTGTTCTATCGACCTCTGCTCTTGCCAAGTTATTTTAGCGCTGTCTGCATTTTCTGTCTTTCACCTTTTCTCCTGTTCGATTTGGGCTCAGACTGCACAACATGTACAAGGTCGAATAACAGCATCTCCTTGTTCTTGCTGATTTGGCCTGTCCCTCGCACCTAGACATAACACTATGTACAGCTGCCATGGAGAAATTAGTGTGCTTTTATTGTTGCGGTTCACCCGCTCTAGATACAGTTGGAGAAAACCTTTCCAGGGAGAAGAGCTGTGATTGTCTGCTGATGTAGTTTTGCATCTAGAGACTGAGGTATGGGGGTTCGCTAGTCAAAGCCCAGAGGTCTTCTATTTTTATAATAAACTAGCTTACAGCACGGGAGGGTGGTAATGTTAGTTAGACATATATCCACTGCTTTATGAGATGCTTTCCCCGTTTGTATTCTATGGAGTTGTAACCATGCTGATTATATTATTCATATGCATTATGATAATAGTACTGACACGTGTACTGTATCTTAGAGCACGTAAGTTGAAATAAACATTTTGAACGACACAGTGTCTCTTATTACGCACGTTGTGGACAAGTATAAGTGAGACGAAAGAGTGTTCTTGCCTCTGCGAGTCCTGAGAGAGAGATACCGTGTTCTGGGTTGTCTAATCATTGGTACATTGGTGCTAATGGGACGCTAAGGCTAGTTGGGTTGGGGTTTTGGGTGCTAAGGTCTATGGTTGGCTCACCACTATATTCCGAGGTCCTATTATCCTGTGCATAGCTCTGTATGTGCAGAAACCTTATGACATGGCGCGACCAACGAGTGGGGCCGCTTATCTGCGGGACGCTTGAGTAGTACTTGTGCTTGTCCACAACCCCCTCACATACGTTTCCCGGAAGCGTGTGTGACGGTGATACCTCCTATATTAAAGTTTTTGTAGGTTCTTTCGAGCTTGAAGTTGTTAAAAAGGTTTCTTGATTACAACCCTAGTTGAGCTGCCTCCTGTTTGTTTGTCGACAAATTCTAGCCGTATATGGCTATTCAAATTGTGGCACATAGCCGCGGAGCACTCCGAACACACTTACGGGTGTATGGAGTGCCAGATACTGGAGTTAACTTGATCTTTGTGGTACAAGCCGATCCGGCTTACCACTTCGAGGTGTTCTACTCATGGATCACTTTTCCTGCAGTGGATGGGACTGACGATTTGTTCCATGAATATACAGCCACTGCAGTTCCTAATAACTATATACCTTATTCTTGTCTTGAGGTACCGCTCACGGCGTGGCAACACCGTGTTTGGTTTGATGGCGCCCTCCCCAACCGACTACCACGGTTCGTTTAGGCCCCTTGTCTATTGATGGGGCCACTTGGCCTGTTTTGGCCGGGTACACCCCACATCCGCGATATATGACAATACCAGTCGCGGAACTGCGTAACATGTATTCGGCTTTGGTGCGGGTGCATCGAGCCCTAGTGCAATATGTTACAGGCAACATCCAGGGAGCCCCTCCTGGAGTTGCAGGCCATCCAACTGGTGCAGCCGGAGTTACCATAAGTCCTGTAATGGTGAACTCAGTGATGGGCAAACGTCCACAAAATAAGGACGACTTTCCTTATTGGCTTGCAGAAAAATTTGACCAGTTGGAGGCAGTTTTTCCACACACAACCCCAGTGGATAAACACCGTATTTTAAAGATTAGTTTGCCAAAAGACTTAATTCCCGAGTTGACAGCATGTGACAACTGGGGTAAGGTATTCGCAGCAGTATATTCTAAATGTTTTGGTACTCCTTCCATGACGGTTCTCCCCTCCGTAATTAAAAAAGTACAGGATGAACATGGCCCTGAAGCGGCTGTGGAATTAGGGATGAGACTGGTGGGAGTGTTTGAAGTAGTAGCTGAGCTGATCCTTGCGAATGTCAAGGGCGATGCAGTGAACTTTCAAGTAGCGAACGCTTTGGCTCTGATCCCAGAATTGGACAGGCCTCGCGAATTACTGAAAATTATTACCCAGGCTTACAAAACTATTGGTAGAAATAGCCTGGGCAACAAGCCTTTTGCAAAACAACAAACACAATCGCAACAACAACAACAAACCAAATCTCAATCTGAGAAAGATGAGAAACCAGTCTTCACTAAAAAGAGCTGGAGGCTGAAAAAACAGGGTAAGCAACAAAAGAAGCCGGGGTCGAGAGGCGCATCCCCGGTTTCAGTTTCTTCTGAACGCACTTATGATTTACGCGATAGAGCGAGAATTAAATCACCGGATAGGTTTCAGATCCCTGATGCGCGTTCTCCTCATTCTTCACAGGCACAGACTTCGTCACAGGCCGGTGGAGGAGATCGCCAGGATAGAGGAAGGGACCGAGAGGCTCCCCAGGGACGAGACCCACCTCGACAACAAGTCAGAGGAAAAGCAGAAGACTTTCAACGTTTTCGACCTCAATTTCAGAAGAAGAAAGTTGCCGCTGTAACAGCGAAATATGCCACAGACGGTGAGAACGAGGCTCCTGAATTGGACGTGGGCAGTAACCCTCCTAGACAGCGCCGCGGAAGTTACCATAGTGCGGGAGGCGCTACGTCCTCATATGGAGGCGACAGCAACTGAAACATTCATTACTGTCGAGACAGCTGACACCAGAGTGGCACCCCTGATAGACTTTTTAATATTGTCATTCAAATCGAAGGTGATATACAGCGTATAATTAAAGGGATTTTTGGGAAAATCTAACCTCTTCATATGACATTTTGTTAGCAGAGGTGGATTGGCCACCCCCTTCGTTCTTGCTGCGAGTAAGGGGAGGAGGTAATACTTCCGAGCTTTTCTCGACATGTCCCAAAGGACAAAGCGGAGGCTCTGGCAGCTGAATGGGCTGTGTCCCTAGCTCCTGCGTTATACCGCAACCACGTGGGTTGGGACGAAGATTCTCCCCCCCATGAAATACCTTTGCGGTCACTACCGCAGCCACAACCCCAATATCCCATAAAACGTGAAGCCAAAGGCCCCGTTTCCGAAATTCTGACTTAGTTGGAATATCAGGGAGTAATTGAACCCTGTGTATCACCTATGAACAATCCCCTTTTCGCGGTTTCTAAACCAGATGGATCGTACCGCTTAGTTTTGGATTACCGGCATTTGAACTCCCATTGTCGGACCTTTGCGGTGCAAAACACCCATAGTTCTGCGCTTGTAGACAGTCTTGTTCGTAAAAATACAAAACGACCCTTGACCTTTCAAATGGATTCTACACGCACAACTTAGCCCCGGAGAGTGGCCAATGGAGCGCTTTTACTTCCGGTGGTAAAATGTTCAAATTCAGGCGTCTTCCTATGGGCTACAAGAATAGTCCAGGCGTATTCGCCGCTCGTGTTGTCTCTTTGTTAGACGGCATCGATCCAGACGCCTGTTCGTACGTAGATGACATTTATCTGATGGACGACGAATTGTTTCCGCATCTAACCCGAGTCGACCGCATTATTCTTGAATTTGCGGTTCAAGGTTACAAAATTAACTTTGCCAAATCTCATATTGCTGAATTTACCGTTTTGTTCTTGGGCTATGAGCTCAACAATGAAGGTAAGGGCTTAGCCCCCCATTTCCTGGAGAAATGTGCACTTCTGTGCCCTCCTACTAATCTGAAGAAACTTCAGTCATTGCTGGGTTTTTGAACTTCGGACGTACATACATTCCCGAATACGCCCAGAGTATCAAGCCACTGTATGCCTTGATACAACCTACCTTTTCGAAGTCTTGCTGGCTTCCGGAGCATACCTCCATTCTACAGTCTTTGCAGACTGACATTCTTGAGTCTACATATCTTTTGACACGTGATAACCACACAAACCTGGTGATTAGAATCATTCCAGGGGCAGTGGGTTTCACGTACTTAACCTTTAATGAAGGTGATACAGTACCCATCGCATACAAGTCACATCTGTACACCTCCGCAGAAATGCGGTTTTCATCTGCGGAAAAAGTTCTGACAGCAGTGCAAATGGCGATTCTAAAGGAGCGCGCACTGGCACAGGGAAAACGCATTCTGGTGGTAACACCATATCCTGCTCTAGAGGCAGTGACCAAAGCAAGTGTACCGAACTCTAAAGCTTTGCACCCCCGTTGGATACAATGGGCAACCTCGTTGACGTCTCCGGATGTCACTTTCATATTCGATTCTTCTCTTCAGACTCAATTCGTTCATCCTCCTCCTCTGTCTTTATTGCCGCTTGAGGATTACGACTGTGTGATCTACACCGATGGTTCGGCACAACCGGCCACGGGTTCCAAGCATGCTTATTCAGCCACATGTGCTATTGTTGCAGGTACGTTTGTGAACGGAAAGTTCAAATCCACTGTGGTGCACACTCAGACACTCGGGGACAGTACCGCACAATTGGCCGAGTTGCGCGCATTGGTGCTTGCGCTTGAGTTCGTCAATCCTGATGTGACCACTTTAATTGTGTGCGATTCTTACTAATGTGTTCAATCATACAATGACAATCTGTTCTTTTGGTCGCAAAACGACTATAGAGACGCTAAAGGCAACACAATCAAGCATAAAATGCTTTGCGTTCGAGTGGCAGAACTACAACAACGTCTGCCGCTCACACCGGTGGTTCACACCCTAGGCCATCAGCGGGTGGGCGCACACGCTGTTGGTAACAGTCTGGCAGATGAAGCTGCCAGATCAGCAGTAGTCACGTGTTCAGTAGCAGCAGTTACTAGATCCATGTCTAAAATAGACACTGATATCTTGGCAGCTATTGCTGCAACAAAGGAAGGAACGAATTACCCTAGGGGTTTCCTTCCAAATATTCTTACCAGTTAGGTCCCGATCAGGCTCCTTATGTAACAATACCTGACGTTGGTGATCGGCTGATCCCCAACGCGGACCGCAGACTTTCCTTGATAACGGCAGCACACGAAGGCATGGCTTCGGCTCATGCTGGTGTGTCTGCGAGTTTCCATTTTGCAGCAGCGTTACTGGTGGCGTGGTTTATATAAAGACACCCGTACTTATGTGCTTTCCTGTGACGTTTGTCAACAGATTAAGCCTTCCACGGTTACACGACCACCACTGACCTCGCTCGGAATTTCAAACAGACCCTTTGGGTGTGTTTACTTGGATCACTGCGGTCCATTTTCTTCGGACACTGCCTATAAATATATCTTAGTGGCAGTGGACTCGTGCACACGGTTCATCTGGGTCTGGCCACAACGGAGTGCTGACGCTCGAAATGTCATCAGGGATTTGCGTGTCTTTGTGGGAATTTTTGCATGCGGCACCTTCCATTCTGACCAAGGTCCGGCGTTTGCCTCTAAGGCTTACAAGGACGCAATGGGTTCCTTGGGGTGCGGGTGAAATTTTCGTCTCCGTATAGGCCTGAGGGCAACTCTATCGTTGAACGAATGAACCGTGACTTAAAGCAATCCTTGACAGCTAGAGTTATAGGTACTGGCAGGAACTGGCTGGCCCACTTGTATACCGTTCAGCGTGCACTTAACAATCTCCCTAGAAGACCTCTGGGTGGGCGGACCCCTTACGAAATGCTCTTTGGCATACGAATGTTTGTGCCTGACCTTGATGGTCTAGACATGGCGGCGCAATCCGCCAAGTTTGATGTAGATAACCATTCTACTATGTTACAGGACTTACAAGAAGCCCGAGACAAACTTGCAATTGCACATTTGCCTTCAGCCACAGACCCTGCTCTGCAGATTCTGGTTGCCGGCTGGCTTCCGAAGATTGGCGACCTGGTTCGAGAGAAGGTGGAGAACAAAAAAGAATTCGGCCCCTCTTTTCGTGCACCGGTTCCAGTCCTGGGCTTGAAGGGAACACGTACCGTCATCTTACCACCTCTTCCTGGTCGCAAGGAGAACAGATACATCTCAGTGGAAAATGTCAAGCTACAACATCTGGCCGATACTGAATAGTGTCACACCAGCGGTCTCTTGTCCTGTCATTTATCGGACATGTGTTCGAGGCACTCCTGCCCGAACGGTCACTGATGTTACCATGGAGATGGTTGATTTGCCTGAAAATATATTCGAACCCCCTGTCTCCCCCTGCATCGACGAGGACGAGTATACCTATCCCGCCACAGAGTCGGTGGCACACCAACCAACAACGCCACTGAGCCCGACACGTTATTCCTTTGACTCGGATTCCAACTCATCACCGGTCCCGTCCAAGTTCAGTCTTTTGTATCCTGGTTTAGAGACAATTTTTTGATTCCACCTTGGACATACATCTGGATGGTGTTTTTCTTGATTTTTTTGTTCATGTCCATTGGCTTTGTCACAGTGTTTTTTCTGCTCATCAATGGTCACTATTTACCTGAACGCTCTGCTGTGAACAGTGTTGCTGGAACTTTGGCTCCACATTCCTCTTCACACATCATGAAGCGTGACCACACATTTGTGAACATTTCAGTGTTTCCAGTTGCTGATGGCATCGTATGGGATGCGGTAAACTTTCAAATCCATGGCCCGACAGAAATTATTAATGTACCAAATGTCCTTCGAGTTTCGATGGGTGATGTAGTAAAAAGTAATATTCATTCTGACGATTGGGATGTGCATGCCGTTGAAGCATTGTTTGCTGATTTAAAATATTATGCTTCCTTTAATGCTGAGGATTTGTATATGAATTCTGCGAATTATGCCGATTTGTATTGCTACCAGCATTGGGGCAACCATTTTCTCCACAAACCGAGTGCACTACGCAGCCCTGTTACCTACACCCAATGGGAACATTGCCCAAACCCCTTACCAGGTAGCTCCCAGACTCTTCGAAATAAATTCACCTATTTCACTGATTTTAATCGATCGAACCCTGGGTCCTATTATTTTAAATTGAATGCCCCATTGACTCAAAAATAATGTTGACCCACACCAAATTACTTTATTCGGGTTCTTTTTTGAGCGCCTTGGCGGTGGGTGGTTATGAGTACTGGAAAGACACAGTGGATTTAAAATCAATCTGGGGTTCAAAGCCATGGCAGGTGCAGGGCACCGAGGCTTTGCACCGCGCTTGCCTTATCCTGCCCCAATTGTGTTTTTGAATGCTTCCATTCATCAAACCACGTGTTGGGGGTTGGCAACCACTAAACAATTAAATGCGCCAGCCATCCCATCCTTGTCGAGTTCTCCAAATGTTAGCTTGCGTTTTAATATGTCCCTTGTGACGTTGCAGTCCCTGTTTCAAAACAACTCCTTTAACGTTTCTGCAATGGTACAGTCACCCTGTTTGGCATGGCCCATATCATCGAATGCATGCCAATTGCGGTTTCATGCCACAGTTCCTGGCTACAAACAGGACAAGCCTGATCCGAGATTTGCTGAATCTCGTACTGTCACCACGTATTCAGTTGGTAAATTATGTAAACAATGGCTACACCATTCGTCCCTAGACTCTGTTAAAAAACATTTGTCCCTCCTATCAGGCACTATTGATCTGTCCGACTTTATTTTGGGACCTCGTGGTCCCCGACCGAAGAGATTCATTTATGAAGCGTATAATGAACTCTGGAAGCTGTCACAAATGGAAGCTGCTTCCCGTCTTCGGGAAATAGATCAAGCAAATTTGTAAAAGGTGCTTGCTGTTGTTGACAATAGTATAAAAACCCTGTCTTCCCGCATTTACACATTAGAGAATATTGTGTCCTCTGTTGTTGATATTGTACAAAATGATGTTTCTGTTTTGTATCATGGTCAGAATCAATTGCGTTCAGTAATGCAGTTTGCGTGGACTTTGCAAACCCTTAAGTTAGGTAAAGTTCCTTGGAATTTCTTGAACACTACTGCCCTTTTTCTGCCTTTTAATTTGACTGAAAAGCAGCAGTTCATGTCCATGAAATATGCATCTTACACTTTGTTACATATCGAGAAAGTGGATCCTTTACCATTCTCTGTAGCGGAACTAGATTCTGCTGTGTGGCTAGTTCATGGGGTTATTGCTTTACCTTTTTCCTTGTTTGAATTTAGCTCGTGCATGAAACATTATCCTGTAGGCCGTTTCCAGCCTTTGGGTAGTGCTTTCCTGCATGAACTCTGGTCCTTGCCTTTCATGTATAAATGCCTTAGAGACGGCAAGGAAGTTTTTCTCACGGGGGAGTCTTGTGATTCAACTGTGGGTCATTCGCTTATTTGTAAACATATTAAACTGCACGGAGCTTGTAGCATTTCCGTTCAGAATCTTGCATGTGTGCTACAGGGTATTCCTGCTCCTGCTATTTCTCCTACCTTTACTTTGCTTACTAACAGTAGTTATTTGCTTTTAAATAACGAAGAATGTTGTGGCCTACAGGCCGGCATTCCGTATATTGTCACGGTTTCGCACAGAGTTGTCTGCTGCAAGAATGTGCTTTTTCCTCCCCCTCACGACATCGTTGATAACTCGATTTGGCCTTCCATTCCTACCATGGAGGCAGATTTCAATAAGTTGAGCAGAATAAAGGCCCTATTATTGAATGAGGAGGTTACGCTCACGTCCGCCCGGGAGACATTCGTTCTCCAGGTGGCGAGTACCCACAGTGAAATACAGGCCCTTTTGAACACCAACCCCCCACAACATTTCGGGGAGTTAATTCATCGTATTTTTATCGCATCAAACACTGAGGGTCTAGTGCATTTTTTTAAGGTTGTGGGGTCCGGCCTGGTGTCCACCTTCCAAACTATTTTCGGTGTGATACCGGCGTTCATTCATTCTATTTTTTCTAGCGTCTTTGGTGGTTTCCCATTTATCCTCGCCTTGGCGGCTGGTGTTTTGCTGTTGGTCTGTTTTCTGCGCAATGGCTGCTCCCCGCTGGGCCCTTCTTGATCCCGAACGCCTCCAGCTGCTCCGTGAGCAACTTCTGGCTGGCTTCGGTGTTCTGCCCTTGGCAACCATCAGTGTGTCCTACACCCTTTCTTTTCGCTTTGCGTATTTCACTTGCGTGCAACCTGTGATGTCTTGCATCCGCTGTCCTTTCACCTGGACCATGGATTATTGCCTCTCCAATTCGTCGTTGTCTGTTCGGATTTTGTTCAGTTGGTGGGTCCCTTAGAGGCCCATGAACGGGACTGTTCCATTGCTGGCTTTATGACGCGTGCGGCTGCACTGGGGATTTTGGCACAATGGGATATCTGGGTGGCTGCTCAGGATCTCCTACAACGAAGTTATATTGAATATCACGCAAGCTGTCCCGCATTGCTGTTGGATGCTCCCTCCTCTGAGGAACATTCCTGCTCATTTGAACTGTTGGACTGGATGGCGTCTATGTTTTCTGACACTTCCAATGATGTCCTCTTGGATGCTATTGCGTTTTTCTGCACTTCTACGTTTCTGGATTGATGTGGCATGCCTCGCTGACTCTCTTTGTTCGTTGGGTCTTTTTATTTTTTGTCCCTCTCCCTCATGATGACTGCGTAACCTAACGGCATTTCTGTTCTGCTCGGCCCATTTGAACTCTGTCTTCAGCCTTTGTCTCGTCCGATGAACTGTCCAGGGGAGGGTGTCTTGTGGTTTGCGGCGGCCTGGCCCTGGCCTGCCTTGCTGGGTTGTCTTGGGCCTGGCTGCCATGCTGCTTTTCTTTGCACACGTTACTCTGAGCCGTTGTTCTATCGACCTCTGCTCTTGCCAAGTTATTTTAGCGCTGTCTGCATTTTCTGTCTCTCACCTTTTCTCCTGTTCGATTTGGGCTCAGACTGCACAACATGTACAAGGTCGAATAACAGCATCTCCTTGTTCTTGCTGATTTGGCCTGTCCCTCGCACCTAGACATAACACTATGTACAGCTGCCATGGAGAAATTAGTGTGCTTTTATTGTTGCGGTTCGCCCGCTCTAGATACAGTTGGAGAAAACCTTTCCAGGGAGAAGAGCTGTGATTGTCTGCTGATGTAGTTTTGCATCTAGAGACTGAGGTATGGGGGTTCGCTAGTCAAAGCCCAGAGGTCTTCTATTTTTATAATAAACTAGCTTACAGCACGGGAGGGTGGTAATGTTAGTTAGACATATATCCACTGCTTTATGAGATGCTTTCCCCGTTTGTATTCTATGGAGTTGTAACCATGCTGATTATATTATTCATATGCATTATGATAATAGTACTGACACGTGTACTGTATCTTAGAGCACGTAAGTTGAAATAAACATTTTGAACGACACAGTGTCTCTTATTACGCACGTTGTGGACAAGTATAAGTGAGACGAAAGAGTGTTCTTGCCTCTGCGAGTCCTGAGAGAGAGATACCGTGTTCTGGGTTGTCTAATCATTGGTACATTGGTGCTAATGGGACGCTAAGGCTAGTTGGGTTGGGGTTTTGGGTGCTAAGGTCTATGGTTGGCTCACCACTATATTCCGAGGTCCTATTATCCTGTGCATAGCTCTGTATGTGCAGAAACCTTATGACATGGTGGGTTCATTCAGTTCTCCAAAGATCAATAACATCGCTTCCATGGGTTGTAACAATATGCATCTGTTATTATCAATGATGCCAAGATACCCATGGAATGAATGTAGCTACGAACATGATTCTTGTGTAAAGTGAAGTTAATGGAGAGGACATAAATTCGACAAACTTTGGAAAAAGAAACACTATCCAGAGCAGGGCTAAGTAACATTTGCAGTGCAGGATAAGATGTATGTAATGTTCATGTTCTCAAATATGCTGGAAGCATGGAAGATCCCAAATCATACTGCTCTTGCTACACCAGTCTTAGTTACTCTAGACATTGACATAAAACTCAAAGCAGCATGTTAAAAAGACCACTACATCATTCAGAAGACATAGATGAATTTGATAGGAATGATGGAGCTGATACTCCAATAAGTAGAATGAGCCATAGAGAATATGTTCAGCCACTGTGAATTACCTGAAGCATGATTTCACTACTTGATACATTTTTAAGTTTCTGTTGTCTTTCCTCAAGGTGACTCGGTGATTGTTACATCACTATGGACACTGTTTCATGTGATCACCTTATGCATTCTGAGTTTTGTAGTCTTGCTCTGCTTCCATTGAAAAAAATACTTGGACACTTCAAAAAAACAATGGTTTTAGGTTAAATACTCAGGATGGGGGAACACTGTAATGACCTGGAGTGAGGGTTCACCCTAGTTTTCAGTAACATCAATTAGAGGTTGCCATTGGTTTAAGCTCAGTCACCTCCAGTGAATACCAACCCCCTTGTGGTGGAGATGAGGAGTGTTGGGGCATTTTTGCTCCTATCCACTCCCCATAGGTCCCAACAATGATGTAGTAAATAAGAATAATCAAATCTTTTCAGGAAGTGGTGTCATATTTTTGGTGACCAGTGTTTGCAACAAGAATACATGCCCTGTAACTCTTTTTTGTCTGCTGACGTGACAAGATTTCTTTTGGTGTTACACTTATTTTACTTTTGCTTTTTTACTTGCTGATTTCATCATGAGTACACTTCTTGTGTCTTTAGAGTTGATTGTTGAGTAGCATCCCCTCCTGTGATATCATCAATGAGCCAATGTGCTAAAATGTCACTTTAATGAGCTCTGTGATTTTAATCAAATGACGCTAGTGAATGATCTGGGAAGAGGATGTGGTTTTACAACCAGAGTTGCCAACATTGGAACTGAGAACCAGGTTCAAGTCTTAATGTTGGCTCAACATTCTGTGATTATGGGCAAATCTCTTAACCTCTCAAGTGCATCCGTCGGAAAATGGCCAATGGCCGCACTATCTCCCCACTGTATCTATTGGCCACTGCTACTCTTCACCAGATAGAGTCCTTTTTAGGTCAACCCTGGCAGTACGCATGCGCTGAATGCAAAACATGCTGTATTCACTAAAAGGAGTTAAGTCCTGCCTGCTGCTTCCCATAGGTTGACTCTGCCATTGCTCTTCTTTACTGGCTTCTAATTGGATCCCCATCCGATACATCACTTCCATTATCCCGCTGTACAGCACCGCTCAACTATTCATCAATTCCCCTTTATTTAATCGCCCCCGCTGCGATGCAGGTACTATTTCTTCAAACCCCTCCCATTCCCCCTACCCTCTCCGCCCATTGCTGCTTGCTGCAACGAGGGAGATGTGTGTCAGTACAGCCAGTCACTGTGCTTTGTTTTATGAAGCGGGCGCTATGTTAATAAAAGTAATGCATATGCATGTTTCCTCCGACCTCAAAACCCATGTTCGGCTTCGGTGGTGCCCTCCGCCAGTTTTCGAAATTGAACTGTGCTTCTGTGAGAGGCAGCATTGCCCCATTTCTGTGAACGGTAAAGGTATCACCAGTTCTACCCACACAAGGACCCCCGCTCCATTCCTCCTCGGGGGAGCGACAGAGAGAATACAGATATTGATGCATTTTCTGGGCTGCTCTCTCTCCCGGCTTTCCCGCAGCCATCAGAGCTCTACAGCAGTATCACCAGGAAACAACAGGGCAAATGACATAAAAAGCATACTTCAAACAATAATCCCCTGCAGACCCGTTCTGAAACACACGTCTGCGATTTTTCAGAAGGAGAGGGCCGCCTTTAGGAGGTTATATATTGCAAGAGTTCAATAAAATGCTCACTTCGTGCTGCAGTACATTGACTCAAATGCATCAAAACATAAAGTGACAATTGGCAGAACACTGACCGTGACTTCTTGGTTGGCAGAAATGACAGCCACACAGCGATTCTCTTGTAATTGGTGGAAGTTTATAAGTGGCCGGTGATTGGGGCAATAAATTGATAGCGGAAGTTGTCGTTGGAGAGTGGTCACTTCCCTGTTTATGTTTTGACCCGTTCAAGGGAAAAGAGAAAGCTAGAAGCAAGTGTACGATATTCAAAGAATTCAAAAATTTCAGGACAACATAACAATGATTATACATAAAAACATTGTGCATTGTTATAAGTTAATAACCATGACCAAGTTTAATTATTTGTTATCAAAAGACTTTTTATTTTTATTTTATTTTGTTTATTATATCTGTATACCAAAACATTATTTTCAATTTATGATAAATAATTAAAATTGTCAATACATAGAGAACAATACAACATAATCATGTATTCATGAGAAGACAGTGCAATTAGTTTATGTAAGTAGTTAAACAGTTTGTTTCAATGCACATTTATATACAGAAGGGAGATCCAGATAATTCATAGACAATGGGAAGGCTGGCGGTAGATGGAAGCTATGCGCGTTTCGGCTGAGGTGCCTTCATCAGGGGACTGTCTCAACTTTCTCTGCATAGCATACTGTAGTGATGAAGTCCAGACAGATTGATGTAGTTAAAATGATTTATTGTAGATATGTAGATTAGCCCCACCAGGAGCAGCCAGCATGCTGCTCAGCCCCATCATAACTGTGGCTTTTCTTGACAGACACCCAACATTCCGTAGTACATCATCATATTGTAACATTCTATTGGCAAGACATGTGGTGGAAATGGCATACACAAGAATGGATAGTAAACTAGAATACTACATATCTCCTTTTCTTCCAACACAACAAATAAGATAAAAACCCAAAGAAGAACAAGAGAGCACCGATCCTTACATCCAGACACACCTACTGGCCAGACAGGTATGACAGGAGGCAAAGCACAGCATGAGAAATAAAGAAGACAGAGAAGAGAATGAATGAATAAGATAACATCACTCCTACTTCCCTGTAAACAACATAGCAATGGAAAATCGACATATTATAAAACAATAAGGCTTAATGTAAACAGGGTGAAGAAAGAATGAATGAATACAATAACATCATTCCTACTTCCCTGTAAACAACATAGCAATGGAAAATCGACATTGTAAAGCAATGAGGCTTAAAGTAAACAGAATAAAGAACAATTGAGAGTGGAATTGACAAGTCGAGACAACCTCGTAAAGAGGTCACATGTTGTGCACTGAAATAATGGGACTAAAACCCATATGACACACACTGTGTGAGTTGAAAATACAATAGACCGTGTAAGGACAAGCCTGACAACCTCGTGTAGAGGTCACTTGACGTCCGTGAAAGGACAACCTGGACAACCTCGTGTAGAGGTCACTTGACGTCCATGTAAGGACACCCTGGACAACCTCATGTAGAGGTCTCTTGACGTCCGTGTAAGGACAACCTGGACAACCTCGTGTAGAGGTCACTTGACGTCCGTGTAAGAACAACCTGGACAAGCTTGTGTAGAGGGCACTTGACGTCCACCGTAATGAAAACACATCCCATACTACACACACTGTGTGGAGTAATGGTATAATTGAATAATGAACCTGGCGAATAAGTGTGGATGAAAGCAATTCCAACGTGAACAGTACAAAACAAGAATGAAAGCTGAGCAATCATGGTTAAAGAAAATATAAACATAGAAACCAAATTGCATTAACATATCAATTGATGAGTACTTAGGATGTGCGTGTCACCGTAGTCAAACATAGAAACCAATTGCATTAAGATATCAATTGATGAGTACTTAGGATGTGCGTGTCACCGTTGTCATGTGCAACACACACAAAAATCGACTATAAGGCAAGCTTTGAAGAGAAACACATGTGCTTTGAGAAAAAATACACTTGGAGACCGCAAAGCATTGAAGGAATAATGACTAATAGCATTAAGATGTGGTCTCAAAGCAGTTCTTGTTGATTGACAGTATGCCAAGGCATTCAGAACTGGAACTGTACAACAAACGTAAGAACTTCCCTCTAGTCAGCAAAACTATGCTGCATGTGGTCTGAGTACACTCAATGAACAGAGCACAGTGCGCAATTACCAATTGCGCAGTCTCGAACTTGGCAGGCAGCATCAGAACAAAATGAAGAGACATCAAGGAAAGAGTGCATAGCTTTACCTTTCCCGCTCTTCAGTAAGAGATGAATTTTAATGACTCAAACTGCCACTCACCGCAGAAACCAAAAAGCAGTGTCTTCAAATCTCCACATGTTGAACCTCCAGTCATCAGAGATGGTGGACTGACCCTAAAGTGCAGCAAGAAAACATGGACAATAAAATCCCACAGAGCATAAGAATCGCTCAACATGTGGGACAAAAGTAGGGTAAATCCTTTCACGAGGAAACTAACACCGCACTCCTGAAGCAGACGTGGTTGGCAAATAAAATAATTAAAAGATATAGCCAACCAAAACATGGCAGTGCGCAATTGACGGTAAGCCGGAAGGCTCACGGCACGTCTGAACATGCGCCGTCCCGGAGCACCCAAACACAACGAAGATAGAGGAACGTCACTGGAGATGAATGCATTCAGGTAAGGCTGCGTGCGCTGTAAGACACGCGCCTCGTTTTAAACTGCCTCGTAACAGTTGAACTGTAAATGAAGACACTTGTAGTTGAATTAAAGTCAATATCACGGACTACACAACAGCTTGTAACTGATAATTAGCTCTGGACAATCCGTCCAATATATTGATCTTGAACCAGGTTAGACTCCATAATCCATACTAGTGATAAAACGCTCAAAGAGTAGAGAGCTTGTGAAGGAAGACAAATTCAGCCCGTACAGGAACAGATGGTTTTTGTCACATACATTGATGCGTTGAAAACAGACACTGGAGAGTAGAAGCACTGTGGGGCATATTTACGTTCCCTGGCGCATCCCTGCATATCAGCAGGGATGCGCCACGGAAAATGCGTCACGCAAGTTTACCCTTGCGCCACGTCCGATGCGCCGCATTTACAATGCGGCGCATCGTGGAGCAGGATAAGCAGATGCGTGACGCATCTGCCGGCTGAAGGTTGGCGCAGTGCTGAAGTTGTGTCGCAAGCGCGACGCAACTCCAGCACTGTTCCAACCTTCCCTATCCCTAACATGGTGCGTCAATCCTTACGCCTGCTTGAAGCAGGCGTAAGGATTTGACGCACCAGCATCGAGAAAAGTGACTGCGTGAAATCTTGTAGATTTCACTACGTCACTTTCCGAGGCGTTCCTGCGCCGGAACGCCCCTCCCTGCGCCGATGCGCCCACATGAAACCTGACGCAGGTTTCATGTGGCGCAGGGTTTACTACGTGACGCATCTCCCTAGATGCGTCACGTTGTAAATATAGTGCAACGCGGCGCATGGTTTGCGTCACCGCTGCGTCACATGCGCGACGCAATGGCGGCGCAAAAGTGGCGCAAGGGGCTTGTAAATATGCCCCTACATGCTTAAAGGGACTAAGCATTTTGATTAATTTTTGCCACAGATAACAAGCAACTGGTATCTCCCTTTTACCGCAAACATGGAGATGACAGTGACGCTTAACTGTTTTGAAATGCCATTGAAAGTCTTTGATGAAAGGCGCTTGAGTTGCTTTGATCTTGAGAAACGCTTGAAGACAGCACAATCTGTAGAGCAAGGGTGGTGCTTGAGCGAAGTGGGATCTGGCACACGCACGTTGGGGGCGACCGGTGAGGTGGTCACTGGTGCCCAATGGTGGGGCTCAAGGTGCCAGAGTCCTTGTTAAGATCATAGATTGTAGTTTCTTGATGCCTCTTGAAAAATCTTGACTTCTTTGACATTGAATTCTTTTGTTGAGCACGTAGAACGAGGGTAAGTTTCCAGATCGTCGCCATAAAAATGTAGTGATGAAGTCCAGACAGATTGATGTAGTTAAGATGATTTATTGTAGATATGTAGATGAGCCCCACCAGGAGCAGCCATCATGCTGCTCAGCCCCATCATAACTGTGGCTTTTCTTGACAGGCACCCAACATTCCGTAGTACATCATAATATTGTAACATTCTACTGGCAAGACATGTGGTAGAAATGGCATACACAAGAATGGATAGTAAACTAGAATACTACAAATACATAATAGGCATGGTCTCAGAGTCTATATGCACATATGTTAATAAGATTCCCTGAAATAATATTTAATATTTTTGAAACGTTTAAGAATAAATCGTTTTGGATAATGTTGTTCAGTACCAATGAGTGGGACAAACATCAAGTGGAGAGATTTAGAGAATTTGAGAGTTAATAACATATTCTATGTATAGAATATGTGAAATAAAGCCTGTTTACTCACATGCTTTTTAGATAAAAACCATTTATACCCAAAGAGGTGTGAATGTGTATTACAAGAGTTGGCTTGGAAAGCGTGAAATAAAATGCGCATGTGGACTAGATGGGTGCACTAAGCATGCATAGTTCGTGAAATCATCTAGTGAATAGTGCTGCATGCAAATCCTGTGTGTTTCTCATATGAAGAAGGCTTCTAGTAGTCACCTATTTCAGTATCAGCAAGACGCTTGTTAAAAAATAAGCAATCAGTTTCTTTTCTCTACGGTTCGTTTGGTTCGTTTGGTGTATATGATTCGGTTAAGCCTAAAACAAGATGTAAAAGCAAATGACTAATCGTAAATAGAGCCTACATGACTATTTCGCTCTTTTAGGTTTTTAGTCTTTATCAATTTTTTAATACCTGTGACATAGGCAAGGAGTCCAAATTTAGTGTAGAAAAAGGAGACTTGAAAACTTCTACACACTTTTCTCAAAAGCACCATGGAGTGCTTGATGTTCAAAGTACTTATTTTATTGTTTTTCTCTTTGGTAATGCCTGTAGGGTATATATAAAACGTATAGAAAGATGTTTTGTTAGATAAATATGTATATATATATATATATACACCAGCATCTAGAGCAAATGAATATTTCTAAATAGAAACTGCATGACTATTTTACTTTATAGGATATAGCTATTTACTTAAACAGTCAGTGGTTTTTATTACCTGTGTATATAAAGGATCCCAATCTCATATGAAGTAGTGGAGAGGTGTGGTGCAGCGGCCAGGGCAGCTGACTTCGGAGCACAGGGTTCACGGTTCGATCTCCGGCGGCAGCTCAGCACCATGTGACTCTGGGCAATAGCTCACTTAATTTCCACTACGGCCCCCAGCGCCTTGAGACCCGTAAGGGTGAGTAGCTGCGCTATATAAAAATGGACTTACACTTTTTTACATAAGCAGGGTCCCTTTTGTCTTTTGTGTGTTTTTCTCTATACACTTCAAAGAGTTTATTTTTCGGGGTCCTTGATATATTATATTTCTCTTTGTTCAATCCTACAAGGCATGTATTGAGCAAATAAAAGGTTTTTTGTTAAATGGATGCATTCATGAGCGCCCTCATTCACATTTGTATTAATTAGAGCTTGGTTAATTCGGTGGTATGGCTGTCATACTTACAGTCTATTAAGCACTTTGGCATATGTTAGGATGGTATATAGTATAGTTCTTTCAATCTTCAAAGTCGGCTCCCAGTTTTCTAATAAGACAAAGTATAGCCAGCGGCCTAAGGTAAGATAAAATTGCTCACTAACAAAATGCAATTGTTAAAAGTGAAAGAGTAGGTGAAGAGTAGAGGCATTCTTACTTGTACCGCGTTTCTTTTCTGTCCGTATTTCAAGGTAACCGATCTGTAAAGCCGCCCGACACGGGTGTGCCGCTTTTTAAATCATTCAGTCCGGTGGTAGAAGAGTGCGTGGATGGCGTAGATGTACGTGATAGACGTCATCACGACATGGAAATAGAAAACTGACTCAACTGAGATGGAGTGCGGGTTATGAAAATACCCCGCCATCTTAAATTAAGCTAGACAAGCTAGAATATGCATCTCCCAAATATAGAAATAACCATAGAAACAACGAAGTATTTATCATTTTCGTCATACTTCGTGTACAGAGCTGGTACAATCTCGCTTTTTGTGTGATAAAGCACCCCGAACCTATGACGTATATACAAACTCTGGGTGAGAGTTAATTTGAGATGGCGGGGTACTCTTCACCTACTCTTTCACTTTTAACAATTGCATTTCGTTAGTGAGCAATTTTATCTTACCTTAGGCCACTGGCTATACTTTGTCTTATTAGATAACTAGGAACCGACTTTGAAGATCGAAAGAACTATACTATATACCATCCTAACATATGCCAAAGTGCTTTAATAGACTGTAAGTATGACAGTCATACCACCGAATTAACCAAGCTCTAATTAATACATATGTGAATGAGGATGCACATGAATGCATCCATTTAAAAAAAAAAAAAAAACTTTTATTTGCTCAATACATGCCTTGTAGGAATGAACAAAGAGAAATATAATATATCAAGGACCCCAAAAAATAAACACTTTAAAGTGTATAGAGAAAAACACACAAAAGACAAAACGGACCCAGCTTCATACGAGATTGGGATCCTTTATATACAAAGGTACTAAAAACTACTGACTGTTTAAGTAAATAGCTATATCCTATAAAGTAAAATAGTTATGCAGTTTCTATTTAGAAATAGTCATTTGCTCTAGATGCTGGCGTATATATATATATAAATACATATTTATCTAACAAAACATCTTTCTATACGTTTTATATATACCCTACAGGCATTAACAAAGAGAAAAACAATAAAATAAGGACTTTGAACATCAAGCACTCCATAGTGCTTTTGAGAAAAGTGTGTAGAAGTTTTCAAATCTCCTTTTTCTGCACTAAATTTGGACTCCTTGCCTATGTCACAGGTATTAAAAAATTGATAAAGACTAAAGAACCTAAAAGAGCGAAATAGTCACGTAGGCTCTATTTACGATTAGTCATTTGCTTTTACATCTTGTTTTAGGCTTAACCGAATCATATACACCAAACGAACCAAACGAACCATAGAGAAAAGAAACTGATTGCTTATTTTTTAATAACCATCTTGCTGATACAGAAATAGGTGACTACTAGAAGCCTTTTTCATATGAGAAACACACAGGATTTGCATGCAGCACTATTCACTAGATGATATCACGAACGCATGCTTAGTTCACCCATCTAGTCCACATGCAGCTTTTATTTCACGCTTTCCAAGCCAACTCTTGTAATACACATTCACACCTCTTTGGGTATAAATGGTTTTTATTCTAAAAAGCATGTGAGTAAACAGGCTTTATTTCACATATTCTATACATAGAATATGATTTTAACTCTCAAATTCTCTAAATCTCTCCACTTGATGTTTGTCCCACTAATTGGTACTGTACAACATTAGCCAAAGCGATTTATTCTTAAACGTTTCCAAAATATTAAATATAATTTCAGGAAATCTTATTAACATATGTGCATATAGATTCTGAGACCATGCATATTATGTATTCTATGCAGAGAAAGTTGAGACGGTCCCCTGATGAAGGCACCTCAGCCGAAACGTGCGTAATTTCCATCTACCACCAGCCTTCCCATTGTCTATGAATTATCTGGATCTCCCTTCTGTATACAAATGTGCATTGAAACAAACTGTTTTTTACATAAACTAATTGCACTGTCTTCTCATGAATACATGATTATGTTGTATTGTTCTTTATGTATTGACAATTTTAATTAGTTATCATAAATTGAAAATAATGTTTTGATATACAGATATAATAAACAAAATAAAATTAAAATAAAAAATCTTTTGATAACAAATAATTAAACATGGTCATGGTTATTAACTTATAACAATGCGCAATGTTTTTATGTATAATCATTGTTATGTTGTCCTGAAATTTAGAATTCTTTGATTATTGTACACTTGTTTCTAGCTTTCTCTTTTCTCTTGAATGATAATTTCCCTACGGCTAGCAAGTTCATTTTTGCATGTAGGGGTCCCCATCTTCCCAAACTATGTTTTGACCCGTCCCTGTCGTTAGGTTGCTATCTAGGGCTCCCATTGTGAGGATCTATCAAACTCATACCAAGAAGCAGAAGTTATTTCTCCAAACACCCGTCATGGTCTGCGACAAATGTGAGTGTGACAATGGGTTAGGATGAAAGTCTTGTTGACGCCATGGCAAAGATACTTCTTTAGCTATAGTGGCGGGGAGTATTGTTATGGAACTGGGATCACTGCCACATGATGGTTATTATTTCTGCTGGTGTGGTTTGAAAAGAAAACGCCCACACAATAATATTTCCTATAGCACGGTTTAAAAATGTTACCACATAATAATGTGTCCTATGGCGTAGTTTGCTCTACAGCAATACAACGAAAACTAGAACAGAACCCCCGATAATTGATTTTCATCAGGTGTTTGTGAAACAAACTCCAAGCATAGCTAGTTTATAAGCACCAAGTCAACGCTCCACTGTTGAGGCAGACCCTCCCAAACAATCTCCTCTCATACCACCTGCCTTCTGCCTCAACTCCCTTTGCACCCACTATCCCTGGGACCGCGCCCATTCCCCGCCCGATACATTCCAAAAGGTCTACACCATCCTCGCCGGAATCCCAACAAGAAAGTTTGTTACTTGTTCCCAATGCTGTTTTCCCCCAGAATATACCAGTTATTCTAATAGGAGGTAAACCCCCTAGACACGGCTGCACAGAGGAGCAAAGTGTTTTCCTCATATGAGCGCTGCCTGTTCCATTCCAGAGTTCAATTTATTACTAATTTTGCCTCTCCATTTGGGCTTGATCCTACCTAACCCCCCGCCAATAACCATGTCCCAAGCTAATAAGACAGATAAAGATGCTAACTGGTGATAGTATTACCCAATCCCTTTCATATTCCTTTTCCCCTACCCCATTCTTCTAGTTCTCCAGCGTCACAAGGGCATACGAATAGCAATAGTGCTATGCAAAAATAATCACTCCACTGCAAAGAAAAAAAACAAATGTAAAAAACATTGTCATTTACAATGCCAATAGCTCTAACTTTCACAAATGCAAGACAGATTGCATTGCAAATGCTTGTTTTCATCAGGCTGCTTAGGAAAAGCTTTCCGAGCCTCCTGACAGTTTTTTTTTATTTACTGCAAGGACAGTCTGCGTGAAGGGTGCACTGACGTCATTGCAGTAAAAGTGTAAGTAAAATGAGCCCATGGGCTTGTATTACGCTCAATTAATGAGTGCTCTGGAGCATATCTCCGCCCCTGAGCACTGATTCTCCTAGGAGAGGTATCGTTGGAAAGGGGAGAATCTCCCCTTTCCACTGGTACCTGGGTGCAGTGGATCCCTGCTTGAGGATCGCCACAGGAAAACGATCCTCAGGAAGGAATCCACCCACTAGCCACCCGAGATAAGGGTAGCTGTCCCTTGGGCAAGAGCTTGCGCTCCCCTGTGGCAATTTGCATATTTCAGTCTGCCCCCAATCTGTCACCTGGTGGGCAGAAAGCTTACTAGACACCAGGGAATTTTTAAAATAAAAATATATGGGTGGGGGCTGGCCACCATCAGCATGGCTATGCCTCCACCCCAACTAAATGGGGAAACAGTCTTTCTGCCCCCCCGGGGCGATGGGGTAATTACCCCTGACCTGCTCCCGCGGGGCAGAAAGCCCACTAGATGCCAGGGATTCTTCTTTTAATATAGGGGTGGGGGCTGACCAGCATGGGCATGGCCATCTCCCCACCTCCAGTAAATAGGGCAACAGTCTTTCTACCCCCTCCCAGGGGGTAGAAAGCCTACTAGACACAAGGGAAAGTTTTTAGTATTTTTAATATAGTGGTGCGGGCTGCCCACCATGGACATGGCTATGCCCCACCCCAACTAAATGAAGCAATGTCCTTTTGCCCCCCCCAGTGCAGATGGGGGGCAACTAAATGGGGCAACACTTGTTTCGGCCCGTGAGGTGCAAATGGTGTAATTACCCCTGATCTGCCCCCTTAGGGTTTGAGAAATCCCACCAGACGCCAGGGACTTATTTTTTCAGATATAAGGGTGGGGGTTGCCTAGCATAAGTATGACCATGCCCTCACCACAAGTAACAGTCTTTCTGCCCCCTTAGGAGGGGTAAAATGAAGGTAATTAGCTCTGATCGGCCCTCAGGGGGCAGAAAGCCCACTAGAAGCCAGAGAAAGTTTATTTAAAAACAAATATAGAGGTGGGTGCTACCCACCTTGGGCATGGCTATGACCCCACCCCAACTAAATGGGGCAATGTCCTTTTGCCCCCCTGGAGGGCAGATGGGGAACTTTATCCCTGATCTGCCCTCAGGGGCAGAAAGCCCACTAGACACTAGAAAAAATATAGGTATTGGGGTTGCCCAACATAGGCATGGCCATGCCCCCATCCCCAACTGTGGGAGAGTCTTTCTGCCCCTTGGGGGGGAGAAAGCTTACTAGATGCCAGGGAAAGATTGGTAGTTCAAACTGACACTAGGGATTTTGCCTATGGAGCAAAAGAAAGTGGTGCAGCTGTTGCACTCTAGCATTGGTCACATCCCATCTCCACCCCAAAAGGGAAAAACAGTTGTTTCCCACCGCAGAGGCAGACAGAAGGTGTGCCCCCAATTTATCCTGGGGGCAACAGAAAGCCCACTGTCTTTCAGAGATATATGTTTTAATAAAATAATGGGGTGGGTCTGACCCTTCCTAACATCAGGCGCCTCGCAAGAGTACCCATTGACCTCAGTTTGATCCGTTCCTATCTAGGGTACTAGGCCCAGCCACACAAGTGATGCAGCATTTTTATTACCACAAGTGGGGTTGGTAGGAATTTTGTGGATTCCTGCAACTTACGAAACTTTCCATCACAGAAAGAAAATGAGTGATTTCAGGACAAAGTTTGAGGTTTGCAGGGCATTGTGGGTAAAAACATATTATAGGATCCATGCATGGCACACCACCCTGGGCTCGCCCAGTTGTTATTTTTTCAAAAAATTGCAGGTTTGCTAGGTTTCCCTAGGTGCTTCCTGAGCTGGGGCCCAGTTCCGCAGCCACCCACAGTGGAAGACAAGGGTCAGTTTTCAGTGGAAAAAAGTAACATATCCATGTTAAGTTTTGGTCCATTTTCTCTCACAGGCACTAGGTCTACCCTCACAAGTGAGGTACCAGTTTTACCTGAAGACTTCGTGGAATGCTGGGTGGAAGAAAGTTTGTGGTTTCCTGCAGATTCCAGAACTTTCCTTCACAGAAATGTGAGGAAAATGCGTTTTTTAAGTCAAAGTTTGACGTTTGAAAGGAATTCTGGGCAAGGCAACATGGAGGAACCATGGAAGTCACCACATCTTGGATTCCCCTTGGTATCTAGTTTTCAATAATGTACAAGTTTGCTGGGTGTTCCTCGGTGGTGGCTGAGCTATGGCCCAAAATCCACAGTTACCCACTTTGCAAAAAAGGGTCATATTTCAGTGGAAAAATGTGATGTGTCCATGTTGCGTTTTGGGCCATTTCCTGTCGCAGGCACTAGGCCTACCTACACAAGTGAGGCAACATTTTTATTGGATGACATGTGGGAGTATAGAATAGTTGAATATTTGTTGTTAGCAATTGAATTTTGATTCATGTGTGTCTTCCAAATGTAAGCTAGTATGTAAAAAAGACGATATTTTGAAAAATCCCCTCTAAATCATAGGCTTGTACGGGTACCCACAATTTCAGAGATGTACAAATGAACACTTCTCCTAAACTCCATGGGGCATATGTACAAGCCCCTATCGCCACAGGAACGTCACTTTTTGTGACGATCCTGTGGCGATAGAGGCTCTTACTTATGTGAAGGCAGCGTTAAGCCACTTAGCTTGGCTTAACGCTGCCTTGTACATAAAGCACCCTTTCACGCTATGTTTAGCGTGAAAGGGGCATGCAGTGGGTGTTGTGGTGGGCGTACCACCACAACACCCATTGTATTTGACCCTGCCCCTATGTACAAGGGTGGCGTACATAGGAGGCAGAGCCAAAATTAAGACCAGGAAAATCCTGGTCTTAAGTTGGAGAAACGAGGAGAAATGCATTATTTCTCCTCGTTTTTGCTTTTTTCCATGTGTGCTGCCTTGTGCAGCACACATGGAAAAGGCAAAATGCCATGGTTTGTTTATGTACAGGAAGGTGTCCCTTCCTGTACATAAACAAACCTTTTTAAAAAATGCCATTTTGTAACTTTCATGTGTGCTGCATGAAGCAGCACACATGAAAGTTACAAAATGGCATTTTAGGTTTGTTTATGTGCAGGAAGGGACACCTTCCTTACACATAACCAATCCTCCCCTGCACTCTGGTGCAAGGGTGCCTGCGTTGGCACTAAGTTGTTAAACTTAGCGCCATCGCAGGGGGAAATGCAAGGCTGCACCACATTCTTCTAAATATGGTGCAGCCTTGCGTTTCCGAAGTGGTGGAGCTTGTCGTTAAGCCCAGGAGGCTAACGATTGCTCCGCCACTTCATTGTGCATATCCCCCCATGTCTTGTGGCAATTTCAGAAACAGATGGGATTCCTTGATACCAATTTTTCACTGCACATATTTTGCAATATAAATTGGTTTATACACAGTACACAATGAAAACCCATTGTACCGTGCAGTTCAGTTGTTGGCTCTGGGAACCTTGGGTTCTTGGAGAAATTGCAAACCATATGTATCCCCACAACCAAAAGGATCTAGCAAATGTAATGGTACATTGATTTTGTAAATCAGCCAACGTGACAAAAAGTTACAGATGAAAACATAGTCACAAATGGCTTTTTGTTTCTACTCATTTTCAATATTTCTTTATTTCAACAGTTAGTTTCTTTAGAAAGACCTAGAGGGATCTACACATATGACCCCTTGCTAAATTCAGACTTCTGTCTACTTTTTGGAAATATATAGCTCTTCTGGCTCACCCATAGGTTTCACTCTGGTTTCCAACACAAACTGAAAGTAGGTTGGAAGTAGGTTGAAAGCACAAAAAATAGGAAAATTGACTACCTCTTTGAAAAATGTCAAAACTGTGGTTAAAAAATTCATTTTTTTGATTCAGCTCTGCAACTTCATGAAAGCTGATAATATGGTGACTTTAGCACAAAAAACCATTTGTTGCCACAATTTTTAGGAAAACGCCAGACATTTTTATCCAGAGCACTTTTTTCCTACTTTCCCCAAAAACTCAAAATTTAACTATATTGGGACTATTTTTTCAGTCCCTGCTAGAGAAATCCACAAACTTTGGGTACCTTTAGAATCCTCATGATGTTGGAAAAAAGGATGCAAGTTTGACGTAGATACCTTATGTAGACAAAAACCCTAGGCACAAACTACCCCGAGTAGACAAAAAGGGCTCAGCAATGGGGGGGGGGGAAGGCCCAGCAGTTAAGGGGTTAATCTCCCCATGCCTCAAATATGAACGTTTCCTTGTGTAATGTAACTGGTTCTCATGTAAAGTGCTCAAAACCCTTTGGATTGAGTTTGTGCTATAGAAAACTGCAGAAAGAAAAAATCATAGAATTTAAACATTTAAAAAATAATTCAGATGTGGTTTGTATCATTACATAGGACTATTAGTAAATGACTGCTTTGCTCCAGAGTGCTTATATACATAAAGGAGAGGCAAGAAATACAAAATTGGACGTAGTATATATAACCGAATATGGATAAAGAAGAAAAAGAAAGCAAGCACTGCGAGCCAATACTTTTGAAGAAGACATATATTTCATAATAGTTCAGATTAGTGACAACGAATATTCCCATTCATTCTCCAAGAGAGATTTAATCATTAGGGGGAGATTTACTCATTTATAGCACAACTCTGCACCGCAGCCAATGTTGCTGTGTCAATAATAACATAACATGTGTATTTGTAAAGCACATGTTCACCCGGAGGCATCTTGGCGCTGAATGACAGATATTTCTTGTTACCCAACTCAATGGTACTCATTTTATCGACCTCAGATGGATGAAAGGCTGAGTGAACCCGGTGGGATTTGAATAATGCTGCACTCTGTTGCTCTAGAAGAAGCGATGAAGGCCGTGCATAATGCACTAAGATATGATCTTGCTGTTATTTTCTCCAGTGCTGGCACTCTTTCAGGCTACCTAGCACCATGCGCACACCTTTGCACTGCAAGTTAAAGGTGCGCGCCTGTCATGTCTAGCATAGTTTTAGTACAAAAAATTATACTTAGACATACTTTTATACTGTTCACACAAGTGTACTGTTCAGTGCAGCACTCACGCAATGTTTTAAAAGTTAGGAGAAATGTCCCCTTTTTTGTGCTTGTCTCGAGGAGGCTTAATTTTTGGGAAAAAAGCCCTTTCTACCATTGTTAGAAGATAAGAGTCTGCATTAAAAAAATTTGGGTCACCCATGTACCACCCCTGCAACGTCCCCTTGACACGAAGGAACACAAACTAGCACAAAGGGCTATTTGAATAACTTTTAGGACTACTTCCAAGCGCAAAAAGATTTTATGCTTGAAAGTAAATATTTCAGTACACTGATCTGGCTTGCCTAAATCTTGTCAACTTTGCACCATTGAAAAGTATTGATAAATCTGCCCAATTAGGTCCTCTTTTGTGGATGTCAGAGAAAAATGGAACATGCTCTTCCTATGACCCCATATATGCTACAATCAATAGAATAATCATATTGTACTATGACATTTACATAATGCATGATAGTCCTATGTGAGGTGCTGAAGTGCACAACCCGGGGGACCTTGTGTTTGACTTAGTGTTGGAGATGGACCTTTTGCAGGGTTATCCCCGAACTTTTTGCTTCTTCCTCCTGTTTTTTTCCTATCCTGCTGTTGTTGGTTTTAGGACTCTGGGCACTTTACCACTGCTTTCAGTGCTAAAGTGCATATGCTCTCTGTTAAATTTGTATTATGGAATGGTGTTTCCATGATTGGCATATTTGATTTACTAGCCAGTCCCTAGTACAGTGCACTGTATGTGCCCAGGGCCTGTAAATCAAATGCCACTAGTGAGCCTGCAGCACTGATTGTGCCACCCACATGAGTAGCCCTGAAAAGGTAACTCAGACCTGCCACTGCAGAGTCTGCACGCAGTTTGTAACTGCCATGATGACTTGACAAGTGCACCCACTTGCCAGGCCCCACACTTCCCTTTTCTTACATGTAAGTCACCCCTAAGGTAGGCCCAAGGTACCCCTGTGGGCAGGGTGCGGTGTATGTGAAAGATAGGACATGCCCTGTAGTGTGTGGCATGTCTTGATAGTGAAATACTGACAATTTCGTTTTTCACTATTGAAAGGCTATCTGGCCCATAGGAAAGCATGGGAGTTAATTTATAACATCTTCTTGGAAAATGCCCCAACTACCTAAAACAAAGATTACGAGGTTATAAGCAGTCTAGATCATTAAGATCCAACTCTCAAATGCTTCTCTGCACACCTCATTTTAAGAAGGCTCGCATGGGGGGCAGATCCTTCACGGTCGGGGTGGCCAAATTATGGAACGCCTTGCCAAATGATTTCCGCAATATTGACACAGAATCCCTTTTCAGGAAACTGGTTAAGACCTGGCTCTTTAGGGCAGAATAATTGGGCCGGGGGCCTTGCCATCCACGCATTACTAATCGCTTTAGCGTCGGGACACCTCTGTTTGAGGTAGCTGTTGCGCTCTATAAGTGTCTGTATTATTATTATTATAATAAATATAACTTCCCATTGGGACCAGATAGGAAAATTAAGCTTAGTATGCCTGAACTCAGAATCTAAAGATATATCTTTTAGTAAAGGTGATTTTTACATTCTGTGTTTGAAAATACCACTTTTAGAAAGTAGGTATTTTCTTGCTTAGCCATCCTGTGTGCCTCTGCTAGGATGTGTATTGACTGTCTGGCTTTGGAGTGACAGGGGTGGGGGAGGTGCATTCTCTCAGATGGCCACCGGGGGGGGGGGTGGTTGATGTGTGTCCTGTCTTTCCTGAATGAGTCAGGGCTCGGCTGAATAGACCTGGGCTGCATTCAGAGTAGTGAGAGGAGTTGTCACTAGCACCTGGATAGGCCCAGTCTGCATTTAGAGTGGTGGGAGGAGATTTCCCTTGCACCTTAATAGGCCCTGTCTGCCTTGGACAATGCTGTCTCCACCCCCTGCCAGGAAGCTGGGCCAGAGAGGACAGAACTGGTTTGGGCTAAGCACAGACACTCTCTGCCTGAGAGGACAAAGGATTTTGGGGTATAAATATTGGGGCTCAGACCCCAGAACTTTAGAACTCTTTTGGACCAAGAAGACTGCCAAGAAGAAGAGCTGGAGATGCTCTGAGGAGGAACTACCACTTTGCTGAGTGCTTTACTGTGTTGGCCTTCAGTGGCTAATTCTGTCTTGGGAAGTGAAAGGACTGAACTTTTCTTTCTTTGAGTATCTCCAAGGGCTTGAGGTAGAGCTCGACCCCTGTTCAAGAAGTCTCAGGAACAGCAAAGACATCAAGTTCTTCTGCCCTCAGCACTGGGAACTGTGTGTTTTGTGCTGCAACCGAAGAAAAAGCAACCCGACGCTGTCTACAACACCGCTGCCGACTCGTGTCCTAAAGGCACCGCAGAGGGCACTGCTGCAATGGCGCACCGCGACCCTGGACTCACCGACGACGCCATCTGATGCCGCCACCGAGCCGCTGCTTGCACCGTGACCTGTGGGCACCGCACTCCGCACCGCCTCACTTCATGACACTGCCTTGGTATCCCTGATGACGACGCTTCACGCTGACATTGACGCCGCTGCTTGCACTGTGGTTTGAGGACACCGCTTGTAAAGTTACACGACGCACCGCCCTCATCCCGCACCGCAGCCTTGGCCTACCGACGCCAGCGCCATCGACTCCAGTTCGTCAGCCGACGACAGCGCTTCAGCAATGACGCTGCTGCTGCTTGCACCGTGACCTGCCAGCACCGTGACAAGCACTGCATCACTTCGCACCACGACCCTGGTCTCACTGACGTCACCATCTGATGCCGCCATCGAGCCGCTGCTCGCACCACGACCTGAGGGCATCGCACACCGCACCGCTGCACTTCGCATCGCAGCACCGACTCCCGCCGACGCCAGCGCTCCTGACTTCAACCGCGAGGAGTTCGATCTGCAACGTGTGTGACTTTGAGGGCCCGACGACTCCTGCACCGACCTCCGGAACCCATGCCTGCAGACGCCATGCTTTCGGAAGCTCAACGAGAGGTCGCCGATGCCCTGCATTTCTAAAGGTACTGTTTTGCGGGTCTCCCCAACACCGTAGCTGGCCCGCGACGCCGCGGTCAGCCAGAACTGTTTGGATTTGTTTGTTCATGACGCCGTGATAGCCCCGGACGGAGCTATCAACTTCAAGGAACTGTATTTCAAGGTTATTTTGATAACTGAAGATTTCTAAGTACTGTATTGTGGATTTTTATTGTTTTTGGTCTTGTCTTGAGTATATAAAAATATTGGATATTTTTCTAAACTGGTGTGGTGTCCATTTGTAGTGCTTACACTGTATTACTGTTGGTTATGTGCAAATGCTTTACACACTGCCTCTAAGATAAGCCTGACTGCTCGTGCCAAGCTACCAAGGGGGTGAGCAGGGGTTATTTTAGGAGTGTAACTCCCTTATCCTCACTAGAAGGAAGGGTCCCTACTTAGACAAGGTACAAACCATTGCAAACTAGAGACTCCCATTTCTAACACAGAGTGTGGGAAGTTTTTTGATGTTTGGTTTCGGTGGACAGAGAGGAGCTCTTGTCTTGTCTGGGGTTGCAGCACCTAGCAGTGTGATGCAGTTAGAGGAGTGAAGGATAGGTGTGAAAATTATTATCACAGTTAGAGCTCAAATGTATGTCAAGATACACAGCACGAGCCTAGCCAGAGGGGCCTCAGGGTGTTGTTTAAATGTACAGCAAAAAACAGAGGAAATCAGAGAAGATCAGTGATGTATATAGCAAAATGAACAAGGCAGAGATGCTGTGAAAAAGTAAATCAATGGCAAATGGGCAAAAATGGGAGTTGGTGATTTGAGTCTTGCATCTTTTTTTATATGCAGTGATATTGGCTACTGCTGTACAAATACACCTCATGAAAACGAGGAATGAAGTGGAAGAAGAATCAAGCTTAGAAACCTGAGCAGAAACTACACAATCTTTAAAAATGTCCACATTTTACTTACTCCTGCAAGACCAAAATTATGATCCGGGGAGCATGTCCCACGCCCTTCTCACGCTTCTGAAGGCAACCAAATGTGGACAATCACAATTATGCAAGCCTTGGTCGGCTCATAGCTCACATCCTAGTCAGACCGCAACACTGGGCATGCGATGGGGTGAGGTGAAGTGTTTAGAAAGGTTACTGCCCTCGCTGTACAAGAACAAATGCCCAGCCTATGTCATCCATCTGTCTTCACCCGTCCAGGAGAGCTAAATATGATTTATTATGTCCAAGAGACCATAGCTCAGTCTAATTTTACATGAAGAGGTATACTCCTCTCTTTCTTTGGATTTCCTCCCTAACATCTTCCACTATCTTTATTAATAGAGAATGACATTTCAGAGTTAAACATAGGCAATGTGATGAGAGGAAACTTACCCTGCTCCCTTTGTTTCTGCCAGCACCAGAGCACGAGCAGGCTCACTAAAATTGAGAAGAAGTGCCCAGGGCAGTAAGAAACAGCAAAGGTGGGAGGTACAATGATCTTGTGCTGAGGCAAAGGTGAAGGTAAATCATCAAAAGAGAAGAAAAAGGACCCACCGAACAGAGGAAAACAATTCACATACAGAATGAAAGGATAGACAGATGTAGCTGCTCTTCTAAATACGGCTTCTAGCACAGTTAATCTTACCGGAGGAGCACTCCACTTCTGATTTTCTAAATAGCCCCAAGGCCAATAGAGGCAAAAAGGTAAGTTCTCTCAGTGCCACTATAACCTAAAGAAAGACTCACATTGGATGTGTGTAGGGGCTATCAGGGCAGGGATTAAGGAATAGTGGACCCTCAGGTAAAGGAAATGTTCAAGGGGACCCGTAACAAAGAAAAGAAATGGGTCTACCTGAGGAAGCAAAACAATACACATACAGGAAGAATAGGACTGTCAGATGGAGCTACAGCCTCTAAAAAGGGAGTATAGCAACTTTAGGAACAGAGCACAGCATGGTAATGTAATGTAGAATTTATAAAGTGCTCCCACACCATGTGTGATGTTGAAACACATTTTAGATAGGTAACATGCTACTCTGTGGGGGAGTGTAGAGGTGGAAGAGAGTTGTATTTGTTGTGATCCAATGTGTGAAGCATTTTGGTGTCAAATGTGTGTGACCATTGAGGTAGTCTTACCCTGTCTTGCGGGCACAGCACCTAGCAGTGTGATGGAGCAGGAGGTGTGAGAGATAAGAGTGTAAATTATAATTATAGCTTGGGCTAGAACATACAGTCAGTTACACAGAATAGCCTAACCAGTAGGACAGTGAGGTGCTGTGCGCTTAAGCACCAAAAAAGGGGATATATTTCCAATATGTAGATCTTTCTTGATGTAGTGTAAAGCCATATCTTGACAGCATTTAAATATACTCCTTTACCACTCACTGATGCCAGTGTTCCCTGCACCAATATACATTAATTGACTCGACATATCAATTATTTCTTCATTTAGGGAGGTGTATAACATGAGGTGGGGAAAATAGGCACAAACTGGTTAAATACCATAGTTTCGAGTGACATTTGAAACCTCAGCAATGTGGTTCCCTATTACTACCCCCTGACTCTCACTTTGCCTTTTCTCTTTGACCTCCAACGATCATTCTGCTGAACATCAGAGGACAATCTGACTGCTTTGAGAAGCATTTGGGTCTTAGGTTCTTGTGAATTTGTATGTAAGTAATTTGGGTAATGATATGTGCAAATCGCAATGGTAATCTAATACAATTGTATCCAGTCCCAAATTTAGGTCCACTGTCTGATACTCTTATTAAAAAAATTCATGCTCTTGAGGGTTGACTTTTATCGTTGACCTGTATCTGTAATTATGCCCCCTAAACCTTTAGGGGCATATGTACCAGATTTGGCATAACTATCGCTAACGAAAGTTAGTGCTAGTTTTTTTATCGCTGTGTACCGCGGTTAACTATCGCCCCTAAATGACAATAGTTTATCTTACTGTGTGAACTTTCCCGCATAAAGAACAGCGGCACGGCGATAAAAAACCTGACTCTAACGTGAAAAAAGTGGTGAAAGGCCAATAAGCGGCCAGAAACTGCACGCTAATCAGCATGACGCCACTATTTTCACGTTTGGGCCGCAAAATCACTATTAAATGCCCGCTATGTAGCCCAAACACACAAAAAAAAAGAAGATTTGAAGAACCATGGAGGAAGCTGGACCCAGTACCGAAGCAAACAACAACCCCCCAAACACCCAGGAGGACCAGGCAGAGACCCAGGGGAAGGGCAAGGAGAAAAGGAAGAGGAAGACCCGGTTCAGTCAGCAGGAAAACCAGGTCCTGATTGCGGAGGTGACAGAAAAACAACAACAGCTTTTTGTCAGCTCCACATTGTCATTAGGAACAAAAAATGCAATATGGCAGTCCATCGCAGCCAAGGTGAATGCGGTCGGAGAGGTGAGGAGGACAGTGGATGACTGCAAGAAGCGCTGGCATGATGCTAAGCGCAAGACCAAGGTGAAACTTGCAGCCAATCTCAAAGCAGCAATGCAGACTGGAGGCGGAAGTCCAGCGCCACAGGAGGAGCTGGATGCGTTGGAGGAACAGGTGTCCGCTGTCATCAGCGAGGAGACGGTGGTTGGAGTTCCGGGACAGGATACTGCTGAACAGGACCAGACACATCAGCAACAGGGTGAGTAACAACCAGAGACTGGGGGTACGGGGTGGATGGTCCCAATGGCACTCATGCCCAATTAAACATCTCTCAGTGCACACCCACAATGACTGCGGATCATGTCACGGATACTCTTCTCCCTGGTGGCATAGACACATATCACCCTACTCAACCAATACATTGCAAGACACATATTGGTGGGCTCACAGACCTGGAAATGTGCACAGAAAAGTACCTGAAAAATAGAATCCAAGATTAACATCAGACCACAAAATAAGTGCGACATCAAATAGCAAAGGGGCACATTGACTGGAGATGCGGCAGAGTGTCAAAATGGTCTCCTTGCCTCAACACCACGCATATGCATGTGCCCGTTTGTCTGAGTCGTGTGCAAGAATGTGCATGTGTATCAAGGGGGACCTTACTGCACATGCACAATCTTGCACACAACTCAGACACACGGGCACATGCATATGCATGGTGTTGAGGCAAGGGGGCATCCTGCCACATCTCCAGTCAATGTGCCCCCTTGCTTGTTCATGAGATGCAGTCCTGTGTACACCAAGTGAGAAAGCATTTAGTGAGTCTGCATACCATAAACACATGCATTGTCACAACAAAGTAATCATGTAGCCATCTGTCTAAAAGGTGCATATCCCACAATGCACCCGTTCAGCAGACTTGAGTCCAAATGTGGTGTCATACTATGAGCAGGGGGGATATGCCTACAGCATTACAGTGCATGGACTGTGCATATCAGGAATGTGTCACCCAACTATGTACTACAAGACTTGTCTGTGTGCCATACTCACAGAACTACAATGTCCCTGTAAAGAAGGATGACATCCTAAGTGTGACAACAAGCAAGAATAGCAAAGTAGCACCAAATAATGACAAGTAGCTAAATGGTACCATCACCCCTTAGGTCAAAATCCACTCCTCCAATCACAAGTGTACACATGTGCCATACAGAAAACAGCATTCCACATCAGTCCTGGTGTGAGTTGCCCGTTACACCATGATGTGCATGTAAACCTGTCTGTTTGTTAAGTCTACAGTTTCAGTGAACAAATATGCAGTCATGTCTGTCATCATCCACACGAAAACCCCGGCATTCAATATTCTGAACCAGGACAGCAAGTATCATCCATGTGACCATCTGCATGGCAAATACACAAACACACATTAGCCTGCCATTTGAATCTCATGGGAGGGGTTGAGGGGATGATAGGGCCTGAGCACCACTAATACGCCTTTGGAAATCCACATCCATCAAAACTAGGTCCACGTACACACCACACGTGGGCCCAACATTGAGGGTAATGGGTGTTGTCACTGTCTGTTCAGCCTGCAACAACATTAGAAACTCACGCTGTACCACACTCACAACGGGTAAGCCAACAGGAGGGCAGTAAGCAATGCATGCAAGGAAAAACATGACTGACAACATGCACACAAGAGAAATCACAAGAGCCTAAACTACCTGGATGTACATGTGTACTGCATTGTGCAGCACACATAGAAACAGAAATTATCCCATCATTGCCAATCTGCCTAAAGGGGTCCCTCCTCACACATAACCATTCTCGCACCAAACCCATGCACATGTGCACTACCCAGCAAAGCTGACTGTCTGTGAGCCACACTGACAAGGCAAGTGACAGTGCACGATGAATTGCATGCCTGCACCCTAAAATTTTTAACATGATGCAGGCCATGGTCACTGAAGTGGCTGAGTGTGGAGTACATCCTTAAAGGAGCAGGTCACACTCTGACACTTCCTCGTGTACATACAACCCCTGATGTAAAGAAGACATCTGCTGCCAAACAATTAACAAGTGTCCCAACTCTGTCCAAGACCCATATTTACTCCAGCTTGCAACATCTCATCATTGCAAATGCACATAAGTGAAAGGCTCACTGGCTGAAAGGGATAATGGGCAGTAAAACCAATGCTGCAGGGGTGACTCTCCCACAATGCAGTGCACAGACACATAAATCAGAGCTAATTAACATTGACTACAATGTGGTACAAACGGCATCACTTTCACTACTGAACAGAGGACACAACTGGTGCTGCTTGTGCATAGCAATTGGCCATTCACATTTGGCATAGCTGTAAACTCTGAGATGATAATGTACAACTACAACGTCACATCCATGATGTTGTACAAATAATCACTATCCGGCATCTTATAGGCATCTCCCCCTAAACAGTCAGAATGCACATTGTCATGCAGCCTGCTTGTAAACTCATCAAATGCATGATCATACTTGAAACACACTTTTAACTGCATCTCCCCTTTACATTGCAGAGGGAGAAACCTCACCTCCTGTACAGCAGCCTGTCCCACTCTTCCCTGATGAAGATGAGGAATTCACCACCATCAACCAGGACACCCTCCAACAGCTGCTAGACTCATTTAGCACCCCATCCACAGAAGCAGGGCCATCCAGCTGCGTCGTGGAAACTCCACCCCCTGCACAAACCACCCACCAGCAAGCACCTACCACCATAGCTGTCTCCCAGGACCTTGAGGACCCACTTCTGGCATTTCAACGCCGTGCGGTAGAGGTCCAGCAGGAGATGGCTGATCAAGTGCGGGTGGGGTTTGACGGCCTGGCGGCCAAACTCGATGCCGTATGTGGGTATCTGAGTGCCATTCGGGACCACCTACAGAACATCACAGACTCCCACAGTCTGCACCATGCTCTTCGACATTCCATGGCTGACATCGCTGGAGTCATGACTCAGAGACAAGAACAACTGTCCAGTCAGAGTGGCTCCAGCGATGCCAGCCAGGAGTTGGCCCGCATGCGAATGATAATGGAGAACATGGAGCGGATGCAAGCAGAACAAATGGCTGCCACAACTGCACACCAACGAGACGTAGCTGGAATCTTCCATGCCCTGCAGCTGATTATCACTGAATTGCTGCATCAAGGTTTGGCACAGATGAATGCTGCTGCTGCTTCTACATCCACATCTCTGCCCCTGATGTGTCAGTGCCTCACAGTGCTGCAGCCAATCTACCACCACGCACATGTGAGGCCCATGACACATCAGAGGACGAAGATGTGGATGATTCGGCATTATGCGAAGAAGAAAGCGGTAGCATCCATCTGTGCCAAATGGACTGTTTTGCCTTGGATCAGTGCTTAGCATCATGCCCCGGAACATCAGCTTCCACTGTCCCCAGATCCACTCTTCGACACTCACCTTGGACCTCAGTATGGACTGCCATGATTTGTGTGGTTCCCAATGACTCTGCAATCAGCCTGCTGACTGAACTCAACCTCTTCCTCTGGAAATGTCACCCCTGAAGTACTCTGTCAGGCCCTCCACTGGGCATCTCTGGAATGTGGGGCTTGTTAGAGCCAAGTACTGGCCCAGTCCCCAACAAAGACAATGCGCATTAAAAAAATATGTATATTTCAGTTACACATGTGTGAGTTGCCTATGACCATTCAAGCATAGAAGTCTCTACAAATGGTGGCCCAGTGAATCCTTCAAAACGTACACCAAGGGACATATGAGAAATGTCCATGTTTAACTGTGTCCCAGATAGGCAGTGAGATGACCGGGTATGTGTGAACTAGCTGTGCCGTCATTGCTCAAATACAACATTCTAGCAAGATTCCTACTTCGCCCTACGTACATGATGAAAATAGGCATGTGTGCAAATATGTCCAAGTCAGTCGCATGCCACAAGTAGTGTCTCCCTTTACCATTGCTACAAAGTCTCACTTTGCAGATGTACTCACACTCTACGGGGTGGACAAAGCTTGTTGTGATGGGGCTCATTGCATGTCACATTCAAGGATGGAGCACACCATATTCACATAGATGAAGAATCGTTAGGGCATATGCCTACCAGCCGCTATTGGAACCACAATGTCTTCTTCAGTGAAGTGGTGTTGGCAATAGAGACTTCTCCCAAAGTGCAAGTCCTCAGTCAGCCCCTTCCTGTGGCCTAACAATGCCTTATTGTCAATAAGGAACCCTCTCATGCTGTGACCACTGTGAGCAGATAGGGCGATGTGTCTAGGGATGTGTAGTGCACTGCAATTAGCATATAGTCAGATGCTGTACCACCATTTCAAGGGTGGCATCACTATGAGCCAATGCCAAAAGTAGCAGCTGGGAGAAGTGGCTATGACAATGGCACTACAGGGAGCAATGCTACATTCCCCGTCCTGTGTGCAGCAGAACTGTGGGCCCGATTCACAAAAGTATCTGAGACAAAATCCTAACTTGACGACTTTCAGTATTCACAAAAGGCATTTATGAGTAGTAAAGTTAGGATTCCTAACTTACTACTCCTAAATGCCTTTTGTGAATACCGAAAGTCGTCAAGTTAGGATTTTGTCTCAGATTACTTTTGTGAATCGGGCCCATTGCTACTGCCATATGCCGTGCACATTAGATCCGCTAAATGACAACATTCTGCATGGGCAGGAGGTTGAGCCTCCATGCACAGGATCATCCAATTCAAATGATGCTGCCACACTTGCACTACGCAGCAAGTGTGCCGATGTCTGTGCATGGTAGATGGACTCTGCGCCAGGTTCATGTGATATGCAGGGGGTGGACGGAATCTGTGGTACCCGGCGCATACATCCATCTTCATGATGGATAAGAGTTGCAATGTCAATATCTGCTCAAGCCCATGTCCCTACATTGTGTTGCAAATGGGCAACAATGACACTTAAGATGTCAACCTTTACAAAAGGTGGCCCATAGACTAGGCCGTAACTCCTACGTGCCACCATGTTACCCATGCAAGTTTATTGTGCTCATAACTAAAGTATCCTGACACTATCCGTCCAGCTAAGTAACATGTCATGACCACACGTACACATTCAAATGATTGTCGTGTGATAGAATAAGTTGCATACAAGGTAAAAAGCAACACTCCACCAAATCACCCCTAACATAAATGCAACCAGAATTCTAAAGTAGTAACCATTTATTATGAAAGTACAAAATAAACTAGCCTAAACTAACACTAATCACTACTACAACTAACCTAATCTAAACTAACTGGAACAAAGTGAATGATAACCAAAACTATCTACCATAACTATTCCTAAACATGGAACAAGATATCTAAGACATCAACCCCCCTCCCACCCTTAACCCCTTCGATGCTTATGACGAGCTGGACTCGTCATGGCACACAGTGGTCGTGTGCTCATGGCGAGTCCAGCTCGTCATCGATTCCACCAGGGAAGCGCTGGCGCTCCCCGTGGGAATCCGATCGTTGGTTTTTGGGGGAAGGCAGGGAAGGGCTTCCCCTGCCTCCCCGCCCCCCTCAATGACGTCAGCTCGCGGGCGCGCTGGCGTCATTGAGGATTTCCCTTTGTTCCCCGACGCGCTGGAAGCCATTTGCTTCCAGCGCGTCGCAATAAGATGAGTTTTGGCTCCGGGGAGGGGTTTGAAACAAAGAGGCATCGAGGGAAAGGAAGGGTTTTCCTTTCCCCGATGCCTCTTTTGTGCATTCCTGCTGCACGATCATGCGATCGTGCAGCAGGAACTGCCCACTAGACACCAGGGAATTTCTTTTTTTTTTTAAACGTGAAAATACTGTTTTGGGGAGCGGCCCCTTGGGCAAGGGTCGCTCCCTTTTGGCGGCCATATGTTTTTGGTGCTCTGCCCAGTTTTTTTTTTTATAAATCGGGAGAATGGGGCCTTGAATCGGGTTACCCATGGAGCGCAATATGGCAGGCAGAGAGAGGGTGATGGCAAGAGTTGTGCACTGGCCTGGCAGGTTGCTGGCAGTGCATACACCCCCCCATGTGTGGCAGCCCGGGTTGAAACAGCTTCCGGGCACACACACATGTGCATGATATAGAGGTATACTGCAATAAGTGGCACTCAGAACACAATGAAGAAGCGAACTAGAGGGGCTGAGAGTGAAAGTATAGTGTCTTTGGAAGAGAAGAGATTTGAGGTCAGCTTTGAAGATCCGGGTAGAGGAGGTGGCACGGAGCAATGGGGGATGCGATTCTCACCGGATTGCGCCATCGATCTTTCCCTTTTGAAGACGGAGAGTGCGCAAGCAGAAGCTTTTCCGCATTGCGAGCCACCGGACAATTTCAATTTATTCGCCAGGTAACGAGGGGAGGACGTGTGTAAGGCTTTGTGTGTGATGCAGGCAGTTTTGTAAATAGATCTTGCCTCGATCGGAAGCCATCGAAGAGAGGACAGGATAGGAGTGGCGTGGTCGCTCCGTTTAGACCCTGAAATGAAGCGAGCTGCTGAATGGAGGATGGATTTGAGAGGGGAGAGGTGGGATTTGGGTAGGCCCGTCAGAAGAGAATTGCAATAATCCAGTCTTGAGAGAACCAGAGATTGTACCAAGGTTTTTAAGTCTTTCTCCGGGAAGAACCGACGGATCCCCCATAGAAGGCGCAACTGGTAACGTGCGTTCTTAGCAATAGAGTTGATGTGGGAGATTAGGTTGAGTCTTTTGTCAAGAATGACACCTAGGGATTTAGCGCTGTCGACAATGATGGGTTTGTTGTTGAGTAGGTTCAGCTGATCCATCCAAGATTGAACAGGAGGAGGTGAGAGAGAGGTAGAGAGGAGGAGGAATTCAGTTTTGGCGGGATTCAGAATGAGTTGGTGAGCTAACATCCAGTTGTGAATAGAGTTGAGAGTAGAGTTGAGTAGTGAGAGATCGTGTGCGGAAGATAAAGGTATCTTCCCACTAGTCAACCAGGCATTTATTTGTGGAGAGTGACCCCTTGGGTGGCAGAATAGCAGTATGTTTTTAGGCCCATCTGCCCCCAAGGAGGGCAGAAGCCACTAGACACCAGGGTTTTTAATTTTTGTGTTGGGGAGTGGCCAAAGGGCAAGGGTTGCTCCCCTTTTACGGGGGTGAATATTTTATTTATACTCTTTGGCCCACCTACCCCTTAGCTTGGCTGGTGGATTGTGTGTGGACTGGTGCATTATTTGCATATGTGATTGTAATGTTTTTTCTCCTTTTTATTCTAGTGTAAAGCTTTTGATTCCTGTTTGCGGTTTCGGCAGTGGTTGTTCTGCAGTTTTGCGTAATTGCATTTATTTGGTAAGAAAAATATTTTTGTTGTGTGTACTCCAAATGAGTATTATTGTCATGCATGAATGAATTTTTTGTAAGTGGTGTCATAATGGCAGCATATTTGTTAGTGTTCAGAGCATGAAATTCGTTGCGATGTTTTGCATTGTCTTATGTGTAATTTTTTTTTCTTCTTTTTAGTGGGATATTGTTGATCCTTACTGTGTCTGTGCAGAGTAGGTGGTGGTGAGTCTAGCTGCTTCTGTCACGTGAGTGGTATAGTGTTGGAATATATAGGTCTTTGTGATAAAGCTACATTTTGTTTATTTCTTTTTTTTACAAAGGGTTTGTTGTTGTTGACTTGTTTGACAAGTAACCTTTATTAGTAAGCATTATGGCTAGCCGTAGAATTACTGCTCAGCAGGTGGTTGGTTTGCTTCTTGAATCTTCCTCTGAGCAGGATTATGAGACTGACAGTGCGTCTGAGGGAGAGGAGGGAGGGGAAGATTCAGGCAGTGAGTTTTCTCTCCACATGAAATCATCGGATGATGAAGGTACTCTCAGTGCAGATGAAGTGCCTGTTTTAGAGGAGGATACTACTGTGCCGATGGTGCAAGAGGCATCTGGATTGCAGCCTGGGGCTGCTAGGCTTCCTACTGGAAGTGCTGGACTCTGGGTTGATCCAAACATGGTGCAGCCGGTGTTGCCTGCCTTTAGTGGTTATGCAGGGTGTAGAGTGGATTGTGAACATTATTTGCCTATACAGTATTTTCAGTTGTTTATGGATGATGTATTTTTGGGTGAGATTGTTGAGCAGACTAATTTGTATGCTGAACAGTTTTTGAGGGACAACAGTGCCAGACTTAGGCCCCATTCTAGAGCTACCCGGTGGAGTCCCACAAATCTGGAAGAGATGAAGAAGTTTTTGGGTTTGACATTTTTGATGGGTTTGATAAGGAAGCCGTCCATGGGTTCATATTGGTCTACCAGTCCCTTGATGGCAATGGCCATATTTCCTGCAGTTATGACTCGTGATCGGTATTTACTTTTGCTTCGGATGCTGCATTTTGTTGATAATGGTTTGGTGTTGCCACGAGATCACCCTGAATGTGACCGTCTTTTTAAGATTCGGCCTGTTCTTGATCACTTTGTAGATCGATTTTCAGAGATCTATACTCCAGGGAAAGAAATATCTATTGATGAGTCTTTGGTCCTGTTCAAGGGCCGTTTGGTTTTTAGGCAGTACATTCCTAGCAAGAGGGCACGCTATGGAATTAAGCTGTATATGTTGTCTGAGAGTAGGACAGGATATGTTTTTAATTTGCGTGTGTACACTGGTAGGGATTCCACTATTGACCCCCTGGTTGTCCGTCCACTTTTGGAGTTTCAGAGAAAATTGTGTGGGATCTTGCTAGAGGACTGTTTAACAGAGGCCACCATTTGTACCTTGATAACTTCTACACTGCTGTGCAATTGTTTAAGGAATTGTTCAAAGTGGACACTTTTGCTTGTGGCACAATCAACTCTAACCGTAAAGGTTATCCAAAGAGCTTGTTTGCAAAAAACTTCAGAGGGGACAGTGCAGTGCCTTGCGTAGTGAGGAACTGCTAGCTGTGAAATTTGTGGACAGGAGGGATGTGTACATGCTGACTACCATCCATGATGAGAGTACTTCACCTGTGGCTGTTTGGGGTCAGATTGCTGAAGTGCGCAAACCTGTGTGCATTTATACTACAATAAGCACATGGGTGGTGTTGATAGAGTAGATCAGAGGTTGGAACCTTACACTGCTATTCGTAAGGCTTACATTTGGTATAAGAAGTTGGCCATCCATCTCTTCAATTTAGCAACTTTCAATGCTTTTGTTGTGTTCAAGGAGTGTTCTCCTGCGTCAAAGTTGACTTTTGTTCAGTTTCAGCAGTCTGTCATAGGCAGCCTTGTTGTTGTGGAACAGGCAAGTGTTCCTAGAGTTGGAGTGGTGGAGGATGTGGCTCGATTGAAAGATCGCCACTTTCCTGATCACATTCCTCCTACACCCTCAAAAGACTTTCCCACTAGGAGATGTAGAGTCTGTTGGCGAAGAGGTACGCGGAAGGAGACTCGTATGTACTGCCCTGAGTGTCCTTCTAACCCTGGTCTGTGTGTGCCTGCTTGTTATAGAGCGTACCACAAGCAAAAGAATTATTGGGAGCAACCATAAGTGGTAAAGTGAACTGCCTGGTCTGTAATGTTTAAGAATTGTTGTTCTGTTTCAAGGTTGGCATTAGTGCAATGTATTTAGTTTCTGATTTTGTGTTAGTAGATTTGTATCTATTTGCAATTTGTTTGTGTTTTCTTTTTTGTATAAAAAATCCTAAATGTGATGGTGGTGTGTGTAGGCTGGTGCTTGGCTGGCGGTGTGCGTGGAGTGGCGCTTGGCTGGTGGTGTGCGTGGAGTGGCGCTTGGCTGGCGGTGTGCGTGGAGTGGCTCTTGGCTGGCGGTGTGCGTGTAGTGGCGCTTGGCTGGCGGTGTGCGTGGAGTGGCACTAGGCTGGCGGTGTGCGTGGAGTGGCGCTTGGCTGGCAGTGTGCGTGGAGTGGCGCTTGGCTGGCGGTGTGCGTGGAGTGGCGCTTGGCTGGCGGTGTGCGTGGAGTGGCGCTTGGCTGGCGGTGTGCGTGGAGTGGCACTTGGCTGGCGGTGTGCGTGGAGTGGCGCTTGGCTGGCAGTGTGTGAGTAGTGACTTGCTGCTGGTCACTACACACACTGCTAGCCGGCGACACTCACGCAATCCATCAGCTTGTGTGGTTGCTGTGTTAGGAATGTGGGCGTGTGAAAGTGATGGGCCCTTGAATGGCGCTGTCTGCTGGTGTGAGTGTTGTAATGTGATGGGCCCGCGGCTGGTGGTGTGAATGGTTTTGTATTTGTCACACGTATGAAAGGTGTATGAATGGCCTGTAAAGAGGTTGGTGCCTTGTCGTGGCTTTACAGCTCACGAGCTGTGAGTCAATGGTTCAGTTTCTCGTCCTTTCAATTATTAACAGTGCATTTCATTTTTGTGAAATCACTTGTTAATACAATTGTATGTACTGAACCATCACTCACCCTCGTGCCAAATCCAACCAGTATGTGTGTGTGCTTGAGGAATAGATGGCTGTGCAGTAATCTTTGTCTTTTTAGTCTGTCTGCCAAGGTGTTCATTCCGTCTAAGAATAACCTACCAACTGTAGATATTGTCGTAAACGAAACACCCATGGGAGTACATGGTGATATCTCTCTTGTGGATCCCAACAAGTTATGGTACCCACAATGTCCTGCAAACCTCAAAATGTCTGTCACATTTTCATTGCAATATTATGCCAAAATTTTCACGCTGCAGAAATAAACAACACATTATCTCAATATGACCTGGTTTTGCAAGGGGGTCACCTGGGTTTTGGCCCGGGGCTCGGCGGCCACCTAGGAAACCTACCAAACCCACACATTTCTGAAAAGTAGACACCCGAGGGATTCCAGGGAGGTATGGCTTGCGTGGATCCCCCAACATTTTCTTACCAGAATCCCCTGCAAACCTGACATTTTGCTGAAAAAATCCCTTTTTCACACATTTTTGTGTGGTAAAGTTATGGCATCACCGGGCTGACACAAATTTCCTACCACCCAGCATTCCCCAGGTCTCCCGATAAAAATGGTGCCTCACTCGGGTGGGAGGCCCAAGTACCCGCGACAGGCAAGGGCCCACAACGTATTGAGACGACCTCAAAATGGCCTATCACAAAAGCGACCTGGTTTTGCAAGGGGGTCCCATGACGTTTTGGCCCGGGGCTCGCGGCCACCTAGGGAAACCTACCAAACCCACACATTTCTGAAAAGTAGACACCCGGGGGATTCCAGGGAGGTATGGCTTGCGTGGATCTCCCAACGTTTTCTTACCCAGAATCCCCTGCAAACCTAACATTTTGCTGAACAAATCCCTTTTTTCACACATTTTTGTGTGGTAAAGTTGTGGCATCACCGGGCTGACACAAATTTCCTACCACCCAGAGTTCCCCCAGGTCTCCCGATAAAAATGGTGCCTCACTCGGGTGGGAGGCCCAAGTACCCGCGACAGGCAAGGGCCCACAACGTATTGAGGCGACCTCAAAATGGCCTATCACAAAACGACATGGTTTTGCAAGGGGGTCCCATGACGTTTTGGCCCGGGGCTCGGCGGCCACCTAGGAAACCTACCAAACCCACACATTTCTGAAAAGTAGACACCCGAGGGATTCCAGGGAGGTATGGCTTGCGTGGATCCCCTAACGTTTTCTTACCCAGAATCCCCTGCAAACCTGACATTTTGCTGAAAAAATCCCTTTTTTCACACATTTTTGTGTGGTAAAGTTGTGGCATCACCTTGCTGACACAAATTTCCTACCACCAGCGTTCCCCCAGGTCTCCCGATAAAAATGGTGCCTCACTCGGGTGGGAGGCCCAAGTACCCGCGACAGGCAAGGGCCCACAACGTATTGAGGCAACCTCAAAATGGCCTACCACAAAACGACCTGGTTTTGCAAGGGGGTCCCATGACGTTTTGGCCCGGGGCTCGGCGGCCACCTAGGAAACCTACCAAACCCACACATTTCTGAAAAGTAGACACCCGGGGGATTCCAGGGAGGTATGGCTTGCGTGGATCCCCCAACGTTTTCTTACCCAGAATCCCCTGCAAACCTGACATTTTGCTGAAAAAATCCCTTTTTCACACATTTTTGTGTGGTAAAGTTGTGGCATCACCTTGCTGACACAAATTTCCTACCACCCAGCTTTCCCCAGGTCTCCCGATAAAAATGGTGCCTCACTCGGGTGGGAGGCCCAAGTACCCGCGACAGGCAAGGGCCCACAACGTATTGAGGCGACCTCAAAATGGCCTACCACAAAACGACCTTGTTTTGCAAGGGGGTCCCATGACGTTTTGGCCCGGGGCTCGGCGGCCACCTAGGAAACCTACCAAACCCACACATTTCTGAAAAGTAGACATCCGGGGAATTCCAGGGAGGTATGGCTTGCGTGGATCCCCCAACGTTTTCTTACCCAGAATCCCCTGCAAACCTGACATTTTGCTGAAAAAATCCCTTTTTCACACATTTTGTGTGGTAAAGTTGTGGCATCACCGGGCTGACACAAATTTCCTACCACCCAGCGTCCCCCAGGTCTCCCGATAAAAATGGTGCCTCACTCGGGTGGGAGGCCCAAGTACCCGCGACAGGCAAGGGCCCACAGCGTATTGAGGCGACCTCAAAATGGCCTATCACAAAACGACCTGGTTTTGCAAGGGGGACCCATGACGTTTTGGCCCGGGGCTCGGCGGCCACCTAGGAAACCTACCAAACCCACACATTTCTGAAAAGTAGACACCTGAGGGATTCCAGGGAGGTATGGCTTGCGTGGATCCCCCAATGTTTTCTTACCCAGAATCCCCTGCAAATCTGACATTTTGCTGAAAAAATCCCTTTTTCACACATTTTTGTGTGGTAAAGTTGTGGCGTCACCGGGCTGACACAAATTTCCTACCACCCAGCGTCCCCCAGGTCTCCCGATAAAAATGGTGCCTCACTCGGGTGGGAGGCCCAAGTACCCGCGACAGGCAAGGGCCCATAGCGTATTGAGGCGACCTCAAAATGGCCTATCACAAAACGACCTGGTTTTGCAAGGGGGGTCCCATGACGTTTTGGCCCGGGGCTCGGCGGCCACCTAGGGAAATGTGAAGAGGGCCGGGCTGGCAGACCCGCTTCAAAGCCCCTGGGTCCTCATGAGGGACTGAACACGTCTAATGGCTGTAAGGTGACGGCTCGGAAAGAGTTAATCTCTTTCGGCCCTTCTTCCATACAGGGAAGGAACTCCCTCTGACGCGGACCGTCCAATGGAGGGACGCCTCATGGACAAGAGGGGAGGAGCGTGTAGCTGAAAGGACGTTCCCGGAAGACGCTGAGGTGTGCGCGGTTAGGAGGCGAGATTCGAATGAGGAAGGAGGGAGCACTTCGGAGTTGGAGCGAGGACGAGAAGCAGACGAGTCGGAGTTGGAGCGAGGACGAGAAGCAGACGAGTCGGAGTTGGATCGGGAGCTAGGATGGAGATCGGACGACAGACTCCAGCAACGCCCGGAGAAGACCGATACTGAGCGGGAGGAGTGGTCGGAGGAGTGGTGGACACCCCGGAGGACGCTGGGGACGCCGCCACAGCTCAGGAGAGTTGTGGCCCCTGTGGTACGTGGTTCTAGGGAAAGGGATTTGTAAATACGGGAGGGAGGGGGGCGGCGAGTCCAAGGGACTCAGGGTTTACACATCTCACTAGACGTTTTGTGTTGTGTGCACAGTTCCCTCACACACCCCCCCCTTAGATCTCTTTCCGCACCCCTAGCCCCTGAGAGGGGTACGGGACAGGAACTCAAAAACGGAACATTTTTCACTCTTTACTGTGGTGTTCTCACCATGTGGCGGAACTCTTATTTGGGTGGCTTTTGTATTTTGATTCACCCACTCTCTCCTACCTATCTGTTCCCGAAAACAGAACAAATCACGGTGACGGCTTGCTCTAGATCACTTTCTATTCCTGAGGGAAGGGGCAGCCGCATTGACCGTCTTCTCTTCTTTATTTTCCCCGGGGCTGATCCATCGCTACCCTACGAGAGGAAAAGGAGACGTGCCGCCACCATCACCACCCCGCACGAAGACGACGACCATCCTGGACCCTTCTTTTCCCTTTGCTCTAACCTATCTTGTGGTTTTTGACTGTATTCACAATAAATTAAGCCATCATTAATCGGCCTGTAAGACCTCCTCGCTTTATTTTCCGCCCATCCCTCTCACATCTGGTGTCAGAAGTGGGATCGGGGGAAATGGAGGCAGCTGTGAGGAAGATGGCAGAAAGCCAGGAGACGCTGGAACGCTGTATGGAGAGGTTCTTAACTGTAGCCGAAGAGGATAGGGCGAGCTTCCATAAGTCCCTCTCCGAACAGGGGCAGACCCAGGAAGCGGTGATTGTCAGACTGGCCGACACTCTGGGACAACAGAGGAGTACAGCCGGATTCCCCTCCGTGGTCCTCCAGAAATATGTGGAAGGGGAGGACCCGGATTATTACTTATCGAACTTCGAGCGTATGGCCCGAGCCGCCGGGTGGGGCCAAGAGAAATGGGGACAATACTTAGGTCCGCTATTGTCCGGCGAGCTCCAAGCGGCCTATCAGGCCGTCAATGCCTCGGGTCTTACACCTTACGAGGACGTGAAGAAGAGCATTTTAGAGAGGCTAGGCATTGATGACGACACGTATCGCATCAGACTGCGCCAACTCAAGGAAGGCCCGCAGGAGACGCCCCGTGCCTTGGTGTACCGAGTAAGGGATATGGCGGACCGGTGGCTCAAACCCAGTACCTCGACTAAGGAAGAAATAATGGAGAAGGTATACCTTGAGCAGTACCTGTCCTCCCTGTATCCACACGTACAGAGATGGGTGAGACAACACACCGGATTGAGCCTGGAAAGGGCGGTTGACATAGCCAGCGCTTTCTACCGAGCTCAAGAGTCCCAAAGAGGTCGCGAAGACGTACACTGGAAGCATCCAGGAGGCCCTCTGAAGACCACTAGACCCCCCCTCCACCCCATAAATCGGAGATAGTTTCCCTTGCCCCAGGACCCCTCTTTGTACCTCCCGAGCCCCTCCTCCCTTGGGTCCTAAATGTTTCAACTGTGGTATCTTAGGACATATAGCTCGGTTCTGCCCTCAAAGGAGGAGCCTATGGAAGTCGGGTTGATACGCAACTATTATTGTAATCTTTCAGGGCGCACCTTCCCTACCATAGAACAGTACGGGTTAATGGGGAGGAAAGGCAAGCCCTAATCGACACAGGATGCTTACAAAGCGTGATCCAACGGCTGTTCCGGGTGGGGAACCGACTCCCTCAGGGTATGTCACCATCCAATGTGTACACAGGGATAGTAGACGTTATCCGACTGCTGAGGTAGAGGTACAACATGATCCTTCGATAATAGCCAGACCCTTGAGAGTAGGGCTCGTCCCTCGCTTACCTGAACCTTTAGTCCTAGGGAATGATTATCCACAATTATCCGACTTAGTACAGGAAGCCTGGACAGAGGGGAGGACTGGAGAAAGACCGCTCCTTTTTCTCAAGAGCCCGAGCCTGACTGGCCCCCAGGAGAGAGTCGAGAAAGAGCGGCAAACAGAAAAAGAGGGACCAAAAGATGTGGAGACACGTCATGTTGACTCAGGACAAGGAGGTCCCTGTGTGGCAATACGAACAAGGCTTCCGAGAGTCGCAACGAGAAGACCCCGCTTTTCGTGAGGCCTGGAGTAAAGCCACGGCTGAAGAGGATCCCCTACACGTAGGTCCACAATTCTTTATAAAGAAGGGACTGCTCTATAGAAAGGGGGGGAGGGACGACCCCGTTCAGCTGTTAGTCCCCCACTCCTATAGAGATAAAGTGTTGTTTCTAGCCCACAGTCACTTGCTGGGAGGCCACTTTAGAGACGAGAAAACCGAACAAACCATTCTAAAACGGTTTTATTGGCCGGGTGTCTATTCCCAAGTACGAAAATTCTGTAGAGAATGTGCTATATGTCAAAAGAACAGTAGATCCATGCCTGCCAGAGCCCCGCTACGTCCTTTGCCTATCATACAGGAACCTTTCTCCAGGGTCGGCATGGACATCATAGGACCCCTTTTGCCTTCCAGGAGTGGTTGTCGATTCGTGTTGGTTCTGGTTGACTATGCCACCCGCTTTCCCGAAGCGGTGGCCTTACGCCAACCTAACGCCCCCAAATCGCAAAGGCCATGATCTCCATATTTACGAGGTAGGATTTCCCAAGGAGCTGATTACAGATCAGGGAACGCCCTTTATGTCCCGCCTCATGCAACAGGTATGTCTCTCCTAAACATAAAGCAAGTCCGTACGTCGGCGTACCACCCCCAGACGGATGGGTTGGTGGAGCAGCTATAATGCCACGCTCAAAACAACCCTAAAGAAACTATTAAACCTCGAAACCCGGAAATGGGAGGACATGCTCCCTTTGGCTCTCTTTGCCATTAGATGTCAAAAACAAAGCAGCACCGGGTATTCTCCGTTCGAGCTCCTTTACGGACGACAACCCCGTACCCTGTTGGACATGCTCCGTGAAGAGTGGGAAGAGGAGCCAGAGGGGGACAAACCACTCCCAGAGTATATATCGAATCTGAAAACCCATCTAGGGCAGATTCGGAGTATTGTCAAAACACATATGGAACAGGCACAACAGACCCAAAGGACCCAATACAATAAGAAAGCCAAACCCCGTGCATTTGACTGCAATGATTATGTTCTCATAATGATGCCCACTTCTGACCACAAGCTGTTGGGACAGTGGCAAGGCCCATACCGTGTCGTGGAAAAAGTGACCCCAGTGACCTATCGCCTGGAGCTAGACCCCCTGAAAAAAACAAACACTCAAATATACCACGTGAACCTCCTGAAGAAATGGGAGTGGCCTATCCCAGTGCAGGTCGGGTTCATATTGCCTGTCGTGGGTACTTGGGCCTCCCACCCGAGTGAGGCACCATTTTTATTGGGAGACCTGGGGGATCGCTGGGTGGTAGGAAATTTGTGTCAGCCCGGTGATGCCACAACTTTACCACACAAAAATGTGTGAAAAAGGGATTTTTCAGCAAAATGTCAGGTTTGCAGGGGATTCTGGGTAAGAAAACGTTGGGGGATCCACGCAAGCCATACCTCCTGGAAGCCCCGAGTGTCTACTTTTCAGAAATGTGTGTGTTTGGTAGGTTTCCCTAGGTGCCGGCAGAGCTAGGGTTCACAAACTACAGCTAGGCACTTTGCCAAAAAGGGTCATTTTTCACTGCGAGATTGAGGTGTGACCACGTTGCGTTTTGCGCCGTTTCCTGTCACGGGCACTAGGCCGACCCACACAAGTGAGGTACCATTTTTCTCGTAAGACTTTGGGGAACGCGGGGTGGGCAGAAATTTGTGGATCCACGCAGATTCCAGAACTTTCCACCACAGAAATGTGGGGAAAATGTGTTTTTTTTGACAATTTGTTAAGTTTGCAAGGGATTCTGGGTAACAGAACCTGGTGGGAGGCAGTCAAGTCACCCCATCCTGGATTCCCCTGGGTGTCTAGTTTTAAAAAATGTATAGGTTTGCTAGGTTTCCCTAGGTGCCGGCAGAGGTAGGGTTCAAAAACTACAGCTAGGCACTTTGCAAAAAGGGTCATTTTTCACTGCGAAATTGAGGTGTGACCACGTTGCGTTTTGCGCCGTTTCCTGTCGTGGGCACTAGGCCGACCCACACAAGTGAGGTACCATTTTTCTTGGAAGACTTTGGGGAACGCGGGGTGGGTGGAAATTTGTGGATCACGCAGATTCCAGAACTTTCCACCACAGAAATGTGGGGAAAATGTGTTTTTTTTGACAATTTTTCAGGTTTGCAAGGGATTCTGGGTAACAGAACCTGGTGGGAGGCAGTCCAGTCACCCCATCCTGGATTCCCCTGGTTGTCTAGCTTTCAAAAATGTATAGGTTTGCTAGGTTTCCCTAGGTGCCGGCAGAGCTAGGGTTCAAAAACTACAGCTAGGCACTTTGCCAAAAAAGGGTCATTTTTCACTGCGAAATTGAAGTGTGACCACGTTGCGTTTTGCGTCGTTTCCTGTCGCAGGCACTAGGCCGACCCACACAAGTGAGGTACCATTTTTCTCATAAGACTTTGGGGAACACGGGGTGGGTGGAAATTTGTGGATCCACGCAGATTCCAGAACTTTCCACCACAGAAATGTGGGGAAAATTTGCTTTTTTGGACAATTTTTTAGGTTTGCAAGGGATTCTGGGTAACAGAACCTGGTGGAGGCAGTCAAGTCACCCCATCCTGGATTCCCCTGGGTGTCTAGTTTTCAAAAATGTATAGGTTTGCTAGGTTTCCCTAGGAGCCGGCAGAGCTAGGGTTCAAAAACTACAGCTAGGCACTTTGCCAAAAAAGGGTCATTTTTCACTGCGAAATTGAGGTGTGACCACGTTGCGTTTTGCGCCGTTTCCTGTCGCAGGCACTAGGCCGACCCACACAAGTGATGTACCATTTTTCTCGTAAGACTTTGGGGAACGCGGGGTGGGTGGAAATTTGTGGATCACGCAGATTCCAGAACTTTCCACCACAGAAATGTGGGGAAAATGTGTTTTTTTGATAATTTTTAGGTTTGCGAGGATTCTGGGTAACAGAACCTGGTGGGAGGCAGTCAAGTCACCCCATCCTGGATTCCCCTGGGTGTCTAGTTTAAAAAATGTATAGGTTTGCTACATTTCCCTAGGTGCCGGCAGAGCTAGGGTTCAAAAACTACAGCTAGGCACTTTGCCAAAAAAGGGTCATTTTTCACTGCGAAATTGAGGTGTGACCACGTTGCGTTTTGCGCCATTTCCTGTTGCAGGCACTAGGCCGACCCACACAAGTGAGGTACCATTGTTTTGGGAAGACCTTGGGGAACGCGGGGTGGGTAGAATTTTGTGGATCCGCGCAGATTCCAGAACTTTCCACCACAGAAAAGTGAGGAAAATGTGTTTTTTTACCAATTTGTTAGGTTTGCAAGGGATTCTGGGTAACAGAACCTGGTGAGAGCCAGTCAAGTCACCCCGTCCTGAATTCCCCTGGGTGTCTAGTTTTCAAAAATGTATAGGTTTGCTAGGTTTCCCTAAGTGCCCGCAGAGCTAGGGTTCAAAAACTACAGCTAGGCACTTTGCAAAAAAAGGGTAATTCTTCATTGTGAAAATGTGGTACGTCCACGTTGCATTTTGAGCCATTTCCTGTTGTGGGCACAAGGGCTACCCACACAAGTGAGGTACCATTTTGATCGGGAGACTTAGGGTAACACAGAATTGTAGAGCAACTGTTATTACCTATTGACTTTTGATGCATTTCTGCCTTCCAAATGAAAGACAATGTGTAAAAAATAAGTCATTTTGAAAAATGACCTATAATTCTCATGCTAGTATGGGTACTCCCAATTTTGGAAATGTGCAAATATCTACTGTTTCTAAAATCTACATTTTGTTCCCATTTCAGAAATACATAGGTGTCTTTCATAACAATTTTTCCATGTATACATTTTCCCAAAATAATTGCTATGTACCCAGTACATAATAAAAAACCATTGCAAGATGCTGCTCAGTTATTGGCTCTGGGTTCGTCGGGTTCTTGGTGAACCTACAAGTCCTATATATCCCCACAACCAGAAAGGTCCAGCGGATATAACGGTATATTGATTTCAAATAGCTGTCATAATTAGAAGAAGTTACAGGTGAAAATGTTGACACAAATGGCTGTTTTTTTCAACTAATTTTCAATTTTTCCTTCATTTAACTGTTAATTTCTATAAGGAAAACTTTAAGGATCTACACAAATGACCCCTTGCTGAATTCAGAATTGTGTCTACTTTTCAGAAATGTCTGGCTTCTCAGGATCCATTATTGGTTTCATACCCATTTCTACCATTAACTGGAAGGAGGTTGAAAGCACAAAAAATAGCAAAAATAGGCTATGTCCCAGAAAAATGCCAAAACTGTGTAAAAAAGTTGGTTTTCTGACAAAAGTCTGCTTGTCCCTGAAAGCTGGGAAGATGGTGATTTCAGCACCACAACCCCTTTTGATGCCATTTGCAGGGAAAAAACAAGACGCTTTCATCTGTAGCCCTTTTTCGCATTTTCCCCAAAAAAACAAAATTTTGCTGTATTTTGGCTAATTTCTGGGTCCCCTCCAGGGAATCCACAAACCCTGGGTACCTTTACAATCCCCATGATGTTAGGAAAAAGGACTCAAATTTGGCGTGGATACCTTATGTGGTCAAAACGTTACAGGGGCCTAAGCCCGCACTACCCCAAATAGCCAAAAAAAGGCTTAGCACAGGGGGGGAAAAGGCCTAGCAGCGAAGGGGTTAAAGCACATCGTGAGACTGGACAAAGACTTCTAAGCTATACATAAACTAACTACATAGTTAACCTACACAAATATATATATATTTTTTTTTATATAACAACAAAGACATCAACCCCCCACCCAAAGGAAAAGGAACCTTATCCCCAAATACTATAGATGAATAAATATCTAAAACTAGCTTAAAATCTAACACTAACTATACCTACACTACAACTACACTACCTAACACTTAAAATACTTACCTAACACTAACTAAGAACAATAAATAACATTGGGGGAAGGGAGAAGAGGGGGATGGGGCTCAAAATGTCTGCTCAATATGGGAGACCCAGGGCTGCCTTTATGTCCTGCAGGTGCCTGGTAAGCTCCGCCATTTCCCGACGTATTTCTTCCAGGATAACATTGTTGTCCATGACTGTGCGCCGGTCCCGCACAGTGAACGGCACCACCTGATCTGCTGGTGCATGTGGCATTGTCCCTTGTGTGTGTGTTGTTGAAGGAGGATGTGTTGCTGCCTGCCACGCCGGGAGCCACGCCTGTCGCCAGAGGGGCCAGGGATGGCCTGTGTGACACTCTGCCTACTGTGGGCCATTGCCTTGGGCACTGACTTCCAACTACCAGCTGCCCGGTCTTCTTGGTACCTCCTTGCCTTGTTGCGATATCCCTTTGAGACCTTTCTGATATGGAGGTACCGGTCCTTCCTCACCGGGAAGGCGTGGGACTCCTCTGGCGACATGTTCTCTGTCAAATAAGAGCAATGACAAGATGTGAGTCCTGATGACTATGTCAATGTTCTCCATTTAACTCAGAAACACAAGGTCAGTGAAACATGGGAGCCTACACTGTAACGTAACATTGTGAAGTTAGAAAGTGACCTGGACAATGCAATGTGGAATCCAGTATCAGTAACAACATGCTGGGGAGACTGACATGACAGTGCATGGCATGTGACATGTAGTGTCACAGCCAAATGAGACTGTCAGTGTCAAATGATGGTGCTTTTACATACCCTGACTGAGGGTGACATGTACAAGGAATTGGATGAGGGAGGCAATAGCCCTCCGGGTGTAGCGCCTCGCTCATCCTCTACTGTAACACAGTGCTGCATCATATGTACAATATTCATGTGCAGCCCTGCTTGTCCCCCAGCGACGGCGTGAAGTTCCTCAACTCTGCGCCAACACAGGCACCCTTGCACAAGAGTGCAAGGGTGTCTGTGTGCAGGGAGGCTTGTTTATGTGTAGGAAGGTTTCCCTTCCTGCACATGAGCAATCCTGGAACAGCCCTACTTACAGTTACATTTGTGCTGCATCAAGCAGCACACATGGAAACTACGTTAGGTGGCTGAACACTGACTTGTACATGAGGCGCAAGCCCTCTCTCCACCACTACTTCACAATAGGTGACGCGGTGCTGGCGAGAGGGAAACGTAGTTTACTCAATTTTTATAAATCTGCATGTCTTTGATCCGCAATTCTTACTCCACTGACAATTTTACAACGCAGGGCTTTACAACGCAAACTGTTACAATGCATTCCCCAAAGTAACGGCCCCCTGGAGTCATAATGGTAATTGTGTTATGATGGGAAATGCGTTTTAACGAATAGCGTTGTAGAGGCCTGCGTTGTAAAATATATTGTGCAGAAATATCTGCAGAGCAAAAGCATGCAGTGTAAAAGCATGCGGAGTAATGTCACTAATTTGGCGAGAGGGGCTTGCACATTTGCCCCGGAGTCTACCAGGGGAATGACCCCAAGGAGACAGCCTGGCAACACCATTGCAGTGGCAAAACATGCCAATGAGATACATAGGGCCATCTTTGCTAGGTGTTTGGGGAACGTGCCATTGATATCCTTGGCTTAAAGCTACACCCTGCTACTTCTGTGAAGCTGATATGCACCATACCTACAATTAGACTGTGCAGACCTGTGTCTGACCACACACGGCCTGAAAACCACTGCCTCCTTGGGCATGATCGGGCCCACTTGCACAGTCATCTCAGTCAAGGATGTACATGCATTCCATGTCTGGTCATACTCATCAGCAACACCACTCACATGTCACCTCTCCTACCTGTACGCTCTGTAATCCACAAGCTTGTGCTGTAGTGACAGAACCCATAGATGTCACTTGCATGGGTATCACTGACTGGGGATGTGCAAAGTTACATCTGGAAGACATATGCATTGCTCCATCTTCACTTACTGATTTGTACACACTTCACACTTCCACAAAACATCATCACACTGGAGGCAAGGTACATGTGATGGACACCCATACTGCATGCTACAACGTCAATGATTTCACAATGCCAATATTAAATGGCTGAACTCACCAGTGGCGTGTGGGTCCTTGACGGTGTCAATGTCCCCCTGTGTGATGAGTTGTCTTCCAGCTGTGAGACATGAAAAGAAACGTGTGTTGGTATCAGACATCAAATCACACGTGTCATATTCATCATACAATTCATCACCATCACTGACAATGCTCTGTGACTGTACTGTTGCAGTCCATGTTGCCTACATGATTGTGTCTACTTTGCCTGTCATTCCCACAAGACCTGAGAATGCTGAGTTAGGCCAACAAGACAATGATGCTGACAAATTTGCACATACTACTTGTGTGACACATTCCCAAGGCCCCATTTCTCCACCCAACATGATGTTATACATGCTCTGTGGACGATAGCATCAGTGCAGATCGCACAAGGCTGTGTCACAACTGTTGGTGGTGTACGACACTCTGGAGATGTCCTATTTCACTAGAATAATTGTTCCTATCTCATCCATTGTAACACAAAGCCTATGTACAAGGGCAGCGTACCTAACTTTGCTAAACAAGGAGGAATACATTATTACTCTTCCTTTTGTGCAGCACACATGTCCAAAAAACAATGCCTTGGATTTGTTATGTACAGTCACCCTTCCTGTACATGAACAATCTTTGCCCTGCATGCACTATGGTGCAAGGGTGCCAGCGTTGGCACTACAGTGCTAAGTGTTGCGCCAGCGTAGGGGGAAACGCAAGCCTGCAAACTATGCTTGTACCTATAGTGCCGCATTGCGTTTCTGATGTGGCAACGTTAGGCGTGAAGGCATGACGTCTAACGCCTCACTCCGCCACTTTTGTGCACATAATACACCATTATGTCACACACCGCAGTTTTGGCTTTTCGTATGAGTGTTCATATATCAATTTTGAGGTTGAGCTTACCACACTGTAGGCCAATGATGACTCCCAAGTGGTCCAACAGGTGACCCTCACGGCCCACGCAATCCTGCCATCGGTGTTTCCATTGGCGGACAGTCCTGTCCACACCGAAGACACGCAGCATCTGCTCTCTCACGCGCTCCCATCTGACCTTCCGCACATGGACGGGATATCCAGAAAGGATACAACCCCCACTCTCCACCATCAAGGGCAGGTAAAATTTCACCAGCCAGAGGAAGCCCCCCAATACCCCCTCTGACATCCTGCCCTCCCTACCCACACCCACCATCTCCGAGCACACACCTAAACCCACTACTAAGACAAAAAATGCCCTATATATGCCCCAACAACTAGTAACTATTTAAACTACCCCTTAGACAAACACCCGACAAGATTGAGGAAAAGACGCAAAAAACACGTAACAACAAGTACACAAAACTTCACGGAGACACTATCAACAGTTCCTAGGTCACAGCAACACTCTCTCAATCAAAAATATGCAGCTCACAACACCATACACCTCCAACACTCTCCACAATCACCAGCAATGTGCTCAAAAGAGAAAGTGAAAGTGCACAGCACTCCTCCAGGAAGCATGCAGACATCACTTCCTGTGTGTTTGCGGCCCGTTTTTTGACTTTGCGGTGAGAATCTGCACGCAAATTGGCTTCAAGGTAATATTTCGTGTTGTTCAATGTGTGTAGCGATAGATTTTCCATCGCAATACTGAAAAAAACATCGCGTTAACGCTAATGCGGCCAGATTTTGCACTCTACGTGCAAGTTTTTACACAGATAAACAGTATTAGATGTAATTTCATCTCAGACCCCAAATGACACCCTAAACAGCATATTTTACCCCATATGACACCCTAAAAAGCATATCTGACCCCAAATGACACCCTAAACAGCATATTTTACCCCATATGACACCCTAAAAAGCATATCTGACCCCAAATGACACCCTAAAAAGCATATCTGACCCCATATGACACCCTAAAAACCATATCTGATCCCAAATGACACCCTAAAAAGCATATCTGACCCCAAATGACACCCTAAAAAGCATATTTTACCACAAATGACACCCTAAAAAGCATATCTGACCCCAAATGACACCCTACAAAGCATATTTTACCACAAATGACACCCTAAAAAGCATATCTGACCCAAATGACACCCTAAAATGCATATTTTACCACACATGACACCCTAAAAGCATATATGACCCCAAATGACACCTAAAAGCATATCTGACCCCAAATGACACCCTAATAAACATATCTGACCCCAAATGATACCCTAAAAAGCATATCTGACCCCATATGACACCCTAAAAAGCATATCTGACCCCAAATAACAGCCTAAAAAGCATATTTTACCACAAATGACACCCTAAAAAGCATATCTGACCCCAAATGACACCGTAAAAAGCATATTTTACCACATATGCCACCCTAAAAAGCATATCTGACCCCAAATGACACCCTAAAAAGCATATCTGACCCCAAATGACACCCTTAAAAGCACCTCAAACCACAAAAGACATTCCCACCCTCAAAATTACAATTGTACAATACTTACTGCAAAATGTTTGACTTTCACTTGTCAGGGAGATGTTCTTATGCAGAGGATAAACATGCACACAAGGTATGTGTGTTGTGTTGTTTTATTGCACAAACTGTGCTTAGGTGCATTTTGAACATAAATTTCACAAATTACTGTCACATTGTGACATGCTCAGTCAAGAGATTGTTTATGATTCGGTTCCTTCGGGCAGTTCCTGCAGCAGAAACTGTGGGTTGTGCAGCACCAGCCTCATCTTCTTCATTATCCTCAGCATCATCCGGTGCATCTGGCACTTGGATCCATGGGGCATTGGTGCGTACACATATATTGTGCAACACATAACATGCTATGATTATCTTGCACACTATTTCCGGGCTGTACAACAGTCTGCCACCTGTAATGTCAAGGAACCGGAAACGTGACTTTAGCACGCCAAAAGTGCGCTCCACAATGGCCCTGGTGCGTCCAAGGGCCAAATTATACTGCCTCTGGGCCTGGGTGTGTGTGGCTCGGAGGGGTGTCATCAGCCATGGGGAGAGTGCATATCCTTGATCACCTGAAACATGTAATGGAGAGATGTGTCCATACGTTGTTGTGCATGCTGTGTTTGCAGTGTTTATATTTTGTGGTGTGTGATTTGTGCTACTTTGGAATTCAGGTTAGCCATGTGTAGCTTCAGACAATTGACCTGCATCAATGGAAATTACATTGCCTCAAAGCTGCCCGTCCCTACCCCGTAGCCTATTTTATTGTGTGGGCTGCGCGGTTGCATCACTGGCACTCCAACGGCGCGCCACAGGCAATCCTGTCTGCGCCCGTCCGCAAGCAAAAGGCAAACAGCAGCAGTGACCCTGGTTCTCCTACCGTCTAGCGCTACTACTCACCCGCCCTCCTCAAAGTCAAAGCAAGGAGAAAGTACAACTGCCAAAAGGCCACGCCAGACACAACTCACGTCCAGTTCTCCTGCTGTTGCTGCCGCCAGACCTTCAACACCACCCAACACCTGCACTTCCAAATCCAGAGCAGCCACAAAGCAACACTGTGTGGCACCCCCGCCTGCAGAGCCCCCGGAGGCCGGGCCCGCTTCGCCCACACCATCAACATCATCACACACCACGCCATCTACTCCATGGACTACGTACTCATTTCCGACCTGAGCTTCCACCACACAAACCACAACAACTCCAACTCCAGTACCCTCTGGCCAAAGCTTGAAAACATCGGACTGACCCAAATCTTCACCACACTGACCCACAAGGCAGGACACACCCTCGACCCCATCTTCGCATGTGGAAACAGCATCCACTTCATTCACACCACTCAAGCCACATGGAATGACCACCACTGCGTACACTTCCTCGTTGAGAAACCCAAGCCACTCAATCCCACAGCCCGCGCTACACAAAGGGACTGGAGCTGAGTCACCGAGGAGCTGCTCCACTCCACCATCATCGGCAACACCCACACCGCTGCAGCCAACACCGACGGCGCTGCCAGGGATTTCCACACATGGATCTCCAACTGTGCATACAAACTTGCCCTGCTATGCAACTCTAACATACAGTGTGAAAGAATAGCCGCCTCTGTCACCACCGACCTCCAAGATGCCAGATGCATCTGCAGACACCTGGAGAAGAACTGGAGCAACATCAAGACACCCAGAAGACTTCACCACCTACAAGGACACCCAGCTCATACTCTCCCTCACCAAGGCGCCCACACCCACCAGACTGGGCTTCCAGGAAAGATTGCAGGAAGTTGCGACATGGATGATCAACAGCTGCCTGGTACTCAACGCGGAGGGGACATAAGTACTCATCCTCTTAACCACCCCATCAGCATGTGACAACACCTGGTGGGCCACCGCCTTTGGCAGGCCCCCCCAATGACCCTAGCTACCTAGGCATCGTACTCGACTCCTCCCTCTCCAGGAACCAACAGGTCTACGCCATGGCCTCCAGCTGCTTCGACACCCTCTGCATCCTCCATGAGACCTTCAAATGGATCCCCCCCGAGTCAAGAAAGACAGTCACCCACACTGTCATTACCATCAGACTGGACTACGGAAATGCCCTATATGCCCGCATAGACAAGTCTGTGCTCTGCAAGCTCAAGACTATACAGGACACCGCCACCAGACTCGGCCTTGTGTTCATACTTTCCTCATAGGTCCAAACCCTCCATCGCAACTACTTGGTTCCCACCTCTCCCAGCATTTGCTAATGTGTGGCGGAGGGGCTGTGCCTGTGGGGATAGTTTGTCTACACAGCTAGCCCCAGTAACCCCAGTCACTTGGGTTGTTGTGTATGGTAGGTGGACATGTTACTAGGCATGTTGTATGAAATTTGCTAAAAGTGCATTCTCACATTTGTGAGTTACATGATTGTGGACTTGAGGTGTGTGGTGTGTACTTACCAACAAGCAGTGCATTTCCATATGTGCCATCCTGAAACCGCTGGTTGATGATGGACTTGTGGAAGATGTAGGAATCATGCACACTCCCTGGGAACTTGGATACGACATTGGTGAACAAGCCCCGGTGGTCCACAATTGCCTGCACATTGATGGAATGTGTGTGCTTCCTGTTGCGGTATATGTGTGCAGTGTCCGCAGGGGGCACAAGTAGGACATGTGTGCAGTCAATTGCCCCCAACACCTGCGGGAAGCCAGCCATGGGTTAAAAGCCTTGCTTGGTCTCAAACTGTTCCTGCACAGTGTTGGGGAAGCATAGGTGCTGGGGTGTCAGGCTGATGATGCCATCCAAGACAATTGGGAGGAACCTTGATAGGGCTGACTGTGAGACTCCCCCAACTCTGGCAGTTGTTGGTTGGAAGTTACCAGAGGCCAACATGTGCAGCACTGCCAGCAGCTTTGTCTGCGGAGGGATGCTGGTTCTCCGCTCTGTTGGTGCCTGCAGCCTGGGGGCTATCTGGGTCAGGATGCGGAGGATGGATGACCTTTTGAGCCTGTAGTGGGCGATCACATCCTCTGGCGTTAAGTCTGTGAGGGTGAGGCGTGGGCGATGGACCCGCTGTCTTCTTCGGTGCTGCCTCTGTGGTGGTCCTGGGGGCGGTGGCAGTGGCGGTGGTTGTTGTGGCCTTCTTAGTGCTCCAAGCTGCATGAGTAGTACCTCCATGGCCTCAGTGGGTTTTCAAATGAGCTCTGGGCTAGTCTCCCTTATGAACAGTTCTTTACTACTATTTTTAAGACCACCTTTTTTCTGGTCTTAAGTCCCAGCCGCTAACGGGCTTTAGTGGCTGTTTTCTGAACGTATCGCGGGCCCAGGCGATCATTGTAAATATCGCGAAGTGTGGTTAGCGTGCGTTTTTGCACGGGAACGCCTACATTGCATCTCATTATCGATAGTTATCGCAACGGTTTCGCCTGAATTCTGCCGCTAACGGCTGTTAGCGACAGCTTGTGAATACGGCGAAAAAAATATCGCAGCAATAGCGGTGGAAAAGTGCGGCGTTAACTCCTTGTACATATGCCCCTTAGTGTCTGCAAAATTTCTATATTACATATTGGAGGAAGCATTCATTTTTATTAACAGTCCATTAATGAGTATTTTGCTTTTCAGCACATCAATGCCCGAATTTAATGGGAAAAAGTAGTTTGTTGGTAGTGCTTGAAATTAAAATATAAAGGTGCAGGTACTCACTATCCCAAGGTATCTGTCTGCAACTGAAAAGTGTAGATATTTTCCCATTAAAAAGTATTGTACCTCTGTTGAGAAGTGCTGGTCATCCCCTTTGCAAATAAAAGCTAGTACTCCATATCTGGCATTAGCGGTAGACATAAAGCATAGGTTGTTTGTCCCCAACATCACTGTGTCCTTGATAGTGAGTATCAACTCAAGATCAACAGATATCTAAGACCCACCGCCAATCATTATGTGAACACTCCAGCCACAAATGCTGCCACTTACTTAACGATTCCCCAAAGAATGGAATCTTCTCAGACATGATAAAATTGACAGAATGTACGTAAGGATTTATTTTGGATTTGATTTGTGAAAATAATGAAAATAAGATTAGACAGAATTGGAGACATTACAACAGAAAATAAAATGACACACCACAAAACTGTTTTGAGAGGTGGGTGCATTTAAAAAAATAAATGGTTATGTTTTAACATCCCTCTTTTCTCGTGTGGGTCAGGGAATGATTTAGTCTACAGACAACTAACCTCAAAAACTATGAAAATACATGATTAACCATAATAACAATCTTACTACCACATGTGCTCTAGTTTGAATCGCATATTTAAAAAATGCACTAATGCACTCTATATTTCTGTGTGGACTAAACCTATTTGAAACATTATGCTTGCGGAAAACATACACAACTGGGTTGGTTCTAGTGCAAAAAAGGATGCCCATTAAGAAATCACTTCGTTTCATCCTCTCCTTTGCATATGTGCAACCAAGTCGAAATACATTTGCTTCAGACAATAAAACTGTCAACAGAGCCTTGTGCTCCGCCTTGAAACCGCCCCCATTTACAGATGTACGCTATAGAAAACGTACCGGTCGCTTTATTTGATTGTGTACAAAAGGATTCTACATTAAACTTGGAACCTTCTAAATATATATATCTGTCTCTTTGAGGTTATGTAGGACATATCCGTCCACACCCTAATTGAAACCACATGTTGCAAAGTTCACCAAATGGAAATGGGTTTCTCTTTTATTGTTTTTTTCTAATGGATGTTGATGCTTGTGTGAAACGTTATGCATTTAAATTCATTACAAAAATATAGCCTAACATAACAGAAGATGCTGACTCCCTGAAGCTCCTCAACATTGTCCTTTGAAAACTTCAGGTGCATAGTTTTGAGAATACATTTGATGTATTTTGAGTTCAAATCTCAGATGATTTTAGAGTCACCTTCAAAAAACTCTAAATATATACATATTCACAACTCTTCTCAACCTTTATAATATTTAGAAACATCACAGTATGTCAAAATATAAGAATGACTTAAAAGTTCTTACACATAATTCATTTTCACAATCGTCTTATATTCATTTAATAGGGTAGCAATACATTTCTTAATTAAATTAAAGTCAAAAACAAGTACATAGAATTTGGGAAAAACAACTTGACAGCTGTTTCACATAACCCTAGGAGATGTTGATACCTCCTTACCCCCAGATTCTTTAGATAAGGTATTATATACTTATTTCTATAATAGCTGTATAGGAGGCCTAGGAGAAAAAGTGACCGTCCGACTCAGATACTGAGTTGCAAAAGAAACAGTTGCCAACTGTACTCAGTCTTGCACTCCATGACATAGTGTGATCAGTGGGAGATTGCCCATACAGAATTGCTGGAATAACTTCTTCGCATACTGAGGTTCCACATACTACAGGCATAGGCCATCTTTGTATGTGTGTTTCTGGTCGGTTAACCCCTCCAGGGTTTAGGAGGACAGAATGCTCAACTTCCACCACGCCAGAAGTGTATCTTTCTCTAGCTTTGTAGTCACCGAGTTGATTTCCACAGGACTACTACAGATACCCTCTAGACCTAAAGCTTGAAACTGACATGAATATATTTTAAGCAGCCAAGACATGAGCTATCTTTAAATAAGAGGATGTCTTGTAAGACTTTCCTATCAGCAGTGTTCCAAAATTCCACACAATAGAGTAGAGGCTTAAGGCATAATGTACCATCAAGAGCAAATAAACTGAGTTTGAGCGGGCTAAATTTCCTGTGCCTTGTAAACCTCTATGGCTGAAGATACTGACATGATGTCCAGTTTCCTTGTGAACCTAATTGCAGCTTTCACTTTTGGGGAGAGTTTAGGATTAATAATTTGACTACTTCAATGCTTATTAGCAGAAAATCTGACCCCCAAACAGTAAAAAAAAACTGAACACAATTTAGGCAGTTTTATTCAAAATTAATTTATGCTGACATTTCTTATGGCGATTAAGAGCCATAATTTTAATCTAAGCTTGATTAATGATTGGAAATTGGATATTACAGTACATTTGCAAGTGATCAAGTAGGTTTTACAGTCCCATGGGATACATGAAACCAACACAGTATCATCCACAAACAGTAGCATTAAGATTATCTGGTCCCAAAAAGATAGTGTGTCATTGACACAATTGTTCAACCACTCCACAGTACTATTGCTGAACAGGATAAAAAGGGTTAAACCTAGGAAACAACATGATATGAAAGGAAATCAGAATGTTTAGAAAGCCCACGGGGAGTGGACCCCAAGGCTTGAAAAGCTCTCAATCGATTCCTCAGAATGCTATTAAATATAGGACTTAAATCCTAAAATAACACATAAAGAGATTCCTTTTGTGAACACTGTGGCCCCCAAGTCAGAACACACTCTGACTCTGTCCACATTCTTGTTGTTTTGATTGAGTCTCTAAGTTCCCAGGTTAACAAAGAGACCTGCATAGTTTAGCTAGTGAGTTGGATATTTGTCTAGCAAAGCGTCAGGAAAAACTGACTATTTAGTTAGAAAAATAACGTATACAATGAAAATGTGCTGCATCCAAACAGGAAATGAGGCAATGGTTCAGCCATGCTGCAACCAGCAAGTGTACCGTTTCTTTAACTTACTGTCTTTTTGTCTGTGCTGGTCGGTGGAGGTGTTTGCTGGAGAGTTTGGTGGTGTGTCCTGGTCTTGTAGGTGTCTGTGCGTTCTGTGTCATGTCCCTAAATTGTCACTTTTGTCCTGTATTTGTATTTTGTGTGTTTCTTTGTAGTGTATTGTTGGGTGTTTGTCTGTCTAGGAGGTATTAGTTATAGTTGTAGGGGGAAGGGATGGTGTTTTTTTTGTAGTTGGAGCTAGGGTGACTAGTGGGTGCAGGGAGATGTCAGTCAGGGGCAGGACCAGGACCCAGAACCTGATAGAGGAGCAGTTTGGGGGCCTGCTGTGACTGATCATGAAGTACCTGCTGAACATGAATAGAAGTGGAGGCAGGGTGATCCAGGGGTACCCAACCCAGGAGAGGCGGCACCGGTGGGAGAAGGTGTGCTTCCAAATGGTGTGATTGGTGTGAACTAGAACATCAAACAGTACAAGCACTGCTAGGCTGACATTGTCAGCCAGGAGCAGGATCTCCTGGATCATCTGGGGATTGAAGTTGGAGGGAACATTGATAAGTTTCCATATACCTTGAGCTTGTAGCTGTTTAGCTGTAGCAAAATACTCTTAACACTTTTGTAAGTAGAAGAGCCAGCTATATATGAAGGTGACTATGGCATATTACGTGCTAGCTCAATTACAGACACTGAACATGACATGGGGTCTATTCACCGGGGCATTATAATCACCAAAGCAGACCATGCAGTGCAGGTGAGGCCTATATGTGATGTGGGACCCATCCTGCACTGTGCAGGGAGTATTGTCACCCCACCTGCTAGGTCATTACTCACTCTGAACTGTGTGGGCCACCCCCCATATTTTTTGCTGGGAAGCGCCACAGGTTGGACAGGGTGTCTGTGCCCCCCCAAAACAGTCACACATATGTCTCTGTTACATAAGTACATCCTCATACCTTTATGAGCCTGTATGGGCCATGATTGAAAATTGTTCATTGATAGTGCACTGGTCACATGTAAGGAGCTAAGTGAAGGAGACATACAAGCAGAGCTATAGTCTGATGTGTATAGCCTGGGAAAGTACACGTATGAACTTGAGAAGGTTCCAACACTGTCATACAATGCAGAGTGTGGTCAATCAATTAGGACTGTTCACATAGGCATCAAAGCCAGGCACCCTAGCACCATGTAGCAAGCTAGGCTGGTTTTGTACCTTGTCTGCACTCTGTGCGTCTCATATGTGATGTTCCTGCTATCATCTGAATACACTGCAACATGGCATACATATGTCCATCTGTGCCTCATACTACAAGTCCAAAATACAGACAATACCAGGTATTTGTGAAGACAATGTACTGTGCTTCATTTGTACACAGTGTAAATGTTAAGCATTCACAGAGCTATGTACCATGATTTTGTTTTGTAGGTGGGCCAAACCCATACAGCCGTGCTGAGGTGGCTACATTCAGAGATGCCAATGCTACCTGTGAGGGTCACCTCATTATAGATGTGTTCTGTAACAATTGTGTGTGTTTTCTGAAATGGGAGATAAGGTGAACCTTCCATGTAGATTTCTAACAGTTCCAAGTGCTAATGACAGGCCAAAATGGCCATCTGGAATGATTAGCATTGTATGCAGGCCCACATGATGGATGCCTCTTAATACGTTGTGCTAATGTTGTGTTAGCCATGATGTAGAGACTTATGACACATGCACCATCACCTGCCCCAAACTCTAATGATAGAAATCAACTATAATGTCTATCACCCATACTATGGTCCAAATTGCCAACATGTACCCCAAGTATGTGACACAAATGTTGCATGGTGTAGGCTGTGGACTCGCTGACACAGTATGTGTGCCCAAATCATATTTTTGCCAGGTCACAAGTGTGGTTGGGGTATAACACATTTCCCAGACCAAACTTCCAATACTCAACAGCACATCGGATGTTGATATGTGCTCAATGGTCATTTAACCAATATATGTGTTTTGACATTGTGCATTCACATTGTACCAAGCACATGCCTGCCAATTACGTACCTCTGCCCTACCAGCATTGGTACAGGCTAAATGATTGAAGGCATGTGAGACATTCAAGCCACTCAAACAGCATATTATTTGGCCTTCCATACATGTACCTGTAGTACAGCATCTAGCCAAAGTGTGGACTGCTTTGTACTTGGGTGAGCATGTGTGGCATAGTTAACATGTATTATTCCCGATTACCTGACCAGTGGTCAAGTCAGATATCTCCATTTGTTGCAGTGAGTTCATAAGTCCATTGTCCATGTCAATGAGTTACTTGGGTTCACCCCTTAGTTAACATTGATCATGATATCTTGCAACTGTCATTCCGCATCATGGGAACCAGCACATCCCTCAGAGTACTACACATTGGTGACATGTGAGATGGTGTGACAGAGGTGAGATAGGCAATATGGCATGGTTGTACTTGTCTATTTTGGACTCATTTCATGCTAAACAAACAGCACACAATTGCACATCAAACAACAGCTGCTTTCATTCAGGCCTTCGTGCTCGGCAATAGGATTTTTACTCGAATGACGTCTAAATTATGCATCATTTTGTAATTGTGTTATCTTCAGGCATTTCACATAAGAAGCATTGATAGAATATGATAGAAATTTCTCAAGATTATGTTGAAGTAAATGACTAATTAATCAATGAGTTATCATCTTCGCTTCTAAAGCACCTGGGAGGTTTAGGGGCCCTAACCAAAAAAGAACACTCCAGGACTGTTATTACTGACAACCTTTTTTGCGAGAAAATTGTCATGGGGGATATGAATTTCTAAGGAATCTCCCCTTTAAACATGCGACTACCTCAGTGATTCTCATTGTAGTACTGGTTAGTGTATGAATAGCATTTGTTTTAACCAATGAGACACTCATGGGACCCTCATGTATCTTGTGCTTATTGATGGCATCCCTGATCCACCCACAACCTGCATTTGATTCCAAATTAAGACTCCTGGTATTAACATATGACTCATTAGACACTCTCAATACTCTCTTTTCTCCTGAGTCTAGCCCCTGTATTTTAACTCTTTGTGTTATTCTCGCTATTATAAACTTTCCCCAACATGTCTTCCAGGTTTTTTACTCTGTCAGTCAAGTTGCTAATTAGCGAGAACAAACTGCTCATTGAATTGCAATTCTGTTCTTGCTGTGGAGTGAGACAGCTGTCCGCCGTGAAGCCTTCCTAGGATTTGAATAAAACATTAATTTGGGTGGAATTATTCAGGATGATGCGTTTTAACTTACTCTTAGGTATGCTGCCCTAAATACCCTGAGCCTCAATGTTACCCTTGGACACTGAATTATTACTACGTATAGTCCCATTTTTAAGAGAATTAGGGCATGGGTTTTTAACCTGAACTAGGCTCTTATGTCAGGTTCTGGTGAGAAGTCCACTAGGAGAGATTCAGCTTCATCTAATAATCTTGGCAGTTTGTTTGAGTTTAGGTATGGATTCGGTGATGAGTTTTGTGGTGTTAAAACAAACCTCAAAAGATTAGATTTCCAAACCATTTTTTTAGTAGTCATTTTAGCATTGTTAAGCAAGGAAAGTACAAAGTGTTAACATAGGGTGCACAACACCTCCCACTCTGATGTGTGAGAGTCTGAATAAACAAGGCACTACTTATTAGGCAGCATTCAGAGGCAGGCTGAATGGGTTGAGCATGGCAGAGAGGGTAATAGAGGTTTGTGGTAGGAATAAAACATCTACTTATGCCCCTGAGAGTTATGGCATGAGGAATTAAGGCTTTCAATAAAAACATCAGACTCTGAGACTCCACATGTGTAATTCTTACAAGTGGACCATAAGAAATCAGATTATTGGTTGGGGGGGTAGAAGTCCTGCTCAGGCAACAACCACAATCCTTGTCAGGGTGAACCACAAAAAGTCACTGAATTAACCTGTGCATGGTTCTCAGCAATCAGGCGTAACAGTAATGCAGTGGAAACACTACACAAGAAAAATCCCAAACCAATTTAGAAAATCAGAGTAGATGTTAATATATGAAATGATACCAGACCAGACAAAACTTCAAATAGTAGAACCGGAGATATGTAATTTCAAAGATTTAGGTAAAAATAGCTCTTAGAAACACAAAGTGCCAACTGTAGTTATCTGGTTGCACTGGACCAGGACAAGGTCACAAGTTCAGGCCAAATGCGATGGGGCATGGGCCGGAAATAGGCATCAGGTCAGTCCTTCTGAGAAATGTACCTTTGCCTTGAAGTGAGGCATTGCATCTCTCTGTGTCGGTTCAGATGAGGAGAAGCAAAGGCTGTGGTGTAAGTTCCTGCATCGCGCTGCATCAGTTCTGATGAGACTGCCGATAGGGAACTGCGATGCAAGGTCCTGCGTCAAGTTACATTGTGCTACGTCAGTGCTGATTGAACCCACATTTAGGCAGGGAGGAGTACACTCTGATGCCAGCCAAAGGTCAATGAACTGGGTGGCACCTCTTGAAGATCAGGACTTACTCCAGGAGAGGACGGTAGCAGGGCTCAGTCAGGTCCAGTTGCACATCCAGGAATTTCCAGTCGTGGCAGGTCAGTTGGGCAGTTGGAGCTTGTTTTGACCCTGTACATCAAACAGAAGGTCAGCCAACTGACCTTTGGCAACGTTCATGTTAGCCTGGGATAAAGGTAAGCAGGTCCAATGTTCCTTCTCAGACAGCAAGGCAGTCCTTTAGCAGCAGGGAAGTCCCCCGGTAGCAGCTTGGTAGTCCTTTGGTGGTAGGGCAGTCCGTCTTCCACAGATCTCGGGGTGTACTCGTGTTCCTCTGTAGGTCCAATATTTATGCCTGGTGCCAGCTTTTGAACTGGGGCGATTCCCTAACACCCCACATCTGGTCCTGGAAAGTTCTTCCATTCCCTTGTCAATGCCCAAAGAAGTTTGGGGTAACAAAAAGACAGGGCAGGCCAGGCATTTGATTCCTTTGTGTGCAAGTGAGGCAGAGTTCTTTGAAGTGCAAGTAGGACTGGGTGCAGCTCCTCCCAGTCATCCTGTAAGGATGGAACATCTTGTTGACACCTAAGCCCCATTTGTGATTCTGTTTTGGAGAAATACACAAATCGCAACAATAGATCTATTCACAGTCACATGACCCAGGACATTGGCTGAAGCCACACATCTTTAGGGCAAGAAAAATACCATCTTTCTTAAAGTGGCATTTTCAGAATTTTGACCTAAAATCCAAATTTACCAATAATGATGATTTAAAATTACCATACATTTGAGTGCAAACAGTATATTTCTGTCTGCTCACAATCTAAGGTTATCACTTAATAAATATAATAAGGTGACCCAGTGTGTTAGTCAATAGGAAGGATAGGTCTTGAAATAGTGAAAAACAACGTTAGGAGGTTTTTACTGCCAAGACATGTAAAACTGCATTACACATGTCCTACTTTTTAAATCCATTATACTCTGCCCTCTGAGCCTTTAGGGTCTACCTTAGAGGGGCTATGTGTATTAAAAAGAACGATTTATGCCTTCCAAAAGGTTTATTTTGCTATGTCGAAATTACATTTTGAAACTGCACCACAGGCTGTAATTGCAGGCCCAAGACAAGTTTAAAAAGCTACTTCAGTGGGTGCCATAATGAGTGCTGCAGATCCACTAATAGTATTTCATCTGCAGGCCTTAGGTACTTCTAGTACCATTTACTAGGGAATTACAATTAAATTAAATGTGCCAATTTCACCATGTTTGAAGGGGAGAGAACAAACACGTTTGCACTGGTTAGCTATCAGAAACAAATTCAGCAAACAGGAGGAGGGAAGGCAAAAAGGTTTGGGGAATACCACGCCAAGGATTTCAGACCTAACAGGGACCAAGAAGGATGGCCCTGCATGTCCTCTCTCAGATCACATATAAGCTTGTCCTTGACTTGACCATGGCCATCTCTGCGGGAGAGCTGCAGTTTTATCCTAACTGTAAGGGGGACAGGGTTTCCTCCTTCTTCCTCATGCCACTGACTCTTCAAGATATAGTCCTTTAGTATGTTACTTTCCTCTGGTCCCCTTTGGCTTTTGATGTGTCCTATATATTTCTATGTGTAAACATTACATGTATATGTTTTAGAATATGAGTGTGGGACTATTATGGTCTCCTGTGCTCTGGTGGGTATGTTGCATTGCAATTCTAGAGGGAATGTAAACACATTTTACATTTCATTTTGGTTTTTTTCATTGGCTTGATTTATAATATATAACCTGTTTATGGGGATGTTTTCTCTCTGTTCAGTGCTTCAGGTAACCCAGACCCAGTCTGTGGAGGGGCTTAGGGGCCAGCCTCTCTCTGTCTTTTCAACTTCAGGACCTCTTCCTTAGGAACTGTTTCCAACCATCTGTGAATGAATGATTCTTTATTTGTGTGATTAATAAAAACCAATACAAAAAGGGCGATCAATATAAAAGAAATAATTAAAATAGAATAATATATGTACACATCTTATTCCTAAAACCTCCTTTGGTGTTTTTGTTTTATACATTGGAATTAATAACGGTCCTTTAGGTGCACCAGAGCAAACTTTCAATGGGGGCCAGACTGGGTAGGCCCCTCATCCAGATAATTCCCACGCGCAGCCAAAGTTGACCTGTCCATAAGAGCTGTGCGGGCGTAGTAGATGAACTTGGCAAAGTTGGCTATGTGCTTCACTGTGTCCAGCAAGTATAACTGTTGAACAGCCTCATTTGCCGTCCGCGTGCCCAGTTGAAGGAGAATGGGCCTTAGATGGATTCGGCGTGCTGGCAACAAGGCAGGACAGCATAGCAGGATGTGAGCCAGCGATTCTCGCTTATAATAGCAGAGGCGGCACTCCGTAATGGCCGGTCTTACTTTCACTGAAAGATACAGATCTTTTAGGGGAAGCGGATGTAGTCTGGCTGCAAGAATCCTATGAAGGGCTTGCCTCCCCACCGGCTGTGTAAGATGTAGTTCCAACCATCTGTGCCTTTAACTCTCGCTCCGAATGCAACTGTCCAAAACTTACCTCCTCTGTTGTCTGTGCATCATCTTTGACCATCTTGGCTATAATAAGCCATGGACCGCACCCCTCACCCCCAGACCTGGCAAACTAGTTTTGCAAATTTAGTCCTGTATTCATTATAATTTCAAAAATGTAGGAATGCCAAGCTTGACATCTTCACTCTCTTTGATCACATAGGAGTTGGAATCAGTCTGCCCCTGAAATCTCCTGCTTTAGTTACATCAAGATACTCTGCACTATTTGATGATTCAGCATGTTCAGAGACTTATTTCATGGATTTAACTTTTGAAGACAATAACAACTTGTGCCTTACTATTCTGTAGCTGGGAATGGAATGTCAGGCCCAACTTTCTTTTAGATACAACATTATCATGTGTGAAAGGTTTAACGTTCCTTCTACATGCTCTGCATGTAGGCGCTATTCATTATTTTGCACAATGTTTTAATAGGCCTCAGACCTACCAAATCATGCTCATAGAGCTTATATTAATGCACCTTTTCTGTGTATAAAGCAGACTACATAACTTGACCTAAACACACATTGATGGTTACATGTATTGATTTGTAACAAAAGTTATTAAACTTATAATGAAAAAACAGGTTATTCACACTTCACCTGCTCATTTCTACTTTATATGAGTAGAAAACCTCTACTACAATTACCCCATTGCTAAAAAACAGAATCACAGCCTAGTGATCTCTCAATCAAGAGACCAGTCACTAACCTTCCCTTATTTACTTGGAACTTTCTGCCTACCGACAAAACATGTCTAAAAGACCTACTTCCATTTTAAGACATGAAAAGGCTTTTATTAAAACACCACTGCGATCTCCCACCCTCTATTCATTTGTAATCCCTACAGCTCCTTGTCCCCTGGGATCTCCCTCCTCCCTTCATCTCAGCCTATGCCTTTTCACTATTTCCTTTCAGTTTCTACTCACCCACTCTCCTCATCTGTACGCCCACACATTCTTCCCTCCACCTTGCTACAATGCTAGGGGCCTCATTATGAGTTTGGCGGTGCAAGAGGGGGACCACCCCACTCCCGCAACACCAAACCCATGGTTGAACCGCCTGCCAGATTAGGAGTTTTCTCCTGTCTGGCAGGCGGTTCTTTGACTTTGCCTATGAAATAGGTATCGCAATGAGAACGTCAAAATCGGTACCTGGACGGCATGGACTGCTGCAGTCCATGCCGTGCAGGTACTGGGGTGCAAGCACACAGGGGGGCGCAACATGTGCCCCCCTGCATGCACCTCATGACCCTGACACAACAGGGGGCCCTGTAGGTTCCCCTTTGTTTCCTCCCCGCCACGGTTTTCATGGTGGGCTCACTGCCATGAAAACCATGACAAAGAGGAAACTTGTAATATGCCAAGCATATTGTGACCTCAAAACCACAGCGCCACTGCCAGGGATCTCCCGATCCTTGGCGGTTGCAGTGGTCCCAGGGTGGCCCAACCACCCTGGGCGTAATAGGACAGTCAGAAGACCGACACCACCGTGCACCCGCGAGTCTACCGGTCCGTGGACCACCAGACTAGCAATGAGCTCCTAGATCTTCTGACCTCCTTCATCTCCACTTCCTCTACCATGATTGAAGGTGCAATTCAACTATATTCAATGATTCATTGTTAATTCAAATACCTCTACCTCTACCGTTTGCCTTACAGGCCAAGACCTCCATTTTAACAGTTTTTTTCACTTTAAAGTGCACTGACACCCCATAGAAAGATGTTGCCGTAGAAAAATTTAAAGTATAATAAATAATAAAACACATTTGTTCTTGCCAGACATCTTTTCAAAAAAGCACCATCTTTGCGAGGTTGTCAGCATTTCACAATAAAATACCTACTTGCACAAGATGTTGGCAAACAGAGAAAGAGAAAACAACAATATAAACTAATGAACATGACAACTACTGTAAATTTCAAAGCCACGTTTCGAAAGACATTTCACAATACCTAAAAACAAATGTTACTGCTGCATTGCTTTCTGCATTAACCTTTCTATTTCGTTTAAAATGCATCATTTAAGGCTCAATATGAGGAAAATAAGTACATTCAATGCTGAAAGAATTTAACAAGCATTGTTGCTTTTACTATTTACAATTCATCTTGCTTTCACTAATATTTATTTTGCCATTTCATTTGTTAAAAGGCCCTCCATTGTAGATTTGACATAATGTAGTAAAGAAGTCCTCTGAAGGGCTATTGAACAGAGATTTGATCAACTGAATATAGACCTTTGACAGTATTTGACATCAGCAGTGAACAATACATAAATTGGTCTTTGGTATGAATACACTAGTTCAATTGCTGCTGATTACAATCACTCAAAACTATTGAAATGTGAGAGGCCCTTGGAGAACCCCTGAAAAGGGAAAGGCATTAGCAGGTTCACAACACAGTTTATTTGACGTCAAACCCTTCTCAAGTATTACAATAGGAGTACAATGTGTGTTGATTGCACAGGAACACGAATAAAAAGGGGAGCTTGTTTCAAGGGGTTCACAATTACAACTGTATATGAGCATAGTAAATGTTACCTGACTTTGTGCAATGTTATGCTTGGTTTCCTTTAGTTCTTCAATTATCATCATATGTACAATTATAGAAGGGTAACAGTGACTAACATAGATGTTTTTTGCCAAAGAGCTCTGAGTGAAATCAAAAAGGCAATAATTGTTTTTTATAATGTCACTTAGAACTCCAAAGTGAAAAACCATTCTGAATATTCACAGTTGCCCTTCTAAAATGTTATGTTATGTTAATTTGTGTTATGTTATGTTATATCAGGTCACTTCATGTCATGTCACGTCACAACATGCTATGTTACATCATATGTTATTACACCCAAACACATCCCTATCAACAGTTATTCCAGGAAACAGGTAATATGGGGATCCACACAAAAAAAGCCTAAGCGGCTTCAGCTACCTGCCCCTTGATACTCCTGGTCACCCTTACTCCCTACCTTTCCTTCCGTTAATCATCCTGCCACTCACCCACACCACCCTCAGTTTCACTCCCACCCCAAATATTTAAATAAAAATGCACCAGGGGTCCTGTCACCAACCCTCATCACCAGCTGCACCCTTGCCTCCTGCATCGGTGTCGGAGGGATGGGCGGAAACAGAATCTAGGCGGCCGGATGAGGTGCTCAATTTTGACTATTTATTTGTTGTGTGACAGAGCGAATCAGTTTTTTTTTCTTAAATGCTTTTGGTTTTTCCTTCCATGGATTTTCTTTGTGTCCTCATACGTTTATGGCGTTTCTGAGCTGTTCTGGTTCTTTTTATCTCCTGACGGATCTTGTCTCGTTGCTCATGTATTTTGTTTCTTCTCTCTCTTTTCTTTCCCAGGTTCTGACGCTGAAGATGGACACACTCTAGGAGGCTCGGAAGAAAGGAGAGAAGGCCGTGAGTCTCTAGGGGTTACTTTGGCTTTTATCAGGATAGGCTGTCACCACACTAAGTATGTGCCAGAACAAAAAAAAGAATCTCTTTATTGGAAGTGAGGAGAGGTAGGTAGAGGATATAGCACAAGTAAGAAGGGTATTGCATACATCTAGGACTTTCTTTTCTTTCCTCTTTTTATCTCTTCTCAGATAGGGCTTCTCAGATGGGGAACACTTTTAATTAAGGGGCAAGACATTAGGATTCCCCAAGAGAGGAGAAAAAAAAAAAAAAAGGAAGGAGGGAAAAAAAACACAAGTGTCTCACTATGGAGGGGCACGATAACAAACGTCTACTACCCCTCCCTTTTCCCCTTCACCATTCTCTGGAGTAGGGATTTCTAAAATTAAACGCAGCAAAAGAAATGAGGGATCAAAAAAATAAAAAAAAACTCTTCTCTAGAGTTTTAGTTATGATTGCTGAGTGAGGCTGGGCGCTGCATCGGCTCTCCTGAGTGGTACACCACTCCTCCGACCAGCACTCCGTTGTGTCGTCTTAAGTGTCTCCTCCCGCCTGGACTCGTCGTAGGGTTCCTGCTTCCTCCACAGCTCCCAGCGTCTTGCTCCCATCTTGGCGTTGCTCCTCGATGAGCTGCCTGACTTCCTGCTTCCGCTGGAACCGCCCGTCTTCTTCCTGGAGCCGCCACCACTCCTCGCCAGGGACTCCCTCTTCTAGGCCGCCGGGGTGGCTGATTGGTTCTCTGGAGGGGCAGACTGGTTGTCAACCTGCACTGGGGAGGTGAAAGGGTTAACCCTTTGGACGCTTCCCCCTTCTTCTGCACGCCATCGCTCGGTTGTAACGTCGGGGAAATCGGCACCAGGTAGGTCTCGACACTCGGGCTGCGTCTCTCTACCACAATCGGAAGTTTAAAAAACCTGGTTTCTATATTTTGTAAAACATTTTATTGCTTTTCAAACAAATTCACATAATAATACAAATCAAGATAAAGGTGTACAGGCATGGCAGACGGAGTAAGCATTGAAATAACAGGAGATATAAGTGTTCCCATTATATATGTGCAGAATGAGACTGGTGTGGCGACTCCCAACAGAAGTGCTTTGCAGATATAGATGTACAAGAATGCCAGTACAAGGCCAGACACTCCATCACCTGCCCACATCATCATACTCTCCACAGTCGGGCCCGCTAGTGTCTAACGACACAGCCCATGTGACCGTAGCATCGCCATCTGGCCCTAGGGACTTTGCTGGGTCTGTCGGGGACTTCCCGGATTGTCCCTACTCACCAACATCCTACCCAGAGGGTCCAACGTAGGGCAGGTATAGAGCACTGCATCCCATGCCGATGGGATTGGGGTCCTGCACTCCCCCTTGTCCTCTTACCAACAGATCGCCTCTCGATCTGCCCATTTATTCACTTCTTTCCACCACCTAATCAAATCTGGGCCTCCAGCCGACTTCCAGCTCATTGTTAACTGTCTGTGGGCAAGTATAAGTGCCAGATCTGTGAAAACTTTCAGTTACCTTGTGAGCTACACTGCGTCTTTGGAAGTCCAGCAAGCACAATTGTGAGGTGCTCTCAAAATACCTATCCGTGGCTCTACAGATGATCTGTAACACCATGTTCCAGTAGGAAGTCAGCACAGGGCAGCTCCATACCATATGGTAGAATTCTGCATCCTCCGCACTACAGCAGGGGCTTGCCGAGGAGGCCAGAGGATACATAACATGGATACACCACGGTGTAAGGTATGCCCTGTGCAAAAAATAGAATTGAATCAACTTAAACCTCGCATTGTGCAATACTTTTGGGGTAAAAGTCAGGGTCCTCTTTCAGGCTGTGTCATCAAAAATGGGCCAGAGATCCGCCACCCTTGGCTGTCCTAACGGAGCCATATCTGACTGGGCTCCCTTCAAGAGGGCCCGGTAAAGGTGTGTAATAGCCCTCGTCTTCCCCATTATAAGGAAGCAGTAATGGAGGCATTCATGTCTCAGAGGTTCCACAATTCCCAAACTTCACTGGCTATGCACCTTGCTTTTAAAGGCCCCGTTTAAAAGAAAATGCCCAGCCAGAAGGTCATAAGTCTTTCGCAAATCTAAGAAGGGGGTGAGTACACCCCCTGTGAACAGATCTCCCACTATAGTAAGACCCATCTCAACCAAAGCGTGCAGGCCTCTCAGTTCCCCAAAGAGGCACCGGACTGTGCCATTGCCAGGGGTACTCAGAAGTATACAGGACCCTCGTGTGTGTCCTCTGCAGCACCCTGGCCCAGACATATCTTGCTGTCCTAATCAGTATATTCTCATCCTGCATTATCAAAATGGGGGTTGGTTTCAGTAGGAGCCAGGACAAAAGATCCCGAGAGGGCAAGCCACGCTTTCAGTGGTCCAAGGCATCCCAGAGATAAGAGTGCTACTGGGCCACTCACTGTAGCTGTCCGGTCAAATATTAAAGTTTGAGGTCCTGTGCTGCCATTCCACCCTCATCCACTGGAAGGCACAACTTCTGTAGGGCCACTCAACACCTAGAGGAACCCCAGGACAGGGTCTAAAGGACACCATCCAATTCCCAGAAATTCCCCTTGGGAGTTCCGCTGGCAGAGTGGCAAATATATAAACAAATAGCAGCAGTATTACCATTTTCGAGGCTGCTACCCGGCCGCTCATCAAAAGAGGGAGCACACTCCAAAAAGCGACCAAGCATCACAATGCAGAGATAGCCCTGCCATAATTACTCTTGAATCATTGGTCTACTGATCTTTATATCACCAACCTCAAATACTGGATGGCAGAATTCTCCCACTTCAGCGCCAGTGTGGTCTGAGGAGTTTGCGGCTCTTTGGTATTAGGGTGTAGTGGGTAGGCATTAAATTTATGCCAGTTACCTGCAAGGCCTGATAGCTCCCCGAACATGGAGAGGGCCGCAAGCGCCCCCTCCAAGTGGGGTGCCTCACCTCGCTTATACAAAAGCATATTATCCACGAATAGTGAAATATACAGACTATCCACTACTATCTGCAGTCCCCCATAGTGCCTCACCTGCCGCACAGTCAGTGTAAAGGGCTCCATTGCCATAGGGAACAATAGCGGAGAGAGCGTACAGCCCTGCCAGATGCCACGCTGCACCGGGTAGGAATCCAAAGCCACAGACCCCATTCTGACCCTCACCATTGGCTTGATATGTTACAGGTCCATTTAACAAATTGCAGTCTGAAGACCATCCCAAGCAGTGTGGTATAGAGGAATTCCCAGCAGGGAGAGTCGAACACTTTCCTGATGTCTACAGACCGCACTTGAGAGTCCAGTGGGAAACTCTCATGCATGTGCAAAACATGGATCAGTTGCGTATGTTGGGCATGGTGCTTCAAATGGGGACCAACCTTATCTGGTATGGGGGTATTAGTTCACCAGGATGAAGTAAGATCCAGTTCACCAGAATCTTGCTCAGTATCTTGTAATGCACGTTGAGCATAGAGAGGGGGGATGGTAGTAATTCAACAATCCTGTATCCTTGTCCTTCTTAATCAAGGACACGATCACGGCATCTCTCAATGAGGGCAGGAGCACACCCTGTGCCAATGCCCCATTGAAAACGTCCATTAATTTAAGGGCAAGGACCGCTGCATAGGAGGCATAGAACTCCATGGGTAGCCTGCCCTGTCCCAACTCCTTTTTCTGCCCATCACCTCCTGAACAGAGATATTAGTGCTGATCCTCACTGCTGTCTCGGGTTCCAGAACAGGAGGGGAATAATCTGCAATGTATTGTACCGGAGAAAAATAACTTGTGGCAATACTGAGCATAAACCCAATTAATGTCCTCCTGAGAGAACACATCCCGGCCAGTGTGGTCCTGAATCTGGAGTATTGTGTGTTTCCTGTTCTCCTCCAGGTGGATCCAATCCACCATGCTCCCCAACTTATCTCTCGCCTCATAGCCCATGCAATATCGGCCTTGTAGTCATACTGCCTCAAGCATTCGACCAGAGAAAACAATTTCTCCCTTTCCTTTAGCAGATGTGCCCTGCCTTCAGTTGTCCTACCAAGATCTGGGGATAATTCATTCAGTACCTCCTCCTGCCACTTGATGTCAGCATGCAGTTTGGTGCGTACGCCCAGCTGGTTGGAAATACAATGCTTCCACATCACTAACTTGAGTGCTTCCCACTCAACCCAAAGCAACAAGGCTGTACCTGTATTTTTCCCACAATAATAATGAATTAACTCTCCAAGTGAGGCCCGAAATGCTCTGTGTACTCCAGGAGAACGGGATTCAATCACCAGGTTGGGACACAAGTCCTACAGGGAGACCAACAATAAGTTCAAAGTAAGGGGTTATGGTCTGAGTACGTCCTTGTCAAATATTCCACATCCACGACTCGTTCAGACATCGCATTACAGCACAAAATTGCATCTAAATGAACATCTAATTCATGTAAGCCAGAGTGAAAGGAGTAGGCTCAAGCCCCTGGGTTTAGTGACTACCAGCTATCTATGAGACCCCATTGCCCTATCCACGTGCAGAAAAGCCCTGCCAGTTTATGCGCTGGGGAACACTGGCAAAGGGGATAAGACCTATCTCAGTGGGGGCCCACTACACAGTTAAAATCCCCTCCTATTATCCTCAGATGCAATGCAGTTGTTCAGTAGGGGCGTCAGGCTAGCCAGGAAGGAGTGCTTGTCAGAGTTCGGAGCATACAGGTTAAGCAGGACCAAATACTGGCTTTCCAGTTGACCCATCGCCAAGACATAGCACCCTTCAGGGTCTACTGTTGCCTTATATAATTGAAAAGGCACCCCTGGCCTGATCCAGATCAGGGTCCCCCTTACAAATGCAGAGTGTGTCGTATAGTACAGTTGTCCACTCCACCTCTTTTGAAGAGCTCTACTCTCAGAGTCCGTCAAGTGCATCTCCTATAAGAACGATATCTGCGCCCCTCTGCGTTTTATGTGTGAAAGGACATTATAGCGCTTGGATGGCGTGTTCAGTCCCCACACATTCCAAGTAATCAACCGAATGTGATTGTTGTACTAATAAATGTGCGCTCCAAGGCCTCCCCTGCCAGTCACTCAACTGCAACAACACCAGCCAGTCACTCCACACAGCCTCATCCACCGCATGCACACCGACAATGAAACGAACAAAAAAGAAAATCCCAACTAACCAACAAAACACCAACAACCCCCACCCCGGACTGTGACATAAATACATCCTGTTCAAACAAAGTAGGTAATGGCCCACAGAATAAAGCCCTTGAATGAGTGCCAATAGGTTCCATAACGGAAGAGTTTTCAGAGGAAAGAGTTTTGCCAGTTCAACAATGTCCACCAGAGGAATGTCCAGTGGAAGACCCAACACAGTGTAAGTCCCCCACCCATACCCAGCTCCTCCCCGGCCCCACAAGAAAGAAGACAAATTATACAAGGAGAAACAGAAGTCCAATGAATCCAATACCACATATATGTTCCAGTTCATGTGATGAGCAACAACTATTCTGGAGAGAGTCAGATGAGGTTTTCTGCTGTGCCCAGAGTAACCCCCAATAAAGTGCTCTCTAAACCCGGTATCACCGAGTTTGCCGAGCTCGAGGATGATCCCCTGCATGTCTTCGACCCAGGATGCTGCAAACCTTCTCGGAATCCCAATGAAGCTGCCATCTACTTCGCTCTTGTCTGTTCCTTGGCCCCCTGTTGCTTAGTCGGTTGGGCACTCCTTGCTGCGGGATCGCTGACACCTCGGCTGCTGCGACCCAGACTGCTCAGAGTCAGCCGCATGGTCGTCGCATCAAAGATTTCCAACCAATCCCACACAGCCACGGGGTCTGTAAAAACATGAGTCTTGCCCTCCGCATGCACCTTCAGGTGAGCCGGAAAGAGCAGGGCATAGGGCAAACCCAACACCCAGAGCCTCTTCCTCACGGCAGCAAAGGAGGCCCTCTTGTATATAACAATTTCTCACGTCACCTCAAATTCTCACTCTCACTGACACTATTCTTCCACTATCTGTCATCCAGGACATGACTATGTGGATGTTTAGTCACTGTCTAACACTAACATGTTACTAGACCTTCACAGTATTCAATAACCTGTATGTGTCTCTCCGCTACAGTGGTATCTGCACCATGCACCAGCCATCACAACACATCAGGGCGTATCCTGAAAGCAGCAATTGGGCCCTCTGCCAACCAATTGTCAGGTAAGCTGGTGACCTTAATAAATATGCTACTATCTGTTAAAGTTTGTATTTATTTGAGCCCTTTCTCATTTTAACCAATGCCTGACCATTCATCATTTGGTCCATGTTAAAGGAATATGTAATACCCATCTGTAACAATTAGGTGCACATGTATCACCTAGTTACTGCATCATCACAGCTGTACTTAGTCATACTTCCAGATTTGTAACGTTTGTCATTACTCTTTTCTGTAGCTGTTACCACAAGGGATATTAATCCACGGCCATCTGTGTGGACAGTGGATAAGCAGCTATTGTCAAGAGGTCTTTCCACATAGCAATCATCTGTGGCCTTGCTAGGTTTGACACTATCTAATTGCGTACCCATTGACCAAACCAAGTAACTGATCAGTTTATCATATGTCCGTGTCACTCTTCATGTGTCTCTCCTTTAAAGAGCACATCATGCCTTGTTGCCTCTACATCCTCATAAATTTCAAAGCAACAACTGTAATAGCCTTCCCTTTGCAAGTCTTGGGAGCCAACAGCCTAAGGATGATCCCATATTTGAGCAGGGACAGCATGCAATTTGGTAGAAAACCCAATCCTCCTGCAAGCTATTATCACTGTTGCCTCCCCTACAGCATAGTTAGAGAAGCTTGTTTGCTACATAACACCTTCAATATCACCTCACTGCTTGCCAATAGTCTCTCTCCTAAGGTAATCTTCTGGATTTCAAGTCCATAGATAACAGTTAAAAAGCCATGCATGTTTGTTCCAGCTTCTCATGGCTCCCCTCTAACCACTCCTCGGGATGCAGGTATTTACCTTACCTCATCTGTTCCATCCATCCATCCATCCCTCCCTCCATCCATCCATCCATCATGGTGCAACTTCTATTAGAAATGGCAATATTAAATGTCCCCTGTACAGGGTGAGATTTGTGAAAGGTTGAAGGAGAAAGAGACCTATGTTTTGGAGAAAAAATAAGATGAAAGCCTCCAGGACATTGTGAAGTTTCACCCAGAAAATCTCCTAGTGTTGAGGATGCAAGGCAGCATGACATGATCATGCAGCTCATATAAGCCATCTCACACAGGGGTTAGTTTCAAATTACAAGGCCAAATCCCCTGCTTCAGGCAACTGAGGGTGTCCAAACACCCCTACTAATTCATCTGTTCACCCACCATGCAACCTACTGCTCCCCACCAACCCATCTGCTTCCAGCTCACCACCGGATCCTTAACCCAATATGGGTCCAGTGTTGCATAGATACAAATGCTGATGACTCCCAGTAGGCAAGGGCACCAACCACCACACTCAAAAAGACTTTGCCCATCAGTCACTGCCCCAAGGTAACATAACACAATCCTATGTTTGTGTTCACCTATTCTCCCACAGATGATGGATTGAAAAACCTATGTTGTTAACAATTTTGAGTAAGCAGCAATTACACCCACTTTTAACCTCTGAGTCATCTCACATGTGCCTGGGAGTGTAGTTGGGTAATGTCATAGTATGTATTATAGACTATCTTTCACTCTTAGATTGCCACACACATCCATCCACAGATATGTCCACACATTCCTAACAGAAAAGCAAACTAGATTGAAACTATATTGATCAATATAATCATTTTAAAAGACAAATAGAAATCAAGGCACTGGTTTCTGGTATGGTTTAAATATATCATCTGTCCTTGTAGAGAAGATTAAATAACCAATTAGTACCTATACCCTGGGAGGGACAATTTGGAGGGGTAAGAAACAGAAAAAATATAAATGTCTAAGTATACTGTCTGAGAGGAAAAATGAAGAAAACAATGAGAACATCCAAAACATTTGTCCCAGCAGACGTTCAAAAGTCACAAAGCAATGGTCAAAATCCAAAGTTAAGCTCAAACATAAAGTGAAAATCAGTACTCCAAACCGTAAACCTCTGAAATGCAGTGCCGGTTTGAGGTCAAATTTTCCTAGCTAACCTCCAGGTCAAATAATTGGACCACATGGAGCTTGTCCTTGGGTGCAAACAATGAGGGGTGTGGGCCAGGATCTGATACTTTCTGAGAAGTACCAGGCAGTGGGGTAGTGTGGGCGAAGACTCACTGGGGCTGACACAGAATGAGGAGGGATGTATTTGGGAATGGAGAGTGATGACTGTCGTCTAGTAGGATATGACTCGATTCATTATTAGACAGCCTGCAACTCTGGTAGGGCCTTGACTGCTACCACCACCTCTGCAAGGTCCTTACATATAGAATGCTGTGCAGCCTGTAGCTGCTTCATGACATGTACATGACAACAATAAATATTTTATGAATGTTACAAAGTCAGAATGGTCGAGATGTCTGGTTCACACTGTCCCTGGTCTATATCTGCCATGAGAGAAGTAGATGTGGACTGTATCCTATGTGAGTTTAGAAATACAGTCATAAAACAAACCATGGTTAGATGGACAGTCTGTTGAAAGCTACACATAATCTCTCATGACAAAGTTCCTGTGCAACAAGATGTGATATGAAAGCATGTAAAAAATTTATATCTTTAAATATAATAGGTAGACAAAATAGCTACATTGATCACATTCTGTCTACTATACTTATGTGTGACATCATGGCATAAAGATACAGGTGTGACAAGGCCCACTAAACAGGAGACGTAGCACAACACTTGCAATGAACAGAGAGAGGAGTACACCCTCTATATGCAACATGCTCATGTGCCTCCAACTCAGCCTAAAGATCTGGCTAAGCTGTTTTCAATTCCCTTCTCTGCAAAGATGAGTACAGGGATAATGTGGTGATAGAGAGTATGGGTCTGGATTGATACCCCCAGCATGCCATGTCCAAAGGTGTGCCCAGCCCCCGAGATCCACACAGCACTTCTAGCACTCCCGGGTTCGATGGGCGCAAACTCAACAACACTGCAGTGCCTGGTGGTGTCAACCAAGATGTCCATGCACATTGCTTTACTCAGTTGGATTTCTGGGCCCCATAAACCCAAGTAAAATTTTGCAGATACCCTCTCCCCAATGACTTTCACTTTATCTGAAGAAAAATTGGGGTCATCTCATCTCTCGCCTCAGTCATTTTCAGAGTATCTTTGGTGAAAAGGGCAGCAGGCTAGAGAAGAAGTCTGATATTGTCCTCAGAAATGGTCTTTCTTCCTCTTCTTGTATCTGTACTACTGTTTGTTGCAGTTGCAGTAAAATTCCGCATTCACTTCACATATAGTTTTAATTCTATGTAGAAGAGACTGAGAAATCTGTCATGAGTACACAGGTCTATGTTGTGTAGGCATAGAAACTAGGGAAAGAGTGAGACAGTAAAGAGGACAAAATCCCTGGCATTGTGAATTCCACCATAGTGGTACTACACACGTTCCATTGAAATAGCACACTGGGAAAATATAAGTGTAAAGTGTGTAAGTTATATGTGTGAAATTATGAGTGTGTTGTGAAGTGCTTTTCTCTGAAAATTACATGTGGGGTGCTGTTATGCAAGTGGAAATTACAAGTGTGAATGATGTATGGAGATTTATGATTGGATGTGTAAATTAATAAATGCATATTATATTTAGAATTGAAAGTTTGGTTGCGGAATCATGATGATGCAACAATAGTGTCTCAGGATGTTATGTGTGGGTCGTGATATAGTTCACCTACCATCATTAACTTGACCCTGTCTAACTATTGAACAAGCAGGCCAAGTGAATTGTGTAAGGACTAGTCAGTCACACATCTGCAAATACTGACATCTGGGCCGTGGCCGTGTTAGGACTCCAGGGTGGTGGGCAACAATTTAGGGGTAAGGTCTACATGTAAGCTCCATCACATAGCGATGTTGTGCGATGTACTACAATGACGTTGTACGATGTTTCTTGGCCGTACCTGAGCACCCTCTGTATGATCAAGATGTGAAATATTACTTAAAGATGCCAAAAATACACTGAATGGTGACTGGGATACAAATATGTTCCTTTTGTACCTTTGTTGAGGCAGCGTGATGGGACGTCAGAAGAGGATAAGGGATGGAGCGAGAGGTTATTTCCGGCATCACCAGCAACAAAAACATTTGATATTTGTTTTAAATGAGCTTCCATGAGAATGCTGCAGACATTCCAAACATGCTGACCATCAATGTAACCATTATAGATGGATTTGAATGGGTAACGTTATTAGTTAATATCTTTGTGAAGCCTTTTCTCAGGGAAGCATGCAGTCCCAGTGCGAGTTAGGTAATCGTATCTAGTAGCCTCATGTCACCGAACTCCCCAGTAACCAACTGACGTGAAATATCAGACCATCAGGAAATTAATGTTCATGTATGCACTCATGAAAAGCAGAATACACAGCAGTGAAGTAGGTGCTGGCTTAGCAAATACTTTGCACATCCATAGAGTGCAGAAGGTGTCTCTTTTAGGAATGGTGTTTAATGTGGTGGGGTGGCTGAAGTACCACATGGGTGCAATCAAAGGTATCTAAGAGCAAAAGGAAGTGGGCAATGGAAGAGAAAGCCCATGACACCTGTTGCCTTTCCACCAGTGAATGTGGCATGGCAAAATATGGGTGATGCATCTTAATACCTGACACAAGCAGCATTATTGGCTTACCAGTAAGATGTTCTCAGTAAACCTCTGGAATGATCCAGTGGCTAGGTAAGGCAGTGCTGCCATTATCTTGATGTAGGGGTGCCTGTGAGTAGATTATAGGTGAGGGGAGGTCCTGTTCCTAGTCTGCAACCATGTCAAGGATCACCTCAGGAGAGAAGTGACTTCTTACCTCTACTGTGAACTTTGGCTTACCATTAACAGTGGTCCTCTGCCTGTATATCCTCGCTCTGCTTCTCAAGTAATTGTTCATCAAAATAAGGGGCAAGATGGCAGAGCCATTCACTGATGTAGTGAATAAATTGGTTTGGAGGTGTCTTGCTTTCTTTTATAGGCAGCTTCTGTGTGATTGGTTGATTAAATTTTACCTGCTGATGGGTGTGATGGAGTGATGACTGCTGATACCTCTACTCCCTCATATTGCCAGTTGTGTACAATTGGAATATACTCTCATAGCTGTATCATGTAGTCTGAAGTGAATATTGTCTATCTATGATTTATAGTGTATGCTTGTGTTTGTGCGTCTGTAGTGCTTTTTTATATTGTTGATTCAGTAGGTATGTACATATAATAGATGTGCTGTGTTTGAGCATCTGTATGTATTTATTTATGTATCTGTTTATTTATTTATATTTTGCCTTGTTGTGTTATGTCATGCCTCAGTCGATTGCCTTGCTGTGAGTGGTTATGTGTGGTGTGTAACTTACCTCAAGGCTTGGCTGGAGTAGATTTGAACCTGCTTGAACTGTAGTACTACTGGTGAAGATGTGGGTGTAATTTTGGTGAATAGGAAATTGCTCACTCTTGTAGGTGTGTTTTTCTGTTTGCTTGTCCCATCCTGTGACCCATCTATATTTTCCCTTTCCTCCTCCCACTTTGTAGTAGATATTCCCTGTGTTAGGTATGGCTCTCATAGAGAGTCTCTATAGTTTATTTCAGTTTCTGAAAGTCATACGTCCTTGCTATGGCATCACAAGGGTTGATAACAAAACCGGTTACCCACTGTTGTGATGTGACATAGGCATTCCTGGCCAGGTGACAAGACTCTCTGAGAGCCTGTCCACACAGCTCTGCTAGTCTGCTTTGACTGGAAGAAGAAAGCACTGCTGCAGGAGGGGGAAGGAAGGTAGGGAAAATAGTGGAGTTTGGTTAAGGATAGCAGGTAAGATATCTATTTTCACATTTGCGCCAGGTAGGAGAGGGCATGTTATGTATAGCTCTTCCATTATCCTCTACCCCTGCGCACTAGTTGAAGGCAGGGGCAGGTGCTTTTGGGGGCCATACATAACATAAAATTAAAGATGAGTAAAAAGTGGATTAGGGGATGTTTTACACTTAGGGGTTCTGAGTGCCATTATAGAAAACTCTAGCTTCGCTCTCATGGTCTATTTAACTTCCTGAACCCTAGGTGAAAAACATCCCCATAATTCATAGTTACCCATCTATAATTCTATAATTTCCAGACACTCCTCCTTGCCACTTCTACATTTACACTCAAAATGTAGGCCTACGTGTGTGTAGATCGCCACATATAAAAGATAGGACAGGCGTACTTGGACATCTCTTAGTGAATAGCATTTGTGAGTGTGTAAAGCAGTAGTAAAGGAGTGGTCCTTTTACTCAAAACTGCTTTGATGAATAGACCCCAGTGGTCTCTGTGCATGAAATTGTTGTAGAAGTACAGGCAAAGATTTACATCTCCGCTTGAACATACTTTTCAGCTTTTTTTCAAAACATTCCTCGAAATATGCCTCAAAAGCTGAGCCAGGTGTACTTCTGGGACTGTCATGTGGCTTTTAGTTAAAGGCTCCTCGGTAGCGGATAACTTTGTATAGGATATAGAATTTGAGTCTTTTATGCAAATCCAATGCGTGGAAAGTATTTTCCATCATGGAGAAAGCTATTCCCCTACTACCCTACAAATTCTGGAGAGGATCCATTCCCCTTACTATGATGGGATGGGAGTTGTTCTAGTCTTTGGTCGGATTTAATCTTGGACCATGTACAGAGTATAAAGGGGTCGGACAAGGGTTTGGGAATGCCAAATATACATCCTCTTCCCTTGAGAGAGATTTACTACCGCACATTTCTCCGAACTCATGGCTGAGAAATCTGCACTAGTAAATTAATTTACATTCACCGGGAATCCCTTTGTGGATTTGTGACTGGCATAAAAAAGTGAATTGAAACGTAAATGTATGTTTATTGTCGAAATGTCCTTTGTGAACAGGGCTCAATGTGCTTAACAACTGTGGCCCTTCTTTAGTGGAAACCCTGCCCACCAGCATTGAAACCATCTCAGTGGTTTTACGTTATATCCATGTCTTCAAGTCAACACCATGGTTGGTTTTAACCTTACCATTACCATTACCACTGCTCCTGTGATGTCGCAAGAATGTTATTATAATGTATTTTGAAAATGCACTTTACTACAGATGGGCTCTTGCGTGTCTCCTGCAGATAGAAGTGTTTCACGAGCACTAAATGTCCTGATTTCAGACCTTTTTTGTCCTGATTGAGGGCCCTCAGATGTCGCTGGGAAGATTCTTCCCATGGCCTCATTTGCTATTCCACTCCAAGCAGATGGCCAAGGTGCTCTCTCTTTTAGAAGACTCCACAGGGGTAGCTATGGCTAGATGTCCAGGCTTACTGCATGAAGAGGTGTCAGGTTTCAACCAATACAACTCCGGACTCAATACCAATATAATTAAAGACCCATGAGAGTTGACTTAAAAATAATAAATGTTTACTGGCAAGGAGGTAAAGTAGGGATGTTAAAAAGATTTTCTACAACAAAGGCTGAGAGGAGACCACAAGCAGTTTTTGTGGCACTTGTACATCAAGAGTGCAGTGTGAGAAAAGTGTTAATATCCTAGAAACGCTCTCAGCAATCTCTGCAATCCTTCGAGTCTCAGTTATTTTGCTATTGAACTGTGTGCCAAAAGACAAAGGTGTCAGGCAAAATACTACAAATTATTAGGTTTGCTAATCTATATCTTCCCTTTGCCCTAGCTTCTCTGAGGTCCTAGAAATAAAAAAGGAACAACTCTGCAGGTATAAACCCAGGTGGTGGAGAATGTGCAAAGTGTCATTTAATCTACAATTTGTTTATATACCAAAACAAAAGTGATCTGGCATCCCAGCCCACAAAACATGCTAGTTTTGTGTTTGAGTGTTATTTTAAAAGGTCCAATAGAGGATGTGCTGGTTGATGGACTGTCATATGTGAAGAGGGGCTAACATCATTTCTAAAACCGGTCCAAGAATCAATGTGAAGTATTACTTTAGCACCCATAGTAGGTTGTTTAGGGCTACCAAAATGTAGTGCCTCTATCCCATAAACTGCTGGCTATAGCTGAAAGCTTCCGATGGTGGGAGGCAACTACGGGGCCAGTGACACACATTTGAGAACATGGTATCCGCTAGCAACCGGAGAACTGAGTTTTAGTGTAAGGTACATACCAAAAAAGTACTTTACGATACCTTATGAACTGTAAGTTGCAGTGAGATGGTATAAATGCTTCTGAAATCAATCTGAACGGCATCATCCAATAAAACACTACCATCGTAGCTTCAGGCGGGGTGTTTGGGGTCTTACACCCCCCCCAATAAATGTATTTTCTGGTGAATAGTCGGGTACAGATACTTTCAATTGGGTATGGTGAGGTGTCTGTTGGATTTTACCAAAAGTTTTCCATACACACAGAAAAAAAGCACAACCACTCTCGCCCTCTCTCTCTGTTTTGAAAGTGTCCATCAATGTTGGTTAGTTTACAAAATATTGTCTTCTCCCTCACTTACTACACCTACCAATCTGCATTCCTTTCCATTATCATTGCCCCTTAGTTAGGCCCCTCTCATGTGCCCTACTTGTTCTATAATGTATTTTAACATTATATGCCAGTGTGATTGTTGGGAAACCTGAAGCTCGCCACCCCCCCAATCTTGCTGACCTAAGTACGCCCCTGCAATTGCTGATTAAGGCCCTTACACCTCTCTCCTTCTACATGTGGTTTAATACATGGCCCTACAAAATCAGAAGAGACACTACAGCTTCATTACCAGTGTACCTCGATGGTCACAGCATTTTTGTGACTCTTAGATAATGCAGATATCATCTGATGTCTATGTAACCGAATCTCTTGGGGTCGGCTCGTTGCTCAATATGGTCCACCCCTTGATAGCCTTAATTCTGCTTGCTATGACAGCAAAGAATCCTAAGGTGATCAAGTGAGGGAAGGAAGGGAAGGAAACAGCTGGGAAGGAGACCTGTAGAAAAAATACAATACACCTTTATTCGTTTTCTATTTCTGCAGCAACCACATAAGCAATTTCCTACACTTATTATTACCTGTATAACTTTGTGTGGATTTTTGATAACCGCAGGAGACCACTGGAAATCAATATTTATTTTTCCTTTTGTCAGAATAAGTACTGCACAAAACAAAGAGAATTTCCTTTCCAATAATCATATTCATCTAAGTGTTAACTCTATACCCACTAGATTTAAATATCTACCAATAATACAAATGGGCCGGGCCTCATAGGGGAAGAACCAACACGACGGACTCACAATACCCCTGTTAGGAATGGCTAAGTATTAGACGACTATTATAGGAATGGCTAAGTATTAGACAACTTTTAGATGAATTAGGACACCACACCATATGTTTTCTTTCTTTAGACCGTGTTTGTAGATTTTGAACATCAACGATTATCATTATTTCATAATCGGCACAGAGATTAACTCTCTGTAGAATCCTCAAGAATTTTGTGTCAAACCATATAATTAAAAGTCATAAAAGATAAGCACTTGATTCCTATCCAGGTAATTGTCACACAGATGATTTATTTATATGCATGCCACATAGTTATTCCATCAAAAGATACATTTCTTCCTTGAAACAGAGCAATGCAGCTTTTACTGAACTCAGTCCTCCGAGTACACACTGAGTTTCTCAAAATAAAAACAGCATAGCAAACGCTGTCTTTATGGAACCTCTAGACTTGGCAGCTTTAACATGAGCATCTCTTGCTTAGAATATCACCAACAATGCCCCCCCCCCCGGATCAGCTTAGAAGCTGTTGTGGTGCAAAGCACCGTTACCACCAGCAGAGCTTCTTAGGCCACAAACATACGGCAGTCCAACTCCAAGATTAATAAACAGATCCCACAGAACCAGAGTAATAAGTACATTTACATGCAAACTAAAACTGGAGAGCTGCAGTCATCCACTAAACAGTGTGTTACATTTTACTCCAGCAACAGCCAAAACCCATTTCATTTGGACATATCTCCTCGCACTTTCCACATATTGCTACTTGGACCACTTTGTTTCACCACATATACCAATTTCATGACCCCCAAACCACCAATCAATGCAAAGATATATAATGTCATCAAAGCAGCCTTCAGTATCAAGCAATATTTATCTTGGTTGCATCAACTTTCCAAGCTACAGCACAACAAAGACATTGCAGGAGGCCTTCTTTAAAATACTGGCCATCAATCCACCACACTGAGCTCATCACACCAAAGAACCCACCCCAAAGAAAATAGTCTCAACCTTGTCTCCATAATTAGATGTCTTCTTCCATCCCAAAGGAACTTCCACTGGACAATCACACAGTTTACCTGACCTACCCTACACCTACTCACCAAAGCCAACAAACAATGATCAAGCAAATTAACAGATACCTGAAGAGTTTCACACAAGATCCCCTCTACAATGGTGCACTAGCTTTAGCACCCTCATCAGATTCCAGCACCGATGTTGAACCAGAAGTTCTAGTCTACCTAGCAGCTGGCAACAGACAACCAATAAAGTTTCACTTCACTAAAGCCACATGATCTGCAGCATGATTAAGCCAGGTTGTGACTTTCTGCAAATACACCGTCAGATAACAGTAAAACAAGTGCATATGCATGCTTCTAGTTGATTGCACCACCCTGAAACAGTTCCACAATGCCACAATGGCGCTCATTACAGAAGCTAAAGGAGCCTTCTACAAGATTATATTCAGCAAGGCCTCCAACAAAATCAGAACAGTGTTCACAGCAATGAAGAACTTCATTTCACCTAGATCAATCACCACCGGCCCATTTAACAAGTGTACAGCATTACATGTCTTCTTCAAAGACAAGATAAACAAGATCCGACAAGATACTACCAACACGCCTATGAACTACATCTCCATACCTATTCCCACTCGCCATGTTACTAAATTGTAGACATCTGCTACTCTCTCCACAGAACATCAAAGAAGACTACTACAGTCTTTGAGGGCCAATTACTAAGAACCCCTTAAATTCTCATTATCCATAATCAAGCAAATATATGGAGAAGCTCTGGCAAGGCTTCTTAAGATCAGCAATGCCTTTCCCCTGTATGGTGTCTCAATGCTTTCCCTAAACATTGTAGAGATGCAGCAATCCTGAACAAACCTAAGCTGGATACTGATGTTCTTACCAATGACTACCCATTCAAACACCAAAAATACATAGGTAAGGTCGTCTAAAAGGTCATTGTAAATCAGCTCCATGAGAAGATCAAGTCCTGTGTTCTCTTGCAGTACTATTAGTCAGGCATCTGGTTCAGGTGCATCTGGATTTAGCAACTATCTCTGTGGTTGATTACATTCAGGTAGACTGAATTGTGCATGGTTTTGATTTAGGTGTTCAAAAATATGTTATTTAAGAGTTGCTTTTTAGTGTTTTCTAAAATGCTACTTGAAATTCTTCTACTTGAAATTTGCTGATGTACAAGGGGTCTCTGAGTCCTGTTAACATTGGTTTGGTTATGAATCCTAATCAGAAATGTGGACAAAATAACTAAGGAAATACTTTCCGGCCCTTTTTGCCTATGGTTTTTCAATGTAATTAGTGGCTTTGAACGCAGAACAAACAGCAAGCACGGAAAAAGCAACTGAGACAGAGCAAGTTGGTTGGCAAGAAAAGCTTGGCACTGATGCTCGGACACAAAGATCATTAAAAATAGTGTTAGCTTCAACAGCTAAGGTTGATGCACCACAAATTAGAGCAGGAGTTGCATCACCACAATTGCCGTTCACCAATAGTCTGCCAGGCAGTGTGGACCTGACGGGGTCAGGTAAGTACCAGACAAGAGAGTAATAAATTATGGAGAACTGCATTGAACATTTGAATCAACAGAAATTGCTCTCTGAGCATGTGAGGTGGTGTTGAGCAACTGGGGGAATAATTACTGCAACATGAGTGAGAGTTAGGGAATTTAAGTAGAGTTTTAGGGACAGACTTTCCAATACCAAAACATAGATCTGCTTTTCGTGGCCAGAAAAAAAATAACCACACTTCTATAATTTACATACTCACTAGGCTTATTTACAAGCTCATTGTGCCGCCATTGAGTCACTTTTATTAATGCATCTGTGGTGCAGTGTGCCTGCTCATATTTACAAGGCCACGTAAAGCCACCTTGCGTGGCTTTTCATGGGCTTGTAAAAAAGGGCCCCCTTTCACGCATTACTCTGCATGAAAGGGGCATTCCATTGGTTTTGCTGTGGGTGTTCCCCTGCAACATCCATGGACCCTGGACCATTCCTAGATTTACAAGATTTCACAATACTGGGAATGCATTAGATTCCTATGCCTCGAGGCATAATAAAGGCACAACAAGGGGAAATTATTTTACTTCTCCTTGGTTTTCCTTGTGTGCTGCATTCTGCAGCACACATAGAAAGAGGAAAATGCCTCTCAGGATTGTTTTTGCAGGAAGGTGTCCCTTCCTGCATAAAAACAATCACCCCTAGAATGCACACACGCATGGCAGCCCATTGTGCGCCAGCGCAGGTGAAAAGGACAGGAATACACTGTATCTTGTCTATACAGCACATTTCCTGCCCTTTTATTTTGACGCGCGGCAGCGCAGCAGGAAGGCTTGCTGCGCTGCCATACGTCACAATATTGTGAACGAGGCCCTCGTCCGTATATGTATTGCACCAGTGACTGTCAAATTTTCTACTGGTAACAGGCAATTTTCACTTACCGGAAAGTGCAAAATTTTATTTTTCTGAGAAAACAGTGCAATAATGAGGTTTGCTCTGATTAAAGATGATATTTGTGCTGGTCATTCAGTGCAAAGTTTAGTGCTAAATTCCTCAGCTGCCTGCGCAAAACTGCAAAATCTCTGGTGTACGGCATGTAGTCTGGCCCAACAACAGTATAATAGACAGAGGCAGACTGATGCCTGGCAGCATGAAAGAACTCAAAATCAATATTGCCACAGTCCACAACCCCAAGTAATTTATTGCATAACTCAACAGTAGATATCAATCAGAGATCAAAGCATGTCTAGCATCCGCGGCAGGGCTATCCGGCGAACATCAAAAAAATACAAAAAATGCTTGAAATTAACTCTTTATCTGCAACTGGATAGCACTATATCATAGTAAAGGGGAACAAAAAACAAGCATCGGCATAGCCAATAGGTCTCGCCTTTGGGACCTTATAAGTGTTTAGCCATGCAACAGTTGATGTTGATGCACCAAGGATATTGTGCTGCATAACTAAATACTTATAAGGTCCCAAAAGCGAGACCTATTGGCTATGCCAATGCTTGTTAAAGTTTGGAAGCAACCACAGAGTGAGATTTACAGAGAACTAAGTGGGCATAAATATCCATAAGTACTGCTCTTGGTTCTGCATATGTTTGCCCTACGCCCTTTGCTCCGTTTTCACCCGCGCAGTGCGTGTAAGACAAGCTATTTATTTTCGCGCTGTAGGTTGAAGAGTGGGCTCACATTGAAGTTTCGCAGTCAGATGAACAAATGGGGGCCACCTGGTGCCAACGCCTATAAGTGGGGCAGCGGACCTCCATGGCGCAGCTAACACACACTGCAATTTAAATATAAAAATAAAAACAACGCCGAAACAAAAGAAAACTAGTGTGCACCCACAAGTTGGTTTTAAACACAATGTGGAGTGGGATGAAAACAATTATTGCTTCAGCCAACAGCAAACAAACTTGCGGAGTACATAAAAATCAAACACACTGGCGGAATGAAGCGTGCACTGGTGCTAGTCCATGTGATGGAAGCTTGCACTGCTATGGGTTAAGCAAGGGTCCTGGAATGAAGCTTACTCTCGTGCTCCAAGTCATTTACGTTTGTACTACTTTCGATTAAAATGGTGTTCTTTTAAGGACGCTTGCACTGGTGCTACTCTGTGATAGAAGCTGGGCTGCTGAGGCTTGCTACCTTCAGTCCATCCTTGTGCACAGCGGCGTGTGAGTTCTCACGTGTGCAGAGAGGGTTGTGAGAGTTTGAAGAGAGGGTGTGAGCTCTTTCTTCTTCAGAGATGAGAGTTCACGAGCGAGCATAGAATGTTGCGTCACTATGTCCTAGTTTTATGAGTGTGAGAAGTTGTGAGTTCCCATGTGTGCAGGGGATGTTGTGTGCGTGTCTGAGTGTGAACAGGTGGCCTTCTAAACTTCATAGGTGTGCCGAGGTACGAGCTCGTGACTGTTGAGAAGGCAGAAGACAGTTTGAGCATGAACGGAGACTTTGTCAGTGTAGTCGTGTGTAAAAGTGTGAGTTTCACAAACATGCAGAGAAGGTTGTGAAGTTTAGAAGTGTGCAGAGAAGCTTGAATCAGCCTGAACCGAGGTTCTGAGTTTCAAGTCTGTGCACTGCTGAGTGGGTCTGAGCAGAGCAAACACTAACAGGAAAGAGTTGATTTCACGAGAATGAATGCGTGCTTTTTACAACATTGCAGGAAACATTTAGTGCAAACCGCACAGCTTGACTAGGTCCCTATATTTAAGCTTAGTTTAGACTAGTCTTTTTGTGGTGTGCTAGGTCTCTGCCCTGTGTATAGTTTTATAATGACATGGAAGGGACCCACACGTAGCATAGAACCGTAGATGGACAACTGCCAGGCAAGGAATATTCTTGATTTCAAGTCTGACATTATAACTCACGATTGCTTTGTATTCGTGTTTATATAGCGCTTATTAACTATGACAAGCTGCTGTGGTGCTATGCAAACGAGTAGCATCCCGGCGTAGCTGGGGGGAGAGGGGGCGGACCGCCCAAGGCGGCTCGAGTTTTGGGGGCGGCGGCCGTCCCCCGCTCTAACTTACCTGCGGCAGTCGCGGCCGCATGAATCGCCAGCCCCCAGAGAGGCTTCTGACCTCCTCATCTACTGTTTGGTGGTAGAGTGGTAATGGTTTGATGTCACCGATGTGTTCTGGTAGGAAACAGCTAGATCTTTACTATCTGTTTGGATTCATGGTGGTTAACATGGCTCCCATCTTTGATGAGTTACCTGACTTGGCGGCATGGATTGAAAAAGATGTGCTGCCGATGGGTTTCTCCTTGTAAGATTTGATTAGTTAGGATGCTAGTCTGGAACACTGTGTTATTTTCTGAGTATCTCTTAAGCTTCATCTAATAAAAAATTGCATCCTTTCCTTGTGTGTAATGGAGAATATTAGGAATGTATATCTTCTGGGAACAGGGAGTCAATAAAGGGCTTTCAAAACAAACAAGCACTGAAACACAAGTGCGGCCACGCGCCGCGAAAGTGAAACAGTACTCCGGGTGGAGGGGTGGGGGGGAGTGCGATTCCCTTGCAGGAGCGAGCGGCGCCAGGAGCGATAATTGCTACCATATGGCGCCAGCTGTTCGCTCCCGCAAGTGAATCGCCAAATGTGCACGCGTTGCCATTGAAGGCAATGGAACGCGTGCACGTTTTTGGCTGAAAAGCCGAATCGATCGCAAAAGGTCTTTTTGCCTAATCAGCGCATGGGCGCTGCGTAGGCGAGACCTAATGATGGTCTTGACGGAGCCATGGCCAGCTATCTGGGGTACTAGCATGTCTGTTTATTTTTGAAAGACAGGTTTCATTAATGCCACAGCATGAAGAGTCCCTAAGCAGGTTCCCCTCGTTGTTTTGTTTGGAGGATAAACTGAGAAAATACTTTTACCTCCGAGGATTTACCTTTGCAAAGTACAAGACTCATGCATTTCATTTTTGTTTCTCAAAACGCTGGTAGACAAAAGAAATCCCTCAGAATTATAGATTTGGAACTCGGGAAGGTTTACAGAGTTGAGCTTCATTTGTTATGCCGTCAGGTGTACTGATTAATGCCTTTTGACACTGCAGACACCACACAGACATTAATCCTAATGGAAATTAAATTGCTGTGCTCTGCCTTCTGGCAATATGAATTCCAGCATAATTAACATATTGTTCTTGGCTCTTGCACTCCAGTGTGCGAGGCAAATGTATTCTTCCGAAGGATTCTGTGTTTCTTGTTGATGCGTTAAGCAATGAAGACAGTCAGTAGGAACCATCTTTTTAAATCTAGTCTCCGCAGGCTCTCGTTTGAAACATATATTGAGCCTCCTCATTTGTGTGAATACGCGTCGAGGGTGGCCGTCCGCTTCACTGCACTCTGGTGTGACACCATGTAAAATTACTTACTAAGCATAGATTTCTCCACATGATAACTCGTTTTTAATGAGATGCAAATAACAAAAATGAGAATTGTAAAATTAACTTGTCTAATGTGTTAATATATATTCTTCACATTTTTTTCCTGGCTGTCTCCGACCATGCTCTGTCACTTTTTTGGCATAAACCTTAAGTATATGCTGCAAAGTAAAATATATCAAACTTTAGCTATCTCTATAAACTGTTGAGGGAGGCAGTAAGTACCCTATGTTGTTACATTGGCAAGGTCTGAAATAAAGGATTCTAAATAGTATGAAATGAGCGCCATTGGAAATAGAGGCAAAATTCCAATCAAGGCTGATATAGATCTTCTGATTCAACATTCACATGTTTTTGTTAGAGTTCCTCCCTCTTTCACTTATAGTACATTGGAATGCAGAGGTCTCCATTAAAGACAATGGACTAACTCCTGGCCAATAATGGCTAGTGCCAACCTTCTGGTCCAACATTCCAATATTTGTCTTTCTGTTACTCACTTTTTGATTGAGAACATTCTTCCCACGGTGGGGTATAATAGGCTTATATCCCTCCTACCACAGCCTGTACCAGTGCTGAAGTCTCTCTTCCTCTTTATAGGCTACAACCAGCCACGGCCCCGTGCAGGTAAGAGCAGTGGGGCGGTGGGGCTGGGTTGGGGGGATTTGACAGACGACCACGAGGGAAAATTAAATAAATAATACATTTTCCCTCGTAGTTGTCTGTCGAATCCCCCCCCCAACGAGGACTCATCGCCCCATCGCCCTTACCTCTTACCTGCAGGAGCCGCGGATGGATACAACTCGGGCTCAGGGCCTTTAACAACCCGCATAGACCTCCGCAGCTGGCTATAATGCTGTAGACATTTTACCATCAGTAGGTGGAATATCCTAATAACTTTATAGTACTCGTTCATCAAGCATTTAGCGGTTCCTAAAGGCCCTCTTCCTCGTTGAAGGCCTCAACTGCAGCTTGAACCTGTAACAGAGGTCGGGGGCCTAAATCCAATGGTGTAGCCTTCGGGTCATAATGCTATTTATTAGTAGAGTGTGATTGAGATAGGCAGTGGAGTATGCAGTAATAGTTAGTCAGATTTTAACGGATTTGCGGACTTCAAGAAGCTTTTGGACCCAGCACTACTGGTAGAGCCAGGGATTACTCAAATCACAACTGTGCTGTGTTGACATGGCGGTGCAGCAAAAGCCAAAATGAAACTTTCATAGCAGTGCCTAATTTGTAACAAAATAGGTGTCAGGGTCCTCATTAGGAGGGCACTGCAGCTTGCACTACCCATTGCCCCTGCCAGTGCTATCAATGACAGTACTAACACAAATAGTAACTATCACACTACTAGAAGTGTGACAATCCAGACTATTCCAGGACCCCAAAGCTATAAGAATTGCTTGGGTGATAGGTATTAGTCATTTTAATGTATATTGAATTCATAAACAACTGTTTCTGTGCTCATATCTAAATTATGCAAACACCGCCACCATGCGGCACACTGTCATAAGTGCTGGTGTTGACAATTAAGTGCCGGTGCCGACCACTGGACACCACTGATTAAAATTAACCACTGTTTCTTAGGATGTACAAGTCAGGTTTGAGCTGTATTAGAAGTTTAGTGTGTTGGTGTCCAATGAAAAGCATGGGGTGAAGCTTTAGAGTTAGTTGGGACAGCTGGATTCGGTACTTCACTGCTACCATAGTGAGAGTGAGACAACGACTGAAGTCTGTTGCCAGATAAATGTGAGGAGTACCAGGAACAAAGTAGGAGTTTGACGCCACTTGTTGGGACTGAGTGTTGCTGGCAGACCTGAGTTTGGATTCCATGTAATAGCCCTTGTGAAGAAAGCATATCCGGGTGTGTTGTCAGAATTGGAATAGAAAGACCACCACTGGAACAACAAGCAGTGCTGCTGTCAAATTAACAATGGTTGACAAAGTTAAACTTAGAAATTAATTAACGGAAAATCGAGGGAAGCATTTCATGCCCACTGGAGGGAATGCCATAAAAGCTGAGTGGACTCTCAGAACTCGGACTGAAAAGTGTGCTTTGCGTTTGAAATCAAATGTGGATGCTGTGTTGTGTGGAGGTCACTTACATATGTCGTGGTCAAGTATAGTTGGGCAATGGCCATGAAATGACTTGATGTAGAACGTATCCTATTGTCAAAGAGAGTGAGAAAGAAGGATACAGCATGAGATTCTCTGTGCATAAGAAGTGGGTCACAGTTATGTTTTAAGCAAACTTTAACACTACAGGTGTAGGCATCAAGAATCTTGCCATTTAGCGAAGAACAGCTTTCAGTTATGTGTGTGTTATTGTGCAGCGGCTTTCCACAATCATAGGAATGTCATGGTTCCCTTTTATGAATTACGTTTTATGTCACCAATCCCCATTGGTAATATTATAGCCTTGTAGCCCACTTTCGAGGGCTATGTTAATTGACCCTATAACGAGGGTGGGGGCCTTTACCAATGGGTATAGCCTGGGGCAGAAGGGCTATAAGGCTATTAGAACATTCCACCCACTGAGGGTAGAATGTTCTAAATTAAAAAGGGAGAAAAGGAAAGATAAACATTGGAATGACAGAGCTCCAGGCTTATACCATCCATTATAAGCCCAGAGCGTAGTTATATAGCGCATACTACACCTGATGAGGCTTTGAAGAGGTTTTTGGTGAGTGGATGGATTAGTGGTGGGTTAGTATAGGGAAATATAAGTTCATTCTAGCAATGGACATGTGAGTCTGTTAGTCGAATATAATAGGATAAAGGAGGGAAGAGTCTAGTAAGTGTTATTTGGGAGATCATTGTAGTAAAATGAGGTTTGGGATTAGTTAAAGGAGGGATAGAGGGGGGAAGAATCTAGAAAATGTTAATTTGGGAGATCAGAGAGGTAAAATGAGGTATTGGATGAGTCAGAGGGATAGAGGAGGGAAGATTCTGGAAAGGGTAATAAGGGAGAAAATAGTAGTAAGATGAGATTTGGGATTAGTCAAAGGAGTGATAGAGGGGGGAGGAATCTAGAAAATGTTAATTTGGGAGATCAGAGAGCGAAAAGGAGGTATTGGATGAGTCAGAGGTATAGAGGAGGGAAGAGTCTAGAAAGGGTTATTAGGGAGATCATAGTAGTACAATGATGTTTGGGATGAGTCAAAGTGAAGGTAGAGGATATATTGAGAGAGGTATCGCATGAGAAATAGAGTAGTGCATTGGAGAGAGTTGAAGGCCTTTTTTCTTCAGTTCTACAGTAGGAGTAAAGTAATATATATATATTTATATATAGATGCATAACTAAATAGAAAGGCCTACATGTATATGGAGAAAAATAAAGAGATATAAAGTTGTATTGTATAAAGTCCCATATGTGCATGTATGAATACATAGTTAGCAACTCAGGCTTTCAAGTGTTGCTGTACATACAGTTAATTATTTGTGTATTTGTATTATTTTTGGAGGGAAATTTTATGCATTATTTTGTTTATGAGTAATATTATTTAATTTTTTCCCAATAGTTAAATAGTAAAGCATTTATAGATACAATTGTTATGTTTATGATTATATTTACACATTGTGGTAGATAAGCATCCGATCAAATAACTTATATAATTTATCCCAAGTTGTGAGAGTATAAATAAAGCAGCATTCCATGAGCATATAATTAAAAAACTTATATGCAAACTATGCAGTTACCTATATACGTGCTAAGCATAAATTATAAAAAAAATTGAAAGGCTTCTGCAAAGCCGAAACGCATCTCTCTAGCCGCGGGGTCGAGGGAGACCTAAGGAAATAAAGAAGCCCTATTCCTACAGCCTCGAGTACGTGCCTTCTTCTTTGCTGGAGCAGGATTGTGTGTTTGTTATATATATATATATATATATATATATATATATATATATATATATATATACATATTACCTACTGGCGGTCGCCAGTAGGTAGTTATAGTTAGGACCTAGTTGCCATAGGAAAAGCGTTTATTGTTTTGCCAATAACTTTAGCGTCATTTGACGAATCTTCGCGAAATTTTAAAAACTAGTGGGGCGCTGTGGTCAGCTCCTGTCTTGAAAGTTTTGGGGTGATTCGTCAAGCGGGGGCCGAGAAAAAAGGGGGTCCCAAAATGCGTTTTCCCCATGTACATTTCCATTGTGTCCTGATGTCCTCAGGACACAAGAGGACCTCATCGCCCCACCAACAGTGCGCCAAGAAGCGCGTTTGCAGAGTGGTGTAAAAAGGGGCGTGGCCTTGGACCACCTCTCTGACAAGTGAGCAAACACGCCCCCTGGCGCGTTGTAAGTTGGGGGATTAAGTCCCCTTGAATCCTAAGGGTCCCTGGGGGCCAACTAGCCCACCAGATACCTCCAGTAAGCGCCACAGAGCTGTGTTGCAGAGTGGTGTAAAAAGGGGGCATGGCCTCGGACCACCTCTCTGCAATCCAGCTCTGTGGCACATATTGGAGGTACCTGGTGGGCTAGTTGGCCCCCAAGGACCCTCAGTATTCAAGGGGAATTAATTCCCCAACTAACAACGCACCAGAGGGTGCGTTTGCAGAGTGGTGGAGAAAGGGGGTGTGGCCTTTGTCTACCTCTCAGCAATCCCACTGCGTGGGGCTTACTAGAGGTAAGAGGTAGGCTAGTTGGCCCCTAAAGGACCCCAGCAGCGAAGGGGACTTCAATCCCCAACCAAGAGCGTGCCAGGGAGCGCGTTTGTAGAGTGGTGGGCAAAGGGGGCGTGACCTGGTAAAAGTACTTACCAATGCTGCTGTGTGGGACTTACTGGAGGTAATAGGAGGGGAAGCTGGCCCCCAAGGATGTCCTTGGGGGCCAACTAACCCTCTTGTTACCTCCAGTAAGTCCCACACAGTGGGATTGCTAAGACGTCTTCAGAGGCCATGCCCCCCTTTCTCCACCACTCTGCAAACGCGCCTCCTGGCAGACTACGGGATGGGGGATGAAGTCCAATTTAGTCCTGAGGGAGTTTGGGGGCCAAAAAGCCCTCCTGGTACCTCCTGTAAATCCTACGCAGCGGAATTCCTGAGCGCTGGTTGGAGGCCCAGCACCCTTTCTCCACCACTCTGCAAACATGACTACTACTTAAAGAAGCATCTTTCTGCACCTCTGACTTGAAGGTAGTTTTAATCCCCCTGCCCTATTATGTACTAGGGCCTTACAGAGGAGGTCATGCTAATCACAGGGGTACCCCAACGCATAGTGTTCCCTAGTGTATGTAGGTGTTTTCACTGTATTCTAAGTGTCTTTTAGCATAGCACTGGCTCTAGGCCTGCTTAGTCAGAGTCAGTTACCACCAGTACCCGTCAGCAAAAAGTTGGGGGCATAGGATGATTTTGCAACAAGGCCTCTTTCTGCTCCTCTGTTGGTTCTTTCTGCACATGTCTTGCTTCTTCCTGCACTTTTCTTCGTCTTTCTGGACTTCTGTTGCCTCTTTCTGCATTTCTTTTGCTTCTTTCTGTTCGTTTGTTCCTCTTTCTTCACATGTCCTACCTCTGTAGGCATATTTAGAAATTAGCATTTAAAAAACCTTCGAAATTCACTGAAAAAATCATAGGTTTCAGGCACGTTATAGTTAGAAATTAGCATTTGAAAAACATTAGAAATTCACTGAAAAAACCACAGGTTTCAGGGACGTTATAGTTAGTTGGACATTTCACTCGTAAAAAACCAGAGAAATTCGGCCGTTATAGTTAGTTCAGCTAACTATAACTCGCGCCCCCGCAATGCACTGCTGATGACATCACATATTACATCATTCATGACATGGTCAATGACATCACTGATGACATCACTGATGACATCTCAAATGACATCACTGATGACATTATCCAGCGACTGTGTGTTTCTGTAAAGTTTAAATATGTTTTATATATATATGCCAAGGTGTATTGAAGAATGAGTGGGTGTATAAGTGTCTGAATGGAGGATTTAGTAGGTGTGTGTCTGACTGTATAAGTGAGTGATTAAATGTGTCTTAGTGAATGCATGGGTTAGTGACTAAACTGTGTGAATGTCTGTATCAGTCTGTCTGTTGTTGTGTAAGCTGCTGCATGGGTTGGTGAGTAGCTACATGAGTGTCTATATGGGTTATTGATTGGTTGCCTGAGTATTGTATGGGTGCCTGAGTGTCTGTGTGGGTGGGTGGGAGGTGTGTGACTCTGTGCATAGATGTGTGAGTGGTTGATTCACTGGGTGTATGGGTTAAAGAGTGCATGTGGAAACAGCTGTATGGGTGGGTGAGTGTGTGTATGGGTGTGTTGATGAGTGAATGGATGTCTCAGTGGTACCTGTCCAAGTAACTACATATGTAAAAGGCAGTGTATGTGAGAGTTGGAGTATATAAATGACTATACGTGAGAGTCAGTGATTGTGAGAGTGGCTGTATGGATGAGTGTGTACTTGTATCAGTGATTGTATAAGAGAGTAAGTATGCGTTAGTATCTGTATGAATAAGTGAGGTGGTGTGTGTATAACTGTATAGGTGAGTAAATGGAAGTGTGATTGACTCTTTGCATGACTGACTACATGTGTGAGTAACTCTGGATGAGTGGCGGTGTGTGAGTGTCTGTATAGGTATATGAGTGCATATGATAGTGTTGTATTGATGAGTGACTGTATGGGTGAATGAGTGGATGTGTGTAGACCTAGGAATCAGTGAGTGCGTATGTAGTAACTGGTATTGGTGTGTCTATGGTTTCGAAAATGGTAGTCTGTATTTTATAGTGGGTGTATCAAAGGTTATATTAGGGTGTGAGGAGGTGCATCAGATTTTCACGTGGATGATGTCATCAGTGATGTCATCAGTGATGTCATCAGTGATGTCACTGACCATGTCACGAATGATGTAATATGTGACATCATCAGCAGTGCATTGCGGGGGCGCGAGTTATAGTTAGCTGAACTCACTATAACAGCCGAATTTCTCTGGTTTTGTATGAGTGAAATGTCCAACTAACTATAACGTCCCTGAAACCTGTGGTTTTTTCAGTGAATATATATATATATATTTTCCTCCAAATGCACTCTCCGAACCTCCACGTCGGCAAACAGAGAGAGACAGACCCAGAAAATAGTGGCAGGTACGATGTTTTATTATCCTCTCGCTTAGTGACGCGTTTCGAGCACCCTGTGCTCTTGTTCACACATAGAGAACACAATCCGCCATGACATTTTTAAATGCTGGGTTACCACCCCCCTGTGTCACATGATCACTACAATGGAAAAAATACTTATATATTACCTAGTGGCGGTTGCCAGTATGTAGTTATAGTTAGGACCTGGTTTCCGTAGGAAAAACGTTTTTTGACTTGCCTATATCTTTGATGCCAGTTGATGAATCTTCACAAGATTTTTCAAAAACAGTGCCATTTTAAGTGTTGTTGTGCATGACAAGTATCGGGGTAATCCGTCAAGCAGGGGCCAAGAAAAAGAGGGATAAAAAAGTGCATTTTCCCATGTTAATTCCCTTAGGAAGTGTAGTCGAACCTACAGCCCGAAGCGCTAAATGGAATTACACCAAATTTGGCAGAAAGGTAGATGTTGTAACACAGATTGTGCTTGTTTTATTTGGTGAATATCCGTTCAGTAGTTCCTGAGACATTTAAGTTGAAAAAGATAGTGAAATCTGTGTTCGAGGATATTTCGTGGCGACATCGCAGATAATCGCGAATGTGCGCGCCAATAGGAATGCTGTGATTGGTTGGTCGTAACTTGAACAGAAAATTGCTGCCACCATTTTATCGATCGTGGAACAGTTGCTGGGGCAGAACATTTCTGTGACAGCTGACATAAGGGGTCAGGGTAGCAGTACTCTGACCCCAGAAATGGCGGTGTTAGTGACACAAGTTATGTGTCCAAAATGTATTTTTTTAATCACACACAATATTCAAGATAATGCCGTGACCATCAGTGCAGCCCCTCAGACACTGACGCACCCACTCACAGTCCCATTTAGAGACTCATGCACCCACTCGCACACCCACACAGAGACTCATGCACCCACACACAGACCCAACTCAGAGAATTATGCACCCACTCACAGTTCCACTCAGAGACTCATGCATCCACTCACATACACACTGAGACACTCATACACCCACTCACAGACCAACTCAGACACTTATGCACCCAGTCACAGATCCACTCAGACACTCATAATCCTACTCATAGACCCACTCAGATACTCATGCACCCAGTCACATACCCACTCAGTACCTCATGCACCCACTCACAGACACACTCAGACACTCATGCAGCCACTCATATACTCACTTAGACACTTATGCACTGAGTCACAGACCCACTCAGAGACTCATTCACCCACTCACAGACCCACTCAGACACTCACACACCCAGTCACAGACCCACTGAGAGACACATGCACCCACTCACAGACCCAACTCAGAGAATTATGACCCACTCACAGACCCACTCAGACACTCACACACCCAGACACAGACCCACTGAGAGACTCATGTACCGACGTACATACCCACTCAGACACTTATGCACCAAGTCACAGCACTCAGAGACTCATACACCCACTCACAGAGTCACTCTTGGACGTAGAAATTCACTTTCTTTAAAAACCAAAGGCTACAGAGATGTTATAGTTCGGAAATGGAATTGAAAAAACCTTAGAAATTCAATTAAAAAAACAAAGGTTACACAGACGTTATAGTAGGGAAATAGAGTTTAAAAAACATGGAAATTTACTGAAAAAACCAAAGGTTGCAGGGATATTATAGCTAGGGTGACATTTCACTCAAACAAAACTAGAGAAATTCAGCAATTATAGTTACCTGAGCTTGAGATGTCATCAGTGATGTCATCAGTGATGTCACTGACCATGTCATGAGTGATGTAATATGTGAGGTGATAGCAGCGCATTCCGGAAGCATGAGTTATAGTTAGCTCAGGTAACTATAACTGCTGGATTTCTCTGTTTTGTAAGAGTGAAATGTCAACCTAACTATAACATCCCTGTAACCTTTGTTTTTTCAGTGAATCTCTAAGGTTTTTACTATTGCTTTTCCTAACTATAACGTCCCTGTAACCTTTGTTTTTTTCAGGGAATATGCATATCCACACTCGCTACTGAAGATATAGAAACACTTAATCTATTATGCGATCTGTCTAACGAATCACCATCCACACAAATGGAGGGTTCCCTTATTTCTGTTAACCCCTTTAACCCCTTTGACCACACACGAGGTGAGGGTATTGAGCAATTACTGGGGATTGATACTAGCTTGGCTAGTAAAACAGATTTCAGGGCCACATCCAAATACATTCCTCAAACTCCTAAAGATAACATCGATGTTTTTCACGAGGCTGTGACTCTCGACAGCTTAAAACTCACACTGAAAACACCCAAGAGAAGAAACATCATTAAAGATCAGTGGGAAGCCATTACAAAGTTACAAAAAGATGAGAACATCATCATTAAGCCCTCAGATAAGGGTGGGAATATTGTAATCCTGAGTAGAGAAAAATACATCCAGGATGCAAATAGACAGTTGGATAACAGAACATGTTATGAGAGGGTAGACAAATCTTATTTAACTAATCTGCAACACAGGTACTGTGACATGTTGAAAATTTGGTTTGAGGACCAACTCATCAATTGGGATGAGAAACAATTTTTGCAAAATGATACACCAACCACTTCCACCTTCTATCTCCTACCCAAGGTACATAAAAATAGCACAAATCCACTGGGGCGCCCCATTGTGTCGTCAAAGAACAGCCTATTCAAAAACACATCCATCTATGTAGACCATTTTCTCTTCCCATATGTAAAAGATCTGAACTCATAAGTAAGGGATACAAAGGATTTTTTTACAAAAAATAAAAAACTTACATTGGGGAGAAAAACACTGGATGGTGTGTCTCGATGTAGAGAGCTTATACACGAGCATCCGACATACAGATGAATTGAGGGCATGTCAGGACTTTCTCAAAACTAGGAGCATACACCTCCTAGGTCACACACACATGCTCCTTCAAATGATCGAACTATGCCTCACTGAGAATGTATTTATGTTCAATAGTATGTGGTTCAAACAAGTACAAGGGACTTCCATGGGCACCTGCTTTGCTCCCAGCTATGCCAACCTAATGGTGGGCTGGTGGGAGAAGCAGGTGCTCTGGAATGATGACATGGAACCCTGGACAAAAAATGTAAATATCTGGCTGCGTTATATAGATGATATTTTCTTTATGTGGGAAGGTGATGAATGTGACTTGTTGAACTTTGTAGATGAATTAAACAACAATAGCATAAATCTCAAATTCACCATGCAGCACAGCCAAAAAACCATTGACTTCCTTGACCTGAGATTGACAGCGGAGGGAGGGAACTTATCCACTGACCTCCATAGAAAAGAAACAGCAGGGAACTCCAATCTTCACGCAGCGAGTTGTCATCCTCCTAACTTTAGATGGAGTATCCCATATGGAGAACTACTCAGAGGGAAACACAACTGTAGCTCCGAGGATTCATACAAAAAAACTAAGAAGGATATGGTACAAAGATTCAGGGAAAGGGGATACTCTACCAAGATGCTACGTAAGGGAATAACCAAAGCAGACAGTATAGAAAGAACAGAGGCACTTTACCAAGCGCCCAAAAAGAAGAAAGAAACTGACTTGAACTCCACACCCATAAGGTTCATCACAACATTCAACACACAGGCTGTTAGTCTTAAACAGATCCTGAGGAATAGATGGGATATTCTCACCCAAGACACACTTCTGAAATCCAAACTAGGGGTCACACCATCAGTGTCATACAGAAAGAACCTGCCCCTTAAAGACCTCCTAGTTGACAGTCATCTCAAACCACGAAAAACTAACTGGTTGGAAGGGAGTGGGGGATTCCGTAGATGCAAGAAGTGTAAAGCGTGCAGCCATAGTGATGATGTCAAGGAAGTTAAATTGGACAGAACAGGGAAACTCTGGAGAATCCCTAGAAACATCAATTGCAATACAGACTGTGTTGTCTATGCTATCACGTGTCCATGCAACAAGTGGTATGTTGGGTCCACTACGTTCCCAGTAAAAAAGCACATTTTGGAGCATTAGAGGGCAATAACGAACCAAGATCAGAGCCACAGCACAGCCAAACATTTCCGTGATGTCCACAACAGTGACTGGACACTCGGCAAGTACTTTGGACTAGACACAGTACCCAAACACCCAAGAGGGGCTAACCAAGTCCAAGCACTGCGTAGACTTGAGTCACGCTTTATTTTAGAACCAGGCAGTATGTTTCCTATTGGGATGAATAATGAAGAAGAGCTGCACTCGCATTTGTAACAGTTGTCGAATTATACCAGGATCCAACTCAATATGAGTACAGGAATGGTTTAACAAACCTGGTTTTTAACAGTTTTTTCATTGATTATACAGACTACACTGTTTTTCAAGGATATGTGTTTGTTGTTTATAACAGGTTTTTTGTTTTTCCATAACATACTATTTTCTTCCTATGAATCAACTGCACAAGTGGGGTGTGACTTATGGCTGTAATGATTACTATAGACATCAATTTATTTTGTGACTAACATTATTAATGAAAAACGCTACTATATGCATGACTGCTTAATATTTACCATAGGTTTATATCATTTTAAATGTGTTATAATGTCACAAAAAGGTGATTTACCAGTATAATTGCTATATCCAATAAAGCAAGGCATTGTTGGTGCATACAAATGCTCTCTGTTTCTCCAATCCTTGAAGTGACCTGTTCCATGCACATATGACTTCTACTAACTATAATGCTACTACTATGACTGCTATTATGACTGATACTATTAATCCTTTTCTTCCTACTAATATTACTAGTACCATTGCAAATGTTATTGCTGCAACTGCTTCTACTACTACAATTGCTTTTACAGCTATTGCCACTAGTGCTTTACTGCTACTACTGCTATAATCACTGCTGCTACTGCTCTTAATACTTCAACTATGTGTTGTACCGTGGTGGTGGAGAATGTAATTCATTTTCTTTATGCATTATCTCACAGCATTCTTCTGCCCCACTCATGTGCTGTGCATTCCTGCTTCGTTGATGCTCTGTCTCACTGGCCCAGCATCTCTGGTCAGCTCCCACCCTGACAATAACACCTTTCTAAAGGTCACTTGAAAAAGTGCCTCACCCCTGTGTCTCTAGGCATGCCACTTGCATTTGCATTTATCCCATGATTTCTTCAACATTTCCTGCTTGATCAATATGCGCCGAGTGTCTATGAAATTCCTTCAATTTCCTTTCTTTCGGTTTATGTGGCTCTGCTGTTCTTCAATAGTTTTCACGATCTGAGGATTCCAGTCCTCCTCCTTATGTAGGTGTTTTTACCAGTACTGGCACTAACCTCATCTCTTCTAGTGCCATACACACCTCAGCAAATCCCTCTGGAGTACCTACAGCATTATTCTCACTATTGTGCTGGATAAAACCTGGTAATTATATTATTATTGTGACATTTTTTTGTGTCATTATCCACATATTCCCGCATAGTCCATTGCTTTGAATTCATCTCACTGTGGAGGCAAAGGAGAATTGCTCTTCTGGACACTCACAGAAGAAGCTCCTTTTTTGGAAACTGTTCTCATTCATGCTCTTTGCTGGCCCCTCCTCTTCCTTATCAAATGAAAAGAACAGTAGAAAAAATAAACAAACATGCCAGTTTATTTTTTGATGAGGTATTGCAGCATTTAGGCTAACATTTCCTATACGATAAGGATTGGCAGTGGCAATGTAGTCTAAAGCTACCAACATTGGAAATTGTTTAATTTTTGGCACTATCTTTATTTTTTTTTTAGCTATTCGAGGATTCAGACAACCTAGCAATGATTGCACCATTTTCATTTTCTGGTAACACTGTTCTTTTTTTAAATTTCAATGAAATGATAGAGGTTGGGGTGACATTTTTCAATGGAGTTGTTTAAAGAATTATGCCAACAATCGATGGAATTAATCCTTTTTTCACCTCCCTCTAGGCACGTCGAGTAACAGTCCCACCATTAAATAGGAAACCTTGGTTTTCTTCTGTGACCTGACCTGCTTGATGGCCAAACCATGTCTCTGCAAGGTTATTTAGAAATGGGGCCAGTTTTTCTTTATTTTGAGAAAGAAATTTCAATTGAACTGTTGAAATGTAGGAATCATCCTCACATTCAGGAGGTACAAAACACAATGCAGTTAGTTTTTTGAGTTAATATTGAAGTTTACTCTTTCACGTATAATCCTCAGCTAAGGATGTTTTGGGAATTTTTCAACAATGTGCTTTGGAAAAACTGAAAAAAACACAGTGAATTTGGGTGTTAGGGTACATTTTTGTAACTGTATTAATAATTTGTAATTCAAAATCAATTATGGTTCTCCTAGACCTTTTATTTATTGTTTTAGATTTTACTACTGATAAAAACTCATTGTAAGTTGAGGATTGTTTCTCAAGCAATAAACCGTAAACTAATGGGATTGTTGTGTTAATTGTTGCATGAATAGTATAAATTTGAGTGAATAGATGGAGAGTAGATTTAAAAGTTCCATCCGTCATCCAAATTTCACCATTCTCTAGGGTTACTGTGTTATGCAGTGTACTAAAGATTAGAATTCATTTTTATGGTTTTTGTTTATCATACAGAAAAAGTGGCTCATAATGAAAGGATTCTGGTATTTCAGGGGTACGTTAATTTTAGAAAAAGGTTGAGAAGTTACTCTTTGTTGATTACTCGCCTGTTTTTGTTGTTGCATCATTCTTCTTAAATTTGTGATTATGGGCATACTACTGGCGATGTTCTGGGCTACCTCCCTCAAAACAGAGCTATAGGGCTCATTGGAGATTGCCGATAGTGACTTCATTTGTTGAATTTTATTCTTGCTTCAATCCCCATTGCTGAAGCAGAATGGTTATGTTCTGTGGCTCATTCCACTGTATCATCAAGAGTAACCACTCTGCCTTTGCATTGGGATGAGAAATATTTACCACACCTCCTAAGATTCCTGAGCTCAGTTAATCTCTCCTTACGATAAATGTACCCACCATATTTAAGAAGTTTATGGCCTCTTCTCTGATTAGGCACTTGGTGGAGTTAAAAAAGTAAATATGCCATCCCTCAACTGTCCAGCACCTTCCCTAATTAGGCACCTGATGGAGTTACAATAGTAAATCTGCCCCCCAGTCACTGTCCAGCACCTTCCTTGACTAGATACTGATTCGAGAAAAAATAAATGAATAAGGCCATAGTCACTGTTCAGCAAGTTTTTGAATTTCGTATTAAAAATGAAAATTATATATTTACTTTAACTTACTTTTATATCAAGTTTGTAAGGGATGAAAAATGGTATTGATTTTGGAATTATCATATTCTGCAGAATAAGTGACTGAAAATGGCAAACAAATGCTATACAGTTTCCGTCATTTTCATATGCTATTCAGTTTCTACACATATTAATCTTATTATACCTACTATGATAGACAGATGGTAGTGTTTCAAAAGAGTGTCCCTGAAATACTCCTCTTCTCTCTGGCACATGTATTCACTTCAGAAGGCACTGTATCACTGATCACAAAATGGTGGACGCCTGTTTTTATATCTTTTTTAAAGGTTTTTGCCATCATTTCAAATAAAAAATCTTTTGTAGTCTGTGTTTTTCTGTGAACAAAAGCGTGACTAAACCTGAAGTGACTTTTTCAGTCCTTTTTTGTCATATTTTTGACTTTTGTCTGGATGTTTGTCCACCATCTTGTTTGGAGACATAGGCGTCGATTCCGATTCGGGTCGGAAAACGTACCGACCGACTCGGAGCCGGAATTAATTCCGACCGACACGTACCGGTGCAGCCCGACCCGCAAAGTACGATGAGAAGCGTGCAAAACCCGACCGACTCATACGGAACACAAGCCGAATGACCGAGCCGCGCGGAAAACAGCAATCCGGCCGGAAAAACACGCGATTCGAACCGACCGACACGCACCCGGAACAATCCCGAACGAAACGTACCCGCAAACTCCTACCCGCCAAGTACGATGCAACGCGTGGAAAACACGACCGAGTCGCACGGAGGACAAGCCGTACGACCGACACGCATAGAAAACTGGGAGCCGAAGCAACCCAAAACACCGCGACCGACGTGTACGCAGCATAGAAAACAGCACAAACACAGCGTGAACGAATCGGAGAAGCTCGTACGAGACAACTGCAGGGTCCGACTCGGTCACAAGAACGTCTCCTACATGCACAAAAAGTACAAAGGGAAAATACACAAAAAAAGGCCAAACAAGCAATTACAAAGCCAATAAATACTGGGGGGGGCAGGGAACAAAGACACACCCACAACTCCACCCATATAAAGGACACAAATCCCTACCATGATCCTTTGCAAATTCAAATTACCTGCCAGCACTCAACAGACAGCAACCACACACCCACAGCTCATCCATCACACAAGCCACACACCATCAGCACCCCAACAAATAGCAACCTCACATACACCCAGCAAAACACACACTCACACACCTTCACCTGCACACCAACACACACATCACTCACCATCACCACCCATCACCATGCCCCCAAAGAAGAATCATAAGTTCCTAGATAGTGAATTGGAAGTCCTGGTAGATGAGATCCTCAGGGTAGAGCCACAGCTGTTTGGTACACTGGTCCAACAGACACCCATGTCGCAGAAAACCAAGATGTGGGAGAGGATCGTCGACAGGGTGAACGCACAATCACCATGTTTGCGCACAAAGATAGACATCCAGAACAGGTGGTATGACGTGCGCAGGAGGGTCAGGGAGCTGTTGAAGAAGGACTACCTCTTGAGCCAACACACCGGCAGTGGCCCTCCTGCCAAGCCAGTATACCTCAGGCCCTGGGAGGAGAAGGTGCGGGCCATCCTACCACCAGTGAGCGTATATGGACTAGAAAACATCCCAGAGCCTGGTGAGTACACAACAAATGTACACAATATTGTGCGACAATACACACACATCACTGTCAAGGGGAGAGTCAAACCATGCACCCTTAGCAAATACACAGCAACCAGAACAGAACCATCCCAAAATGTGTATGTCAGTCAGATAAACACAACACATGCCATCTCATAGTGACATGTAACTGTGTCATCACATGTACAAACACAACTACAACTACAGCTAGGCAGTGGCACAAATATAACTAACAAACACATCCAGACATGTAGCCACCACTACAACACCACCACACAGTGAAGCCCACTGAAAGGAAGGAATTCTGTGTATGCTGGGCAAGTCAGTGTAGCCAATAGCATCATGGGAGTCGTAGTCACAGATATTGCCCACCCTCACAATGCGCACATCAACACCACCATGAACCATGCTCACATCACAGGGAGTGGAAAACAACTGACAAGATGGCTGACACTGGCTACTGCTGTGGGGAGCACAAGGTCCTGCTGGCAACTGTGCACCAACCAACAGCAGGACACCACTGACTGACATCTTGCCATTGCTCTCACACTCACACACAGTGAAGTCCACCCAAAAGCAAGTAAGTATGGGCATGCTGGGAAGTGGGGTGGAGGCAATAGCATGATGGGAGTGGTAGTCACAGATATTGGTCACCCCCACAACTGTCCCATCAACACCACCCTGAACCATGCGCACATCACAGGGAGTGGAAAACAACTGACAAGATGGCTGACACTGGCTACTGCTGTGGGGAGCACAAGGCCCTGCTGGCAACTGTGCACCAACCAACAGCAGGACACCACTGACTGACATCCTGAAAGACAACTTGCACTCCCTGCAATGGAAGCACGTTCCATGGTGGGATATCTGGCTGGGTGGGAAGGAGGACTCACAGCCCTGACCATAGTTACCAGCAGCGTTTCTCACACACACCCCTAACACAAACTCCACATAACTCACCTGGGAGAATGCATTGCCTCACACTCCAATCAAATATCCCACAAAGAACCACAACCCTGGGTCATGCTGAGTGAAGCACAGGGACACACATGGGACTTGTAGCAAAACTAACCCCAGGATAACACTGTCAGCCATCTTGTCAGCACAGGCACACAACCCCACAGGGAAGCAGAGTCAAAGGGAAGGAAGCATGGGCATGCTGGGAAGGGGGGTGGAGGCAATAGCATGATGGGAGTGGTAGTCACAGCTCAACATCCCCCACCCACATGGCCCAGCAAGCTCACACTCAAGCATGCACACCCCACAGAGAGTGGAAAGCCCCATCAAAGATGTCTGACACTGGTGCTCTGTTGTGGGGAGCACAAGGCCATGCTGGGAACTGGCCACCAACTAACAGCAGGACACCACTGTCAGCCATCTTGCCATTGCTCTCACACTCACACACAGTGAAGTCCACCCAAAAGCAAGTAAGTATGGGCATGCTGGGAAGTGGGGTGGAGGCAATAGCATGATGGGAGTGGTAGTCACAGCTCAACATCCCCCACCCACATGGCCCAGCAAGCTCACACTCAAGCATGCACACCCCACAGAGAGTGGAAAGCCCCATCAAAGATGTCTGACACTGCTGCTCTGTTGTGGGGAGCACAAGGCCATGCTGGGAACTGGCCACCAACTAACAGCAGGACACCACTGTCAGCCATCTTGCCATTGCTCTCACACTCACACACAGTGAAGTCCACCCAAAAGCAAGTAAGTATGGGCATGCTGGGAAGTGGGGTGGAGGCAATAGCATGATGGGAGTGGTAGTCACAGCTCAACATCCCCCACCCACATGGCCCAGCAAGCTCACACTCAAGCATGCACACCCCACAGAGAGTGGAAAGCCCCATCAAAGATGTCTGACACTGCTGCTCTGTTGTGGGGAGCACAAGGCCATGCTGGGAACTGGCCACCAACCAACAGCAGGACACCACTGTCAGCCATCTTGCCATTGCTCTCACACTCACACACAGTGAAGTCCACCCAAAAGCAAGTAAGTATGGGCATGCTGGGAAGTGGGGTGGAGGCAATAGCATGATGGGAGTGGTAGTCACAGCTCAACATCCCCCACCCACATGGCCCAGCAAGCTCACACTCAAGCATGCACACCCCACAGAGAGTGGAAAGCCCCATCAAAGATGTCTGACACTGCTGCTCTGTTGTGGGGAGCACAAGGCCATGCTGGGAACTGGCCACCAACTAACAGCAGGACACCACTGTCAGCCATCTTGCCATTGCTCTCACACTCACACACAGTGAAGTCCACCCAAAAGCAAGTAAGTATGGGCATGCTGGGAAGTGGGGTGGAGGCAATAGCATGATGGGAGTGGTAGTCACAGATATTGGTCACCCCCACAACTGTCCCATCAACACCACCCTGAACCATGCACACATCACAGGGAGTGGAAAACAACTCACAAGATGGCTGACACTGGCTACTGCTGTGGGGAGCACAAGGCCCTGCTGGCAACTGTGCACCAACCAACAGCAGGACACCACTGACTGACATCCTGAAAGACAACTTGCACTCCCTGCAATGGAAGCACGTTCCATGGTGGAATATCTGGCTGGGTGGGAAGGAGGGCCGGATGTCAACCAAATACAACCAATGCAGACCATGTACACACCCCAACATTCACATAGAAATGCCCAAATAATGCAGGACAATGTGCTACACCAATATCAACCCCTGACTGTGACAACTTAGGACAATGCAATGTACAGGCCCGCATCCAGAGGCACAGTCACAACTGTCAGGTGTGTCAACCATTGATGCCTGCAGAAACATAACATACATTGTGTGTGTCTCCCAAAAACAGGTGATGATGGGGACACAGCAGCAGACGCTGAGGAGTCCCCGTCCCAGGCTCAAGAGGATACGGAGCTCACTGGTGTGGAACAGCCTCTGCCCTCCTCGGATGAAGAAGACCCACCTGGCACCTCCGGAGCAAGTCATCATGCAGCACCAGCAGGACCACCAGCTGCACCCCCTGCACCCACCCCTCCAACGACTGTCAACACACATACCACCCCTGCCGACATGGACAGACCAAGGAGCACCACCACCACCAGCACAGGGACCCTGGACCAACGTGGGGCCATGGACACCAACACCACCAACAACCCCCAAGGGGGCCCAGGGTCACCTGTGCGTGCCACCTCAGGTACTGCACGTGTCGCCAGGGGTGGTGGGAGGGGTGGGAGACATAGGTCGCTGCTCGCAGAGGGGTCTGGACTGCATGATGACCCACAACTGGCACGCATAGCCGATGCGTACCAGTCCAGCACCGGAGAGCTCAGCCAGGTAGTGGGGCTCCTCAGGGACATTAAACAGCAGCAGGCTGCCCATCATGCCCGCTTGGACTCACACATGTCCCGCGTGGAGTCCAAGTGGGACACACTGCAAGAGATGACGGCGGTGCATAGGGACATATTACAATGCCTCCGCCAGATGAGCAGCAACCAGTCAACACCTCCCTGTGTGCCCACAACATCTGCTGCTGAAACAACTGCAACTGCCACAGGGAGGCAGGATGACTCTGGCGGAGAGTCCCCTGCACCGCAGCAGCCTGCACTTGAGGGTCCCCCCCAAAGAAGAGGGGTCGTCCGAGGAAGGACAACTGAGAGGCTGATGGCCATGCACAACCCCCAGGAAGCCAACACCTGTTCTGGATAATCACCTTTGTGCGCAAACTGTTCACCCTGTTGACTGCAACACAACTCCCCCACATGACATGGGGAGTACAAGTTGGACCAATGTCTCAGATGACTGTGGACTTGATACAGGACATTTGTGCTACCAGGACTTCCAATTCATCTAGGAACTTTGGATTGCAATCAAAATGTACAGCACTCACCATCCTGTGCACTATTCACACACATGTATGACAATAAACACACTAATACACCATACCTGCCTCTGTCGTGATTCCAACGTGGTTTCTGTCATGGAGATGATGACCAGCGAAATTACACTGTGCATGCTAACTGCTACAGCAAGTACAACACAGGCATGTGAGTCATGGCAACGTGACACATATGAGGGAGACACACCACCAGGGCTACACAACAAATACACACCTAGGCCATCTGACTCATTGCCTACACTGATGTTGCCAGGAAATACGGTGCAATGCACAGACACAACACCTATTCACAGTCTTAGTCAACTAGCCCACTGGTGCAGTAAGCAAATGTCAGTCAAATGTGTGACCACAGACAACGCACATCACAAAGTGAAGCACAGGTTTATTACACATTTGCAACATGTTGTAACCACTACAGATGCAAGGTAATCCCACCTGGCAGCGGGCACACAGTCAACAAGTGTAGAAGGAAGGAAGTCCATGGGTGTGGCGCACATCACCTGTAGGGACACGACAGCTACCACCCTGGAAGTCGAATCACGGTGTCGGGGATCACAGTTGACCAAACGACTCTGAAAGTACCCTGTGAAGGACAGAAATGACACACAGTCAAAAGCACTGAAGAACAGGACAGAACTGCAATACTCATGCCCAATACATGTCACAAGATACCCACCCAGAACCAAGTTAGCATGTCAACACTGTTGGGGAGTACAGACTACCTGTAAGGACACATCGCTACACGCATACAGTCATGTAGCCCATGGACACACTCAAACAGCACCAGAGCACCACCAACACATATCATGCAAACTCACATCATTGACATGACATCTCTGGATACTCACATTCAGCTGAAGAAGTTGGTGATGAGCTGTGTGCGGACATCACCATCACCATCATCATCATCATCACTGGCATCGTGGTCCAGGCCAGGATCCTCCACAGGTGGCGGATGTTGGTCATCGTCATCCAGGATGAGAGGCAACTCCTTCCGCACTGCCAGGTTGTGTAGCATGCAGCAGACGATGACAATCTTGCACACCTTTGCTGGGGCATATGGGAGGGCCCCTCCTGTCTTGTCCAGGCAGCGGAAGCGGCTCTTCAGGAGACCAAATGTCCGCTCAATCACTCTCCTGGTCCGACCATGTGCCTCATTGTAGCGCATCTGGGCTGGTGTCACAGGGTTCCTGAGGGGCGTCAGCAACCACGGCATGTTGGGGTATCCGGAGTCACCTACATACAGACAATTGCACATTAGCTGAGTTGGAAAAGAGGGTGGAACACTACATTGCAGAACACACACAATGGTACAAAGTCAGTACACACCAACAAGCCAGGCACGCTGGTTCCGCATCTGTGACATCATCCTCGGGATGCGACTACTCCTCATCACGTAGGCATCGTGTGCAGAACCGGGGAAACGGGCACACACGTGTGAGATGCTCATATCTGCAAGACAGACCACCAGTGCATTGACCGAGTGGTAGTGTTTGCGGTTCCTGTATGCCTGCTCTTGGGCCTGTGGTGGTACCAAAGCCACATGTGTCCCATCAATGGAGCCAATGACATGCGGCATCCTCCCCAGGGCATAGAAGTCACTCTTCACGTCAGTGAGTTGTTGGAGTCTAGGGAAATAGATGTACTGGTTCAGGTATATCAACATAGCCTCCAAAACATCGCGGAGCACACGGCTGAACATGGTCTGTGACATCCCACCAGCAGTCGCCACAGTGTGTTGAAAGGTACCGGTGGCAAAGAAGTGTAGGGCTGCCATCACCTTCACCTTGGGGGTCAGCGCTGTAGGGTACGGCCGGCCAGGTTGCAAATGTGGTGCCAAGCGCACTGCCAAATCCTCAATCAGCTGCCTGGTGAAGCGGTACCGTCGGATGCTGTCACGTTCCACCATCGTTGCCAGGTCAGGGAATGGTCTATGGACAGCTGGTGCCCTGCAGTGCATAGGTGAAGAAAGAAAGATTGTCAGTCACCCCACATATGTGGCATTGAACACACTCAATATCACATGATACATCATTATGAGGCACAAGTACATGATGTGTGCAGTTCCGTAAGGACATGTATGGCACATACATGGCCAACATCTAACATCACAGTTCAACAAGTGGCATCAATAAGTCCCAGGTTGTGCCATTGGATATCATGAGGCCGTGTCACAGTTCCCATCTCCTGCTGCCACGTTACAAACACACCCCACAGTGACATGTGAGGACAGATGTGCCCCAGGCATCACAGCTCAACGACAGGTAGATTCCCAGGGACCCTGTATTGCCACATGGACACTGGCATGACATGGTGTATCATGTATACACCACAGCAAAACAACCATGACCCCCACAGGTAGTGGTCCCTGTTGCCTCGGCAGGACAGACATGGACGTCTGTGACACACACACGCACAACATCAAAGTCCATGCACAAACAACGTGGATGTGGAGACTGTCTCCCATTGTGCACATGAAATCAGAGACATTGTAAACACAACATGCACACAGACTGTGGAGGACCATCACTATTGTGCCAATGGGTCACCCTGGGTTAAACATACCGTCCCACATGGGACTCAGGGGGTATGTGACATGACATACACATACACCACCGTGAAATGTGACCATGCCACATGCTCAGATATGAACAGTTGCACATCACAGTGGTCATGTACACGAAACACCAAGGATTCTGTCCCCATGAACACGTGCACAGCCTGGGGGTGGCTGCCCCCAAGTGACACCCACAGAACAACATGTTCACCCCCATACACGGAATAGGTAATGCAGCCTTACATGCCTTAGGATACAGTTTGGACAGGCTGTGGTGTTGTAGGTGTGCCCCTCACTCCCTGGGAAGTATATGTGGCTGGCATATGTTCACCTGTGACAGGCATGGTGACATATGCCAGTGACTTGTACAGGGACGCGTTGGACAGCAATGGACCGATCGGTGTGCACACATTGGCCATTGCATTCAATGTGTGCTGGTACGCGTTGTATTCGCAATACGCGTTGGACAGCAATGGACCGATCGGTGTGCACACATTGGCCATTGCATTCAATGTGTGCTGGTACGCGTTGTATTCGCAATACGCGTTGGACAGCAATGGACCGATCGGTGCGCACACATTGGCCATTGCATTCAATGTGTGCTGGTACGCGTTGTATTCGCAATACGCGTTGGACAGCAATGGACCGATCGGTGTGCACACATTGGCCCATTGCATTCAATGTGTGCTGGTACGCGTTGTATTCGCAATACGCGTTGGACAGCAATGGACCGATCGGTGTGCACACATTGGCCATTGCATTCAATGTGTGCTGGTACGCGTTGTATTCTGCAATACGCGTTGGACAGCAATGGACCGATCGGTGTGCACACGGCTGGCCCATTGCATTCAATGTGTGCGGGTACGCGTTGTATCCTGGGTACGCGTTGAACAGCAATGGACCGATCGGTGTGCCCGGCCGGCCCATTGCATTCAATGTGTGCGGGTACGCGTTGTATCCTGGGTACGCGTTGAACAGCAATGGACCGATCGGTGTGCCCGGCCGGCCCATTGCATTCAATGTGTGCGGGTACGCGTTGTATCCTGGGTACGCGTTGAACAGCAATGGACCGATCGGTGTGCCCGGCCGGCCCATTGCATTCAATGTGTGCGGGTACGCGTTGTATCCTGGGTACGCGTTGAACAGCAATGGACCGATCGGTGTGCCCGGCCGGCCCATTGCATTCAATGTGTGCGGGTACGCGTTGTATCCTGGGTACGCGTTGAACAGCAATGGACCGATCGGTGTGCCCGGCCGGCCCATTGCATTCAATGTGTGCGGGTACGCGTTGTATCCTGGGTACGCGTTGAACAGCAATGGACCGATCGGTGTGCCCGGCCGGCCCATTGCATTCAATGTGTGCGGGTACGCGTTGTATCCTAGGTACGCGTTGAACAGCAATGGACCGATCGGTGCGCACCCATTGGCTATGGCCTGGCCTGGCAACGGACGCGTTTTCAAATTTTGAACGAGTCTGATGCTGTAAATTCAGTTGGTCACCCACAACAATGTTGCAAATTCATGGGTGTCATGAAGTTGAACTTTTGAAGGATGCTGTGGGCGTGTGTAAGTGGTGCAATTCCATGGATTGGCCAGATTCAGAAGATGCAAACGACTTGGACCTATCACTTTGGACACATGGGACAGTATCTGCCTCTGCAGCACACATATAATGCTGGCTGTTCCCCTGAGAGCTCACTTGCCTGCACTACATGCTCCAGGACGACATCTGCCACCACCACTGCTGCTGTATCTGCACCCTCTGGACCCTGCAATGGCACGTACTGTGGAGAGAGCCCCAGCCTTCAGCACTGAGGAGAACCAGGCCCTGCTGGACAGCCTCCTTCCACAGTACAGCAAGCTGTATGGGAAAGCAGGGGAGCAGGTGAGTGTTCTGTCCACTGCCTTCCTAAATGTGCATGTTGTCTGACTAGCAAGGCTAACAGTCTGCACGCCACTGGCTAGCAGGCTCACTGAGTAGTTGTCACCCCCCATAGTGTGTAGTTACATGCACTGGACAGGTATAGTGCAGTGACAGTGCATTTAAACAAGGTTTTACTTCCCAGGCAATGATACCATGTAGTAACTGCTGGCATACTGTCCATGGCCATCGTTGCACTGCCTGTGTACATCATGTGCCCCTGTGATTGAGACATGTATATCCAACTGTGTAATGCACGGATATGTTGCATGTGTAGTAATGGCATTCTCACTTTGTCATCCTCACAGGTTGATGCCCACCAGAAGCAGCAGATATGGCTGACCATCGTCCGGGCAGTGAGATCCGTGGGGGTCTACAAGCGCCGGATCCGCAACTGCCAGAAGAGGTGGCAGGACCTTAGGGGCTGGACCCGGAGGATCGCACGGGTCCAGCTGAAGCTGTCGCCTCCTCGCAGGAGGGGCGGACACCGGACCCTGACCCCCCACATGCTCAGGATCCTGGCGGTGGTCTTCCCTGATCTGGATGGGCAGCTGAAGGCCAGAGAGCAGCAAGGAGGGGGTGAGTCCATGACTGCATTGTGAACTATGTCTGCCATGCTATGTGCCCTCCTCTGGCCTGGTTAAACTTCCACAGTACATCAGTCATGTGGTCCAGGACCCATGTCCCTCTATTGTGCACTGCCCACTCCTCATCTGATACCCAGGTGTGGCCCTTACAGTCAGGGAATTGTGTCACTTGGGTACTGTGTCCTTGCAGTTTGCTTGACTCAAGGTGGGGGACAGCATCTGTTTCCCTAACTCTGTGGTGGGCATCATGGGTGGGTCCATTGCTTACACAATGCCTGTGTTCTGACATGTAATCTGCGTGTTACTTTGATATGTGGTCCAATTGCTGAGCTGATCCACCACATGTGCCTGGGGTATCTGGCACACACCCATGCTGCGGGTGGGAACAATGTTTGGGCCCCAGGAGTGTGTATATTACGTGTGTCACACATACTTAGCCAGCTGCCTACTGTCCAGGGCTCATCCCTCATTCATGTGGGGCAGGACAGTCATGCCTACTCCAGGCCATACAATACACTCTGTACTCCCACTCCCGTGTATCAGCTGACACGTTGTGCTCAGTGATTTGTCCCCTCAGGTGTCTGCCTCTGTGTCAGTGTGCTGTGGCTTCGTTGTCAGGACTGCTGGGGTGTTTCTCGGTTGGGGCTCAGCATGCCACCGGAGATGTGACCATAGGAGACGATACTTGTGTGACACATAGGTGTTTGATCACCTGACCGTGCAGACTGGGGTATGCGAATGTGAAGTTCAGGCAGCTGTTTCCCATTCACAGCAGATTGTGAGGTGCTCAGGTTCAGAGGGTTGTGTTACAGGTCTCCCATATGTCCAATCGGTATGACCTGGACAGATAAGGGTTCAGATGATGTGGTGTGTGGGGGATGTACATGTGCACTTGTTCAGCTCCAGGACTTGCATTCCCCATGACCTACTATTGTGACACAGTGCAGAGTGTTGTTGTCTGGCTGCCCTGCCCATGTGACTGGAGACAGTGATGTATGACTTAGCAGGCATGCCTGTGCCATGGCATGTGACTTCCTATTAGTGATCCTGCAGGGGAGTGACATGTGCTACATGCACACCATTGTGGCAATGGCTATCAGGACATGGGTGCATCATGGTGTCTGTCGCTGGTATGCATCACATGCATTTCCTATTTGACTCTGGGCATCCCTTTCATCCGGACACCTGTACTGACTCAGTGGCAAGAGTTGTGATGTGTGCATGTTCACATGCTTAACCGGGTTCTCTGCACTGTCCAACTACTGTGTAGGTGGTGCATGTGTCCACACTGGGGTATTGCCATCCAACAGACACCAGACAGATGGGTGCAAGGCCAGGTGGGATGTGAGTGCCATGGTTGACCATCAGACTGACAATTGGCTTCTCCTGTTCTGTTTGGGCACTTTTAGCAATGTTCAACTAAGGATGCCAGGGCTTGCTCTGTAATGTGCTGTACTTACTGTGGTGTGTGCGTTCGGTGCAGGTGACTGATGTCTGTCTGTTTCCCTATTGATTGCAGATACATCCACGGCCACAGGAGGGGACAGCTCCACGGACCAGGAGGAGCCGCAGAGCCAGACTGGGTCAGCAGCCGAGGAGTGGTCGGAGGGACCCAGTGGCACGGAGGGCGAGGGGAGCCACACCGAGGAGTCCTCAGCACCATCCACCTCAGCTGAGGACCACAGCAGCTCGGAGGATGACTCCCTTATGGAGGCGGGTGTCAGCAGCCACCACACACCAGCTAGTGTTGCTGTCCCCGCCACCACCACCACCGCCCTCCCATCGGCTCCCATTCCCGAGGTCCGTGGAGGCTCCCATGTTCGGGAGCGTGTCTCCTTCGGGCCAGGCACCGCACCCCTGCCCCTGTGTCCCCTGCTGCCCTGAGTGAGGAGTCTGTGTACCTCCTTCGCCAGCTCCATGTAGGGCAGACAGCGATGCTGAGTGTCCTCCATGCCCACACCACTCTGTTGACTCAGCTGGTGTCGTTCATGGAGGGCATCTCATCGGGCATGTCTGCCCTACAGAGGGGCAATAGGTCCATGGACTCCTCCCTGACGGCAGCAGTGTCCCTCCTCCGACAGTCCCTCACCCCTCCTGCCTCTGCCCCATCCACACTCCCCAGCACCTTACCTGTCCCAAGCACACACACACCGGCACAGGCACACACCAGCACAGACACGAGCAGCACACAGACACACACGCCACAAACAAGACGCACACGCACGCACAGTCAGGGGACTGAAACCACACTCACAGGGGATGGGGCCCAGGCACACACACACGCATCCACGAGCACTGCGCAGTCCTCAGTTGCCTCTCCCTCCAAAGCCCCCTCCCTTGCCTCACCTGCAACCCCAAAGACACAGCGGCTCTTCCTCAGTGACCTCGGCCTCTTCCCCTCCGATCCAGCTGATACAGCATTCAGGGGGAAGAGGAAGCCCACCCACACGGAGCGGAGTGCCCCTCGCCCCCGGACACCCTCCCCCAGGCGCAGACCGACTGACGCCCCCACCCGCAAGTCCCCCCGGACCCGGAAGAGCAAGACCCCGCCGCCGCCCTGCAGCTCAGGCACCAAGTCTCCTTCCTCCATCCCTCAGGCCCCCACTCCACAGGTGCCCCCACCACACCCTGCCCCAGGTTCCCCCACCCACAGATACACCATCCCCAAAAGGATCAGGCCTTCTCCCCCTGCCACTTGCTCTTCCGGCCCCACACCCCCGCTGCGCTTGTCTGTGCCACTGGTGTGGTGAGGGTGTCCTCCCCCTCTGTCCTGCCCACCTTACCTGATCCCCATTCTCCTCCCCTGGAGGTAGGCACTGCAGTGGAGGCCACTACCACCCTGTCTGACTTGGGCACTGCAGTGGCGAACCTGTCCACTCCATCTGCACGGTCCACTGCAGTCGTGCCGGCGCCCACACCATCTGAGTCATGCCCCCCAGTTGTGCCGGCACACACCATGTCAGACACCTCCACTGCAGTTGTCAGTGGCTCTCCAGCACCCACCACCCCTTCCCTGCCTCCTTCTGGTGAGCCCTGATCCTGTCCCTGCGGTGCCTGGCCTGCCCCCCGTATGCCCCTCCGAGGGGATTGTCCCTGGTTTTCATCAGTGCAGGCATGCGTAGGGTGACATCTGCCACTGTCACCCTGTTTTGACTTTCATGATGGACTGGCCATTGGCCTTTGTTTATTTTTTACATGACTTCAACTTTTGAACCCACATATGCTGAATAAAGCAACTTTCTGTTCTCTAGTGCTTTTGCTTCTGATGTACATGATGTTGATGATGCTAACCATGCCCTTGCTGCAGTGATGGTGATATTTGGTCTCATGAATATGTAGTGTTACTGTGCAGGAACCCATGTGGTCCAGGGGGACTGTGTCCTATCCTGTGGTGTATCCATGTCATCCTTAGCAGCATCTGAGGGTGTCATGTTTTCAATATTTGGCAATGGGATTTCCTACTTACATTAGCAATGTCACATCTGTGGCTTCCACCCCTGCACATCTGTTGTGCTTGCCATTGTTCAATTAGTCTACTTCCCTGACCGTGTGGCCATCTCCACTGGACATGCAGGTTTGGGCATCAATGGGGAAGGACTCATCTGTGTTGTCAGTGCAACTTGCTATACATGTGTGTTGGATCTGTGCTGATGATTTCGTTGACACTCCCATGACCAGGCTGATGTGACGGGAGCCTTCATTTGGTGCTAATTGTTGACTGTGTGACCAAGTGTTCTGCTGACATGATGGAGCCCTACTGAGGCGACATATGGCACAGCTTTCCTCACACAGGAGTGGAGTCCCCTCATGGCAGTGTGTACTCCTGTGACATCGCCTGCGCCCAAGGTGTGTGTTGTATGAGCATGTCTGTGTGTTCACTTCCATTTTGCTGTGCATGCTGGGATCCCTAGTGATGTTCCTGTTTGTGATGCTTGCTGAGTTGACCTATGTTCCCCCAAAGTCTTCTCCCTGGGTTCTCTGTGATGTGGGTGCATGGCACATTACTGGTCATCAGGGTGTCACCCATAGGTGTGTTTGCTGTCAGGGCTGAGTTTGTGGGCAGACGCTGATGGGTCACAGTCAGGATTCCCCTTGGCACTTGTTGTTTACACCTGTCATGTGATTTCCGGTTTGTGTTAGCTTTCATTGGTTGTGACACGTTGTGTGTGTGACTGCTGGCACTCCTCAGGGTCAGGGCTGCAATGTTGGTAGTTGTCTATGTGTGTTCTTTGTGGGTGACCTTGGCTTCTTCATTGGTGTGTGACTGTGGCTGGGATCCCATTGGTTGGTGTGGTATTGCCGTCATGTCCATGTACAGCGTAGTGTGCAGTGTGTCAGACATTCAGGAGTCTTGTTGAGTGGCCATGTGTGATGTGTTTCTGCACCTTGGTTCCCACCACCCCCCTGGGATTGTCATGGGTGCATGTGCAATGTCACCAGTGCATGTGAGCTTCACTGCTGCACATTGTTGGAGGTCGAGGTGTGTGGTGTTGAGTGTGTGCAGATGAGAGTTGTTGCCCGGCTAGACCCCTGCCTCCATGTTGGCCTTGGCTTACTGGCCGTGCTGATTGATTTGTGCTTGTGTAGGTGTGATGGTAGTTTGTTGCTCAGGACACATGACTGTGGTTCACAGTGTGAACGACATCTAGCTTTGTCATCACAGTGGGTTTGTAATGCAGCCCAGGGTCACCACATTGTGGGGGCCCTGGGGGTAGTGCTGTGGTGTCTCTGTGTCTTGCTGTGTCAGTTGCTGTTCCTACATGCTTGTGTGACATGTGTGATTTGTGCTCCCTCTCATCTGACAATGCCTGATTGCCCACATAGGGGATTTGGATCCATGAGTTACCTTTGTGTGGCACTGTATGCACATCTGTGTAATTGGTATTCAGGCCTCCTCATGTGTTGTGTGGTTGCCTGGGGACACTGGTACCCCCCCTCACCTGTTGTGTTTGATGTGCAGTGTGGGTCTGCCTGTTTGTGTTTGTGCATCTGCACCACTGCATTGGCATATCTTTAGTGTGCCATTGGCTGTATGTTGTTTGGTGTGTTTCCCCTGCTGTCCCTGGGACTCCTAGGTCATCAGTCAGCACAATGATCATTGTTTGTGTGTCCCATTGCTGCCATGGTATGGTATCTGTTCACCTCACATCTACAGTCTCCACAGGGTATCTGCATTTGTGTGCCCATTGGTGCAAATATGTGGGTCTGCATTCTGATGGTCACTTCTGTCATTGTGTCATTGATGAATGTTGACAGTGTCAGCCCCCATGGGTGATGTTTGTCTGCACATGGCCAAAGGTATGTCTTATTTGCACTGCACTGTTTGCCTCCCCCAATCTATGTTGCTATGGGACACAAGCACTACTTTGCCACTGATGTGTTTGTTGTTCTGTGACCAGGAATCATCCATGCAGTTTGGCAGTTGCAGCTTTTTCTTTGTCAAAACTTACATTTTGGTCACTGTGATGATGGGGGTTTGGACCCCATTGCCACAATGTTCAAAATGTACTTCAGCTATGGACCCCACACTTACATTTTAGTCACTGTGATGATGGGGGTTTGGACCCCATTGCCACAATGTTCAACATGTGCTTCAGCTATGGACCCCACACTTACATTTTGGTCACTGTGATGATGGGGGTTTGGACCCCATTGCCACAATGTTCAAAATGTGCTTCAGCTATGGACCCCACACTTACATTTTGGTCACTGTGATGATGGGGGTTTGGACCCCATTGCCACAATGGTCATGGCCTGCTTGCATTGTGGGGGCCACACACATTTATGTGTGGCATATGTGATAGGGGGTCACATTGTATGTTCAAAGTCATGTTCAGTGTTGTAGGCATTTGACACAGTCTACACACGCTTGTCATGGTGTTGGGGGGGATGTCTTTATGTTGCATTCTTTATGTTGGTGTGTGCTTGTTGTGTCATGTATTAGCCATCCTGTGAGTGGGGGTGTTGTTGGTGGTAGGCATCCAGCCCCCCATGGGTAGGGGTGGTAGTAGTGACAGGCATCCAGCCCCCCATGGGTAGAGGTGGTAGTAGTGGTAGGCTTCTGGCAGCCCCTGGGTAGAGGTGGTAGTAGTGGTAGGCATCTGGCACCCCCTGGGTAGAGGTGGTAGTAGTGGTAGGCATCTGGCTCCCCCTGGGTAGGGGTGGTAGTAGTGACAGGTATCCAGCACCCCATGGGTAGAGGTGGTAGTAGTGGTAGGCAACTGGCACCCCCTGGGTAAGGGTGGTAGTAGTGGTAGGCATCTGGCACCCCCTGGGTAAGGGTGGTAGTAGTGGTAGGCATCTGGCACCCCCTGGGTAAGGGTGGTAGTAGTGGTAGGCATCTGGCACCCCCTGGGTAAGGGTAGTAGTAGTGGTAGGCATCCAGCCCCCCATGGGTAGAGGTGGTAGTAGTGGTAGGCATCCAGCCCCCCATGGGTAGAGGTGGTAGTTGTGGTAGGCATCTGACACCCCCTGGGTAGGGGTGGTAGTAGTGACAGGCATCTGGCACCCCCTTGGTAAGGGTGGTAGTAGTGGTAGGCATCTGGCACCCCCTGGGTAAGGGTGGTAGTAGTGACAGGCATCCAGCCCCCCATGGGTAGAGGTGGTAGTAGTGGTAGGCATCCAGCCCCCCATGGGTAGAGGTGGTAGTAGTGGTAGGCATCTGGCACCCCATGGGTAAGGGTGGTAGTAGTGACAGGCATCAAGCCACCCATGGGTAGAGGTGGTAGTAGTGGTAGGCATCTGGCACCCCCTGGGTAGAGGTGGTAGTAGTGGTAGGCATCTGGCACCCCCTGGGTAGAGGTGGTAGTAGTGGTGGGCATCTGGCACCCCTGGGTAGAGGTGGTAGGTAGTGGTAGGCATCTGGCACCCCTGGGTAGAGGTGGTAGTAGTGGTAGGCATCTGGCACCCCTGGGCAAGGGTCGTAGTAGTGACAGGCATCCAGCCCCCCATGGGTAGAGGTGGTAGTAGTGGTAGGCATCTGGCACCCCCTGGGTAGAGGTGGTAGTAGTGGTAGGCATCTGGCACCCCTGGGTAGAGGTGGTAGTAGTGGTAGGCATCTGACACCCCTGGGTAGGGGTGGTAGTAGTGACAGGCATCTGGCACCCCTGGGTAAGGGTGGTAGTAGTGGTAGGCATCCAGCCCCCCATGGGTAGAGGTGGTAGTAGTGGTAGGCATCTGGCACCCCCTGGGTAGAGGTGGTAGTAGTGGTAGGCATCTGACACCCCTGGGTAGGGGTGGTAGTAGTGACAGGCATCCAGCCCCCATGGGTAGAGGTGGTAGTAGTGGTAGGCAACTGGCACCCCTGGGTAAGGGTGGTAGTAGTGGTAGGCATCTGGCACCCCCTGGGTAAGGGTGGTAGTAGTGGTAGGCATCTGGCACCCCCAAAGTAGAGGTGGTAGTTGTGGTAGGCATCTGACGCCCCCTGGGTAGGGGTGGTAGTAGTGACAGGCATCTGGCACCCCCTTGGTAAGGGTGGTAGTAGTGGTAGGCATCTGGCACCCCCTGGGTAAGGGTGGTAGTAGTGACAGGCATCCAGCCCCCCATGGGTAGAGGTGGTAGTAGTGGTAGGCATCCAGCACCCCATGGGTAGAGGTGGTAGTAGTGGTAGGCATCTGGCACCCCTGGGTAAGGGTGGTAGTAGTGACAGGCATCAAGCCACCCATGGGTAGAGGTGGTAGTAGTGGTAGGCATCTGGCACCCCTGGGTAGAGGTGGTAGTAGTGGTAGGCATCTGGCACCCCTGGGTAGAGGTGGTAGTAGTGGTAGGCATCTGACACCCCCTGGGTAGGGGTGGTAGTAGTGACAGGCATCCAGCCCCCCATGGGTAGAGGTGGTAGTAGTGGTAGGCAACTGGCACCCCCTGGGTAAGGGTGGTAGTAGTGGTAGGCATCTGGCACCCCCTGGGTAAGGGTGGTAGTAGTGGTAGGCATCTGGCACCCCCTGGGTAGAGGTGGTAGTTGTGGTAGGCATCTGACACCCCCTGGGTAGGGGTGGTAGTAGTGACAGGCATCTGGCACCCCCTTGGTAAGGGTGGTAGTAGTGGTAGGCATCTGGCACCCCTGGGTAAGGTGGTAGTAGTGACAGGCATCCAGCCCCCCATGGGTAGAGGTGGTAGTAGTTGTAGGCATCCAGCCCCCCCATGGGTAGAGGTGGTAGTAGTGGTAGGCATCTGGCACCCCCTGGGTAAGGGTGGTAGTAGTGACAGGCATCAAGCCACCCATGGGTAGAGGTGGTAGTAGTGGTAGGCATCTGGTACCCCTGGGTAGAGGTGGTAGTAGTGGTAGGCATCTGGCACCCCTGGGTAGAGGTGGTAGTAGTGGTAGGCATCTGGCACCCCCTGGGTAGAGGTGGTAGTAGTGGTAGGCATCTGGCACCCCCTGGGTAAGGGTGGTAGTAGTGACAGGCATCCAGCCCCCATGGGTAGAGGTGGTAGTAGTGGTAGGCATCTGGCACCCCTGGGTAGAGGTGGTAGTAGTGGTAGGCATCTGACACCCCCTGGGTAGGGGTGGTAGTAGTGACAGGCATCTGGCACCCCCTGGGTAAGGGTGGTAGTAGTGGTAGGCATCCAGCCCCCATGGGTAGAGGTGGTAGTAGTGGTAGGCATCTGGCACCCCCTGGGTAGAGGTGGTAGTAGTGGTAGGCATCTGACACCCCTGGGTAGGGGTGGTAGTAGTGACAGGCATCCAGCCCCCCATGGGTAGAGGTGGTAGTAGTGGTAGGCAACTGGCACCCCCTGGGTAAGGGTGGTAGTAGTGGTAGGCATCTGGCACCCCCTGGGTAAGGGTGGTAGTAGTGGTAGGCATCTGGCACCCCCAAAGTAGAGGTGGTAGTTGTGGTAGGCATCTGACACCCCCTGGGTAGGGGTGGTAGTAGTGACAGGCATCTGGCACCCCCTTGGTAAGGGTGGTAGTAGTGGTAGGCATCTGGCACCCCCTGGGTAAGGGTGGTAGTAGTGACAGGCATCCAGCCCCCCATGGGTAGAGGTGGTAGTAGTGGTAGGCATCCAGCCCCCCATGGGTAGAGGTGGTAGTAGTGGTAGGCATCTGGCACCCCCTGGGTAAGGGTGGTAGTAGTGACAGGCATCAAGCCACCCATGGGTAGAGGTGGTAGTAGTGGTAGGCATCTGGCACCCCTATGTAGAGGTGGTAGTAGTGGTAGGCATCTGGCACCCCTGGGTAGAGGTGGTAGTAGTGGTAGGCATATGGCACCCCCTGGGTAGAGGTGGTAGTAGTGGTAGGCATCTGGCACCCCCTGGGTAGAGGTGGTAGTAGTGGTAGGCATCTGGCACCCCCTGGGTAAGGGTGGTAGTAGTGACAGGCATCCAGCCCCCCATGGGTAGAGGTGGTAGTAGTGGTAGGCATCTGGCACCCCTGGGTAGAGGTGGTAGTAGTGGTAGGCATCTGGCACCCCTGGGTAGAGGTGGTAGTAGTGGTAGGCATCTGACAACCCCTGGGTAGGGGTGGTAGTAGTGACAGGCATCTGGCACCCCTGGGTAAGGGTGGTAGTAGTGGTAGGCATCCAGCCCCCCATGGGTAGAGGTGGTAGTAGTGGTAGGCATCTGGCACCCCCTGGGTAGAGGTGGTAGTAGTGGTAGGCATCTGGCACCCCCTGGGTAGGGGTGGTAGTAGTGACAGGCATCCAGCCCCCCATGGGTAGAGGTGGTAGTAGTGGTAGGCATCTGGCACCCCTGGGTAGGGTGGTAGTAGTGGTAGGCATCCAGCCCCCATGGGTAGAGGTGGTAGTAGTGGTAGGCATCTGGCACCCCTGGGTAAGGGTGGTAGTAGTGGTAGGCATCTGGCACCCCCTGGGTATGGGTGGTAGTAGTGGTAGGCATCTGACACCCCCTGGGTAGGGGTGGTAGTAGTGACAGGCATCTGGCACCCCCTGGGTAAGGGTGGTAGTAGTGACAGGCATCCAGCCCCCCATGGGTAGAGGTGGTAGTAGTGGTAGGCATCCAGCCCCCCATGGGTAGAGATGGTAGTAGTGGTAGGCATCTGACACCCCCTGGGTAGGGGTGGTAGTAGTGACAGTCATCTGGCACCCCCTGGGTAAGGGTGGTAGTAGTGGTAGGCATCTGGCACCCCCTGGGTAAGGGTGGTAGTAGTGACAGGCATCCAGCCCCCCATGGGTAGAGGTGGTAGTAGTGGTAGGCATCCAGCCCCCCATGGGTAGAGGTGGTAGTAGTGGTAGGCATCTGGCACCCCCTGGGTAAGGGTGGTAGTAGTGACAGGCATCCAGCCACCCATGGGTAGAGGTGGTAGTAGTGTTAGGCATCTGGCACCCCTGGGTAGAGGTGGTAGTAGTGGTAGGCATCTGATACCCCCTGGGTAGAGGTGGTAGTAGTGGTAGGCATCTGGCACCCCCTGGGTAGAGGTGGTAGTAGTGGTAGGCATCTGGCACCCCCTGGGTAAGGGTGGTAGTAGTGACAGGCATCCAGCCCCCCATGGGTAGAGGTGGTAGTAGTGTTAGGCATCTGGCTCCCCCTGGGTAGAGGTGGTAGTAGTGGTAGGCATCTGGCACCCCCTGGGTAGAGGTGGTAGTAGTGGTAGGCATCTGACACCCCCTGGGTAGGGGTGGTAGTAGTGACAGGCATCTGGCACCCCTGGGTAAGGGTGGTAGTAGTGGTAGGCATCCAGCCCCCCATGGGTAGAGGTGGTAGTAGTGGTAGGCATCTGGCACCCCTGGGTAGAGGTGGTAGTAGTGGTAGGCATCTGGCACCCCTGGGTAGGGGTGGTAGTAGTGACAGGCATCCAGCCCCCCATGGGTAGAGGTGGTAGTAGTGGTAGGCATCTGACACCCCCTGGGTAGGGGTGGTAATAGTGACAGGCATCTGGCACCCCCTGGGTAAGGGTGGTAGTAGTGGTAGGCATCCAGCCCCCCATGGGTAGAGGTGGTAGTAGTGGTAGGCATCTGGCACCCCCTGGGTAAGGGTGGTAGTAGTGGTAGGCATCTGGCACCCCCTGGGTAAGTGTGGTAGTAGTGGTAGGCATCTGGCACCCTCTGGGTAGAGGTGGTAGTTGTGGTAGGCATCTGACACCCCTGGGTAGGGGTGGTAGTAGTGACAGGCATCTGGCACCCCCTGGGTAAGGGTGGTAGTAGTGGTAGGCATCTGGCACCCCCTGGGTAAGGGTGGTAGTAGTGACAGGCATCCAGCCCCCCATGGGTAGAGGTGGTAGTAGTGGTAGGCATCCAGCCCCCATGGGTAGGAGGTGGTAGTAGTGGTAGGCATCTGACACCCCCTGGGTAGGGGTGGTAGTAGTGACAGGCATCTGGCACCCCCTGGGTAAGGGTGGTAGTAGTGACAGGCATCCAGCCCCCCATGGGTAGAGGTGGTAGTAGTGGTAGGCATCTGGCACCCCCTTGGTAGAGGTGGTAGTAGTGGTAGGCATCTGGCACCCCCTGGGTAGAGGTGGTAGTAGTGGTAGGCATCTGGCACCCCCTGGGTAGGGGTGGTAGTAGTGGTAGGCATCTGGCACCCCCTGGGTAAGGGTGGTAGTAGTGGTAGGCATCCAGCCCCCCATGGGTAGAGGTGGTAGTAGTGGTAGGCATCCGGGCCCCTATGTGTATATGTGGCATTGGTGATGGCCATCCCGCCCCTATGGTGCTGCTGTTGCTGGTGTAAGTAATTTCTGCATCCCTCGGTGTGTGTGTAATATGTCGGGTACGTGTAGTTTGTTTTTGTGGTTGGTGTCTGGCTTACCTTCTGCGCCGTACGCGTCCGTGCCTGTTCCGGTATTAGATGTAGAATATTGGTAGGATCGGCACGATGGGATTCATGGTTGGTTCGTCTCGTTCGTCTTTCTCGTTGCTTCGCCTCGTCCTCGTCGCTGGCGTGTTCGTCTCGTAGCCGTGGATCGTGTTGTGGCGTGAATCGGAGCTTATGTGCCCCTCTCCCGGATGCTTTGACGTGCCGTGCGTAGCGACGGGTTCGGCGGGTACGGGAAGCGCATCGTACTTGTCCGGCCGGACGGGGCTGCATTTTGGCTTCCGTGCGACTCGATTCTGCGTTTACGGATCCGGCTCGGTCGGGGAACAGGACCTGGATTGGGTGAGTACGACTGGGTCGGAATCTATGCTGTTGTGCGCATCGTACTTGCTCGTTCGGAATAATGTGCGGTTCGGTCGGGAAACAGGCATTCGCATGGCTTTTTTCCCGACCGAATGATGTTAGGTGCGCCTCCGACCGAGATCGGAATCGGCCCCTATGTCTTATGTTTTGTAGTAATGCAGGAAATCACAGTTTGAATTTTGCATTCTGATATAATAATGTTGAAAACATTCGCATAGTGTTCTAATGTGTTGTGTTGCGTTGCCTTATCATCTATTGATGGTGTATGGTGTAAACATTTGCGTAGTGTTGCCATGTGTTGTGTTGTGTTTCATTCTGATATAATGATGTTCAACCTCCCCCAAAGCCATTATGTACACTTTTACACATTCCACTTAGATTTGACGAGTGGCTTAACTCCACCCACTAAAATAAAACCATTTTTGCTTCGATGATATTAGAAGAGAAGGCCCGCATTTCAAAGGAGGGGCAGCAACTGCTCTTCATTCTTGAGGATTCCCCCAGGACCCAAGTCAATTTGTTGGTTTTCTGTGATGGGTTACATAAATTTTCCAACAGGCATAGCACACTGACAAAAAGTGGGATTGATCAATGTTAGAAATGGGTTTCTCTAGTTGGCAAGGGCTTGCACCTTTGTCCAAGTAGGGACCCTTCTTCCTAGTCAGGGTAAGGGTGTTACACTCGTGAAGTAACCCCTGCTCACCCTCGTGGTAGCTTGGCACGAGCAGTCAGGCTTAATTCAGAGGCAGTGTGTAAAGCATTTGCACATAACCAACAGTAATACAGTGTAAGCACTACAAACGGACACCCCACCAGTTTAGAAAAATAACCAATATTTTATATACTCAAGACAAGACCAATTACGACAAAAATCCACAATACTATACTTTGAAAATGAATGCTTGATACGGTAACTTCTTCTTTGCAGGAATAGCACAAAAGCAAAGTTCGTACGAGTCGGTAGCTCCGTCCGAGCCTACCGTGATGCTGAAAACCACAGAGTCTAACAGTTCCAGCCGACCGCGTCGATACGGGCCAGCAGAGTCATGAACAGACTCGGTTACAGTACCTTTCTCGTTGTGGCTGGTACGGAGTGTACGAGCCGGTCGGCGTTCGTCGCGGTTGCGGTGCAAGACGGAGCGATGCAAGGTGCGGTGTCCCTCGATGCGGTGCAGGCAGCGGCTCGATGAGCGTCGTGCAGACGGAGTCGGTGAGTCCAAGGCGTGCGATGCAGGGTGAGACGATGCTCGATGCGGTGCTGACAGGTTGCGATGCAGGCGACCAAGCCGGAGTGCGGGAGCTGGCGTCGGACAGCGGTGCGAGTCGGAGCGGTGCGTCGCAGACGTGCGAGCGGTGCCCCAAATGCGGTGCGGTCACGACTCTTGAGCCAGTTGCAGCGACCGCGTCGGTCGGGTCCGGTTGGTTCAGTGAAGCGATGCGATGCGAACTGTGGTGCCCACAGGTCACGGTGCAAGCAGCGGCTCGATGTTGGCGGCGTCGGACGCCGCCCACGGTGAGACCAGGGTTGCGATGCGAAGCGGGGCGATGCGGTCTGCGGTGCAAACAGGTCACCGGCCAGGGATGGATTCGGCTGACGGAGTCGGTTGCAGTTCCCTTCCTCTGTGGCAACTGAAACAGCTGCTCCAGAAGCGGTACCCAGAGGCTTGTGAAGTCTTTGTAGTCCCTGAGACTTCTTAACAGGAGGCCAGCTCGGTTTCTGGCCCTTGGAGATACTCAGCACAAGTTTGTAGAAAGTTCAGTCCAGTCCTTTCACTGCCCAAGACAGAAGCAGCAACTGCCGGCCAACCCAACAAAGCAACAACACAGCAAAGGGGCAGTACTCCTCCTGGCAGCTCTTCCAGCTCTTCGTCTTGGCAGGTTCCTTGATTCCAGCGAGATCTAAATTCATGGGGTCAGGGCCCCAATATTTATATCCCAAATTCCTTTGTTCTCTGAAGGCAGAGAGGCCTTTGCCTAGTCCAAACCAGTTCTGGAGCACTTTGTTGACAAGTCTCCGTCCCTTCTTTCAGTGAGTCAGCCAGGGACATCAGACGCACCACAGGAGGTGGAGCCAGCATTGTGGAGGGAAGGCACTGTCCTATTCAGGGCCCAGGTGCGACCCCTCCCACCCATCTACATGTAGATCTTGCTATTCAGCCCTGTGCTGACTCACCCTGTCTCCTGGCATCCCCCAGCCCCTGTCACTCACACTCCAGACAAGGAATACACAACCCCGCAGAGGCAGGCTTGGATGGTTAGACAAGAAAATACCCACTTTCTAAAAGTGGTATTTTCAAACACAGAATGTTAAAACCAACTTCACTAAAAGCTGCATTTTATCATTCTGAGTCCAGGCATACTAAACTCGACTTCCTACCATGTTCCCGGGGTCAGTTAGGATTATAAGCTGTAATAATCAAAACTGCCCGTTCTGGCCTAGGGGGAACAGGTAGCCTTGCAATAGTGAAAAACGAACTAGGCTGTGATTCACTATTAGGACATGCCGCACACACTCGGGCATGTCCTACCTTTCGCGTACAACGCACCCTGCCCACAGGGGTACCTTGGGCCTACCTTAGGGGTGACTAACATGTAGCAAAGGGAAGGTTTAGGGACTTGCAAGTGTGTGCACTTGCCAAGTCGACATGGCAGCCCCAGGCTGCGCACAGGCTCTGCGTTGGCAGGCCCGAGTTACACTTTACGGGCTGTTTGCGTGGGTGGCACAATCCAGTGCTGCAGCCCACCAACAGCATTTGGTCTATAGGCCCTGGCACTCGCAGTGCACTTTACAAGGGACTGACACATAAACCAAATAGGCCAATCATGGAAACACCAATCCATAACACATTTTATACAGGAGCACTTGCACTTTCCCACTGGACCGCAGTGAGGAAAGTGCGCAGAATCATTACACCAGCAAAAACAGAGTCAAAACCGGGAGGTCAGAAAGCAAAAAGTCAGGGGAAACACGCCAAAAGATGCCAAGTCTAACACATGTCCCCTCCAGCTGAAAGTAGGGAGAACTACCCAACCCCATTGGAGTTCTCCTCACTAAGGCGGAAGAACCTGGACAGACCATCTGCGTTGGCGTGTTCTGTACCAGGACGGTGCTCCACCGTAAAGTCCATTCCCTGTAGGGAGATGGACCACCTCAGCAGTTTTGGATTCTCACCCCTCATTTGCATCAACCATCTGAGGGGCCTGTGGTCTGTCTGAACCCGGAAGTGAGTCCCAAACAGGTATGGTCTCAACTTCTTCAGTGCCCAGACCACAGCAAAAGCTTCCTTTCTATGGCACTCCACCTCTGTTCCCTGGGAAGTAGTCTCCTGCTAAGGAAGACTACAGGCTGATCCAGGCCCTCTTCGTTCAGTTGTGAGAGCACCGCTCCCACACCATGCTCTGAAGCGTCAGTCTGCACGACAAATTCTTTGGAGAAGTCAGGTGCCTTGAGCACGGGCGCCGTGCACATGGCTGCCTTCAGGGCATCAAAAGCTTTCTGGCAGGACTCAGTCCAGATCACTTTCCTGGGCTGCCTCTTAGAGGTCAGCTCTGTTAAGGGGGCAACGATGGTGCCATAGCCCTTAACAAATCTCCTATAATAGCCGGTGAGACCTAAGAAGGCTCTCACCTCTGTCTGGGTCTTGGGGGCTCCCAAGCCAGAATGGTGTCAATCTTGGGTTGTAGGGGCGCCACCTGGCCGCTTCCTACCTGGTGTCCCAAGTACACCACCGAACCCTGCCCGATCTGGCACTTACTGGCCTTGATCGTGAGGCCTGCACCTTGCAGAGCCCTCAACACTTTCTCAAGGTGCTGTAAATGTTCTTCCCAGCTGGAACTGAACACAGCAATGTCATCCAGGTAGGCGGCACTGAAATCCTCCAGCCCAGCCAACACCTGATTGACCAACCTCTGAAAGGTGGCAGGGGCATTCTTCAACCCAAAGGGCATCACCCGGAATTGGTAATGACCTTCTGGGGTTGAGAATGCTGATCTCTCCTTGGCCCCATCGGTTAAGGCAATCTGCCAGTACCCAGACGTCAAATCAAACGTGCTGAGGAACCGGGCAGCTCCCAACCGATCAATGAGCTCATCAGCTCTGGGGATGGGGTGCGCGTCAGTCCTGGTGACGGCATTGAGCCCACGGTAGTCCACACAAAACCGGAGTTCTGGAGTGGCACCGGGCGCCGCAGCCTTTGGGACCAAGACCACTGGGCTGGCCCAAGGACTGTGGGAGGGCTCAATCACCCCTAACGCCAACATCTTAGAGACCTCCTCCTTGATGCTGGCTCTGACCCGGTCAGTCAACCTGTAAATCTTGTGCTTCACAGGATGGCTGTCACCAGTGTCCACGTCATGGGTACACCAGTGAGTAACACCGGGGTCAGAGAGAACAGTGGGGCGAACTGTCCCAACAACTGGCGACAGTCCCCTGCTGCTCCTGAGTCAGAGTAGGGGAGAGGATCACACCCTCTACTGACCCATCATGCTCCTTGGTAGACAGGAGGTCAGGGAGAGGCTCACTCTCCTCTTCCACCCCATCATCTGTCGCCAAGAGCATACTCACTTCGGACCTCTCGAAGTGGGGCTTGAGGCGGTTCACGTGAAGGACCCTCAAAGGGTTCCTTGGAGCCTGCAAATCCACCAGGTAGGTGACGTCACTTTTGCGCTCCTTACCTCATATGGCCCAGTCCACTTGTCCTGCAAGGCACAAGGTGCCACTGGGGCCATGACCCACACTTTTTGCCCAGGTTGAAATTCGACCAGAGTGGCATTCTGGTCATACCATCTCTTCATTTCTTCCTGGCTTGCTTCTAGGTTCGCCTGAGCGAGTTTCCTGAAGCGGGCAGTTTGGTTTCTAAAGGCCAGCATGTAGCTAAATACATCCTGGGGAGTTTTCCTGGGAGCCGCCTCCCAGCCTTCCTTTACCAAACTCAGAGGTCCTCTGACAGGGTGGCCATACAGGAGCTCAAAGGGGCTGTACCCAAGAGACTTCTGAGGCACCTCCCTGTATGCAAAGAGTAGGCATGGCAAGAGGACGTCCCACTTACGCCTCATGGGTTCTGTTAGACCCTTGATCATGCCTTTCAAGGTCTGGTTGAATCTCTCCACCAGACCGTTTCCTTGTGGGTGGTAAGGAGTGGTGAACTTGTAGGTTACACCACACTCCTTCCACAGGGATGTCATATACTTCGATATGAAATTGGTCCCCCTATCAGAAACCACCTCTCTGGGGAATCCCACACGGGAAAAGATCCCCATTAACGCCCGGCCCACCACTGGCGCCGTCGTTGTCCTGAGAGGGATTGCCTCCGGGTACCGGGTGGCATGGTCCACCAAGACCAGGATGTACCTGTTGCCCATGGCTGTCTTGGGATCCAGTGGCCCCACAATATCCATCCCTACCCTTTCAAAGGGTGTACCAACAACAGGAAAAGGTTGGAGAGGAGCTTTGACCTTCCTCCCACTCTTACCACTTGCCTGGCAAGTTTGGCAAGACCTACAGTGTGCATCTGACTGCCTTCGCATTTGGGGCCAAAGAAGTGGGTGACAAGCCTGTCAAAGGTCTTGTCCTGCCCCAAATGTCCTGCCAAAGGCACGTCATGAGCCAGACCCAGTAGGAAGGTCCTGAAGCGCTGGGGTACCACCAGCACACGGGCTGACCCAGGCTCAGCAACCTTAGGCTCACTGTATAGGAGACCACTCTCCCAGTAGATCAGATGTGACCCGGACTGATTACCAGCTGCCTGGTCTGCAGCCTGCCGCCGCAGACCCTCCAGAGTAGGGCACTCTGCTCTGCTCCCTGCAGAACTCCTCCTGGTGGGACCCCTTCTTGCTGCCAATGGGTCAGCTCAGAGATGTCTCCCAGTTCGGCTACCTGCTCCCCTGTAGGCACCGGGGCGTCCCCTCGAGGTCCGCCTCCTCCCGGTCCGTGGGAACTTCGGGGGCCGGTTTCCCGCGCCCCTGCCCTTTCTCTTGGCAGGGACTTGGGCCACTGTTTCAGGCTCCAAGTCCTCTTGATCACCCTTTCTGGCTGCCATTGACCGAGTAGACACGCATGCCCACTCTGGCAACCCAAGCATCTCCAAGTGAGACCTGAGCTCAACCTCCTTCCATGAGGACTGCTCCAGGTCGTTTCCTAGCAGACAATCTACAGGCATGGTAGGGCTCACAACCACCCTCAAGGGACCTGAGACCCCCCCATTCAAAGGGAACCTGCGCCACCATACACTGGCGCTCAGAGTTGTCGACAGCAACTACTTGGTGGAATGCTCCTGGGACTACTTGCTTCTCAGACACCAGGTGACACCGGACTGAGGTCACACTGGCTCCAGTATCTCTGAGAGCCTCTACCCTGTTCCCATTAATGGTCACCCAGGTGCTATATTTCTTTGTGTTAGGGGGCACCTGGTTTCCTGGGACCATCTCACTGTCCCCTAGTGAGACAAGGGTCATTTCTGCGGGATCCCCACCCTCCTGTGGGCACCCCTCCTCCCCAAGCGCTACACTAGCCAACACTTTGGACTGTCCACCGGTGGGTGGCTGTGTCCCCTTCGGGCACTTGGGGTCCCCTTAAAGTGACCTACCTGGTCACATGCATAACACTTGTGGGGCCGGTCTCAACAGGCTTCCCTGTAGAGACCCCTTTCTTCTTATCACCGGGGGCTGGGAACCTTTACCCTGGGTACTAGTTTGGGGCCCTTTAGAGAACTCCTGTGCTTTACCCTTGTCCCCCCCACCTTTCTGCTGGGGACCCTGCCCACCTTTGGCTGAGTCTCCCCCAAACGCTTTCTTGTGGACCCTGGTACTCACCCAGCGGTCCGCTTCCATAGCAAGCTTCCTGGGGTCAGTTAGCTTACTATCAACTAGGTGCTGGCGCAGATCTGCAAAACATAGACTAGACAAGTGCTCCCATGCAATCAAGTTGTAGAGCCCCTGAAAATCTGTTACACTACTGCCCTTCACCCAACCATCCAGAGACCTGCAGAACACATCCACACATTCCAACCAAGTGTTGGCATCAGACTTCTTACTGGACCTGAACTGATCCCTGTACTTTTCAGGAGTAAGACCATACTTCGTGAGAAGGGCATCCTTCATGTCAGCATAGGTGAGGTGATACCCCTTACCCAAAGCTATCAGAGCATCCCTTGCTTCTTCCGGGAAAAGTGGCCACAATCCTGCTCCCCAATTCTCCTCAGGGACCCCATTCATGTGTATGGCTGCCTCATAACCCTGAAACCACCTTTGTATGTCATCCCCCTTCTTGAACTCCTTGCCTACGTTCTTGGGAATGTGCACAATCCTGTCTGCCTTTCTGGACGAATTGCTGCCACCATCTGAGCCTGACTTACTCCTAAGTTCTAGCTCCTTCAGTTCTCTCTCATGCTCTAAGAGCATCTTCCTCTCCTCTATGGCCAATCTCTTCTCCTCCCGCTCACTCTCCAGCCTGAGCTTCTGCAGCTCAAACTGCCTTGCCTCCCGCCTGTCCTCCAGCTCCTCTGGGGACAGACTGCTGCTGCCTGACCTGGCGGGTTCCCCCTACCCAAAAGCACATCCACCCTGGAAATAGGCTCCTCCACCTCCTCACTGAGATCACCAGGCTGCCCATTGGCATGTCTGGCTGCTACCCAGGCCCTCAGCGCCTTCTGTAGCTCCTCCTTCCTTGTGAGGCCTTTAATTTGGACTTTCAGGTTTTTACAAATCGCTCGTAACTCCTTTACGGCGTAGGATTCCAACCTGTCCTCCTCAAAGATAACTTCCAGAGATGCAACGGATGATGCAATTGATTCAGGCATGACAAAAGTAGTGAGTTGAAAACTGGCAAGATCAAAAATAGGCCAAAAGAAAAAGAACCAGTATGTGGTACGTAATGGTCTGCGATATGGTAGTAGTGCACACCAATCACTGTAAGTCAAGTGCAAACACAAGTCCTATCCTCACCGCTGACAACCAATGTTAGAAATGGGATCTCTAGTTGGCAAGGGCTTGCACCTTTGTCCAAGTAGGGACCCTTCTTCCTAGTCAGGGTAAGGGTGTTACACTCGTGAAGTAACCCCTGCTCACCCTCGTGGTAGCTTGGCACGAGCAGTCAGGCTTAATTCAGAGGCAGTGTGTAAAGCATTTGCACATAACCAACAGTAATACAGTGTAAGCACTACAAACGGACACCACACCAGTTTAGAAAAATAACCAATATTTTATATACTCAAGACAAGACCAATTACGACAAAAATCCACAATACTATACTTTAAAAATGAATGCTTGATACGGTAACTTCTTCTTTGCAGGAATAGCACAAAAGCAAAGTTCGTACGAGTCGGTAGCTCCGTCCGAGCCTACCGTGATGCTGAAAACCACAGAGTCTAACAGTTCCAGCCGACCGCGTCGATACGGGCCAGCAGAGTCATGAACAGACTCGGTTACAGTACCTTTCTCGTTGTGGCTGGTACGGAGTGTACGAGCCGGTCGGCGTTCGTCGCGGTTGCGGTGCAAGACGGAGCGATGCAAGGTGCGGTGTCCCTCGATGCGGTGCAGGCAGCGGCTCGATGAGCGTCGTGCAGACGGAGTCGGTGAGTCCAAGGCGTGCGATGCAGGGTGAGACGATGCTCGATGCGGTGCTGACAGGTTGCGATGCAGGCGACCTAGCCGGAGTGCGGGAGCTGGCGTCGGACAGCGGTGCGAGTCGGAGCGGTGCGTCGCAGACGTGCGAGCGGTGCCCCAAATGCGGTGCGGTCACGACTCTTGAGCCAGTTGCAGCGACCGCGTCGGTCGGGTCCGGTTGGTTCAGTGAAGCGATGCGATGCGAACTGCGGTGCCCACAGGTCACGGTGCAAGCAGCGGCTCGATGTTGGCGGCGTCGGACGTCGCCCACGGTGAGACCAGGGTTGCGATGCGAAGCGGGGCGATGCGGTCTGCGGTGCAAACAGGTCACCGGCCAGGGATGGATTCGGTTGACGGAGTCGGTTGCAGTTCCCTTCCTCTGTGGCAACTGAAACAGCGTTCCAGAAGCGGTACCCAGAGGCTTGTGAAGTCTTTGTAGTCCCTGAGACTTCTTAACAGGAGGCCAGCTCGGTTCCTGGCCCTTGGAGATACTCAGCACAAGTTTGTAGAAAGTTCAGTCCAGTCCTTTCACTGCCCAAGGCAGAAGCAGCAACTGCAGGCCAACCCAACAAAGCAACAACACAGCAAAGGGGCAGTACTCCTCCTGGCAGCTCTTCCAGCTCTTCGTCTTGGCAGGTTCCTTGATTCCAGCGAGATCTAAATTCATGGGGTCAGGGCCCCAATATTTATATCCCAAATTCCTTTGTTCTCTGAAGGCAGAGAGGCCTTTGCCTAGTCCAAACCAGTTCTGGAGCACTTTGTTGACAAGTCTCCGTCCCTTCTTTCAGTGAGTAGGCCAGGGACATCAGACGCACCACAGGAGGTGGAGCCAGCATTGTGGAGGGAAGGCACTGTCCTATTCAGGGCCCAGGTGCGACCCCTCCCACCCATCTACATGTAGATCTTGCTATTCAGCCCTGTGCTGACTCACCCTGTCTCCTGGCATCCCCAGCCCCTGTCACTCACACTCCAGACAAGGAATACACAACCCGCAGAGGCAGGCTTGGATGGTTAGACAAGAAAATACCCACTTTCTAAAAGTGGTATTTTCAAACACAGAATGTTAAAACCAACTTCACTAAAAGCTGCATTTTATCATTCTGAGTCCAGGCATACTAAACTCGACTTTCTACCATGTTCCCGGGGTCAGTTAGGATTATAAGCTGTAATAATCAAAACTGCCCGTTCTGGCCTAGGGGGAACAGGTAGCCTTGCAATAGTGAAAACGAACTAGGCTGTGATTCACTATCAGGACATGCCGCACACACCCGGGCATGTCCTACCTTTCGCGTACAACGCACCCTGCCCACAGGGGTACCTTGGGCCTACCTTAGGGGTGACTAACATGTAGCAAAGGGAAGGTTTAGGGACTTGCAAGTGTGTGCACTTGCCAAGTCGACATGGCAGCCCCAGGCTGCGCACAGGCTCTGCGTTGGCAGGCCCGAGTTACACTTTACGGGCTGTTTGCGTGGGTGGCACAATCCAGTGCTGCAGCCCACCAACAGCATTTGGTCTATAGGCCCTGGCACTCGCAGTGCACTTTACAAGGGACTGACACATAAACCAAATAGGCCAATCATGGAAACACCAATCCATAACACATTTTATACAGGGAGCACTTGCACTTTCCCACTGGACCGCAGTGAGGAAAGTGCGCAGAATCATTACACCAGCAAAAACAGAGTCAAAACCGGGAGGTCAGAAAGCAAAAAGTCAGGGGAAACACGCCAAAAGATGCCAAGTCTAACAATCAAAAAAACTTATTTCAGACACTCAATAAAGTGCTTATACAGTTTGTGCTTATCCAGTGAACGAAATCAAGCTATTGGTTGATGGGGAGTGGATGCCCCACTCATCCAACAACCACCATCCTTGGCAGGGTGAACCACAAAAGTTACTAAATTAATATGTTCTTGACCTTCTGGTAGCTTGGCAATGGTATGTGTAAAGTATGTATGCATTATTCAGACAGTAGTAGAGTAAGGAAAAATCTTACACCAATCTAGAACAACAGAGTAAATTTTAATAAATAAAATGATACCAAAACAGCAAAAATCCAATCAATATATCAGCAGTTATCAAAGTGTGTAGTAAAAAATAGGACCAAGAGTTAAAAAAGTAAATAAGCCAGCCCGCCACTGTCCAGCACCTTCCCTGATTAGGCACTTGACAGAGTTACAATAGTAAGTCTGCCCCCCAGTCACTGTCCAGCACCTTCCTTGACTAGATACTGATTCGAGAAAAAAAAACAAAATAAGGCCATAGTCACTGTTCAGTAAGTTTTTGAATTTCGTATTAAAAATGAAAATTATATATTTACTTTAACTTACTTTTATATCAAGTTTGTAAGGGTTGACAAATGGTATTGATTTTGGAATTATCATATTCTGCAGAACAAGTGACTGAAACAAAATGGCAATTGTGGTTACCTGGTCGTGCCAGACCGGGACAAAGTCACAAGTTAAGGCTGACAAGATGGAGCATGGGCAGGATACTGGGACCAAGTTAGTCCCGTTGAAAGTTGTACCTTGATGCAATTCTTCTCATTGCTTGGTGTCGGCTCTGATAAGGAGCTGCGCCATGCTGCAATGCAAAGTCCTGCATCTAGTTGGGTCATGCTGCTTTGGTTCTTATGAGAAGCTGCGAGGGCTGTGATGCAAGCTCCTTCTTCGAGTTGCATCTCCCTGCATTGGTTCCAATGAGACCACCAATCAGGAGCTACAAGAGGCTGTGATGTGAGGTCCTGCTTCGAGTTGTGTTACACTGCATTGGTTCCAATGAGGCTGCCAATCAGGAGCTGCAAGGAACCTCAATGTGAGGTCATGCATTGGATTTGATGGAGCTCACAGTTAGGCAGGGAGGAGTACATTCCGATGCCGGCCAAGGTTTCAAGGCCTGGGCAGGCACCTTTGGGGATCAGGGGCTCACTCCAGCAGAAGCTATTTGCAGGGTTCAGCAGGTCCAGTGCAGCAGGTCAACTGGACAGGTGCAGTGAGGCCTCTGAAGCTTGTTGTGGCCCTGTAGCTCACACAGGTCAGCCAACCGATTCTTGGAGCCACTCTTGTTAGCCTGGGATGAAGGCAATCAGGTCCAATCTTCCTTCTTAGGCAGCAAGGCAGTCCTTCAGCAGGAGGACAGCCCCCTGGCAACAGGGCAGTCTTTCTTATGTAACTTCCACAGTTCCAGGAGAGTTCTGTTGAGTGGCTCGGGAGGTCAAAATATTTATACACCATGTCAGCCTGAGTGTGGGGGATTCCCTGTCCTACCCCCACATCCGGTTCTGGAAAGTGCTTCCCCTGTCATGGCTCCAGACGGTCTGGGGTGACAAAAGACCGGCCAGGCTTGGTGTCAGATACCTTTGTGTTTGCAGGAATTGCAAATGAGGCTGGATATAGCCCCTCCTAGTCATCCTTCCAGGATGGGCCATTCTGTCCAAACTTAAGCTCCTTTGTGTTACTGTCTAGAAGCAATACACAAACCCCAAAAGTGAGCCATTATCAGTCATGTGACCCAGGACACCAGCGGAAGTTTCAAATGGTTAGGACAAGAAAATGCCAATTTTCTAAAAGTGGCATTTTCAGACTCTAAATTCGACTTTACCATTAAAATCTTTTTTAAATTATAAGTCATTTGAGTGTAAATAGTATATTTCTATTTGCTCCTAATCCAAAGTTATAACTTATTAAATGCAATAAGGTAACACAGTGTTAGTCAATGGGAGAGACAGGCTCTACAACAGTGATAAACGACTTTAGGAATTTCTCTCTGCCAGGACATGTAAAACTTAAGTACACATGTCCTAATTTTTAAATATGAGGCACCCTGGCCTGTGAGTCTTCACAGCCTACCTTAGGGGGGAGCAATATTTATGAAAATGGAAAGTTTAGGTCTGGCAAGAGGTTTATTTTTCCAGGTCGAAATGGCAGTTTAAAACTGCACTACAGGCTGCAGTGGCAGGCCTGAAACATGTTTTAAAAGGCTACTTTAGTGGGTGGCACAATGAGTGCTGCAGGCCCACTAGTAGCATTTAACCCCTTCAATGCTTATGACGAGCTGGACTTGTCATGGCACACAGTGCTCGTGTGCTCATGACGAGTCCAGCTCGTCATAAGACCCACCCATGGGGGAAGCGCTGGCGCTCCCCCCGTGGGGATCCGATCGTTGTTTTTTCGGGGAAGGCAGGGAAGGGGTTCACCTGCCTCCCCGCCCCCCTCAATGACGCCAGCGCGCGAGGCGCGCTGACGTCATTGGGGGTTTCCCTTTGCCTCGGATGCGCTGGAAGCCATTTGCTTCCAGCGCGTCGGGGAATAAGGTGAGTTTTGGCTCCGGGGAGGGGGGTTTGCAACAAAGAAGCATCGAGGAAAGGAAAGGGTTTTCCTTTCCCCCGATGCCTCTTTGTGTATTCCTGCTGCACGATCATGCGATCGTGCAGCAGGAATGCCACTAGACACCAGGATTTTTTTTTTTTGTTAAAAGCAAACGAAAATACTGTTTTGGGAGCGGCCCCTTGGGCAAGGGTCGCTCCCCTTTTGGGGGCCATATGTTTTTGGTGCTCTGCCCCCCTGGGGGGGGTCTGTTTTTTTTATATAGCGCAGGCTTTACCCGAAGGTGTCAAAGCGCTTCACAATAGTGTAAGCATGATATAAAAGCAAGCGTTACATTACATGAGGAAAAAGTGACAATTGTGCAAATAACAAGATACAAAAAGGTATGCGTTACAAGAGGAAAAAGTGACAGGTGTGCATGATACATGAGATGCAAAATACAAATAGAGGTATAATACGGCAATAAGTGGCAGTCACTCAGAACACACTGGGAAGGCACTTCTATAGGCATGGAGTACAGAATTTCCTATAGTGGAAGAACTTCCTTGAGGGAGTAGAGAGGGCGAGAATTAAACAGGAGACTTAAAATGAAGGGTACACAAATCCAACACAGCACGCAAGGGTGAGGAATGTACAGGAAAAAGTACACATTTACAATGAAGAGCGAACTTCCTAGAGGGGGCTGAGAGTGAAAGTATTAGTTCTGAAAGTGTCTTTGGAAGAGAAGAGATTTGAGGTCAGCTTTGAAGATCCGGGTAGAGGAGGTGGCACGGAGCAATGGGGGAAGCGAGTTCCAGATTCTCAGCACATTGACTGAGAAGGATTGCGCCATCGATCTTTCCCTTTTGAAGACGGGGGGGGGGCTCAAGCAGAAGCTTTTCCGCATTGCGAGAAGGGCGAGAGCCACCGGACAATTTCAATTTATTCGCCAGGTAACGAGGGGAGGACGTGTGTAAGGCTTTGTGTGTGATGCAGGCAGCTTTGCCTCGATTGGAAGCCATCGAAGAGAGGACAGGATAGGAGTGACGTGGTCGCTTCGCTTAGACCCTGAAATGAAGCGAGCTGGTGAATGGAGGATGGATTTGAGAGGGGAGAGGTGGGATTTGGGTAGGCCCGTCAGAAGAGAATTGCAATAATCCAGTCTTGAGAGAACCAGAGATTGTACCAAGGTTTTTAAGTCTTTCTCCGGGAAGAACCGACGGATCCCCCATAGAAGGCGCAACTGGTAACGTGCGTTCTTAGCAATAGAGTTGATGTGGGAGATTAGGTTGAGTCTTTTGTCATGAATGACACCTAGGGATTTAGCGCTGTCGACAATGATGGGTTTGTTGTTGAGTAGGTTCAGCTGATCCATCCAAGATTGAACAGGAGGAGGTGAGAGAGAGGTAGAGAGGAGGAGGAATTCAGTTTTGGCGGATTCAGAATGAGTTGGTGAGCTAACATCCAGTTGTGAATAGAGTTGAGAGTAGAGTTGAGTAGTGAGAGATCGTGTGCGGAAGATAAAGGTATCTTCCCACTAGTCCACCAGGCATTTATTTGTGGAGAGTGACCCCTTGGGCAAGGGTCACTCTCCTTTGGGGCAATATTTGTGGCTGTGTCTGCCCCCATGAGGGCAGATCGCCATGTTTTTTTTAAAAATTGGGCCCACTAGACCACCAGGGATTTGTTTGAGGGGAGTGGCCCTTGGGCAAGGGTCGCTCCCCTATGGGGAGCATTAATTTGGCCGTTTCTGCCCCCTGGGTCGGCAGATCGGCTGATTTGTTTTGTATGGCCACTAGGCCACCAGGGATTTTTTGTGGGGAGTGGCCCCTTGGGCAAGTGGCTCGCTCCCTTGGGGGCATTGTTTGTGGCTGTCTGCCCCATGGGGGGCAGATGTCGCCATTTTTTTATATTTGGCCCACTAGACCACCAGGGATTTGTTTTTGGGGAGTGGCGCCTTGGGCAGGGGTTGCTCCCTTGGGGAGCATTACTTGGCCGTTTCTGCCATCCTGAGGGGCAGATCGGCTGATTTGTTTTTTTGTAGGTCCAGTAGGCCACCAGGGTTTTTATGTTGGGGAGCGGCCCTTGGGCAAGGGTCGCTCCCCTTTATGGGAGGATGATTGTGGCCATTTCTGCCCTCTTTGGGTGGCAGAATAGCAGTATGTTTTTAGGCCCATCTGCCCCCAAGGAGGGCAGAAGCCACTAGACACCAGGTTTTTTTAATTTTTGTGTTGGGGAGTGGCCAAAAGGGCAAGGGTTGCTCCCCTTTTACGGGGTGAATATTTTATTTATACTCTTTGGCCCACCTACCCTTAGCTTGGCTGGTGGATTGTGTGTGGACTGGTGCATTATTTACATATGTGATTGTAATGTTTTTTTCTCCTTTTATTCTAGTGTAACGCTTTGATTCCTGTTTGCGGTTTCGGCAGTGGTTGTTCTGCAGTTTTGCGTAATTGCATTTATTTGGTAAGAAAAATATTTTTGTTGTGTGTACTCCAAATGAGTATTATTGTCATGCATGAATGAATTCTTTTGTAAGTGGTGTCATAATGGCAGCATATTTGTTAGTGTTCAGAGCATGAAATTCTTTCAGATGTTTTGCATTGTCTTATGTGTAATTTTTTTCTTCTTCTTTTAGTGGGATATTGTTGATCCTTACTGTGTCTGTGCAGAGTAGGTGGTGGTGAGTCTAGCTGCTTCTGTCACGTGAGTGGTATAGTGTTGGAGTATATTGGACTTTGTGATAAAGCTACATTTTGTTTATTTCTTTTTTTTACAAAGGGTTTGTTGTTGTTGACTTGTTTGACAAGTAACCTTTATTAGTAAGCATTATGGCTAGCCGTAGAATGACTTCTCAGCAGGTGGTTGGTTTGCTTCTTGAATCTTCCGCCGAGCAGTATTATGAGACTGACACTGCGTCTAAGGGAGAGGAGGGAGGGGAAGATTCAGGCAGTGAGTTTTCTCTCCACATGGAATCATCGGATGATGAAGGTACTCTCAGTGCAGATGAAGTGCCTGATTTAGAGGAGGATACTACTGTGCCGATGGTGCAAGAGGCATCTGGATTGCAGCCTGGGGCTGCTAGGCTTCCTCCCGGAAGTGCTGGACTCTGGGTTGATCCAAACATGGTGCAGCCGGTGTTGCCTGCCTTTAGTGGTTATGCAGGGTGTAGAGTGGATTGTGAACATTATTTGCCTATACAGTATTTTCAGTTGTTTATGGATGATGTATTTTGGGTGAGATTGTTGAGCAGACTAATTTGTATGCTGAACAGTTTTTGAGGGACAACAGTGCCAGACTTAGGCCCCATTCTAGAGCTACCCGGTGGAGTCCCACAAATCTGGAAGAGATGAAGAAGTTTTTGGGTTTGACTTTTTGATGGGTTTGATAAGGAAGCCGTCCATGGGTTCATATTGGTCTACCAGTCCCTTGATGGCAACGGCCATATTTCCTGAAGTTATGACTCCTGATCGGTATTTACTTTTGCTTCGGATGCTGCATTTTGTTGATAATGGTTTGGCGTTGCCACGAGATCACCCTGAATGTGACCGTCTTTTTAAGATTCGGCCTGTTCTTGATCACTTTGTAGATCGATTTTCAGAGATCTATACTCCAGGGAAAGAAATATCTATTGATGAGTCTTTGGTCCTGTTCAAGGGCCGTTTGGTTTTTAGGCAGTACATTCCTAGCAAGAGGGCACGCTATGGAATTAAGCTGTATATGTTGTCTGAGAGTAGGACAGGATATGTTTTTAATTTGCGTGTGTACACTGGTAGGGATTCCACTCATTGACCCCCTGGTTGTCCGTCCAGTTTTGGAGTTTCAGAGAAAATTGTGTGGGATCTTGCTAGAGGACTGTTTAACAGAGGCCACCATTTGTACCTTGATAACTTCTACACTGCTGTGCAATTGTTTAAGGAATTGTTCAAAGTGGACACTTTTGCTTGTGGCACAATCCGCTCTAACCGTAAAGGTTATCCAAAAGAAAGAGCTTGTTTGCAAAAAACTTCAGAGGGGACAGTGCAGTTCCTTGCGTAGTGATGAACTACTAGCTGTGAAATTTGTGGACAGGAGGGATGTGTACATGCTGACTACCATCCATGATGAGAGTACTTCACCTGTGGCTGTTTGAGGTCAGATTGCTGAAGTGCGCAAACCTGTGTGCATTTTAGACTACAATAAGCACATGGGTGGTGTTGATAGAGTAGATCAGAGGTTGGAACCTTACACTGCTATTCGTAAGGCTTACATTTGGTATAAGAAGTTGGCCATCCATCTCTTCAATTTAGCAACTTTCAATGCTTTTGTTGTGTTCAAGGAGTGTTCTCCTGCGTCAAAGTTGACTTTTGTTCAGTTTCAGGAGTCTGTCATGGGCAGCCTTGTTGTTGTGGAACAGGCAAGTGTTCCTAGAGTTGGAGTGGTGGAGGATGTGGCTCGATTGAAAGATCGCCACTTTCCTGATCACATTCCTCCTACACCCTCAAAAGACTTTCCCACTAGGATATGTAGAGTCTGTTGGCGAAGAGGTACGCGGAAGGAGACTCGTATGTACTGCCCTGAGTGTCCTTCTAACCCTGGGCTGTGTGTGCCTGCTTGTTATAGAGCGTACCACAAGCAAAATAATTATTGGGAGCAACCATGAGTGGTAAAGTGAACTGCCTGGTCTGTAATGTTTAAGAATTGTTGTTCTGTTTCAAGGTTGGCATTAGTGCAATGTATTTAGTTTCTGATTTTGTGTTAGTAGATTTGTATCTATTTGCAATTTGTTTGTGTTTTCTTTTTGTATAAAAAATCCTAAATGTGATGGTGGTGTGTGTAGGCTGGTGCTTGGCTGGCGGTGTGCGTGGAGTGGCGCTGGCTGGCGGTGTGTGTGGAGTGGCTCTTGGCTGGCGGTGTGCGTGGAGTGGCACTTGGCTGGCGGTGTGCGTGGAGTGGCGCTTGGCTGGCAGTGTGCGTGGAGTGGCGCTTGGCTGGCGGTGTGCGTGGAGTGGCGCTTGGCTGGGGGTGTGTGGAGTGGCGCTTGGCTGGCGGTGTGCGTGGAGTGGCGCTTGGCTGGTGGTGTGCGTGGAGTGGCTCTTGGCTGGCGGTGTGCGTGGAGTGGCGCTTGGCTGGCGGTGTGCATGGAGTGGCGCTGGCTGGTGGTGTGCGTGAGTGGTGCTTGGCTGGCGGTGTGCGTGGAGTGGCGCTTGGCTGGCGGTGTGCGTGGAGTGGCGCTTGGCTGGCGGTGTGCATGGAGTGGCGCTTGGCTGGCGGTGTGCGTGGACTGGCGCTCGGCTGGCGGTGTGTGAGTAGTGACTTGCTGCTGGTCACTACACACTGCTAGCCGAGCGACACTCCACGCAATCCATCAGCTTGTGTGGTTGCTGTGTTAGGAATGTGGGCGTGTGAAAGTGATGGGCCCTTGAATGGCGCTGTCTGTTGGTGTGAGTGTTGTAATGTGATGGGCCCGCGGCTGGTGGTGTGAATGGTTTTGTATGTGTCACACGTATGAAAGGTGTATGAATGGCCTGTAAAGAGGTTGGTGCCTTGTCGTGGCTTTACAGCTCACGAGCTGTGAGTCAATGGTTCAGTTTCTCGTCCTTTCAATTATTAACAGTGCATTTCATTTTTGTGAAATCACTTGTTAATACAATTGTATATACTGAACCATCACTCACCCTCGTGCCAAATCCAACCAGTATGTGTGTGTGCTTGAGGATTAGATGGCTGTGCAGTAATATTTTTTTTGTCTTTCTCAAGCAGGGTGTACCTTGTCCCTTTTTGTGAATGTTGTAATGTGTTTGTTTCGTGGCTGGTGGTGTGAATGGTCTTGTGTGTATCACATATGAAAGGTGTGTGAATGGCCTGTAAAGCGGTTGGGGCCTTGATGTGGTTTTACAGCTCACGAGCTGCGAGTCACTGGTTCAGTTTTTTGTCCTTTCAATTATTGACAGTGCATTTCATTTTTGTGAAATCTCTTGTTAATAAAATTGTATATACTGAACCATCACTTGCCCTCATGCCAAATCCAACCAGTATGTGTGTGTGCTTGAGGAATAGATGGCTGTGCAGTAATCTTTGTCTTTTTAGTCTGTCTGCCAAGGTGTACATTCCGTCTAAGAATAACCTACCAACTGTAGATATTGTCGTAAACGAAACACCCATGGGAGTACATGGTGATATCTCTCTTGTGGATCACAACAAGTTATGTTACCCACAATGTCCTGCAAACCGCACATGTCACATTTTCCTTGCAATATTGTGCCAAACCTTTCACGCTGCAGAAATAAACAACACATTATCTCAAAACGACCTGGTTTTGCAAGGGGGGTCACCTGGGTTTTTGGCCCGGGGCTCGGCAGCCACCTAGGGAAACCTACCAAACCCACACATTTCTGTAAAGTAGACACCCGGGGGATTCCAGGGAGGTATGGCTTGCGTGGATCCCCCAACGTTTTCTTACCCAGAATCCCCTGCACACCTGACATTTTGCTGAAAAAATCACTTTTTTCACACATTTTTGTGTGGTAAAGTTGTGGCATCACCGGGCTGACACAAATTTCCTACCACCCAGCGTCCCCCCAGGTCTCCCAATAAAAATGGTGCCTCACTCGGGTGGGAGGCCCAAGTACCCGCGACAGGCAAGGGCCCACAACGTATTGAGGCGACCTCAAAATGGCCTTTCACAAAACAACCTGGTTTTGCAAGGGGGTCCCATGACGTTTTGGCCTGGGGCTCGGCGGCCATCTAGGAAACCTACCAAACCCACACATTTCTGAAAAGTAGACACCCGGGGATTCCAGGGAGGTATGGCTTGCGTGGATCCCCCAACGTTTCCTTACCCAGAATCCCCTGCAAACCTCAATTTTAGCTGAAAAAAATCACTTTTTCACACATTTTTGTGTGGGAAAGTGTGGCATCACTGGCCTCACACAAATTTCCTATCACCCAGCGTTTCCCCATGTCTCCCGATAAAAATGGTGCCTCACTTGTGTGGGAGGCCCAAGTACCCGCGACAGGCAAGGGCCCAAAACATAGTGAGGCGACATCAAAATTGCCTATCTCAAAACCACCTGGTTTTGCAGGGGGTCACCTGGGTTTTTGGCCCCGTGCTCGGCGGCCATCTAGGAAACCTACCAAACCCACACATTTCTGAAAAGTAGACACCTGGGGGCTTCAGGGAGGTATGGCTTGCATGGATCCCCCAACGTTTCACTACCCAGAATCCCCTACAAACCTCAATTTTAGCTGAAACAAAATCACTTTTTTCACACATTTTTGTGTGGGAAAGTGTGGCATCACTGGCCTCACACAAATTTCCTCACCACCCAGCGTTCCCCAGGTCTCCCGATAAAAATGGTGCCTCACTTGTGTGGGAGGCCCAAGTACCCGCGACAGGCAAGGGCCTAAAACGTAGTGAGGCGACATCAAATTGCCTATCTCAAAACCACCTGGTTTTGCAGGGAGTCACCTGGGTTTTTGGTCCCGTGCTCGGCGGCCATCTAGGAAACCTACCAAACCCACACATTTCTGAAAAGTAGACACCCGGGGCTTCCAGGGAGGTATGGCTTGCGTGGATCCCCCAAAGTTTCCTTACCCAGAATCCCTGCAAACCTCAATTTTAGCTGAAAGAAATCACTTTTTCACACATTTTTGTGTGGGAAAGTGTGGCATCATTGGCCTCACACAAATTTCCTACCACCCAGCGTTCCCCCAGGTCTCCCGATAAAAATGGTGCCTCACTTGTGTGGGAGGCCCAAGTAAAAATTGAGGTTTGCAGGGGATTCTGGGTAAGGAAACGTTGGGGGATCCACGTAAGCCATACCTCCCTGGAAGCCCCGGGTGTCTACTTTTCAGAAATGTGTGGGTTTGGTAGGTTTCCCTAGATGGCCGCCGAGCACGGGGCCAAAACCCAGGTGACTCCCTTGCAAAACCAGGTGGTTTTGAGATAGGCAATTTTGATGTCGCCTCGCTACGTTTTGGGCCCTTGCCTGTCGCGGGTACTTGGGCCTCCCACACAAGTGAGGCACCATTTTTATCGGGAGACCTGCGGGAGCGCTGGGTGGTAGGAAATTTGTGTGAGGCCAGTGATGCCACACTTTCCCACACAAAAATGTGTGAAAAAGTGATTTTTTCAGCTAAAATTGAGGTTTGCAGGGGATTCTGGGTAAGGAAACGTTGGGGATCCATGCAAGCCATACCTCCCTGGAAGCCCCCAGGTGTCTACTTTTCAGAAATGTGTGGGTTTGGTAGGTTTCCCTAGATGGCCGCCGAGCACGGGGCCAAAAACCCAGGTGACCCCCTTGCAAAACCAGGTGGTTTTGAGATAGGCAATTTTGATGTCGCCTCACTACGTTTTGGGCCCTTGCCTGTCGCGGGTACTTGGGACTCCCACACAAGTGAGGCACCATTTTTATCGGGAGACCTGGGGGAACGCTGGGTGGTAGGAAATTTGTGTGAGGCCAGTGATGCCACACTTTCCCACACAAAAATGTGTGAAAAAAGTGATTTTTTCAGCTAAAATTGAGGTTTGCAGGGGATTCTGGGTAAGGAGACGTTGGGGGATCCATGCAAGCCATACCTCCCTGGAAGCCCCCGGGTATCTAATTTTCAGAAATGTGTGGGTTTGGTAGGTTTCCCTAGATGGCCGCCGAGCACGGGGCCAAAAACCCAGGTGACCCCCTTGCAAAACGAGGTGGTTTTGAGATAGGCAATTTTGATGTCGCCTCACTACGTTTTGGGCCCTTGCCTGTCGCGGGAACTTGGGCCTCCCACACAAGTGAGGCACCATTTTTATCGGGAGACGTGGGGGAACGCTGGGTGGTAGGAAATTAGTGTGAGGCCAGTGATGCCACACTGTCCCACACAAAAATGTGTGAAAAAAGTGATTTTTTCAGCTAAAATTGAGCTTTGCAGGGGATTCTGGGTAAGGAAACATTGGGGGATCCACGCAAGCCATACCTCCCTGGAAGCCCCCGGGTGTCTACTTTTCAGAAATGTGTGTGTTTGGTAGGTTACCCTAGGTGCCGGCAGAGCTAGGGTTCACAAACTACAGGTAGGCACTTTTCACTGCGAAATTGAGGTGTGACCACGTTGCGTTTTGCGCCATTTCTTGTCACGGGCACTAGGCCGACCCACACAAGTGAGGTACCATTTTTCTCGTAAGACTTTGGGGAATGCGGGGTGGGCAGAAATTTGTGGATCCATGCAGGTTCCAGAACTTTCCACCACAGAAATGTGGGGATAATGTGTTTTTTTGACAATTTTTTAGGTTTGCAAGGGATTCTGGGTAACAGAACCTGGTGGGAGGCAGTCAAGTCACCCCATCCTGGATTCCCCTGGGTGTCTAGTTTTCAAAAATGTATAGGTTTTCTAGGTTTCCCTAGGTGCCGGCAGAGGTAGGGTTCAAAAACTACAGCTAGGCACTTTGCAAAAAAAGGGTCATTTTTCACTGCGAAATTGAGGTGTGACCACGTTGCGTTTTGCGCCGTTTCCTGTTGCAGGCACTAGGCCAACCCACACAAGTGAGGTACCATTTTTCTCGGAAGACTTTGGGGAACGCGGGGTGGGTGGAAATTTGTGGATCCACACAGATTCCAGAACTTTCCACCACAGAAATGTGGGGAAAATGTGTTTTTTTGACAATTTTTTAGGTTTGCAAGGGATTCTGGGTAACAGAACCTGGTGGGAGGCAGTCAAGTCACCCCATCCTGGATTCCCCTGGGTGTCTAGTTTTCAAAAATGTATAGGTTTGCTAGGTTTCCCTAGGTGCCGGCAGAGGTAGGGTTCAAAAACTACAGCTAGGCACTTTGCAAAAAAGGGTCATTTTTCACTGCGAAATTGAGGTGTGACCACATTGCGTTTTGCGCCGTTTCCTGTCGCAGGCACTAGGCCGACCCACACAAGTGAGGTACCATTTTTCTCATAAGACTTTGGGGAACACGGGGTGGGTGGAAATTTGTGGATCCACGCAGATTCCAGAACTTTCCACTACAGAAATGTGGGGAAAATGTGTTTTTTTGGACATTTTTTTAGGTTTGCAAGGGATTCTGGGTAACAGAACCTGGTGGGAGGCAGTCAAGTCACCCCATCCTGGATTCCCCTCGGTGTCTAGTTTTCAAAAATGTATAGGTTTGCTAGGTTTCCCTAGGTGCCGGCAGAGGTAGGGTTAAAAAACTACTGCTAGGCACTTTGCAAAAAAAGGGTCATTTTTCACTGCGAAATTGAGGTGTGACCAAGTTGCGTTTTGCGCCGTTTCCTGTCGCGGGCACTAGGCCTACCCACACAAGTGAGGTACCATTTTTCTCGGAAGACTTTGGGAAACGCGGGGTGGGTGGAAATTTGTGGATCCAAACAGATTCCAGAACTTTCCACCACAGAAATGTGGGGAAAATGTGGGTTTTTTTACACTTTTTTAGGTTTGCAAGGGATTCTGGGTAACAGAACCTGGTGGGAGGCAGTCAAGTCACCACATCCTGGATTCCCCTGGGTGTCTAGTTTTCAAAAATGTATAGGTTTGCTAGGTTTCCCTAGGTGCCGGCAGAGCTAGGGTTCAAAAACTACACTTAGGCACTTTGCCAAAAAAGGGTCATTTTTCACTGTGAAATTGAAGTGTGACCACGTTGCGTTTTGCGTCATTTCCTGTCGCAGGCACTAGGCCGACCCACACAAGTGAGGTACCATTTTTCTCATAAGACTTTGGGGAACACGGGGTGGGTGGAAATTTGTGGATCCACGCAGATTCCAGAACTTTCCACCACAGAAATGTGGGGAAAATGTGTTTTTTGGACAATTTTTTAGGTTTGCAAGGGATTCTGGGTAACAGAACCTGGTGGGAGGCAGTCAAGTCACCCCATCCTGGATTCCCCTGGGTATCTAGTTTTCAAAAATGTATAGGTTTGCTAGGTTTCCCTAGGTGCCAGCAGAGCTAGGGTTCAAAAACTACACCTAGGCACTTTGCCAAAAAGGGTCATTTTTCACTGCAAAATTGAAGTGTGACCACGTTGCGTTTTGCGTCGTTTCCTGTCACAGGCACTAGGCCGACCCACACAAGTGAGGTACCATTTTTCTCATAAGACTTTGGGGAACACGGGGTGGGTGGAAATTTGTGGATCCACGCAGATTCCAGAACTTTACACCACAGAAATGTGGGGAAAATGTGGTTTTTTTGGCAATTTTTTAGGTTTGCAAGGGATTCTGGGTAACAGAACCTGGTGGGAGGCAGTCAAGTCACCCCATCCTGGATTCCCCTGGATATCTAGTTTTCAAAAATGTATAGGTTTGCTAGGTTTCCCTAGGTGCCCGCAGAGCTAGGGTTCAAAAACTACAGCTAGGCACTTTGCCAACAAAGGGTCATTTTTCACAGCAAAATTGAGGTGTGACCACGTTGCGTTTTGCGCCGTTTCCTGTCGCAGGCACTAGGCCGACCCACACAAGTGAGGTACCATATTTCTCGTAAGACTTTGGGGAACGCGGGGTGGGTGGAAATGTGTGGATCCACGCAGATTCCAGAACTTTCCACCACAGAAATGTGGGGAAAATGTGTTTTTTTTGACAATTTTTTACGTTTGCGAGGGATTCTGGGTAACAGAACCTGGTGGGAGGCAGTCAAGTCACCCCATCCTGGATTCCCCTGGGTGTCTAGTTTTCAAAAATGTATAGGTTTGCTAGGTTTCCCTAGGTGCCGGCAGAGCTAGGGTTCAAAAACTACAGCTAGGCACTTTGCCAAAAAGGGTCATTTTTCACTGCGAAATTGAGGTGTGACCATGTTGCGTTTGCGCCGTTTCCTGTCGCAGGCACTAGGCCGACCCACACAAGTGAGGTACCAGTTTTCTCGTAAGACTTTGGGGAACGCGGGGTGGGTGGAAATGTGTGGATCCACGCAGATTACAGAACTTTCCACCACAGAAATGTGGGGAAAATGAGGTTTTTTGACAATTTTTAGGTTTGCGAGGAATTCTGGGTAACAGAACCTGGTGGGAGGCAGTCAAGTCACCCCATCCTGGATTCCCCTGGGTGTCTAGTTTCCAAAAATGTATAGGTTTGCAAGGTTTCCCTAGGTGCCGGCAGAGCTAGGGTTCAAAAACTACAGCTAGGCACATTGCAAAAAAAGGGTCATTTTTCACTGTGAAAATGTGGTGCGTCCACGTTGCGTTTTGCGCTGCTTCCTGTCGCGGGCACTAGGCCTACCCACACAAGTGAGGTACCATTTTTTTCGGAAGACCTTGGGGAACGCGGGTGGGTGGAATTTTGTGGATCCACGCAGATTCCAGAACTTTCCACCACAGAAATGTGGGGAAAATGTGTTTTTTTGACAATTTTTTAGGTTTGCGAGGGATTCTGGGTAACAGAACCTGGTGGGAGGCAGTCAAGTCACCCCATCCTGGATTCCCCTGGGTGTCTAGTTTTCAAAAATGTATAGGTTTGCTAGGTTTCCCTAGGTGCCGGCAGAGCTAGGGTTCAAAAACTACAGCTAGGCACTTTGCCAAAAAGGGTCATTTTTCACTGCGAAATTGAGGTGTGACCATGTTGCGTTTTGCGCCGTTTCCTGTCGCAGGCACTAGGCCGACCCACACAAGTGAGGTACCAGTTTTCTCGTAAGACTTTGGGGAACGCGGGGTGGGTGGAAATGTGTGGATCCACGCAGATTACAGAACTTTCCACCACAGAAATGTGGGGAAAATGAGGTTTTTTTGACAATTTTTTAGGTTTGCGAGGAATTCTGGGTAACAGAACCTGGTGGGAGGCAGTCAAGTCACCCCATCCTGGATTCCCCTGGGTGTCTAGTTTCCAAAAATGTATAGGTTTGCAAGGTTTCCCTAGGTGCCGGCAGAGCTAGGGTTCAAAAACTACAGCTAGGCACATTGCAAAAAAGGGTCATTTTTCACTGTGAAAATGTGTTGCGTCCACGTTGCGTTTTGCGCTGCTTCCTGTCGCGGGCACTAGGCCTACCCACACAAGTGAGGTACCATTTTTTTCGGAAGACCTTGGGGACGCGGGTGGGTGGAATTTTGTGGATCCACGCAGATTCCAGAACTTCCACCACAGAAAAGTGAGGAAAATGTGTTTTTTTGACCAATTTTTTAAGTTTGCAAGGGATTCTGGGTAACAGAACCTGGTGAGAGCCAGTCAAGTCACCCCATCCTGAATTCCCCTGGGTGTCTAGTTTTCAAAAATGTATAGGTTTGCTAGGTTTCCCTAAGTGCCCGCAGAGCTAGGGTTCAAAAACTACAGCTAGGCACTTTGCAAAAAAAGGGTAATTTTTCATTGTGAAAATGTAGTACGTCACATTGCATTTTGAGCCATTTCCTGTTGTGGGCACAAGGCCTACCCACACCGGTGAGGTACCATTTTTATCGGGAGACTTAGGGTAACACAGAATTGTAGAGCAACTGTTATTACCTATTGACTTTCGATGCATTTCTGCCTTCCAAATGAAAGTCAATGTGTAAAAAATAAGTCATTTTGAAAAATGACCTATAATTCTCATGCTAGTATGGGTACTCCCAATTTTGGAAATGTGCAAATATCTTCTGTTTCTAAAATCTACATTTTGTTCCCATTTCAGAAATACATAGGTGTCTTTCATAACAATTTTTCCATGTATACATTTTCCCAAAATAATTGCTATATACCCGGTACATAATAAAAAAACATTGCAAGATGCTGCTCAGTTATTGGTTCTGGGTTCGTCGGGTTCTTGGTGAACCTACAAGTCCTATATATCCCCACAACCAGAAAGGTCCAGCGGATATAACGGTATATTGCTTTCAAATAGCTGTCATAATTAGAAGAAGTTACAGGTGAAAACGTTGACACAAATGGCTGTTTTTTTCAACTAATTTTCAATTTTTCCTTCATTTAACTGTTAGTTTCTATAAGGAAACCTTTAAGGATCTACACAAATGACCCCTTTCTGAATTCAGAATTTTGTCTACTTTTCAGAAATGTATGGCTTTCCAGGATCCATTATTGGTTTCATACCCATTTCTACCATTAACTGGAAGGAGGTTGAAAGCACAAAAAATAGCAAAAATAGGCTATGTCCCAGAAAAATGCCAAAACTGTGAAAAAAAAGTTGGTTTTCTGACAAAAGTCTGCTTGTCCCTGAAAGCTGGGAAGATGGTGATTTCAGCACCACAACCCCTTTTTGATGCCATTTGCAGGGAAAAACAAGACGCTTTCATCTGTAGCCCTTTTTTCAAATTTTTCCCCTAAAAAACAAAATGTTGCTGTATTTTGGCTAATTTCTGGGTCCCCTCCAGGGGAATCCACAAACCCTGGGTACCTTTACAATCCCCATGATGTTAGAAAAAAAGGACGCAAATTTGGCGTGGATACCTTATGTGGTCAAAAGGTTACAGGGGCCTAAGCGCGCACTACCCCAAATAGCCAAAAAAAGGCTTAGCACAGGGGGGGAAAAGGCCTAGCAGCGAAGGGGTTAACCTACAGGCCCTGGGTACCTGAAATGCCATTTACTAAATCTGCCAATCAGGTGTAGGCCCATTTTGCCATCTTTGAAGGATAGAGCACAAGCACTTTAGCACTGGCAGTGGTAAAATGCACAGAGTCCTCAAAAACGAAATCAGCAAAACAGAAAGAGGGAAGGCAAAAAGTTTGGGGGAGTATCAAACACCAAGGATGTCAGGTCTAACATACAGTAATTATATCTCAGAATCCTAGATACAGGTGCACTGTTAAATGCTACTGAAATCTGCATTAAAACTCTATGATCTGTGCCCTAAAGGTGTATGTAAAGGGTTAAACCATGGAACATCTTTTCTCTGCCTGTCTTATCCCATGGTTCGAACTAATGGCCTCATCTACAAAAAAATTATGCAACGCGGCAAGCCATTTAGCTGCGCCGTGCTGCATCATTTTCAAAGCTCAGGAATGTGTTGTATAAACAACAATATGATGCATCCCTGTGCTTTCCCCTGCAGTGGCGCACAATTGGCTGCAATGTGCCAGGCCAGGCACCTTTGCATCGTTTTGCAAAGGTGCCTGCGCTACGGGGATTATTGCTTTTTGCAGGATGGGAGACCTTCCTCCAAAAAACACTCATTAGTGGCCTTCCTCTTTCTAAGCATGCTGCAGAATGCAGCATGCATAGAAAGAGGAAGAAACGAGGAGAAATAAAAGTATTTCTCCTCATTGTGCCATTCCTATGCCTCCCCTGAGAAGGCGTAGGATTCTGACGCATTCCCAGTTTTACAAAATGTTGCAAATCTGGGAATGCGTCAAGTTCCATGGATGTTGCGTGGGAACACCCACAGCAAAACCCATGGAACGCCCCTTTCACGCAGAGTAATGCGTGAAATGGGCCCATATTTACAAGTCCATGAAAAATCACACAGGGTGACTTTACGTGGCCTTGTAAATATGGGCAAGCCCATTGCACTGCCGGTGCATCAAAAAGTGACGCACCGGCGGTGCAATGGGCTTGCAAATAAGCCCCTATGTGTACAGGTTATGGACGTTAATGTTTCTTGCATCCAAAGGTATTTCAATTATCAAGGGCAATGAAATGAAATGACAAAGCTGGTATTTTTCAATGGTTAGGTTTTTCCAAGGAAGGCATGTCAGTTCAGTTCGTCTTTCAAGGCATTTTGTGAAAATGTCTCTCATCTGAGCTTATGAAGTCTTCAAAATTACTTGCAAAACACACAGGTTATTCCCATAGGACTGATTTTTCGGTGCACAAAACCAAGCACAAAAATCAAACATGAAAATGCATGCAGGTCCACCTTAAATAGTACACAAAGCGCGATATTTGAAAATTGTATCATTTGTGTTATTTGTGAGGTCATGTTAAAAGGAGCCAGGATCCGTCCTTAAACTATGTTGACTCTGAGATGTCAGCCTGAGGCTAAGACTATGTACGTTCTTTTCTTTGCAGAAGCACAACCCTTTATGCATTTATGGAGCAGTTTAGCCACTTTGTGGATTTCTTATGCTATGCAATGTGTTACTGTGAAGTTTATAGCACTATCTCTAAACTGTATGTATAACTTCATCAGATATGAAACTCTTTGAAAGTGCAAATGTAGTAACTTTCAAAGTAATCACTATGCACAGGTCAAAACCAGCACAGTATTTCTATTGCATAACAACTGAACACTCATGTAGGAAGGAGAGGGCCAAACGACCTATAAATGGCGCACTGCACTATGCAGTGATAATCTCTTTTAGTCCCTGATTAAGTGCACTAAGAGTAGTGTTACTATGGAAGGTGTTCTGCAAACCCAGCAGCAATATGGCAAATGTTGGTGGATATCCTCTACCAGCCTATTTACAGAGAAGGCTTCATTCTTTAGCTTGAGGCCTTCCCAAAGTGTATGAGGAATGTGAGCTCCAGCCAGTGGCGTAACGCCAAATGATGGGGGCCCCCTGCAGACTGTGATCAGGGGCCCCCGAGTCTCGCATATCTCACAGATATTCATTGACCTTGATCTGAATGGGCCCCTCTTGAAGGGTTTGGCCCTCCTGCGCTGCAGGGGCTTCAGGGGACCAGGGGCTCCAGGGTTCTGTGTTACACCCCTGGCTCTCGCCAACTTCTAATTATGGATTATGAGCATGGGAACTCTTCATTTCATGCATACACACATATAAGACCAGATTTACTATAATTTTACATATGGCTTTTGACACTTAAATGGTGCAACCCTTAAGCAAAATCATTAATGGGTGCAAGCAGGGGTTTGTGCCCATATTGATACTTGTAAGCTAACCAGGAGCAGGCCCTGTGAAATGTTGAACCGTGTGGAGAATATTACACTGATCGTCTCTTGTGAAGAAAACATTATACGAGGACTTTTCTCAATAATGTAAAAAGCACCGCATCGATTCTCGTGCCATATCTAGTGCCTCACACTTAATGTATTTGTGTTTGAATGTCCATGCATACACAATGTGTCATATAATACTGTCGTATAAGTTATTGTCAAGTTGTTAATACTCTTTTGGAGTTGAAGTTATGAATTAAAAATAAATAAAACTATTCTTTGGCCCACATATTTGTGGATCATTCAAGCTTTGCTATATGGAAGCTCCTTTATACATTTCCGACACTATTATGCTCAGCAGGTTTCCAGAATTTAAACAGGAGTTGTGCCCCTTTGAAACAGCTATTCTTTCATGAAAGTGTAATTCTACTCAAAGCAGGTTTCCTTAGTTAAAGAGCCGATTTAACACGGCGTGTGGTTGCATTTATTACAGCTAAGATCAGACATTAGTCAGTGATTTGAAGTGTAGTGTCAGAAATTTTGAAAGAAGAAATGAACGAACCTCTGACGACAGGAAAAATAGATCTCATTGGATGCGGCTCATTACATTGTCTGATACATTGATTATTAGGTGCAGAATCAGCCAAGTAACAGACTGATTCAAGATGTATTACACGATTCAGCTAATAAAATGGCTTGAGTCAAGTAGTGTACTTGCTATTTTATAGGTGATTTAGGAGAAAATAATACTTATGTATAAATATTAAGATGCGTAAATAAAAATCAATACTTTTGAAAGCATGTAAATATATACTAATGCAGGAAAAACATGAAAAAATATGCAGCTGACAACATAATACTATGTAGTTGTCATAATTCATTTTAGAGGGCAACAGGCACGCAGGGGTTACTCTGGTTCAGCCTTGTGGGTTAAGGTCTTTTACTCCTGTTGTCCCAGGACCCTGCCTACTATGTAACCCGAGCAACTTGGCCAAGTACCCCTTCTGCACTTGACTCGCAGTGGTAGCTCTGGACGAGCAGTCAAAGGCTCCCTCAATTCGCAGATTAGTGAACACAACTCATAATTCAAAGAATGCACAGCAGTGTCAATAAATCAATGTCCAGTCAAATATTTATTTTTATGATAAAAAGAAGCATTATATTTCTAACTCTAAGCCAGAGGTCTTCAATCTGTGGGGGGAGCCGCGGAGGCCAGGAAAGAGGGTCGCACATTCCCCAGCTTCACTTGTGCCTTCAATCCAAAACGTTTGCTTTCGTTTTGGATAAAGACAGCAGTCCTGGGAAGGCTAATTTAGATCTTTATCAGCTGAAGTTCCATCAATTGAGTCTCTTGTGCTGTGAAAAGTTTTGGTGCAGGGTGTGGGCTTGGCTGAGTGAAATGCAAATGTGCCTAAATTAATCTGCAAGTGTAAAGGGTGCTTGGGGGCTGATTCTCGCTTTATTTGATCAAATCACTCCAAGTTTTGTGATGACAAAGATTTGTTTTTTTTTGTGGTAGTGCAAAGAGTTAATAACTGAGCTGTGAAGTGTGTGCTTTTAATTTTAACTGCATTTACAGAGCCCTTAGTACCTCCAAAGGTGTGTTGAAGGGACAGTTGTGTAAAAAGAAAATTGCATTACATACGCTCTGGTATCACTAAAATCTACATTGTGGAAGCACCATTTTACTGAAAAACTATTTGCATGTTTTGCAGCACTCTATCTTACACTGTGATGTCCTACAGCTGCCCATTATTTTATATGTAGATACCTGATAATGAAAAACCTAAAAAACGTACAGAATATTTTGGGGCTTATTTATGAGAGGCTTTCATCACCAGAGCATCACTTTTTTTTATGCTCCGGCGGCGCAAGCATCTCAACCATACCTATGAGGCTGTGCAAAGTCACCCTGCATGGCTTTGCATGGCCTCATAGATATGGAGTAAGACATTGCAGCGCAAGTCACTGCGTTGCCTTACTCTGCGTCAAGGAGGTGTTCTATAGGCTTTGCGTGGGGTTCCCACGCAACACTCATGGATTTTGATGCTGCTCCATATTTACAAAATCACGTAAACCTGGGGCAGCTCCAAAAACAGGCGCCTCCCCAGCGTGGAGGCGTCTGTTACGAGGAGAAATGTTTTCATTTCTACTCGTTTTTTCCTTATTCCATGTGTGCTGCATTCTGCAGCTCATATTGAAAGAGGAAAACACCTCTCGGGATTGTTTTCTTGAAGGAAGGTGCCCCTTCCTGTACAAAAACAATCCTGTCTATGTTGGTGCTAGGCAGCAATTTATGTGCCAACGCAAAGGAAAAGGACAAGAATGCACCGTATTTCATAAATACTGTGCATTCCTGCCCTTTCACTTCGGCATAGGGCAACGCAGCAAGAAGACTTGCTGCGCTGCCCTACTCCAATTCCTCATAAATAAGGCCCTTTGTTTTTAGCTACACCTTTGAATACACCCCCACGCTCACTGACCTTTGGTTTGCTAAACAGTGTTTAATATTATTTCCCCACCGTAAAAATTATTTGCTGTGGAAATTGGGGGCGTTTATGGTTGTCGATAGTTGTCTATGATGAGTACCAGGTTCTAGAAATTTTCATCCGAAGGGGGTCCTTACACCTACAAGCGTTTGGCAAGGGGGTCTCTGCATCAAAAAGTTTGAAGACCTCTGCTCTAAGCATTCAAAGAAATGTTACCACATGACTGAACAATGACACATCTCCCCTTGAGGTCGGGGCTCTAGTGTTTCACTGGTAGATCCCTGTCTCATCCACTCTTCATAATGTGGTCGGGGTAATTCTCCATTCAATGGTGGTCGCATCCAGTAAATGCTCATTTGTAGCCTTAACTCAAGAGTAGACTCCGACTCTTAGAAAATGGTCAAAAGTGTCTTGGCGCTGCATGCTCTTAGCAGCGAGTCCCTGGGGCCTGATCTGCCTGTAAAAAGTTTACCCACTCCAGAAGTTAGGAAGCGTACAGCATCTCAGTAGGTGGCCCATCAGTGGGCACTCGCAAGGCTCTGGTCCTGTTCAGAGAGTCGGCTGCACATGGGAGGTGCGGCTGCACGTGGGAGGTGCAGCAGCACCCGGCAGGTGCAGGATCTCATATAAGCTTACACAGTTGGCTCCAGCAGCGATCAGAGGTGACCAGTGCTCCTCCTCCATGGTATGTTCTGACCTCCTTAATCGTGGGAAAGGAGATTGCATTCTGATGCTGCCGATCAGGGTCCCGGTGTTGTGGCAGTGCACCCATAGAGTCATCCTCAATTCACCCGGCAGGTCAGGTGCAATCTTCCATGCTTCCTTGTGACCTACGGATCACATGACTTCAAAGTTCCCAGACAGCGGACAGATCCTCACAGCACTCTTGATACTGGCAGCCCCTCATCGCATATGGGGTTGCTGCAACACTACCAACCAAGGATCCGGCCCTCACCGCATGGCAGCTCATATCATGGTAGCTCCTCCTAGCATATGGGGTCACCGCTAATGTTCCACACAGGTTTCGGCCCTGCTTATCCAGCAGTATCTTTTACAGTGGTCCGTCTTGGAATACGGGTCACCGCAACAAGGCCTCGCAGGCTTTACTCTCCCCACATGGCACTCTGCTCACCCCTATCTTCACGGTGACTCTCTCATGGCATTCAGAGGCCGCCAACTTGAATCTGTACAGAGACAATGACCCGATAAGTGCAGCAGCTGTCTTCTCACACCTTGCAGCAGGAGCCCACTCAAAAAGGCTGCCCACTGGACCTCACTCCCTCCAATGCTCTCCTCTTCCTCATAGGGCACATTAGTCTTGGTAAACAGGCAGGCACTGATGCTCTAGGCTCCAGAGCAGGTGTTCTTGGTTTCCCTGGATGATTTCCACTCTCCAAGCAGGAAGATTAGCAGGCCTTGGCCTCCAGTCCTGGCCAGGCAGAAGTCTTGCAGAACTTCCCCTCCTCACACAGCCTGTCTTGCTGCTTGGCAGATTACACATTTTCGTGGTCTCAAACTCCCCTCTGATAGTCTATTTCCAGCCATTAAATGTGATTTAGGGTCTTGGTCTTTGAAGTTTTATGTTGGGGTTCTGCTTCTTTTGAGGTGCGCACATCTCCACCCCTCTTTCTTTTGAAACCCCATCTGTAACAGCAGGAGAGACTCCAAAGCGGACACACATAGGCCATGAGAGTGACTAGAGTTCATATCTGGAAATCAGCCACAGTGATAAATTCATCAAAAAGTTAATCCCGGGCACCCAGCCCTACTTATTATAATCCCCTTACCAGCCCCGTCTCTTTCCTGAGATGTGTCCAGGCCCCATCCTTGTGATCTCTCACTGAATTAAAGAGCCCCCTTTGAAGTGTACAGGAAGAGTCTCTCTTCCTTTTCCAGTGTGTCCCACCCAGCTGCAATACACAAATCTCTCTGGGGGGATTCTTCTACCTCCTCATGTCTTCACCAAGCAGGCATGGGCTTTCCAAAATGGAACCTATGGTCCTTCATGTAATGTACTATTACAGGCACCACCTGCATTCAGTGTATGTACACAGCACACAATGTCCAGCATAGTTACCTCCATGTATTGTGCCGCCCCAGTCACACATACATTCACTCTGCACACACTGCCTTTCTGTATGGTATGCCACTTGCAGGCACGCACACTACCATCACACACATTCACCATGCATGCGCTACAAAATACTACACACTTCATGTATTGTATTATAACGGGTACACATACACCACTACATGTATTCACCATGCAAGCACTACACAGCACTGAATCTCTCATGTAATATACTCCTTGCAGGTATACATACACCCACTACATGCACTCTCCAGGCACACAGTGCCCAGTACTGCTCTATGCCAGTACTGTACCCTTCCCAGGCACACATACATCCAGCACAGAGTCACCACTCCTGCACTGCGCAGCACATCTCATCTAATTGATGTAGGCCATGATGTGAGTTAGGCACACAGCAGCAGAATCTAAAAACGTGAGAGAGCTTGTAGGCCTCACTCCAGTGACACAAGTTCAAAAGGACCTTTTCACTCCTACTGATCACTACACAGTATGCTGCCACCACCATACTCATGCTGCTTAACTGTTGGTGAAGACAGTACCCTTCCACCACTATGAGGTTAAATCTTGGGCCCCCCTTCAGGTCCCACAAGACTGCAATCTGTGTGACAGGCCTATGACATGGTGCAAACACATGATCCGTGTTTGCCTATGACGACAAGCATCAGCATTGGGGATCCAGACAACAGTACAGTTGCCCACTCACGGCAGGAGTACATATCCATCACCATGCAGAGGACTTTTCCATCTCAACAGTGGCATGTTACATATACCTAGCCCTATTCAAAACTCGGACCACTCGAGGGTGGGTCTAATTTTTCCAATAGCAGACTCAAAATTACCTTGCTTACCCGCACATCAATCACCCAATACCTAGAACTTGTTTTAGCATCATATTAATACACAGAATCTACTCTAAGGATGTTTGCAGTATTTCAGAAAAAACCTCAATAAAAGTAAAATAAAGAAGTGAACCACAGTCATGCCAGGAGCAGTGGGGTTGCTGTCAAGGCAAAATTTCAATTATTCTGGGATAATCTTGAATAATTGCTCCCATGTCGCAGTACGCTTGTTATGCGAAATGCCTGAGATTATGCCATTACACCGCATCATGTAATTGAGATGTCGTTAAGGTGAATATCATATCACAGGAGCACAGGAACAATGCAAATGGAAAGATGCAAGCAGCCGTTCATGTTATGAGTGTCTTTCTCTTTTTTGCACAAAATGGATCCTCACATCGAAAATGGATTTAAGGATTTATTTCATACTAAAGTAAAGAGAGCAAATTACCAGACTGGTATTCCATGTAATAATGTGTAATTCTGCATATATTTGGTGGTTATTTCCCCTAATTTCTACAAAGGTAATTACACAATTTTTTGCTTAGACCCAGGGGCCGATTCCGATCTCGGCCGGTAGGGCACCGAATCGGATTCGGCTTAACCGGATCCGATTCGGAGCCCTCTTTCCCGACCGATTTGTACGTGCGTCCGGCCGAGCGAGTATGATGCGAGCGCACACGAAATCGCCGACCGACTCGTTCCCGGGTCCGAACCGCTCCGACCGACTCGCACGGACACGACTCGCACCGCGCAATGGAGACGTTCCCCGGCCGGGCAAGTACGATGCGCGCCGCGAGCAGTCCGACCGACTCGCGCCATCCGGCTCAAAAGAGAAGTCGGAGCCGGACTTTGGGGGTCCGTGTCGGACCCCCCTGTACGTGTAGCAGCGCGAGTCGCACACAGGGGGGACCCATGGGTCCCCCCTACATGTGCATGTATGCCGCGAGTCGCATCGAGGCGTACCCGCTGTAGGGGGCGCCCCTGTTCGCCTCGCACCCATTGAGTCAATGGGAGCCCGCGTACGCGTTGTACGTCCGGCTCCCATTAACTTCAATGGGAGTCCGACCGACTCGAGTCCGATTGCATGCGTGCGCATCGTACTCGTTCGGTCGGACTGCCAGAGTCCGATTCGGTCGGAAATCTCTCCGGGTCCGGCTCGGTCGGAGTGATTTCCGGCATGAATTGGAATCGGCCCCCGAGTGTTGTAATTAGGCTTGTAACAGATATTGCACCAAAGCAAACACCATGAGAGGAATTAGAGTTGAGCTGAAAGAGTGATTGCATCTCTCATTCTGTGAGGTCTCTGCCAGCTAAGATTGCCTTTAGCCAGGCACAGGAGCTCACAAAATGGGCCACTGCTTCCTGGAAGGACCTTCCACACAGAAAATCAATGACAGCAAAGGGGAACTACCACTGTGCTCTGACTACCATGATTTTATTAAGCATATCCAATATTTTGCCCAATTCTCTTTCCTCCCACATAAGCAATACTTTCTTTAATGCATCTTTGGTTACTCTGTGTTTAATTTTCTCTAAAATGAAAAGCACACCTACCTTAAACCTCTGCTTAAGAATTATTTTGAATCCTCCTGTTTGGTGGCAGACAAAATATCAATAACCCTTCTGACTTAAATGTCATTTACTTTGTATGCCAGTATAACATCAAAGTAATTCAGCATCCCTACTTTTCACACAATAGCCACATCTGTAGATACATTTCATTGGTTTGTCCCCAAGTCCAAGTTGAGTTGCGACATCAAGCTATCCCCATTAACGGTTACATCAACATAAGAGGCTGCAACTCTTATTCCACACCATCATTTGCAGTCTCTTTCACTATATCCTGCACCCCTTCATTCACACCTTCAACATGATCAGCCATGAACACATTAACTTCAGAGTGTTTCCTTCCTTGAGAAATGTGCACAAAATATTTGGCCCTCAAAAACCTTCAAATCAACATGCAGGAGAAGACTTCTCCATAGATGCCTGGGTAGGGATGCCCCATGTCTAACATTCTTTCCCAACAACTTGACAATATCGTGTCTATCACTTAGGGCTTAATCTAGAGCTTGTCGGACAAATACTTCATCACAAACATGACAGACATCTTGTTAGCCTTGTTACAAATTAATTAGGCTATAATATACTTGTAATAAGGCGGATCTGACATTTGTCAATTTTGTGACGGAGTACCCATCCTTCAAACTCTAAACCAGACCCTTGTTCTTCTACCAGCAATTATTTTTTCGCTTCATTTGTATAACACAAAGTTAATATCTTCAGGCCTAGCTGCTTCTTTTGCTGACAAATATAACGTTCATTTCTTCAGCAATGTGAATAGCTTAATCTAAGAACGTATTCGTCATAATGAAATTGTCTCTTGGATCTACTTCTTGTTACGTCTCCCAACAACCAAATCTCTTATTAATTGAGAAGTGATGTTTTCAAATTCACATTGAGTTGCTAATACCATCAAAGCTGCAACATGCAGTCAATTGTTTTCCATGCTTGTTGCTTTTTGTTGAAACAAAAACAAAAATATGTTTGTACAATCATAATGCTTTAGGTATCAACAAGTTTTTTTTAATACAAAAGTCTTTATTGAGTTTTGCGAGGCAACAAAGAAAAATGACAGTAGAATGTAAACTGAACACAGTAAAGTGAGTGTAATTGTGAGTGACGATTACATTTCCAATCAATAATGCACACTTAGAAGTAATCAAGTATCAGAAAGGAAAACAAAAAACGTATTAGAGCAGATAAGTAACTAGTCGCCACAAGCGATTTCGTAGCAGGACCACTTATTCAGGGATTATCCAGGAAGAGTAGGCATGGCTATGGGGAACTTGTATATGTAATCTCAACCTAATCTCTCTCCTTGAATGAGGTACATCTTAATTGTTTCAAGGTGGTTTTGTACTAGCCATGAAATTATCCAACATGTGACACAATGAAGAGGATCTGGCTTTCCAAGGAAAGGCCCGTAAGGAGATGTTTTCTGCACCCCTAATAAAGGAAATCCAATTTTTCCAAGTGGCAAACTTAAGGTTGGAAGTGTTTTTCCAATTAGTAAGGATTAATTTACATGCAAGTGTAAGTAGAGGATCTAATAGGTGTCTATCTTTGCCATGAGGTAATGAATGTCAGGAGGACCTGTGAGGAGGTATGGGAATACTTCCATTGGCTGAATTTGGAACAGTGATTTAATGAATTCAAAAATATTTCCAGAACTTTGAAAAGGTAGGGCAGTAGAACAGAATACGGGGTAAGTCGCCAATGCTCTAGTTACAGTTCCAACAAGTGGGGGATTCTCTAAGATTCAGTTTGTGCAGTTGACATGGGGTCCAGAAGGTTGTATGTATTAATATGTATTTGGTTTGTGCTGTAGTGATCTTGTGTGTGAATGGAAATTCCCAGATCTTTGTCCAACTCAAAGGATCGGAAGCTACTAAGCCATCCCTAAACCATTTATTGTGTACTTCCTTCAGTAATCTAGACAAATTCGGTAGTAAGCGTTTGTAGATTTGGCATAATTAATGTCCCGATCTACAGAGGATTTGGACAAAAAGTGGAAGTGTAGGTTCTTTGACAGCAAATGTGAGTTTGTGCATACATGCTTTAAATTTCAGGAACTTATAGAAGTTGATACTGTGTAAAGCATAAGTATGTTGCATGTTGGCAAAGGTTAGAGGGTTTTTGTCTGGCCCTAACTCGTTAATGGTGAAAAGGTCCCGATTAGCCCAGTCAGGCCATTGAAGCGATCGGCCGTCCAGCTTGACTTTGGGATTATCCCAAATAGAGGTCAAATTTGATGAGCAGATTTTATTATCTAGCAGAGAGTCCACCTTCAATATAGCTGTTTTGGTGTTATTCAAGATATATTTGGAGTGTAGGGGAGTGAGTGGAAAGGAATGAAGTATAGGTTTCCTAAGGGGAGAATTGAGTTTGCTATTTCTAGCCATAGAGTATAGTATTCCTCTCTGTGGATTCGCCAGTGAATGCCCGGTTTGAATAGGAAGGCTGTCTGGTATGTTCTAAAATCAGCTAGGTTAACACCAGCTAGTTACTTAGGGAGTCTTAGTTTCATTAAGGAGATTCAGTTTTTTTGTTTTGCCAGAGAAATTTGTTAATAAGGCAGTGTAGTTTGCTTAAGAACTCGTTAGACAGTGTTAGAGGGTGCATGCTAATCAGGTAATTAACAATGGGTGTTATCATCATTTTCACTATTTCCATTCTCCCTCACCATGTTAGGAATTTGAAGGACCGTCCCTCAAGTTGATGTGTGACTTTTTTAAGGGTCAGTGCCTCGTTATGTTTAATAGTGTCAGTGTGTTTATTGGAGAACTCTAGGCCTAGATATTTAATATGGCGTGGTTGCCTGGTGAGCCATGCATTGCCCAATGATTCCTTGGATCCTAGGTTGTTTATTAGAGTTACTTTTCACATGTTTGTTAAGGGTATAGACCATTATTTTTGAAAATTCTTCAATGGTCTCCATTAGCTCTTGGATGGATTGAGTTGCTTCCTCAGTGATAATAGGACATCAGCAGCATACGTGGGTGCCTTAATCGTCAGTTTTTTACATTTAATACCTGTGATATTCTCCTTATTCCTGATATTGTATAAATGGGGCACAATTAATTGGAATAGGGATGGAGACAGTGGGTAACATTGGCGGGTGCCTTGTATAAGTGGAAATGTATTGGAAACAATATCTCCTGCTCTTACTTTAGGACTAGGTTATGAATTTAAAGCTATGACCATTCAAAAGAATAATGCACCAAGGTTAAACTTCTGCAGAACCGCCTTAAGGTAGGTCCAATCTACTTTATCAAACACTTTTTCTGCATCTAATGTGATGGCATCCATGGGGGTGGAAAGAGTTTGGACTGTATCTTTTATGTGACAGAGTAGTCTAGTGATGTCGCTGGAATCCTTCCTGGGAGGGGTGAATTAGTGTAGGCATATAGTGTTGGAGCCTGGTGGCCAAAAGATTTGCATACATTTTGCAACCTATGTTAATCAAAGATTTTGGTCTGAAGTTCTTGCCCTCCTTAAGGCTGACAGTAATAATGGCTTCAGAAGGAGTACCACTCACCAGAATCCACAAAATTGGTGTATATTTGGATGAGAGGGTCACCAAGCAGATTTTTGAAGGTCTTATTGGGCTGAGAAGCTGTCTGGCCCTGGAGCTTTACCGACTTAAAGGGATTCAATAGCATCCGTTAGCACGTGGATGGTGATTGGGGTATTGATTTTCAGTTCTGTGTCTTCACTAACGGAAGGGAGAGCCATTTTTTCTAAGAACTCTTCACACTCACGATCTGTCACCTTTGTGCTAGGGGAGTATATGATCTCATAGAAGTCTATAAAAGTGACTGCGATTTTAGTTGGGTCTGTTTGAATGTGGTTGTTTTGTCTTTAATCAAAGTGACACACTTTTTTTGTTGCTTACATTTTAGATATGATTCAAGCATCGTACTCACTTTTAAGCTCTTTTTTATTTGTTAATCTAAATCCCTAGGAAAAGAAGGTTATGCTGTTCCTCAGTGAACGGTGTCTAAGTAAGGGAAATGACACCAACCTGACCGCTTTGGTTCAGAGTTGGGAGTCCATTTACTGGATTGTAATGCCAATAAATGGACTCCCAACCTTCTTTCCCTAAGACTTCAACTGGGGCACTTATGCTGGACCTCCCTCAATGCTGAGAGAGGAAAAAGCCCCCCAGTCCCTTCTTTGTATATTAATCAAAATCCCTGCTCTTGTACTTAAGATCTTATGATATTTGTATTTTTTAGTTGTGCGGAATGAAAGAAGAAAACTGTCTTTGGATCAGATAAGAAGTTGTTTTAATGATTTGATCTCCTTTTCTAAAGATTGTAGTTTGGAATTCGCTTCCTTATTAATTTTTGACCTGATTTGTATCAGAGAACCTCTGATCGTGGCTTTAAGGGCCTACCACCTAGTCAGTGTGGCATAATCAGCTTTGGGGTTGTCAATTAAAAAGTTCGTAATTGCTGATTCTATTGACTTGACATGTTCTGGAGATGTTAGTATTTCTAGGCCTGGGCGGTAAATTCCGTTCCGCTCGCGGAATTTGCGGAATTTGGGTAATTTCGCGTTTCGCGGAGAAAGCGAAATTGCCAAAAATTCCGCGATCCGCGGCTTCGTGGAGTTTTTTGCTTGTTCGCGCTTTCAAAATGCGTGTTCACGAGATATTTCTCCCCAAGCACGCAAACAGCGTTCGCAAACAGGAAAAAAGCATCGCGAACGGGCGGAACAAGCAATTCCGCGTGTTCGCGGAACTTTTGCGTGCTTGCGGAGATTTTTTACCGTTTCGTGGAGCTTTGCGTATCGCGACTACGCAAATTCCGCCCACCCCTAAGTATTTCTTCATTCAATCTCCAGAGAGAGTTTTTTCGTTCAGCTTCAAAGCCGGTCAGACAGAGAGTTTACACAAGAGTGGTAAGGGACTATTCTAGGTTCAATAGATGTTTAGGAAATGTTATGGGTATGGTTACCTGAGATCATAATGTAATCAATACATGAGTATGAAGAGTGAGGGCTCAAGAAGAGCGTATAATCCTTTACAATTGGATATTATAGTCTCCATGTATCTTTTATGTTAAGTTTATCACAGAGATTTCTCATTAGCTTCTGTGATTTTGGGGGTTGATAGCTACAGGTAAAGTCCCTATCTATACAAGGGTCAAACAGGAGGTTAAAATTGCCAGCTAATAGGAGTAATGATTTGTCGGGAATCGTTAATAGTTTCTTTGTTAGGTTAGACCAGGATGCTTGGTCCTCACCATTAGGGGCATATATATTAGCCACATAAAATCCCACACCATTTTTAGATAATTTACATATAATCCACCTTCCCTCAGCATCTGTGATGGATGAGAGCATGAGCATTTTTAAGTGTGAGTAACTAAGATCACTACCCCATTTTTTGCCTATTGCTGGGGAAAATGCAACATCAGAGAAATGTAGTGTCAAAGGGAAAGGGGCATATTTTGTTTGAGTTTGCCTTCTTAAAGAAGGATGAGATGCCCATGATGCTTACTAGGGTAGTTTAGAATCTTCATTCTCTTCACAAGGTGGTTTACCCTTTGGTGTTCAGGGAGATTACTTTAAGGGATGCAGGAATACCTGTCATATTATGTGGTAGCATTGATAATGTCACAATAGTGGTCAGCTCCAAGCAGGGAGTCTCACAGTGGATTGCTGAACAAAGATTTGGCTGTGATGTTAGGGGAGACAGACTTAGGAGAATCAGGAATCCAGGAGCCTTGATAGGGTTACTTGTGTTGTTTATGGCGGGAGACGTTCCAAGTAACAAACAAGACAGTAGCAATACTACAGAAACAGAATAATAATAAGAACAAAATAAAATTAATAATAAGAGAAAAAGCCTCAGAGAAATCCAAAACCGATCCCAAACCCCGCCCCCCACACCCACCTAATGTAAATGGCGATAAAGAGGAAGTTACTGGTCCCACTGAGTGATAACATAACACCAGAGATTTTTAGCAGACAGTTAGTATAATACAATCTCTAGGTAGTCTGCTGTGGGGGAGAACACTTGATAACCACCAGTTGCGGTGTAGGTGTCGATGTGTAGGTGACTGAGTTGATGACTATATGTTGATGTCAAGCTATTAGTCAAGAGCAGGTGATGTCTAAGATGATGTACTGCAATAGCAAAGCAGGATAGAATGCATCACGAGGGACAACAAGGTATTAGTTGCCCTGGGACCGGCAGGACTCTCAGTGAATATAGTGTAAAGGGGACCTCACCAGAATAAATTAGTGCCATGTGTGATGTATGTGTGTAAGTAATTAGTGATCGCCAGACAGGGGACTCTTGTAGTTAAGGGGTTTAAATGGTAGACAACTGACATGGAAAGAGAAACTGTGGTATGAGTATTAGAAAAGTGTTAGAATGAACAATTTGGTTGCGTCCTGAACCAATAAATTGGCAATAGTCCATGTTAGAAAAAACATTTTAGGCATATCCACACTGTACCATATCTATAAGAAATCTATACCATAGAAAGATACTTTCGTGTTTTGGTGTCTTGGGGCTCGGTTTCTGCGAAGAGGTGTCTATTTCTGCCTTGTCTTGTTCATCTAGAAATTTTGCTAAGTCTCTCTGGTCTGTGAAGATCCGCATCAATCCTTCTACATTGATCCAAAACTTCTCTAGGCCAGCAAAGGAAAATGGGATGTTTTTGTCACGCAGTCTCGGGCATAGAGCAAAAAAGCCCCCTCTGGCTTCAACTGTGGGTCTCGAAAAGTCCTGGGAAATATAGATTCTATTACCATTCCAGGGAATATGCCTATTCTTTCTCGTGTATCCCAACATGTTTTCCAAATGCTGATATCATAGCGCTTTGCAGATTATGGGTCTTGGTCACACTTGTGAGGAGACTTAAAAGCAGGCACCCGGTGCACCCTTTCCAAACGGCCACTGTTGTGGGATGAATGGAATAAACTTGGTGTTCGATCCTGCCGTCAGGCCATCATAGCAGCCATGAACCCGTAAAACACGATGCTTAACATCAGATTCACCAAGTTTGTCTCAAGAGCAGATACAATTTTAAGCAGCAGGAGTGCCAGTAACCCCACTACTTATCTCTCACCTCTGGGGTCACCTGAGAATATGCAGGACTGCTGGACTCTAAGGGACAAGTGCTCAGTCTGCCTTCGTTTCCTCTGTTTCTTTTTAAGTGCTTTTAATGGGATTGCACCCCTTTTTTGATAAAGCAAGTTGTCGGAAAATCATGTAAACTTAACCTGCGATTTCACGTTTCAATGACATTTCGAAATATCACAGTATTTTAACTTTTGTATCAATGGTTTACTCTTTTATCTCTCTTTTTATATTTCTACTGTAAAGTGTTTTTCTAATTGTAATGATTTTAAATAATCAAACAATAAAGTCTTTCCAGAGGTTGACAGTAATTCAGACACCGGAACATTTTGGCAACAATTTTAAAACTACGCTTTGTTACTTAATGAGGTACTTTGCCATACTTTGTACATGGAAATACATATGTGACAAATCATAATTACACTTGTTCACACATGGTAACATTCAAGGAGCTCTTTCAAGAACACTTTTATGTTACTTTAAAACTTCCTTCCCATGCGTTACGAAGATTATTGCACAGCTTGATGAAGGCGCTGGCCCCTACACCACGGTCTGAGAGGCCAAACTGATGTCTTATTTGAGCTGGGGACGAAGACTTTGGTAGGTACCAAACTCGCTTCAAACTTCTTCTTGTTATTTTGTTCACCATATGAAAGTCTCTCCCCAGCATTATTTCCTGGCCATACGTTAAGTAGTTGGTAATTTGGTCTTTCATGACTGTTAAAAGCGGGGTTAAACTTGGACCAGATAACTGCCCTGCAAGCTTCGTTAGGGCTACCTCAATTGACAGAGCTTTGGCCCTGACCACTTCCTGAATTACTGAAAAGTATGGCTCTCTGGTTTCTGACGGCAGTCTGAGCAGAATTGTTGCCAATCCTGGAGACAGTGACCATGCTCACTCATGGACGCAAGGAAGAACCGGTCATCGAAAAAACAGTCAAGTAGATAGTTGAAGCAGGAACCCTGCCCTGCAGATCTGTTCACTAAACTGCAGAATGTCAGTATGAGAAGTGCAGTGACATGGTGAGCATTCACTTGTGTGAGGAAAAAGAGAGACCTCAATGGCTAATTGGAACACATGGAACTTGATGAGTTTCAGCAACAAATTAATCACTGAGTGATAACAGGCAGTTGATAGGAAGACGGATAAAAACAGCAGCCAAACTCCTGCAGCCTGAAATTCAGTCACATCATTTTATCATCTAGCTGTCTAAGTTCCATAAATATCATGTAGAGAAAGGTAGGAGATGCCTGCATATGAGAATAAATCACAGTAACGTGGTGGCGCACTCTCAAGAAGACGTTACCAATGAACAGTTAGAGTTGGATGAAGAATGCATCGTTACCAGTGCCCAGCATCAGCAATTACTCTGATGTCGTCTAGAGCTCAGCTGTATGTGGATATCTACTGTTCAGACTGTTAAACAAAAAACAGCATAGAACCAGTCTAGGGAAGATTATGAGCTAAAAGGGTACAGTAAATTAAAAGAACACGACTACAAAGAATGATAAGACAATGGGGCATTATCCATGTGCTTCTCACTTTTCATCCACGACAAAGTCAATTGTTTTGTCTTTCATGCAAAACTGTGCCATCCCTGTTGAAGAGTCCAAGAGTGCCCACCTGGTTCTTGAGGAGGGGCTGGCCTTTGCTCCTTCGGCGCTCACCTTAGTGTTATTTGATGTATAAACAATGAGGCCTGCTGACCAGCTCCAGTTACGATTACTCTGCCCTCAGCAATAAAACTATAATTTTACTTCTGAGGTTAAAGTAAGGGACAGGGTTTTTGTTAACTGCAATGTTTTTTGCAAGCATCTTTTACAATTACACGAAGTTAAGCTATGTGGTGCAAAAGTGAAGGGAATACTTTTCTGGCTAGTATAACAGGCTTTCTGCGTTGAATGACAAGTATAAAAATATATATCCCTCTAATTCACTAACTTTGGTTATTAAAAATCTGCAAACTACAAATCGTGTCAGTGGGCAAACCAGTGTGTCATACTCAGTGCAGTAATTAGATTTATAATATGTATACAGTTGTTCCATGTTTTAAATATGCTGATTAAGCTGCTTGAATCTTAGCCATAGCATGTAGCAAACATTTGTTACATTTGTGACTTGGACTTCTGCTTTTCACACCTAATCGTAAACTCCCCTTGTTACCCAGTGACAGATCCCCTGAGAAACCTACATGGGAATGTGTGGAGTATGTTGTGGACCTTAGGTTAAAGATGCTCCATTACATGTAGAATGCAGGTGATCTGTTGACCAGTGAGGACATCTGCCTAGTGTATTACACCAACTGACATTAAACTCATATGGTTGACATGATGATTATCTGAATGACAGCTGAAAGAGAGGAAAACAAAAGTGGACCACTCCCTCCTGATCTCTTCTCCTACAATGAACAGGATGATTCAGTGAAGGGAGTAAAATGTCTAGTCTGACAGATGGGCAACAGTGAGACTACTGCTAGTTTCTCTGATTTGTTCACCCTGACATCTTGACATACTGACCGACCATCCCAGGTCATCAATATGGGTGACAGTATAGCCGCCAAGAATAAAATCTGCAGGCTGTCAGGAAAGTAGAGTACTGATATCAAGGAAGACATATCCAATATTCTAACAGTAGCAGTAATTGAGCCCTCTAGTTGGTCTTGGTCCATTCTAAAGCTTCTGAGGCCATAGACCACCCATCAAGTGGGACCCAAGTTGTGTGGTTCTGAGTGGACTACAGGGGGGTAAACTCAGTCATAAAGTTGTACTTCCATGCCATATCTGGAGCTGATGTTTTCAATGATTTGTTAATGGCTGTCAACTTTTTCTGTATTTTGATTTCAATTCTGAGTACTGGCCAATCGCCCTAACTGAGGCAGGAAAGGTGAAGTCAGCATTCTACACTCAGGAGCACCACTTTCAGTTTAATACAATGTTATTTTTGCTGAAGAATGTCATTGTCACCTCCAGAGTTAAGCAAGCCAGATACTTGCTGGGATAGTGAATCTCTATGTTCTCAGATTACGAGACATAGTGAGGCACATAAGAAGGCAAGATGGAAGTAATGGCATGCAGGATAATGGGAATTACACTGTTTGGCTTCTTAAACAAAATTTTCCAGAGTTATAGGTGCAGCCCCAGCCGCTAGAGAAACACTACCAAGTCAATAGTGGCAGGCAGAACATTTTGGTCTGACTCACACTGAGCCTCTTTTCTGGCAATAGCGGTTGCTTTGACTCCTTACTATTTGAATTAGTGTGCACCCAGCTTGAAATTCCTTTGTTATTTTTCCCATATTCAATTTCCTTTATGTACCCTTGACCAATATTCTGTTGTGAATTATTATCTGCCTCCTTACCCTTTTGTTTAGTTTTTTATTTCATATTCAGTCTTTCACATTCCCGGTGCTGCAGTGGTTTTCATCTTCTCTTCTTCTGTGCTGGTTTCATGGTACACCAGGGGCTAGTTACATTGTACCATATGTTGCCACCAGGTAAGTCTCAATCTGTTGTGTTTCTATGTCTTATTTCACTGCTGCGGTATGAGCCCTTAGTAACTGGTGTTCTCTCATTTATAGATGAAGACAACCTAAATCTTGAGAAATTCGGACTAGAGACGTTGTGACTGAGAAAACCAGTTCAGAATCTCCAACTACCAACCATCAGAAGTCTCTTTCTCTCTCTCTCTCTCTCTCTCCTTCTCATTCTTTCTGTTTCTTCACCTGGTTTCCCTCCTAGCTTTGATCTTTGATGCCATTTGACCTAATTACAAGGGGACAGGGCAGAATTGACTCAACAACCTTGCAGTCTTAGTACTGAGTCTCTGGCACATGTTTGTTGACTGAAGGACATTTCAGTCTACCATTCCAGCTGCAAGGACTGCCTGGTAAAGCTACAGGAAGTACATAAGGTCCTGTGGCATATCAGCCTGATTATCAAGGGTAGTAAGTGCCAGGTGGGTCAGAGATCTTTAATAGACATTGGTCGCTATATTGGCATGAACCATGTACAGCCTCCTCAAGTCAAAGAGCCTGGCGTGGGAGTTTCCTAAGAAACAAATCTAAATCATGCACTTCCTATGTCTCACTGGGTATTACAAGCAATTTAAAAATGAGTAACCATTGGTTTTGTTTGAGTTCAGCTTTTTAGCATTTCCTTAAAGGCTACCTCAGACAAAAGAAAAATCCTTCTGCTAGGTAATCGCCCTCCATATGGTCTCGTAGCTTACCCCTCTGGACTTTGCTAATACTCAATTTGCCTTCTGTAAGAAATCTGGCAATCATTGCAGCAACGTATATTTTATTTATTTCTCATAGCAAACATACTGCTTCTATGTGCTTTGCCCTGCTGAAAGCCCTAAGAAAACATTTCCACCTGAGGGCAAAAACATGATGATCCAGGCAACCATACTATTCTGCATAGACTGCAGCAATGGCATTTCCGTGGGTTTATCTGTTAACTAGATGCCAGAACATTCAGAACACTGTGGTCCACTCTGCTCTGAACCTCTGCCCCAAGCATCAATTATCTCTTATCTAGCCAGCTTGCACTGACTTCCAGTCAAAAAAAAAAAATCACCTAAAGTCTTGGGGTGGAATCTTCACAATGTGAATTTTCATTGCAGAGATTCCTCCCCAAATGCGCAGACTCCCCCATGACTGACGAACCTCGGCTACAAGCGCAGAGGCCCTTTGTGAATCAGGCCCAAAGCGAACACATTTTGGTAAATGTTCTGTGCGGATTGCCATCCAACAAAACAACCTGTCTCTGGTTCTATGGACGATGACCAATCACTTCGCTTTTCAGACCCACATTTGAGCCCTAATGCTTAAATTCTAGCCTGTGGTTGCTACCTCAGTGCTGTGTTATGAGTTCAGTGGAAGTACACATTAGGTAGCTGTATGCTTTGAAAGCCTCATAAATACATTACTAAATTAACATGGGAGCATTACTTCACCCTTGTTTTAAATGACTCCTCGGGAACAACCCAAATTGATTTTGTGCATCTGATAACTTGAAAAAAGAATTGTGTTCTGCACCAGTCCAAAAGATAGTTCCCTATAGCAAGGAGTTCACTGTGCACACCGATGTCTCTGAGCCCAGCAGAGAAGACAAAGAAAACAAACAATAAATATGCTTGCTATTAAATGTGAACTATTCAAATGTTATGACAAACACACAAAATGTTAAAGAGAGTAAGTAAGGTTATGAGAAAGTTCACAGTGAACACATAATAGGACAACTCTCTCAAAACTTGTGTACACCAACATGCCCAAAATACAAATATGTTTACTTAAGTCTCTCTTCTGCTCAAATTCTTCCAGATGAACATTGAGGGTTGGCCTTGCAGCTTTCAGGACCCTCTGGTACAGTGATGTCCTGCGGGGGTGCAGTGTATGTGGCTGGGAGGTTAAGTCCATAATGTCCTGGGCCTTAATATGGGTGCAGCGATAAAGGTCCTCCGAGCACTTTTAGCACAGCTTCCCCCACCAGTTGTGAACATCCACTACACTGCAGTGCGTGGCGATATTAGATTTGGGCCCATGCTGCAAGGCTCACCAGGTATCAGGTCCCCCATACCCCCTGAGTGTACTTGGCTAACACTACCTCACTGATGATGGTTAATTAAGCTTCAGAAAAAGTGGGAGCCTTCTTCCTAATGTCCTAATGTGTGACTGTGACAAATTCACATCATGGACTGGTCAAGTACCTGTTATATTTGTGTTTAGTTGTTTTTTTTGTTTTTTTTTAAACTATTTTTATTTAGATTTTTAGATAGTAACATACAGTAAAAGAAACTGTGGATACACGATACATATTGGATATTTCTCATTATCAAGTGATGAGGGATAAAAATTATTGCATTGTGTTCCCTGAAAGAGAGCATGAGGTTAGATTCAAATTTCATACATTTATGAGTGAAGAAGGTCATACATGGGTTATCTACTTCCGCCGACAATGGGTCAAAGACAACAATTTTCAGGATTCCTTCCCCGACCTCCCCTTTATCAAATCTGATGTCTCCTCCTCGTCCTCCATTTCCAAGCCATAGTACTCTATCCATGGTGTCCAAATCTTTCGGAATTTTCTGGGGCATCCCCTCGCTTTGTATGTTATTTTTTCCGCTACCATGTACAGGTCTAGGAGCACTCTCCATTCTTTGAGCGAAGGAAGTTGGTGGACACCCCAGTATCGAGCTATGTCCCTCTTGGCTACAACCAACCCCAAATTGGCAAGCGTGAGTTTATTACATGGCAGGTCTACCTCTGTAGGGATTCCCAGTAGGACATACCTGGCTTCCAACTCAAGTTGAGCTTCCAATATATTGTTAAGTTCCCTCAGTACCTTGGTCCAGTATGTTTTGATCAGGCTGCACTCCCAGAGGGTATGTATGAATGTGCCCCGCTCTGTGTGGCACCTAAGACACTCCGGGGTATCTGCTCTCCCCATATTGTGTAGTCTGGCTCGGTCAAAATAAGTCCTGTGTAGGATTTTGTATTGAATCAATCGTAGTCTTTGTTTTATTGACACTTCGCGTGGGTGCATGAGGGCAGCTTCCCAGTCAATGTCTTTCATTGGACCTGTGGTGAGCTCCCATTTGGCTCGAAGTGAACCCAGCTTGTCGGGCATGTTATTAATTAATGTCCTGTACGTCAGTAAGATAGCCTTGGTAGGAATCTCTTCTTGCAATAGTCTGCCCTCTAGGGGGAATATTCCGGCAGTGCTGCGGTGTCTAGCCCCTCCGCCCGCCATGCATGTCGCAATCTAAGATAAGCATAAGTTTGGGTATTGTGTAGTTGGTATGTGGCTTGAAGTGTGCTGAATGGTGCCAGAGTGCCTTTCTCCATAACATCCCCCAGTTTGGAGATCCCTATCAGATCCCACTGTCTAAAGCCTCTCAACTTTCTGATCTCAGTTAATCTCGTTCCTTCCCACAAAGGGGTTTCCCTCGTAGGCTGCATGTCCCATTTCATGGACTTTTCCACGCTTCCAGTACCCTTTGGGTGGCCGGCAGAAGGCGAGTACTACCCTTGCTGTAATGTTGTAGCTGGACCGGGCACTAGTACCGACACAGGCGACTTAGAAGTGGGAGGAGATTGGGAAGAGGAGATAGGAGGAGTCAGGGGGTTAGAAGGAAGCAGGAGATGGAATAGTGAAGACGCATACAGAATAAAGCTCCCACTGAATAACTGTACCAGTGTCGTCTGTTTAATAAGCGTGACACTACAGCTGGCGACGAGTTGGTCGTGGACCTTAGCTGCAATTACCTGGTGCAGACGTATCCTGTCGAGCGCTCCGCTGCCTCGGAGCTGCCATACTGTACTGCGACCTGGGAGCTCACCCCGGTCGTGTCGTGCCCCTGCTGTGTCTGCCGTCCTGCTGAGAGCTCCGTTGTCTAGGAGCTGTGGACTTGTGCCGCGACCCGGGAGCCCACCCCGGTCGTGTGTGTCTCCTGCTGTATCCATTCGTAGACACGACCCGGGAGCCCACCCCGGTCGCGCAGGATCTGGGCTGCACAGTGCCCGCTTTGCTGCTCTGCCCGAGAACGTCGTCAGCGGTGTGTGGGGACGAGTCCTGGACCCGGTGACTGCTTCCCTACAAGTACCGGTGAATTTCAGTGCCTGTCGGCTCCCCGCGTTGCTGAGCTCACTGACTCTGGCTGTACTCTCACGAGGAGCGAGATTCCCCCGGCGGCCATCTTGGAATCAGGCACCTCAGCCAATCCCCTGCGAGGATTGCCCGGCGGCCATTTTTAAGTCAGGCAAGCGCAGAGAACTCCTTTCCTGACACTGCAAATGGCTCAAAATACATGTTTTGGAGTGTAATTACTGGTTAACATTAACTGGAGGAGTGGACCACACATTTTTTTGTTGCCTGCATTTGTACACCATTACTGCTAATAGTGGAAAGTTCACGTCACGTGACTGGCGCGACTGATGCATTCCTGGGTTACTTGCTGCTAATCCTGCACCCTACTTTACGTGCTGACAGCGTCTACATTACTGCACTTGCGCCAAGTGACGGGCGCTGTGAGATTCACTGTGTCTAGACACGTCCAGACAAACCATCCACTTAACTATACTTTTCACATCCATACATCATGTCTGGGTCCCCAACGTCCAGACAGCATCACACCTCCGCTGGCGCTAGCACCAGGCCGGAGTCCCCTACATCTACGTCCCAGACTGGAGGCCACAGACTTGGCATGCTCGGAGCCCCTTTTCTACGACCGCCGGAACCCCTAGTCCTCATCTCTGGGGGAGGCATGGGCCTTCGCTGGCAGGAATGGTTAGAGGATTTTGAGGACTTCATGAAAGGTTCCCATGTGACTGAGGAGGATCAGCAACTGATTGCGCTACGCAATCTAATTGGGAAAGATGTTGGTCAGATTATAAAGGAACTTCCGGCTGATACTGCGTCGTCCTACACAAATGTGCATGACGCTCTAAATCAAAAATGTCTTCACAAAAGAAACATTAACTATGAAAGATACACATTCAATCTGGCATCTCAAGAAAAAGAGGAGTCCATGGGCACATTCATCACGCGCCTCAGACGCTTGGCCCGCTACTGTGAATTTGACTCTTTCACGACGGAAGACGCCCTTCGCCTGCGCATCATAGAAGGATGCCAGTCTGAGTCGTTACACAGACGTCTATTACAGAAAAGCTACTCCCTTGATGAGATTGAAAAAATGACGCGGGTACATGATCAGGCGGAAGAACATGCAAAGCGAATGGAAGCTGGAAGAGGCGAAAAACGAGAACAGGCATTTCGGCTCCAATCTCGCAACACTGACAGGTCTTCCCCTGCAAAACAACGGTAATCGACACCCAAAGTTCAGTCTCACCATACGAGCCATCGTCGTCGTAGTCCCAGTTGGACTGACAAACGACAGGAGTGCCAACTTAAATGCTATCGCTGTGGATATGACTTCCCTCACACGGAGCCTTGCCCTGCACTAGGCCAAAGATGTAGGAAGTGTGGCAGGGACAACCACTTTGAGAACGTCTGCAGAGCACCTCGCAAAGACACTCATAGAGATACTTACAGACAATCAAGACAATCCACTGCTCGCCATCATGCCAAAGCAGTGCGAGACCACAGAGATTCTTCCACTGGCTCTTCAAGGTCCAGCCGCCATTCTCATGGCACATACAAATCACGTCGATCACAATCTCGTGAGTCGAGGTCACTGTCACCAGTATCGCAAGACAGTGATGAATATGTCTGCATGGTCGCGGATCCTGACAGACTGAAGAAATACCCGCGACTACACATTCAAATGGACACTCACATGGCCAAGTTCGTATTGGACAGTGGGGCATCTCTCAACTATATTTCCGTTGCAGAATACAATAACATGGATCCACAACCACACCTGCATAAAGCTGCTGTGCGGGTATACACATGGATGTCCAAGGAACCTCTTCCTTGTTTAGGACAATTTCAGACTAATCTCACATACAAGGACAGGACTATTCCTGCCCGTATTCATGTCATTGACGGTCCTGAAGCAGATTGTCTTCTTAGCTTGCCCACGGCGGAACGACTGTGACTAGTAGAAATATTGTATCGAGTTGATGACGAACCTGATATAGTTCATAAATTTCCAAAACTATTCACTGGACTCGGAAAAATGGCTCATTGTCAAGTTCGATTGCATATAAATGAACGGGTGACACCCATAGCGCAACATCACAGGAAAATTCAATTTCACCTTCAACAGTCCGTGGAAGAGGAACTGCAGGATCTTCTTCAGGCTGACATCATTGAGAGAACATCAGGGCCCACTCCTTGGGTCTCTCCAGTGGTCGTAGTACCAAAAAAGGGCTCGCCTGGCAAAGTGCGTCTCTGTGTGGATATGAGAGCACCCAACACCGCCATTGAAAGAGAGAGACACCCGGGACCTCACATCAGCGACATGATTGCGTCACTCAATGGGGCGCAAATATTCTCCAAACTAGACCTCAACAAGGGCTATAACCAGCTGGAACTTCATGAAAAATTGAGATATATCACCACGTTATCGACTCACCAAGGCCTGTTCAGATACAAAAGGCTCAGCTTTGGGGTCTCATCTGCCGCTGAGATCTTTCAAGAGGCCATCAGGAAAGTAATCTATCATATTCCCAATGCTCTAAACTACAGTGATGACATTCTTGTATATGGAGCAACGATGCAAGAACACGACAAGGCCCTGGACCGAGTTTGTCATGCCCTACTGGATGCCAACCTCACATTAAATAAAGACAAATGCGAATTCCACAAATCTACATTAAAGTTCTTTGGACACATTTTTTCAGGCGCAGGTATGAGACCTGATCCGGAAAAGATTGCAGCCTTAAACGATACCCCCAGGCCGAGAGACGCTGGGGATGTGTGCTCATTTCTCGGCATGGCAAGCTACTGTGCACGTTATATCAAGGATTATGCCACCATCAGTTATCCTCTGAGAAAGCTCACCAAACAAGGCCACCCATTCCAATGGACCACGAGATGTGATCAAGCTTTCCACTCGATCAAAGCCTCTGTTGAGTTTGCCAACAACCTCGCTTATTTCAATCCTCGGCGACAAACTGAAATCACTGTGGATGCGAGTCCCGTGGGACTTGGAGCTATATTAGCTCAATATGACAGGGAGGGTGACCAACGGTACATCGTAGCATATGCAAGTAGGAGTCTCACGGACACAGAGAGAGCGTACTATCAGCCTGAAAAGGAAAGCTTGGCGGTAGTCTGGGCCTGCGAGCATTTCCACATCTTCATTTACGGAAAACACTTCACGCTTATCACGGACCACCAGGCCCTGTTAACTATTTTTGGAAATCCCCGCGCCAAAATGCCACCCAGAATAGAGCGGTGGGGCATCCGCCTTCAAGAGTGTACGTATACTATTGTCCACAAACCTGGAAAAGCGGCAAATCCAGCTGACTATATGTCGAGGCACCCTAAAGCAACGTCCAAATCAAATCCATCATTAGCGGAGGAGTACATTCATTTTGTAGTGGCCCAAGCCAAACCACCTCCAGTCCAGCTGGAGGCCATTCTTGACGCCACCAATGAGGATGTCACCTTACAAAATGTGAAGCATCGCATCCAGACAAATAGTTGTAGACATCTAGAAGAATCCGGACAAAATGAACAAGTTGATAGTCAGGAACTGTCCTCCTTTAGACATGTGAAGGATGAACTGTCTATCACCTCAAATGGTCTTTTACTAAGAGACAAACGGATCATCATCCCGAAACAGCTGCGCCAAGGAGTCATCAACCTAGCGCATGAAGGGCACAGAGGTATCGTAGCCACGAAGAGAGCACTGCGGGAGCGAGTCTGGTTCCCTACACTCGATCAGATGGTTGAACTCACCCTGAAAGACTGCCCGCAGTGTCAGCTAGTAAGTCGAGAGGATCCACCTGCGCCTCTACAAATGTCAGAATTGCCGGACGGCGTCTGGCAACATGTTGCGGTAGACTTCTTTGGCCCGTTGCAATCTGGCAAGTATATCCTGGTCATAATGGACGAGTACTCACGTTTCCCAATTGCACACTCATAGCGTCAACCAAAGCTGCCACCACTATACCTGTGTTGGATGAGGTTTTTGAAGCATGGGGCATACCGAAGGTAGTGAAAACAGACAATGGCCCACCGTTCAATGGGCAAGACTTTGCCGCATTTGCCAACCACCTAAATTTCAGACACAGGAAGATCACACCCCTGTGGCCACAGGCCAATGGGATGGTAGAAAGATTTATGGCCACTCTAAAAAAAAACATCCAGCAAGCAGAACTTTCAAAGTGTGATGTTCAAGTGGCTTTAAATGAGGTGTTACGAGCATATCGAACCACACCCCATACCACCACAGATAGATGTCCTGCAACCTTAATGTTGGGTCGCACAGTGCGCACTAGAATACCAGCCTGGGAAGACATGGCTAGTGGTATTCATCAAGACTCTGATCACGAAGAATTAGTAGAAAGAGACAGACTGAAAAAAGAGAAGATGAAAGAATACGCAGACAGTCGGAGAAAAGCTGCGCAGTCATCCATCCAGGAAGGAGACTGGGTGCTGGTGCGGCAAGAACAACAGAGAAAAGCAGACTGTCGATATCATGCTTGCCCACTGTTAGTAACAAAACAAAAAGGGACCATGATTACGGCCGCGTCAGAGGACAAGAGGATCACCAGGAATGTGGCTCACTTCCAGAAATGCACGCCCACTGTCCGAGAAGCATTGACCGTCCCTAATAATGCATTGAAAGGGGACGCACCTGAGTCAGCAAGTGATCATCGGACTTCCACTTCTCCTGGTGAAGAGGAGCAGGCGACTCAGGATGTAGCTAACCGGCCGCAGCGAATTCATCGAAGACCCGTTCGCCTCATTGAAGAACTGTAACTATGTTGTTTTCTTTTATTGTTTACTCTGACATGCATAGACACATCTGAGGTGTTTCAAGTTGTTTAAGAAGAGGGGAGATGTAATGTTGTAGCTGGACCGGGCAGTAGGACCGACACAGGAGACTTAGAAGTGGGAGGAGATTGGGAAGAGGAGATAGGAGGAGTCAGGGGGTTAGAAGGAAGCAGGAGATGGAATAGTGAGGACGCATACAGAATAAAGCTCCCACTGAATAACTGTACCAGTGTCGTCTGTTTAATAAGCGCAACACTACACTTGCCTCCATAGATATAGTGCAAATGTGTATGATCTCGGAATTGGAGTCGTTCCAGTGCATACGTGGGATGGTCCCGTGCGGCATGGATCCATTCATTAATTACAATGAGATGGGCCGCTCTATAATAGGCTCTAATATCCGGGGGGGCCAAGCCCCCATTATATGGGTTCCGCTGCAGCGCTTGCAGCGCTATTCTTGGATGGGCTCCATCCCACAGAAGTAAGCGTAACTCGTTGTTTAGGGTTGCGAAAACGGTCTCCGGTATTTTACAGTAGGTGTTCTGCAACACGTAAAGTAGTTGTGGGAGTGTGACAATCTTGTACATGGCGGCCCTTCCCATGATCGTCAATGAGAGTTTCCTCCACCTCTTGACGTCTTCCTGAAAGTTTAAGAGGACTCGTTAGATGTTATGTTCTAAGCTGGTGGCCACCTCAGTGGTGATATAGAGCCCAAGATAAGTGTACCCCTCCTTTGATATCGGCAGGCAGCTCGGGAAGTTCTGGGGCTCTGTAACGCCTCCCACTGGGTATAAGGTGGATTTACTCCAGTTAATCTTATAGCTGGAGTTACGGCCATATTCTTCAAATATTTGCAGAATTTTGGGGAGTGTCTCGGTTGGTTCCGTAACATATAATAAAATATCATCCGCATATAGGGATATGCGTTCCTCTTCGAGGAGACGGGGCTCATCAGCAAAACCACCCAGCCCCTGATAGGATCTAATGACACATGCCAACGGCTCTAGTATTAGGGAAAACAGCAAGGGAGACAGGGGACATCCCTGTCTAGTACCCCTCTGAACAGGCCAGCTCGTCGACATGACCCCATTGACCCAGACTTTCACCTCAGGGGCATTATATAGACATGCCAACCATTCCCTGTACACTAGACCAAATCCAAATTTCTCCAAAGTACATCTCAGGAAAGGCCAGTGTACAGTATCAAATGCCTTTTTGGCATCAAGTGAGAGGAGCACGTGGGGGCTATCTCTACTCTGGACTGTGTCCATCCAGTTAGCCAACCGTCTTAGGTTAAAACGTGTGGCTCGCTTCGGCATAAAGCCTGATTGGTCTTTATGTATTAAGGGGGTAATAATCGCCAAGAGACGGGTCGCCAGAATAGTGGCCAATATTTTGGTTTCAATATTGAGCAGAGATATGGGCCGATAGGACCCGCAGTCCCCTGGAGGTTTCCCTGTTTTATGAATCACCACCACTGTTGCCGTTCGGAGATCTTTTGGCAGAATCCCTTCATCTTTCAATGCTTTGAACATGTTTAGTAGATACAGGGCCAGCAGACTGCTGTTTAGTTTAAAAAATTCCGCTGGTAGCCCATTAGGGCCCGGGGTTTTCCCCGACTTTTGCCGGCCAATAGCCTCCGTCACTTCTTCGAGTGTCAAATCCTCGTCCAGCCTATCCCTCTCCTCCTGAGAGAGTGAGGGAGTCTCAATTGCTTCTAAATACTGAATTATTTGTGCCTCGCTCGCCTGTGTTTTGGCTTCATAGAGTTCCGCGTAGTATCGGGCAAAAGCCCACGCTATATCTTTGTGTGTGTTGTACGTGTGACCTCGTTCCTGTGTGGATGTCACCCATCTCGTCTCCAATTCCTTCCTACTCAACCATGCGAGCAGTTTGCCCGCCCTGGCTCCTGTTTCGTATACTCGGTGTTGAACGGCTAACTGGCGAGCCATCACCTCTTGTGTTTAGTTGTTTTTTGTACGTTTTTACTAAAATATGAGTGTGGTATGTGAAAAAAAGTGGTTGTAGGCTGCTTTGGATGAGTGTGACAATGTTGAAAAAAAGAACAGTCGGCATGTTTCAACCTTGAGCATGGCATGTTAGGGGACTCTGTTGTGCTCTTTGGAAACACCATTTCCTTCAGGGGAACGTGTAGTGAATCTTTGCAGTCCTGTTTTAGTGGAGCTAACACTGCTGTACACCACAATTATCTACCTGCTGTTGGGGGAGCTGCTGCTGCTTACTGCTGCTGCCGCTGGGGATCACAAGTCCCAGAACCCCGCGATGGACTCAGACCGGATTTCATTTTGACTAGTGCTACTTAGGTGTGCTGCCGTTCTGCTGTTTTGGGCTCTGTTGTGTTCAATGGAACCACCATTCACTGTGGGGGAATGTGTAGTGGATCTCTGAAGTCCTGTTTTAGTGGCGCTAACACTGCTGTACACCGCAACTGTCTACCTGCTGTCGAGGGAGCCGCCCCTGCTTATTACCGCTGAGGACCACAAGTCCCAGAACCCCGCGCTCCACCACATTTCAACTTGACTAGCGCTACTTAAGTGCGGTGCCGTCCTGCTGCACCAGGGGCGGGCCCGTCAGAGCCTGGAGGAGGCTGGGCTGGGCCCCCCTCTTCACTTTATTATCTGGTCTCAGAAGGTATTGCTATTGAAACCACGAATTGTTGTCCTGGGTTTTGGGCCAATTCAAGTTTATCTATTTATATGCTGTGGTACATGATGTTCTCTTTTTCAGATATGTACTAACCTGGTGACAGTAAGCCAAATAGTGGGTTCTCATTGCATTGGCGCATTGTCTCTCACAACTTAGTAGTGTATGACCCTCAATAAGGCCCACTCATGGGGAAATGTAAAGCAGAAGAACAAGCTCAGAGTATAGCTAAACATCCTAAACACTGTCCTAAGCCAGACGATTGTACTCTTAAAGAGATAAACCCTCTAATTAAGGAGGTTGAATTGCCAATCAGTTCAGATTCACCTACACCCACTGAGCCCAGGGTTAGTACAAACAAAAATCCTGGTACTATGCTGTATATCAACTAGGAAACAATTCCTAAAAAAGAAGACTTCTAGGAAACCCCTTGACAAAATAGGGCCAGTATTGAAGCATAGAAAAGAAGCCCATACTATCCCGACCTATTTTAAAGGGAACCCAGCAGAATCTGTACCTCTAACACTCCACCCCTTGTGGATATTCCTGCCACACAGTCCTTATTTGATGCACCTAGCCAGTTGATTAGCCCCCTTCTATCCCTTGTAGAAATCGTTATTGGCTTCTTACTGAGGAGCCTTGTGCTCCGTTACTTTTAGATAAGGGCAGAGTGCCCATGTCCCCATCACTTACGTCTTCAGGAGACATAGTTCAACTTTTTCAGCACATTAAAGAGCTTAGGGAGAGGTGCGGGACCTCAAAACATTGGTGTCATGGCTTTCTACCACACTTAATTGATTATGCAAGGGTCTTTTGCACTCTGCTGTCAAAAGTACATGCAATCCCCACTCTTTGAATGGACAGCCCTTGCTTGGGAACTCAAACCCCACTGAGAACAGGAACCTGGTAGCCTTTCACATGCCTACTTGCACGATCCCTCCTCCAGAAATACCTATAGGCATGGGGAAATTTGAACACATCAATGAGTGAAAACTCGCTTGAACTTTTAGCTTCTCTCAGTCTTTCAGTTATCTCAACATCCAGCCTCATGGGGAGCCCGACATGCTAAGGCACCCCCCAGCTTCTACGCAAAATTCCACTGACAGACAGGACCCCTGACTTCCAACTCCGGTCAATCCATATTTGTGACCAATGTTCCCAAACTTGCATTCCCCATCCAAAGAGAAGGAAAATTATCAAGATTATCCATTGGTTTTGCAAAAAGAGGGGCTGCCACTCTCATACGAGAGGACATTCTTGGAGTTAAAAGACACCCACAAACTGGTACAGCATTTAATTGCATTGAACTAACTTTTGGGATGAGGAACATAGTTCACAACCTTGTGGCTTTTGATGTCCGAACCTCGCATTTATTTGATACTAAATTCAGACTCAAATAAAGGAGCCCTGACTATAGACCATATGTCAATCTATGTGCCCTACCGTCCAATGTTTGTGACAGAACTCCCATACAGGACATAGACTGAAAACCATCGTCCGGTCCCCCTGATCGGCTCCATTTTCTTCTTGTCTGTGCAAATCATGGTGATGCCTTTTCCTTAATTGCCTTGAGCACCCCACATAGCAATCAGGTTTCAGGTGACCTTATGGGTATATCTGACACCACAGATTGCCAGGCCCACCAACGCCTCTCTTCATCTCAAACTAGTACCCAGCACAAACATACCATGTCTATTATTTCTTGGAATGTGGCTGGCCTTGGTTCAAAGGTCGTACTCCCGGACTGGAATCATTTCATCGATGTGTATGATATTTGCTTGTTCCAGGAAACATGGTGTTTGGAACCCCTTTTTAAACCTGGCTATTTAAACCTTTCAACACCTGTGATACACAGTTCAGTTGGTTGCCCTTGAGGAGGGCTGACAATATGGATGAGACCAGGCATAGTTCACAAATTTCATGAACTTCGCATCAATAGTCCTGACATCATGGCCATTCATCTAGCAGCTGATAATTTCACTAGCATTGACATTTACAATGTCTATGCTAGAGGGGTTGGGGGGCTTAAAGCCCAACACAGTTTTGTTCCTGGAAGACTATTTGGTAAAAGAACATGGTCACTCTTATCGGATATTAGCTGGGGATTTCAATACAACTTTTGAGCCCTGGGACACTGAGGATAACAACTTTGCAAAAGAGGAGGACGAGGTGTGGGGTATCCTGTGCTTAGAATTGCCACCTGTAAAAAAAATGGACAGAGGCAGCCTTACAGTGCAAGGCTTTTTCCTTGGAGCTGGGAATCGGAGCAGCCAATGGTAGGTACTCCTATGACAGGAAAGTGGCCAATCAATACAATAATTTGTCTCATTCTAGTCGCATAAACTGCATGTTTCTAGACTTAAGACTTTGGTCACTCCTTATGGATATGTGTATCCTCGAGAGATTAGAGAGTGACCATAAACCCCTCTGTCTCACCATGGAATCCTTTTGTATTAAAAAGATGCCTAACTCACGTCCCCTGTTCACTATCAATGGTGTATACTCATCAAATGACATGCGGCGCATTAAATGGGCCAAGGTTGTTGACTCCCCTGACGTCTTGCCTGCCATTAATGAGGATGCAAAAAGAACAATTGATGAGCAGAATGCAGAAGAATGTCATACTTTCACCCCAGTACAAGGATCTGGGCCTAAATCCATCGTTTTTTTGCTCCCCATGCCATTCCAGTTTAAACCCAGCCATTTGCAAATCAGTCTTGACCTTGTGCCCAATGGTAACAGTCCAGCCTGAACTGCCAGGCCAGGTCCTCCCTGGACTGGAAACAAGCATCCTAGGACCGGTTTCGGGGTTTCACCACTCATCAGTCAGAATAGCTTGATTCCAGTGGCACGGAGAGCATGGAACCCACGTCTGGGCATAACCGTCCCACTCGGGGTGATAGGTGCAAAAAGAACAATTGATGGACAGAATGCACAACAATGTTATAAATTCACCCCAGTACAGAGATCTGGGCCTAAATCCATTGTGTTTTTGCTCCCCATGCCATTCCAGTTTGAACCCACCCATTTGCAAATCAGTCTTGACCCTGCACCCAATGGGAACAGTCCATCCCGAACTGCCAGGCCAGGTCCTCTCTGGACTGGAAACAAGCATCCTAGGACCAGTTTCGGGGTTTCACCCCTCATCAGCCAGGATAGCTTCACTTCAGTGGCATGGAGAGCACGGAACCCACGTCTGGGCATACCCGTCCCACTCAGGGTGATAAATGCAAAAAGAACAATTGATGGACAGAATGCAAAACAATGCAAATTCAGGACTGCTCATCAACTCACCCTCCACTCACACCCGGCACCAGATGATGCACAAAGATGGTCCGATTTCTGTGCTGGCTGTTGTGAGAGGATTGCGCTTGAAATCGTGGACTAGCTGGAAGGCTCAAGTCCTAGATGGAATTGGAGGAGAGACCAACCAACCACACCTACACCAAATAAGACAATAGTTTGGCCAGAGTTCGATTTGGGTGGAAGACGTGGTAGCTGGCATGTTTATTGGTGACTGGTTGTTCCTCCCCACCACTGAGAGCTTGACTATATTATTAGATGCACTTTCCAGAAATCACTACCCAGTACATGCACAACTATAGAGACTCACTGTTTGATGGATTAACTGGCTGGGGGAAAGTTCTGAGCTGCTCATGGAATGTATGTGTTTAGGTGTGGCAGCGCCATCTTGGATGAGACTCCGTCAAGGATTGCCACAATGTTAAATTTCTCCCAGTGGTGAACCCAAGCTAATGTGGATCCTGAAGCAGTTCTGTACCTTCTTTGACTGCCGCAGTGACTAGGCTTAGTGATCAGGAGATCCGGTGTCGGTATGATGTCGGCGGGCTCGCCCCCTAAAGTGTGGCCTGGTTACGGCACCATCTTTCACACTAGGAAATGCAGGTGGGGCCAGTGTGTACTCAGAGGAGCAGGACAGATCACCTGCTGCGTTTATCTTGGACGCTCTCCATTCCTTCTGGGCACCAAATCATTCAATCAACACCAAAGATGTCGCAATTTTAATGCTGCTACAGTGTAGGAATGATTCATTCCTCATCCGAGCCACACCCCCCATCAGGGTAGCAACAAGTTTTATACATGTTTAACTACATTCTGATTCTCATTACGGATATCATCTTCTGGAATAAACTCTGAAAGATGCTTAAACACACTTGGTCCATGAAATTCCAAACGGGGATTCAAAATCAATCTTTTTTCAGATCTGCTGACTTCAATGGCAACTAACAGCACAGTAAAATCCCTGACCAGTGCTTTTGATTTAACAATACGTTTCTACAGAAAAGACAGTAGATTTATATGTAACTACTTGTAATGCCAGGCGAAAACATTAAGAGAACTGGAAATTAAAATGCATAATATATAAGCAACTTCCTTTTTTAAAGTAACATAAAGTGTTCTTGAAAGAGCTCCTTGAATGTTACCATGTGTGAACAAGTGTAATTATCATTTGTCACATATGTATTTCCATGTAGAAAGTATGGCAAAGTACCTCATTAAGTAAAACAGCGTATTTTTAAAATTGTTGCCAAAATGTTCCGGTGTCTGAATTACTGAAAAGTATGGCTCTCTGGTTTCTGACGGCAGTCTGAGCAGAATTGTTGCCAATCTTGGAGACAGTGACCATGCTTACTCATGGAAGCAAGGAAGAACCGGTCATCGAAAAAACAGTCAAGTAGATAGTTGAAGCAGGAACCCTGCCCTGCAGATCTGTTCACTAAACTGCAGAATGTCAGTATGTGAATTGCAGTGACATGGTGAGCATTCATTTGTGTGAGGAAAAAGAGAGACCTCAATGGCTAATTGGAACACAAGGAACGTGATGAGTTTCAGCAACAAATTAATCACTGAGTGATAACAGGCAGTTGAAAGGAAGACGGATAAAAACAGCAGCCAATCTCCTGCAGCCTGAAATTCAGTCACATCATTTTATCATCTAGCTGTCTAAGTTCCATAAATATCATGTAGAGAAAGGTAGGAGATGCCTGCATATGAGAATAAATCACAGTAACGTGGTGGCGCACTCTCAAGAAGACGTTACCAATGAACAGTTAGAGTTGGATGAAGAATGCATCGTTACCAGTGCCCAGCATCAGCAATTACTCTGATGTCGTCTAGAGCTCAGCTGTATGTGGATATCTACTGTTCAGACTGTTAAACAAAAACAGCATAGAACCAGTCTAGGGAAGATTATGAGCTAAAAGGGTACAGTAAATTAAAAGAACACGACTACAAAGAATGATAAGACAATGGGGCATTATCCATGTGCTTCTCACTTTTCATCCACGACAAAGTCAATTGTTTTGTCTTTCATGCAAAACTGTGCCATCCCTGTTGAAGAGTCCAAGAGTGCCCACCTGGTTCTTGAGGAGGGGGCTGGCCTTTGCTCCTTCGGCGCTCACCTTAGTGTTATTTGATGTATAAACAATGAGGCCTGCTGACCAGCTCCAGTTACGATTACTCTGCCCTCAGCAATAAAACTATAATTTTACTTCTGAGGTTAAAGTAAGGGACAGGGTTTTTGTTAACTGCAATGTTTTTGCAAGCATCTTTTACAATTACACGAAGTTAAGCTATGTGGTGCAAAAGTGAAGGGAATACTTTTCTGGCTAGTATAACAGGCTTTCTGCGTTGAATGACAAGTATAAAAATATATATCCCTCTAATTCACTAACTTTGGTTATTAAAAATCTGCAAACTACAAATCGTGTCAGTGGGCACACCAGTGTGTCATACTCAGTGCAGTAATTAGATTTATAATATGTATACAGTTGTTCCATATTTTAAATATGCTGATTAAGCTGCTTGAATCTTAGCCATAGCATGTAGCAAACATTTGTTACATTTGTGACTTGGACTTCTGCTTTTCACACCTAATCGTAAACTCCCCTTGTTACCCAGTGACAGATCCCCTGAGAAACCTACATGGGAATGTGTGGAGTATGTTGTGGACCTTAGGTTAAAGATGCTCCATTACATGTAGAATGCAGGTGATCTGTTGACCAGTGAGGACAACCGCCTAGTGTATTACACCAACTGACATTAAACTCATATGGTTGACATGATGATTATCTGAGTGACAGCTGAAAGAGAGGAAAACAAAAGTGGACCACTCCCTCCTGATCTCTTCTCCTACAATGAACAGGATGATTCAGTGAAGGGAGTAAAATGTCTAGTCTGACAGATGGGCAACAGTGAGACTACTGCTAGTTTCTCTGATTTGTTCACCCTGACATCTTGACATACTGACCGACCATCCCAGGTCATCAATATGGGTGACAGTATAGCCGCCAAGAATAAAATCTGCAGGCTGAAAGGAAAGGAGAGTACTGATATCAAGGAAGACATATCCAATATTCTAACAGTAGCGGTAATTGAGCCCTCTAGTTGGTCTTGGTCTAAAGCATCTGAGGCCATGGTCCACCCATCAAGTGGGACCCAAGTTGTGTGGTTCTGAGTGGACTACAGGGGGTTAAACTCAGTCATAAAGATGTACTTCCATGCCATATCTAGAGCTGATGTTTTCAATGATTTGTTTATGGCTGCCAACTTTCTCTGTACTTTGATTTCAATTCAGAGTACTGGCCAATCACCCTAACTGAGGCAAGAAAGGCAAAGTCAGCATTCTACACTCAGGAGCACCACTTTCAGTTCAATACAATGTTATTTTTGCTGAAGAATGCTATTGTCACCTTCCAGAGATAAGCAAGCCAGATTCTTGCTGGGATAGTGAATTTCTATGTTCTCAGATTACGAGACATAAGTGGTCATTAGGATGGCAGGCGGATCGCCACCGCCGGCTCGGCGGTGGCGATCCGCCCGCCATCCCAACTTGATTTACCCCCACCATATTATTATGGGAGGGGTATCGCAGCAGACGCAAAGTGCATCTGCCGCTTTTCCGCCGGTCGGCAATCGTTCCGATTGCCGGCCGGGCGGACTTGGCCACTAATATGGTGGCGGTGCCTACCAGGCACCGGCATCCATATTAGGATGGGTGCGGTAACTGGCCTTTCCATGGCGGCGAAGCCGCCATGGAATGGCTGGCGGGGATGTGCTTTGGGGGCCCGTTGCGGGCCCCCAGGGGGGATAGGGGGAGTGCACTTGGGGGCTACCCATGGTACCCCCCTGCATTCCCATGCACAAGGTGGCAGGCACCGCACGGTGCCTGCCACGTTGTGCATGGGAATGCACAACATGTCAATTTGGCATTGCGGCGGGTGCTGGTGTAAGCAGCACCCGCCGCAATGTCAAATATGCAGAATGCGACCGCCAGGGTGGCCGTCGCATCCTAATAAGTGGTGCGGGACCGCCGCACGTCTGCCGGCCGGTCCCAGCACCGCGAGGATGGCGGGCGGACTGAAGTCCGCCCGCCATCCTAATAACCCCCTTAGCGAGGCACATAAGAAAGCAAAATGGAAGTAATGGCATGCAGGACAATGGTAAAGCTACAGGAAGTACATAAGGTCCTGTGGCATATCAGCCAGATTATCAAGGTAGTAAGTGCCAGGTGGGTCAGAGATCTTTAATATACATTGGTCGCCATATTGGCATGAACCATGTATAGCCTCTTCAAGTCAAAGAGCCTGGCTTGGGAGTCTCCTAAGACACAGATCTAAATCATGCACTTCCTTTGTCTCACTGGGTATTACAAGCAATTTAAAAATGAGTAACCATTGGTTTTGTCTGAGTTCAGCTTTATAACATTTCCTTGAAGGTTACCTCGGACAAAAGAAAAGTCCTTCTGCTAGGTAATCGCCCTCCATATGGTCTCCCACCGCGTAGCTTACCCCTCTGGACTTTGCTAATACTCAATTTGCCCACTGGAAGAAATCTGGCAATCATAACAGCGACGTATATTTTATTTATTTCTCATAGCAAACATACTGCTTCTATGGGCTTTGCCCTGCTGAAAGCCCTAAGAAAACATTTCCACCTGAGGGCAAAACATGATGATCCAGGCAACCATACTATTCTGCACAGACTGCAGCAATGTCATTTCCGTGGGTTTATCTGTTCACTAGATGCCAGAACATTCAGAACACTGTGGTTCACTCTCCTCTGAACCTCCGCCACAAGCTTCAATTATCTCTTATCTAGCCAGCTTGCACTGACTTCCAGTCAAAAAAAAAATCACCTAAACTCTTGGGGTGGAATCTTCACAATGGGAATATCCATTGCAGAGATTCCTCCCCAAATGCGCAGACTCCCCCATGACTGAGGAACCTCGGCCACAAGCGCAGAGGCCCTTTGTGAATCAGGCCCAAAGCGAACACATTTTGGTAAATGTTCTGTGCGGATTGCCATCCAACAAAACAACCTGTCTCTGGTTCTATGGATGATGACCAATCACTTCTCTTTTCAGAACCACTTTTTACCACTAATGCTTAATTTCTAGCCTGTGGTTGCTCCCTCAGTGCTGTGTTATGAGTTTAGTGGAAGTACACATTAGGTAGCTGTATGCTTTGAAAGCCTCATAAATATATTACTAAATTAACATGGGAGCATTACCAGTGGCAACTCGCCGAGGGAGTGGGGCGGTGGGGCGGGCGGGGGAGGGGCAGGGTGGGGGGGTAGTGAACTCGGACATATGACGGACAGAACTCAGAGGGAGTTCTCTCCGTCGTATGTCCGAGTTCACTACCCCCCCACCCTGCCCTCCCCTGCCCCACCGCACCGCACCACCCCGCACCACTCCCTCGGCGAGCCGCCACTGAGCATTACTTCACCCTTGTTTTAAATGACTCCTGGGAAACAACCCAAATTGATTTCGTGCATCTGATAACTTGAAAAAAGAATTCTGTTCTACACCAGTCCAAAAGATAGTTCCCTATAGCAAGGAGTTCACTGTGCACACCGATGTCTCTGAGCCGAGTAGAGAAGACAAAGAAAACAAACAATAAACATGCATGCTATTAAATGTGAACTATTCACATATTATGACAAACACACAAAATGTTAAAGAGAGTAAGTAAGGTTATGAGAAAGTTCACAGTGAACACAAAATAGGACAGCACTCTAAAAACTTGTGTACACCAACATGCCAAAAATACAAATATGTTTACTTAAGTCTCTCTTTTGCTCAAACTCTTCCAGATGAACAATGAGGGTTGGCCTGGCAGCTTTCAGGACCCTCTGGTACAGTGGTGGCAAGATTTGGCAAAGGAGTAGCAGGATGGAGAAGGATGCTTTTTTGAGGAGAGGATGGTTAATACTGAAAATAAATGGCTGACTTCTTACTCCTATATATAATTTCCTATTTATTCACATTAGGAAGAGATCTCTGTCCCAATTTGGATTGTCTGCTTCAAGTGTGGAGTCTCCATACCACATGCGAGGGAGAACCTACACTCTGCATGTGGGAGGGAGACAACTAACAAGTACAAAAATAAATCCTAATGTTTGACAGTGCCGAATTCACATCATGGACTGTTCATGTACCTGTTATATTTGTGTTTAGTTGATTTATGCATGTTTTTACTAAAATATGAGTGTTTGTAGGTTGCTTTGGGTGAGTGTAACAATTTTGAAAAAAAGAACAGTCGGCATGTTTCAAACTTGGGCATAGAATGTTAGGGGACTCTTGTGTTTATTGTAAAAACCATTCACTGCGGGGGAATGTGTAGTGGATCTCTGAAGTCCTGTTTTAGTGGAGCTAACACTGCTGTACACCGCAACTATATACCTGGGAGCCACCCTTGTTTACTACCGCTGAGGACCACAAGTCCCAGAACCCTGCGCTGCACCAGATTTAAACTTGACTAGCGCTACTTAAGTTTGCTGCCGTCCTGCTGCACCCCGGGCGGGCCTGTCCGCGCCCGTCAGAGCCCAGAGGAGGCTGGGCTGGGTTACCCTCTTGACTTTCTTACATGGTCTTATCACGTGGCCCATGGGGACATTGTCGTTTTTTCACTAACTTAGCATGAGCACGTCGCAGCTTGCCTGCTGCTCTGCACATGTTGCTACACGTCTTTATTTTCTGCAATAATGAGAACTCATCACTGTGTTCGCTCTCTGCATGTTCCTGGGATTTTGACTGAACATTATGTGCAAGGTCGAACAACAATGCCCCTTGTTATTTTGTTCTGGCCAGACCTTAGCCCTTAGACAAAACATACGGATGCAGCTGTCGTTTGGACAGCGTACTTGGGTTTTTTAGAGGGGTACACGAATAGGTGACACACACTTGGAGAGGGACCTTTCCAGGGAGAAGAGTGAGACAGCACCTATGATGTAGAGCTGCCATCTATAGGCAAAGGTATGGGGTCTGCTGACAAAACCCAGAGATCTTCTATTATATAATAATAATTCTTCTTAGCAAGAGGAGGGAGGTTAGGCACTATAGTCTTTTCTCCATTTGTCTTTCTATGATGATTAGCTGCTATATTTTAAACGGTTTCGTGTCTCTGTCAGATCTTATTGTGGACAAGTACAACAGTGTGAGCGAAAGGGTGTGTCTTGTTACTGCGATTCCTGAGAGATCTGGGAGTGTTGTGTTCTGGGGTGTCAAATCATTTGCTTCTCTGGGAGTGAGTAGGAGAGCAAGTGAGACACTGTAGCTAGTCTGTCCTGGGTTCATGGGTACTAAGGAGGTCATTACGATGGCATAACGATCACCACAGCCGAGCCGGCGGTGGCGACCATATTATAATGGTGGGGGTATCGCGGCGGACGCAAAGCGAAGGACGTCTGCCGCTTTTCCGCCGGTTGGCAATCGTTCCGATTGCCGGCCAGGCGGACTTGGGCCACTAATATGGTGGCGGTGCCTAGCAGGCACCGCCATCCATATTACGATGTGTGCGGTGTAAGGCCTTTCCATGGCGGCGATGGAAAGGCTGGCGGCGATTTGCTTTGGGGGCCAGTTGCGGGCCCCTGGAGGGGTGGGGGGTGCACTTGGGGGGTACCCATGGTACCCCCCTCCATTTCCATGCACAAGCGCGCGGTGCCTGCCAAGTTGTGCATGGAAATGCACAACATGGCAAATTGACATTGCGGCGGGTGTTGCTGTAAGCAGCACCCACTGCAATGTTAAACTGCGGAATGCGACCGCCAGGGTGGCGGTCGCATCCTAATCAGGGGTGCGGACCGCTGCATGGCAGGCGGCCAGTCCCGTTCCCACTAGGAAGGGTCTGCCCGCCATCCTAATAGGCCCCTAAGGTGGTAGGATGACTCAGTCCCTATACCCCAAGGTCCCATATTCCTGCGCATAGTTCTGTATTTGTGCAGAATCCCTGCAACATGGCACCACCAATGTTTGGCCTGGTACTTAATCACGAGCCCCTGAGTAGTGCTTGTGCTTGTCGGTGCAGAGAAAGAATATCGAGGTAAAAATATCGAATTGCATAAATATCGTGTTAAAAATATCGTGGGTCAAGAATATCGACAGTAAAATCCTTGTGGTCAAGAATATCGATTTTAGGTAAGTAATATCGATTTAGAAAATATCGAAGTGTTTAATATCGTTTGTGAAAATATAGTTGTTAAAAATATCGATTTTTTTTATTAATGTTATGTATTTTAGTATATATTTTATGTGTGTGATGTTTGTTTTCTTGTATAAGAATTGTTTGTATTTTTATTATATGTTAAAATTTTAGTAGTTAATAATTTTTTTAAATTAAATTTTGCGTTTTTAGTTCCGCAGCGGGTTGTGGGTTTATAGGGGAATAGGGTGGAAAGTAATTTAATTATATAAATTTTATTGATTATTTATAGTAGTTATTAATTTTTTTCAATAGAATTTTGCGTTTTTAGTTCCGTAGCGCAGTGTTTCCCAAACTGTGGACCGCGGACCCCCAGGGGTCCGTGGCACATTCCCAGGGGGTCCGCAGGCAGCAGTTTTAAAAGCACTGCAAAGTTCCTTGTAAAATTAGCAGTTTTCGAGCAACAATAAAAGTGTCAATAAAATGCCAGTGATTAATGTACCTACTGGAGGAAGATGAGAGTCTTGTCCAGTGGCAGGTTTGACTTATCTAATATAGCACAGAAGGTTAATAGGCCTACTGCAAAGAACGTGTACCATGCATTTAAAAAAACAGTATTTTATGTGCATAGGTCAGTGGGTTGCAGCTTTTGTCACAGAGATTCTTTTGTTACTGTGCAATTCATAAGGGACAATCGTAATCTAGCACAGTGACCTATAAACTGTCATCAAAGAGCTGCTTGCAAACTGCATGGTACAAGTTCATAACTTATGTTTTTCCCAGTATATCATTATCCTGATGCTGCTATAAAGGTTTACTTGGGTGGAAATACATTTTTATTGTTAAAGTCAATGCTAATCACTGTGTTTTGTTCTGAATTCTGAGTTTGTGCTTCTCCAGACCAAGCACTCTTTAAAAATGTCTACAGTATGAATGACATGTGAATCCTACACCTTGTAGTCCCCTTTGCCTTATGTAACATTTTCTATGTACTGATTTACACGTATAATTCATTGTCTCTATATGTGTGTTATGTAAAGTGCTCTAACATCCTACAATGGTATAAGAGATGCTATAAAACAAATGAAATACATGTGACAGAGGGGCTATGGAGAGATGAGAGGCACTGTTGGAGGATGATAATAAGGAAATCATTGAAGAACCCCAACAAAGATTGTTGTATCCTGGTGCATAGTAAGTCTTCATTTACTATTCGATTCACTCAATACGGAACGATGGAGGTAATCAGCAGAGCTGTCGGCGCTGCTGATGATATGCCACAGTGGTGAGGACTGCCGTAGATCGACTCCGGACCGGCAGCCACCGTGGTATCAAGATGGCGTCGGTGAGGGCGTAGGTGGAGGGCCTGTTGCGTGGGCGACGCGGAGGACCCGCTGCGGCATCTGGAGGGCGGCGGAGCACTGAAGACCCCTGGGGAGCCAAGACTGCGCTGGAGGTGAGCCTGGCAAGGGTCCTCCACTCGGTGACACTACACGCGAGTGGCAGCGGTGACTCTGAGCATAGTGGAAGACTTGTGAGCCACAGAAACTCCCGTTTGCCCCTCCTGCAGCAGAGGAGAGTGCCAGGGGGCACAGTGGATGATTGATGGAGGTGGCGGGCACATTCCACGCCGTAGTCGGGAGGCCTACACCCGAGGCTCTGAAAGCTCCTGATCGTGCCCTGAACCGGTGAGTGAAGAGCGAAAGCGGCTCATCACAGTGAGCGGGGACCGGGGGACACTGGGGGGTGCCGTGACTGCCTTATCACTGGGGGGCCCTTTTGATTATAATTAAACTTCGACACAGCAAGCCTGACCTCAAAATGGCGACCCGAGTGAAGCCCTTACCCACGAAGGGTTGCACAAGCGATCGGATGGGCACCTTTACACAAGGAAGATACGTGGGCCCTATGTGACTTGAATTGCTCTAAGAGGAGCTTAATCTCAATAAGCTCAGGGGGGGAACCCCTGAAACTATAATGTGCCTGTTCCTAAGATGGCCGCCAGAGGCCTCATGCCTGACACATTAAACACTGAAAACATTTCAGCTATGAGAGCCAAGGAAAGATGCAGATGCCCACCTGAGACTGGGGACCGGCCGAATGGAACACCAGGGGCAGAATCTCTTGCCTGACCCCATGTTGGCCCCCATGAGATCAATCTGACTCAACTTGCCTGACTATAACATGGCAGCCTATCCTCATTCCCTTTCCTATCCTGCCACCCTCGTCTTCTACACTCGCCCGTCTCTGGACTCAAGACCTTCGGTCACTTCCTGATCTTCACACTAAGCCGGCTGAGCACGAATCACATGGCCGATTCCCGGTTGAGCTGCTCCGACAGCTATAGGGAAGATTGGCTCTGGCACACCGCTATGGCCGTCACCTACCCAGCCGGATTTCGGACATATGTCTCGTCAGTTTCTCTGCTGCTGTCTCCTACCTGTGGTCTCCCAACTCTCCTTGGTCTTTTTTGGGTCTTGATTTTCTTGTTCGCTAGTAGCTCCTGTCTTGACTTCGTAATCATGATGTAACTAATGTGAAATTTTTGTAAATTGTAACATGCTGTTTCCTTATGCAAAGCGCTCTGATACCTCCGGGTCTAGCCAACGCTATATAAAACTCAAATAAATATACTATTCTTTAAAAGCTAATACAATTCATTAGATAATGATAAATGTGTTGTAGACTGCACCATTGTTTCCTACGTTTTTTTTGGGGGGGAGAGCCTCTCAAAGCCCCCTTTGTAGTGGTCAGGCTCACTCACTGCACTTGGTGTGCACTGTGTAGGTCTGAGAACATTTGCCAGGGCTGCTTTGGGTTTCCAGACTGGCCCTGGCAGGAGCAGGAACCTCGTACTGCGAAATAAAACCAACCATTCAAAAGTTAGTCACGGAGATGCAGCACCAACTTTCAATATAAAATACTAAGGAGGATATTTACAACAGAATTAGCGGAGCGTGTCGTTATCCTCCTTGGCTTAACGACATGCTCCGCCACTTCAGAAACGCAGGGCTGCACCATATTTACAAGAATATGGTGCAGCCCTGCGTTTCCCCCTGTGCTGGTGCTACACTTAGGGGGTCATTATGATAGCGGGTGGATCCCCAATGCCCGTATGGTGGTGGCGATCCGCCCGCTTTTTTACACCGCCCGCATTCCATTTCCCCCCGCCATATTACGATGGCGGGGGGACCGAGGCGGATGGAAAGACCGTCTGCCGCTTTTCCGCCGGTCGACTCGTCGACCGGGCGGAAAAGGGGCATAACATGGTGGCGGTGTCTGCAAGACACCGCCATCCATATTATGATGCATGCGGAGATGTGCCTTTCCATCGCGCGGTGCTTGTCACGTTGTGCATGCCAATGCGCAACATGCTTCATTCACATTGCGGCGGCTGCTGCTCACAGCACCGCCCGCCGCAACGTATATGATGTGGGATGCCACCGCCACCGTGGCGGTGGCATCCTAATAGTCATGGCGGAACGCCGCACCTCTTGCGGGCGGTCCCGTTTGCCATTGCGGTGGCGGGCGGACTTTGTCCGCCCGCCATCGTAATGATGCCCTTGGCAGTGTAGTGCCAACGCAGGCACCCTTGCACCACAGTGCAAGTTTGTCTGCATGCAGGGGAAGATAGTTGATGTGCAGGAAGTTGCCCTTCCTGCACATGAACAATTTTGAAATGCCGTTTTGTCACTTCTATGTGTGCTGCCTAATGCAGCACACATGGAAGTTACAAAATGTCTTTTTTTTTTTTAATTGTTTATGTGCAGGAAGGGTCACCTTCCTGAACATAAACATTCCAAGGCGTTTTGCTTTTTCCATGGGAAAAAGCGAAAAAGAGGAGAAAAAAAGTATTTCTCCTCGTTTCGCCAAGTTAAGACCAGGTTTTCCATGGTCTTAATTTTGGTGCAGCCTCCTATTTACGCTGTCCTTGTAAACAGAGGGCAGCGTCAAAATCAATGAGTGTTGTGGTGGAACCCCCACCGCAACTCCCACTGCCCACCCCTTTCACGCTAAGCATTGCATGAAAGGCGGACTTATTTACAAGGCAGCGTTAAGCCACATTAAGTGGCTTAGCGCTGCCTTGTAAATAAGGCGCAGCCCCTATCGCCACGGGAACATCGCAAAAAGTGACGTTCCCATGGTGATAGGGGCTTGTAAATATGCCCCTAAAATCCTTAGTAATTAGAGTATTTGCTTTGTGTGCACACATGTGTTTACTTTTTTTTAATTGCTGTTTTAATGTTTGAAATTTAAATCCTACAAATTGCTTGGGGGTCCCCAGCTTCCAGTGGTGACTCAATGGGGGTCCTCAGGAGTCAAAAGTTTGGGAACCACTGCCGTAGCGGGTTGTGGGTTTATAGAGGAATAGGGTAGGAAGTAATTTATTTTTTATTGATGAATTATTAATTAGTTGTTAATTAATTTAAATTAATTAATTAGTAATTAATTATGGTAATTGTGTAATTAATTTTAGGTGTGTGCTGTGGTGTTTATTAGGTGTAAATGGTGGTAAGGGTGGGAAGTAATTTATTTTTTATTGATGAATTATTAATTAATTGTTTAATTAATTTAAATTAATTAATTAGTAATTAATGATGGTAATTGTGTAATTAATTTTAGGTGTGTGTTGTGGTGTTTATTAGGTATGAATGGTGTGAAGGGTGTGAAGTAATTTATTTTTTATTGATGAATTATTAATTATTTGTCAATTAATTTAAATTAATTAATTAGTAATTAATAATCGTAATTGTGTAAATAATTTTAGGTGTGTGTTGTGGATATTATAGTGTTAAAGAATGTATACTCAATGAGTGTTTATTATCTTTTTTTATTAATAATATATTTTAAATTCATTATTTATTTATGTTAATTATGTTAATAAATTTCAATAAATATGTTGATGTCTTTTTTTATTGGTGTGGTGCTATAGGGTAAGAAATAAAATTAATACATTTATGTTTTAAATAATTTGTTTGTGAATGTTTATTCCTTTTAAATAAATATTGTTTATAAATGTATTTATTATTATTTATATCATATTTGTAGGTTTTTGTTATATGTAATTAACATTATAATATATGTTCTTTTTATGTTTAATATATTTAATCATATATTTTTTAAATATTGCTTATTTATTTTTAAGATTTTTTTTTTTTAATTGTTTAAATGTTATTAGAAATTTTTGTTTTTCTGCTATCCAATACATTTCTTACTGTTGCACTCACTGGAGTTCGAATAGTAATTTTTATCCCTCCGCTATCCTGCACTTTCCCTACTGTTGCACTCACAGGAGTGGGAATAGTAATTTTACCCCTCCGCTATCCAACACTTTCCCTACTGTTGCACTCACTGGCGTGGGAATAGTATTTTTATCTCTCTGCTACCCAGCATTTTCACCACTGTTGCACTCTTTGAAGTGGGAATAGTAATTTTTACCTCTCCGCTATCCAGCACTTTCCCTACTGTTGCACTCTTTGAAGTGGGAGTAGTAATTTTTACCCTTCCGCTATCCAGCACTTTCCCTGCTGTTGCACTCAATGGAGTGGGAATAGTCATTTTTACCCTTCCGCTATCCAGCACTTTCCCTACTGTTGCACTAACTGGAGTGGGAATAGTAATTTTACCCATCCGCTATCCAATATTTTCCCTACTGTTGCATAAACTGGAGTAGGAATAGTAATTTTTACCCCTTCGCTATCCAATACTTTCCCTACTGTTGCACTCACTGGAGTGGGAATAGTAATTTTTACCCCTCCGCTATCCAACATTTTCCCTACTGTTGCAATCACTTGAGTTGGAATAGTAAATTTAATTCTTCTACTATCCAACATTTACCCTACTTTTGCACTCAATGGAGTGGGAATAGTAAATTTTACCCCTCCGCTATCCAACACTTTCCCTACTGTTGCACTTAGCGCAGTTGGAATAGTACATTTATTTGTTTTGCTATCTATCATTTTCCCTACTGTTGTATTTATTGTGTTGCGAAGTGTACATTTTAATTTTGTTTTAATAGTTCAAAGTTTTAATCAATTATAGAATGTTTTTTTAATTTTAAATTATTGATATATGTATATATTTTATTTTTATATAATTTAAAAGTTTAAAAATTAAATAAAGATAATAGTTAATAAATTATTTTAAAGTAAATATATGTATATGTATAAATTATTATGCTTGTGTGTTTATATTTTTTAAATTAAGTTTAATTTTTATATTTAGTTAAAATGTATATTAAATATGGTTAAAGATAATATTAATATTTTATATTTTCAATATATATTAGTTTATTTTAATTATATTTGAAGTGTCATACAATTCATCTCACGTAATATACAAGTCGCACCGGCTGGTGCCGCTCCTCAGCCACCTGGACATGGTGGTGGTCTTGTCATTAGTCCCATTATGATTAATTTGGTGATGGGCAAACGTCCTAAGAATAGAGATGATCTGCCATATTGGTTGGCAGAGAAATTTGAGCAACTCGAGTCTGTTTTTCCACATACTACTCCTGTTGAGAAACACAGGATCCTTACGATGAGTTTACCGAGTGGTATTGATCCCACTTTAGCTGATTGCACCACCTGGGGGACGGTGTTTGCTGCGGTGTATACACTGTGCTTTGGCACCCCCTCCATGAGCGTTCCACCGAGCGTTCTGAAGAAGGTACAAGATGAACACGGGCTGGTCCAGCCCTGGTATTGGGGATGAGATTAGTGAGCATGTTCCCTATTGTCTCCGATATGATTCTGCCCAATGTCAAAGGTGAAGTATGTCAACGCCTTTCGTTGGTGGCGGACATTGATCGGCAGTGGCAGTTGCCGATCATTATTTCGAATGTGTATACATCATTGGGTCGCAATAGTTTGGGAGTGAGGCCTTATACTCTAGTACAAAATAAGACCCCTCCAGAAAAGGAGGGTCGTCTGGTCTTTCCTAAAAAGGCATGGAATAAAAATCAGTGACAGCAACAGCAGAAGCCTGGTTCTCGTGCTGTTTCGCCACCACCGGACGCTTCTGAACGTAGATATGATTTGCGTGACCGCTCTAAAATTAAAACACCTGAGAGGTTTCAGGTTCCTGATCCTCGTTCTCCTCGTTCCTTTCAGGAATCATCGGATCAACAGTTCGGCGGGGGATGACATCAGGATCGCAGAGAAGGCGAGTCTGCACAACCAAGACGTGACCCGCAGTGCCAGTTTGATGTAAAAGCCAAATAGGAGGGACCACCTCAATATCGTGCCCCATTTCAGAAGAAAAAGTTGCCGCTTTGACTGCAAAGTATGCCTCAGATGGTGAGAACCCTGCTCCTCGATTGGAGATGGGCGGTAACACTCCTCGACAGCGCGGTGGAAGTTACCATAGTGCAGGAGGCACTCCACCAGTGTCTGGAGGCAAAAGCAACTGACACTTTCATTACAGTGGAAACAGCTGACACAAGAGTTGCACCCCCTGATAGGCTTTATGAGGTAGGCCTCCAAATTGAAGGTGATATTCAACGCATGATTAAGGCGGTCTTTTGGGACAACCTTACTTCTTCCTATGATATTTTGTTGGCAGAGGTTGATTGGCTTCCCCCATTTGTTCTGGCTTCTTCGAAGGGGGAGGATGTTATTCTCCCGAATTTTTGGCATTATGTCTCGGAGGAGGCTAAACAAGCTTCCGCGTCAGAGTGGGCGTTAGCCCTTGCTCCGGCTGTGTATCGTAATCAGGTGGGTTGGGATAAGGATTCGCTGGCACATGAAATTCCTTCGCGATCAATCCACAACCCCAACCCCAATATCCAATTAAGCAAGATGCGAAAGCGTCCATAAGTGAAATCTTGGCCCAGTTGGAATATCAGGGTGTAATTGAACCCTGTGTTTCATCCATGAATAATCCTCTTTTTCCGATATTGAAACCGGACGGTTCATATCGTATTGTTTTGGATTACCATCATTTGAACAGTCATATTCGTACCTTTGTGGTACAGAACACCCACATCTCTGCATTAGTCGATACCATTGTTCGTATAAAATATAAAACGACTCTTGATATCACCAATGGTTTCTATAGTCACAATTTGGCTCTTGATAACTGTGACTTGACAGCCTTCAGTGCCCTAGGCAATCATAATAGGTATAAGCGCTTGCCTATGGGATATAAAAATAGTCCCACGCTTTTGCGGCACGCATAGTGTCTGTTTTACATGAAATTGACCCTGTTGCTTTCTCATATGTCGATGACATTTATTTGACGGACGATGAACTGATACCACATCTTGTGCGTGTGGATCGCATCATAATGTGTTTTGCAGACTTGGGGTACAAATTCAAATTTGCCAAGTCGCATATTGCCTGTTTGGCAGTTCTTTTTCTGGGTTACGAACTCACCAATGAAGGTAGGGGGCTGGCTCCCCACTTTCTGGAGAAATATGCTCAATTGCAACCTCCATCTACTCCATCCAGCGTATCAAACCACTTTACTCTTTGATACAACCTTCTTTTTCGGCATCCTGTTTGCTTCCAGAACATACCGCGATTCTTCGGTCTCTGCAGTCTGATCTGCTTGCGTCCAACTTCTTGTTAACATGTGACAATTCTACAAATCTGGTCATAAAGATTGTACCTGGCGCATTAGGTTTCACTTCCTTGACGTTCCATGAAGCGAACACAGTCCCCATAGCTGATAAATCGCATTTGCACACTTTGGCTGAGATGCGTTTCTCTTCTACAGAATTTTTTTTGACCGCTGTCCAGTTGGCGATTCTGATAGAATGCTCTATGGCTCAGGATAAACACATTTTCATGTTCTCGCCTGTACCTGCTTTCGAAGCAGTTACAAAGGCTAGTGTTCCGAATTCCAAAGCCTTGCATTCACATTGGATACAATGGGCTAGTTCTCTGACGTCGGCTGATGTCAAATTTATCTTTGACCCGTCTTTGCAGACACAGGAGTTTTTACAATATGAACATGTTCACCCACCTCCTCTGTCATTGCTTCCTCTTGATCAGTACAAATGCATTATTTACACTGAAGGATCCGCACAGCCAGCCATAGGTTCTAAACATGCTTATTCGGCAGCCTGCGCAATTGTGGCGAGGAAAATTGTTGATGGGGATTTTAAATCCTCCTTGGTGCACACACAGTCTCTTGGCGACTGCACGGCTCAATTGGTGGAGCTACGTGCGTTGGTTTTGGCTCTTGAATTTGCTGATCCTGATGTTCCTACTCTTGTGGTGTGCGATTCGTTTTACTGTGTACAATCCTTCAATGACAACTTGTTCTTCTGGACACAAAATGATTTTCGTGATTCAAAAGGTAGGGCAATAAAGCATAAAACGCTTTGGGTTCGAGTGGTCGCTCTTAAGGAACGTTTGCCACTCACACATGTTATCCATACTTTGGGCCATCAACGTGTGGGAGCGCACGCTGTTGGTGATTTACTGGCTGATGAGGCAGCCAAATCTGCAGTAGCCATTTGTTCAGTAGCAGCAGTCACAAGGTCCATGACTAAAATTGATGATGATATTTTAGCAGCTATTGCTGCGACAAAGGAGGGAACAGAATTTCCCCAAGGTTTTCCTTCACATTATTTATATCATATGTCTTCTGATCAAGTTCCATTTGTAACTATTCTGTCCGTTGGGGATCGGCAGATCCCCAATGAGGACCGCAGAATTTCTTTGATAATTGCCGCTCATGAAGGAGTGGCTTCTGCGCATGCTGGAGTAACAGCGACAGTGTCTCTTTTACAGCAAAGTTTCTGGTGGCGTGGTTTATATCAACAGGCACGTGACATTTTAAGCCTTCTACTGTTGCTCGTCCACCGCACACTCAACTTTATATCTCTAATCAGTCATTTGGTTGTATCTATCTGGATCACTGTGGTCCTTTGACACTGCTTTCAAACACATCTTTGTTGCAGTGGATTTGTGCACTAGATTTCTTTGGGTTTGGCCGCAACATAGTGCTGACGCTCAAACTGTCATTAAGGATTTGCGTGTCTTTGTCGGGACGTTTGCCTGTGGCTCCTTTCATTCTGACCAAGGTCCTGCGTTTGCCTCTAAGGCTTACCGGGATGCGATGAAGTCTCTGGGGGTGCAGTTGCAATATTCGTTTCCATACCAGACTGAGGGCAATTCAGTTGTGGAGCGGATGAACAGTAACTTAAAGCAATCTTTTACAGCTAGAGTCTTAGGTACTGGCAGGGGTTGGCTGACTCATCTGTATGGAGTCCAACGTGCACTAAATTATCTCCCTAGAATATCTCTGGGTGGGCAGGCCCCATACGAAATGCTCTTTGGCATTAAAATGTTTGTGCCAGACCTTGATGGTCTAGACGTTGTGGCGGCTGTCGCAACCTTTGGCGTAGATAATCATTGTGCTATGTTACAGAATCTACAAAAAGCTTGTGATTCACAAGCAAGAGCCCAGTTGCCCTCTTCCGCGGATCCAGTGGTGCTGATTCCTGTTTCTGGCTGGCTTCCTAAAGTTGGAGATCTGGTCCAAGAAAAGGTGGAGAACAAAAAATAATTTGGTCCATCCTACCGTGCACCGGTCAGAGTCCTTGGTTTGAAAGGCACCCGTACTGTGATCCTGCCTCCTTTACCTGGTCGTAAGGAGAATTGTTACATTTCAATCGAACATGTCAATCTACACGATATGGCCGATACTGAATAGTATGCCTCCAAGCATTCCACGTCGGGATCTTTCACTGAATCAGATGGCTTCTGTTTCTTCGGCTACTCCCCTGCAATCAGAAGGGGAGATGCAAACTTCAATTGATTTATTGCCTGTTTTTCCTTCTACATACACATTTGCGGATATTGAGTATGCTTCTCATCCAGTTGAAGTCATAATTGACATTCCTGAGAGTACCATACCTGAAACATCTGATGCAGCACATCCCCCGTTGTTTCAGCTGGGGTCCAGTGGTTATCATATGGATCATAATAGCTTTTCCTCTGACACATCTTCCTCGTCATCTTCTGTGCCTGAGACCCCTACCCGTACCAGCGTTTTCATCTCCTGGTTCAAAATGACTTACTTGGTCCCACCCTGGACATATATCTGGATGGTGCTTACAATGATATTCTTCTTCATGTGGATCAGCTTTGTGACTGTCTTTTTCCTACTCATTAATGGCCATTATTTACCAGAACGCTCTGCTGTGAAGTTTGTTGACGGAGTTCTGGCCCCTCACACGTCGTCCCATATAATGAAAAGAGATCAAGCCCTTGTCAATATATCAGCGTTCCCTGTTGTCGATGGCATTGTTTGGGATAAAGTATCATACGATATCCATGGCCCAACAGAAATTTTGAACATTCCATATGTCTACCGCGTTTCCTTGGGAGATGTGGTTTGCCCGACATACATTCAGATGACTGAGATGTTCATGCCGTTCATTCATTGTTCTCTGATTTAATATATTATGCTGCATTTGTCACTGAAGATTTGTATTTGAATTTGGCTAATTATGCAGATTTATTCTGTTATCAACATTATAGCCATCATTTTTTACATAAGACAAAAACACAGAGACCCTTTTTTAATCATACCCAATGGGAGCATTGCCCAACACCTTTACAGGTAAGTTCGAAGACCCAACAAAGTAAGTTTGTGTATTTTTCTGGTTACAATCTGTTTGACCCACAGTCCTATTTTTATAAATTGAAGATGCCGCCCTAAAATAAATTTATATTAACACACACTAAATTGGTTTACTCCATGTCCTTCAGGAACGATTTGTCCATGAAGGGTTATGAGCATTGGAAGGACTCAATTGATTTAAAATCCATTTGGGGTACTAAAGATTGGCAAGTGCAGGGCACTGAAGCTATGCATGGTGCATGTTTGATACTGTCTCAAATCTTATTTTTAAATGACACGGTACAACAGACTACTTGTTTTGGTTTGGCCTCGGCCAAGAATCTAAATATTCCCTCCATTCCATTATTGGCTCCATATAATACATGGCAAGCACACACTAACTACACAATTGAAGACTTAGCTGTCTTAGTTCAAAATGTCACACTTAACTCTTCCAATATTGACCCCTTGGGATGGTTAGTCTGGCCGACAACTTCAAATGCATGTCGATTACATTTTTTGAAATCTACAAAAGGTTTTACACAAAGTAGACCTCATCCATGCTTTCCACATTCGCATACAGTTACCACATATTCAGTGGGTAAATTATGTCAGCAATGGTTGGAACATTCCACACTGTCTGTGAAATAACACTTTTTTCGTTTGTCAGGTGACATCAATTTGGATGATTTTCTTTTAGGTCCAAAGTCCCCTCAAACAAAACGTTTTATTTATTCCGCATATAATGAATTTTGGAAACTGTCACAGATGGAAGCTGCTGTGCGTCTCCGCCAGATTGGACCAGGCAAATTTAGAAAAAAGTCCTTGCGGTGGTAGATAACTGCATTAATGCACTATCTTCCCGTATATATACTTTGGATAATATTGTACAATCTGTCATTACCATTGCTCAACATGAGGTGTCTGTTATGTATCATGGTAAAAAATCAGTTATGTTCTGTAATGCAGTTTGCTTGGACGTTGCAAACACTCAAAAATGGAAAAGTTCCATGGGATTATTTGTATGCTTCTGCACTGTTTTTGCTGTTTAATTTGACTGATAAACGGCCATTAATGTCCATGAAAGATGCCACATACACATTTTTACATACTGAACAAATAGAACAGTTACCGTTTTCGGTAGCCGAGACTGATTCAGCTGTGTGGTTAATACATGGAGTTATTTCGCTGCCTATCTCCCTTTTTAAGTTCACAGCGTGCATGAAGCATCATCCCGTCTGGAGATATGAGCCCCTCGGAAATAATTATATTCATGAATTATGGTCGTTACCTTTTAGCTACAGATGTCAGCGCGCAGGTAAGGAAATTTTCCTTACAAGTGAGGACTGTGATTCCACAGTAGGACGTTCCTAGCCGGTACACAAATCAAGCTTCACGGAGTCTGTAACGTTTCGGCCCATAATCTGGCTTGTTTTTTACAAGGTACCCCTGTCCCAGCTAATATTCCCATATTAACTTTGCTTTCTAACGGTAGTTATCTTATTTTGAATAACCACGACTGCTGCGGCTTGAGAGCTGGAATTCCGTATATAGTAACAGTTTCTCAACGAGTTAGATGTTGCAGCAATGTCCTCTTTCCACACCTGCATGGGATTGTAGATAGTTCGCTTTGGCTTTCCATTCCAACTTTGAAAACAGATTTCAACAAGCTAAGCAGAGTCAAAGCGCTACTGTACCAACGAGAAGTCGCTCTCACATCAGCCCGAGAGACCTTCGAATTGCAGGTGGCAAGAACCGCAAGTGAAATACACTCGCTGCTAAACACAAACCTCCCACTCCATTTTGGAGAATTAATACACCAAATATTTAATGCGTCTGATACGGAGGGCCTTGCTCACTTTTTTAAACTTGTGGGATCCGGCCTTGTTTCTTCCTTTCAGACTATTTTGTGAGCAACTACGGCCTTTCTTCATTCTATTTTTTCCAGCACTTTCGGAGGTTTTCCCCTGGTGCTCCTCTTGGTTTGCGGCATACTGGTTCTCCTATTATTGCTTTGCAATGGATGCTCAATCTGTGGAGCTGCCAGAACCGGTCCAGTTGCAACTGTACCATGATCTTGAGTACCTGTGCTCTTGCGCAGCACCTCATAGACCACAGTTTCATCAAGGTTAACGCAGGTTGCCCTAAGATGCTCCTAACATCTTCTGGATATGGGGAGCATGTCTGCTCATTCGACCTGCTCAACTGGATGGCATACCTTTTTGCAATGGAAGGGACAGACAACATTCAGTTCATGGCATTCCACTTTTCCCGCAACATTTTTGTCTCTGACGTTTTTTGGGGCTTCAAAATTACACCAATTGGGTTACGCCTAAGATGCTTTGCCTCTGGTTACCTCTGAGTTTTGTTTTTCGCATAGGGCTAATGCCCTGGCAAAGGGGAGGGTGTCACGTGGCCCATGGGCACATTGTCATTTTTTCACTAACTTAGCATGAGCACTTCGCAGCTTGCCTGCTGCTCTGCACAGGTTGCTACATGTCTTTATTTTCTGCAATAATTTCAATGGCTATTTTCACATGAGAACTCATCACTGTGTTCGCTCTCTGCATGTTCCTGGGATTTTGACTGAACATTATGTGCAAGGTCGAACAACAATGCCCCTTGTTATTTTGTTCTGGCCAGACCTTAGCCCTTAGACAAAACATACGGATGCAGCTGTTGTTTGGACAGCGTACTTGGGTTTTTTAGTAGGGTACACGAATAGGTGACACACACTTGGAGAGGGACCTTTCCAGGGAGAAGAGAGAGACAGCACTATGATGTAGATCTACCATCCATAGGCTAAGGTATGGGGTCTGCTGACAAAGCCCAGAGATCTTCTATTATATAATAATACTTCTTCTTAGCAAGAGGAGGGAGATTAGGCACAATAGTCTTTTCTCCATTTTTCTTTCTATGATGACATCTCCCTTCATGATATATGGACTAGCTGCTATGCTGGCTATATTTGTACTATATATTTTTATGCTTGTTGTGGCACGTATACTGCATGTTAGGGCACGTTAGTGATCCAGCGATCCGGGACTAATAATTTTCCACAGACTAGGCCCAATTTCATCACCCAACAAGTCCCTTCACGCTGGGTTAGTGAATTACTAAACAAATTACCAAAATGACCAAAATCCAATTTGTATCTTCATTTCTATTATACCAATTGTGGTGATGCAATCTTTATATAGTTGACAGGGTTTGGCAAACCAATACTTGTTTCTAGAATACTCATAAACTAGAAAAACACCTCTAATAAAGACAGACACATTTGTATATTTATAATGTTTATCTAAATAATGTGAAATAAATGCTCATCAATACCAAAATACAGTACAAATCATAGATCATCACAGAGTAACAATATCAGAGAAATAATAATACATCTCAATTCGACAGCACATAAAGGAGTGGAAAGGCGAAGAGACAAAATACATTTGCAAACGATTATGCAAATTCAGTATTCTGTCTATACTAACCCAATTGAAATAGGAAATCTACTCCCTGGCCATGATAGAAGTAAGGCCCCTCAAGAAGAGTTGAAGAGGCACAGATTAAATCAGGAATCAGCAGACAGGAACAGCCAGCTCAAGAATAGGAGACAGCAAAGAAAGCCTCTCCTCACGGAGGTAGGAAAGCAAGCCACCAACTACCCTAATCCCTCCCACCAGGAACCTCAATTATACCCTAAAACCCAAATGTCCAACCCACATTTGTGTCAAAACAGAGGATTTCTCTACACATGATTGGTTAAGGAAGGGGGTGTACTTTCACACCACTCTCGTCATGTCTATCTCACTCAATGTCTTATTGTTTATTTATTCTGCATTTCTACTTCCACCCCAAGGAATACAAATTCGAGCCACTGTCATAGCATTCGTTTCCTCCATCCCAGTCATGTAGAAAATTCTGTGTCACATTTATCCGTTCGTGCCGCACAAAGAGGAAATGTTCTTTCACTCGAGGAAGAAAAATGTTTTCTTTCAGCTGTCTCTTGGCAGGCACACAGGATCTGTGAAGGACTCTTGTCTTCTACTTTCACCATCTTGTTAAACTCTATTTTGCTGAATTTATTTCATTCTCATTAACCCCGTGTTTTCCCGCAGAACAGAAAACCATGCTTCTATGAAAAACAAACACAGGCATTATTAATCACCTATAATGCTTTTCATTACGCATCCACCCAATGCTGCATCTATCCATGCGCAACCCATGTTAATATTATTTTCCTAGCAAACATTAATAATGTGCACAAAAGCAGCATTAGTCTTTTATTTTTATTTGTCAAGAAGCATTTGCGTCCTATTCCAGTGCTTTAGTACGCGATTGCGCAGTAGCATTTTCCCGCATGTTAGGCTCTTTTCCACATTCGTTTTTCACCGCACACTGTTAGTATATGTTACTGAGGGTTCAATTCAAGCAGGTTTTATTTCGCGAAAACCCTGCTCCACCAATCCCCCCTTTGATGGCGTTTTGAGCCATCACCAAAATACCCACCAATACAAATTATCACTTTAGAAAGCAGTTGTTCTCTCTCGCTTTACCATTATTCCATCTAAATCCTTCATTATTTCATAATAATTCCCTTTCCTGTCCTTTAATTCTATCTCTTCTCTCGTTCTCTTTCTTGCTCTTCATTTCACATCAGATGTCTCCTTTTTGCATTTACAGCATTTATAAATCAAAAAAATCATTAGTATTGCTGTAGCTACTGCAATGATAGGCGTTAATATTCTCCCAAATACACTATTCCCAAAACTAGCAAACCAATTACCCATGGAGAAAAAACTCTTACTAAGTTTCTCCCAAGCACCATCAACCTTCATTTCAGCCAAATCTTCTCGAAGATTTGTAATGTTCTTAATATACCCCTCCAGACTCTTACTCTTATCAGGGATATAAGTACAACATTGTTGAATTTTCAACATATTACAGACCCCACCCTCTTTGGCCAATAATACATCAAGGGCAAGTCGATTTTGTAAAACTATTGACCTAATTGCAACCATCTCAGTATCAATCATCAAGAAACCACCAGCAGTATCCGTTGATAAACAATCAACCACTGTGGACAATTTTCTAATTTTATGCGAGTTTAATATGACTCCAACTGAAGGTATCAATGCTCCAAAAATGTCTCCCATTATTTCTGAAAAACTCGCTCCTCTCCTATTACGTATGAATCCATTCTTTACTTCATTTATTCTATCATTTTTATCCAAGTGATACACCTTAGGAAATACAATCCCAATATAGCAACATTCATACCAATGTGCAGGCAACCTATAGTAGGCATTTTTGCCACACACACTATAGATTCCCAGAAAGACAGGATCAGTTCCTCTTTTTATTCCCCATCCTCCCGTAATTAGGAAAGTATGATCACACTCACTAGAACCAATTAAATAATTGTTATAATCAGTTTTTAATCTAAGCAAGCAAAGTTTCCCTCTATGATGCCAGTCCAGGGTCATGGCAGCGTATGTCTCACCCTTTTTGTAATCTCCTTCTCTGAATGCCCATGGAGGTACATGAGACTTTTGCTCAGCAGCTTTTCTCTTGAAATCCTGCCTTCTATCCTCTACCATGTTAATGAATTCTATTTCTTCAAACTACAGTCTACATGTTAAGTTATGTCTATGAGCATATACTATATCTATTGTTTTTGTTGGATGAAAAAATTCCCCCATATATTCTGCATTTTCAGCACTACTTACTCTATTCATGTTCTTTCTAATAGGAATTTCTGAAAACACTAAATCCATGTTAGAATAGTAATATTGTAAGCCACCTCTATCGTAAAAGAGACTCGTTAGAACACTACAAGACACTCCATATGTTAAAGGTAGGTGATGGTAAGTCACCCCCTCTGAGACAGACAATGGTAATTGCATGCACACAACAATCTCTCGCATCCATCGTATCAACATACTCATACAACAACTTAGTAAAAACATTTAACAAAAAGTCTTTAATTGATTTATCTTGATGGTAAATACTGTCACCTTCCATCTTTTCTATATTAGTATGTGAGATTTCTTTAAGACTTTTAAAATCTACTTTTTCACTCATCACACCATTAGTGTTATTTTTATGGTTAGTTACCATTAAGTCAGGCACAATAACAATTAGTGTTAACCACACCAACATTAGTAATAAAATACTAAATAAGCAAGCATTAATACATCTACGTTTAAACCTATGATTTTGATATCCAGTCTCTGCTATTTTTGCCATTTTAAGGAAAAAATGTGTATCAATTCAAAAAGAAAAAAGAAAAACTATAAAAACTATAAAAACTATCTAAGTAGTGTATCCAAACGCTTCAAGCCTTCTTCTTCTTCCTTTACCCCTCTTTTTCTTTTTTTTTTTATTTCTTCACAGCCTTTTATTCAATTTCTTCTTTTGTTCTCTTTTCTTCTTCGAATGAATTCTTTAATTTTCTGAACCCTTTAGTTTACACAGTTCTTTTAGGGTGGTTCAAAACCATTTGCTTCACTCTGTTTTGTACGAGTGTCTTCTTTGCTCTGATCTGTATTCTCAATTTCTTCCAATACCACATATGTCCATTCTGGAGCTGTGTATTTCTTGTTCGGAACTCTTACTCTCTTAGTTTTCCAAACAAATTCTTCTTCTGGCTCACTTTGTTCTGTTTTGTTTGGTACTTCAACTATCGTGTCTGGTATTTTCTTTTTCAGAGTGTATTTCAGTCTTTTCACTCCTTTTGGCCACACATACCCTTTTCTTGCTTTCTTAACTTGCACAGTTCCTTCTGCTTCAGTGTCAAGTTCGCAAGTTCTTTTACGCAGTTCTTTTCTCTGTTGCACTTGCTCTTGATTCTCATTTAACACTCCTCCATCATCACTTTTAACAGCAGTCTTACGAGACCCAGTAGCTGGTGCCCACTTTCTTCGACTCTGTTCCCGATCAATCACGTGTTCAATACCTTCAGAATCTGTATCTTCAGACTCTATGGTTTCATGTTCTACAGCTTCTGGCTCTTCTTGACTCTCTGCCAGTCCCTGCTCTTCTTCTTCTTGTATTTCAAGTGGACTTGGGACTCTCCTTGTGTGACTTGTGTGTATCCAATTTGGCAAGCCTCCACACTTCACTGCTGTCATTGTCACCAGTATTACCTGGTATGGGCCATGCCATCTAGGTTCCAGACACGACTTTCTCACATGCTTCTTCACCAGGATCCACTCTCCTGGACTTAAATCATGTGCTTGCTCTTGTTGTGTTGTGGTTGCACTTTCTCCAACCTGATGAGACACAGAACGCACCACATCAGCCAATCCTTTGCAATAATCAAGCACCAAATCATCAGTTATATTCATCAGTTGATTTGCTCGTACAATCGGCTGTCTCATTGCTCTCCCCATTATAACTTCATGAGGGGATAATCCAGTCTTTTTATCAGGAATGCTTCTCAGACTCATTAATACCAAGGGTAAAGCATCTGGCCATTTCAGTGCTGTGGATGCACACACTTTTGACAGTCTTGATTTAATAGTGCCAATAATTTGCTCAACCACACCTGAGGCTTCTGGTCGATAGGCACAATGCAGCTTTTGCTCAATTTGTAATGCTGCGCAAATCATCCGAATTATTTCATTATTAATATGCGTACCTCTATCCGTTTCTAAAGAGACTGGAAATCCAAATCTAGGACATGATCTCTCTCAAAAGCAATTTAGCAACTGTTAAGCTATCATTTCTTCTTGTTGGATATGCTTCTACCCAACGAGAAAACAGACTAACAACAACCAACACATATTTCAGTCCATTACAAGGAGGAAGCTCGATAAAATCAGCCTGTAATCTAGTAAAAAGACCTGCTGCTTTTCCAATCCGCCCCCAACTGACAACAGTCTTTCTACCTGGATTTTGCTGCTGGCACACTACACATCTCTGGCAAAGACTCTCTGCAATAACCCTGAATTTAGGATTATACCATGACTGTTTAAAGAGTCTAATCATAGCATTCCTTCCTGCATGTGTTACTCCTTGGTACACCCTTGCAAACTGAGAAAGCAAGCAATCTGGCATTACTGGTCTATCATCCACGTACACCATATTTCATCTTCTGGTCTCCTTGTACAACCTGATTTAATCCAAATTTCTTACTCTTCTTCACTAGCTTCTTCTTGCAATTGTCTAACTTCATCCCATGTTTCGACAGAAGAGAACATCAAGTGACAATTTGTATTCTTTTTCCTGCTCCTTTATTAATCGAAACCGAATTTTGTGCACAGAAACAAGCCACTTGGTCTGCGTATCTGTTGCCACTAGTCACATAATCATTTCCTGATTTATGTGCCTGGCATTTGACCACTGCAATCTCTTTAGGCAATTGTAATGCATTCAGCAAATCTTTTACATCTTTGCTATTTCTGATCGGGGATCGTGAAGATGTCAGAAATCAACGTTGCATCCACAATTGACCAAAATCATGCACCACCCCGAAACCATATTGACTATCCGTAAATATGGTTATTCTCAAGTTTTTGCCCATTATACAAGCCCGGGTCAAAGCGACCAATTCAGAAATTTGAGCTGAATTTATGCCTCTTAGACAAGATGCTTCAAGAACCATGGCCACTGTACATACTGCATATAAAGCACGCAATACACCCTTTTCATCTCTCAGACATGAAGCATTTACAAACATCACACAATCTGATTCTGGCAATGGTGTATCTTTTATATCAGGCCTTGGTTTTGTACACAACTCTGTCACATCTAGACAATCATGATCTGCTTCATCCTTTACTTCTTCACAACTCGAACTCGGCAACAAAGTCGCTGGGTTCAGTGTCGTGCGTCTTGTTACTGTCACAATCTCAGCACCCAAGATCACTCTCTCATATCTAGTCAAACGACTACTTGTCATATGTTGTGTTCTCGTCCTTGTCAGCAAAATCTCAACAGAATGTGGCACATACACTCTCAATGGATGTCCCATCACAATTGATTCACTCTGCTCCAGACTCACACATGTAGCAGCCACTGCTTTCAGACAACCTGGCAATGCTGCAGCCACTGAGTCCAAAGTAGCTGAGAAATATGCCACTGGACGACGCGCCATTCCATGTGTCTGCGTCAAAACTGAAACTGCACATCCATTCTTTTCACAACAGAACAATGCAAAATCTTTAGAATAATCTGACATTCCCAATGCAGGTGCTCGTCAAAGACTATCTCGCAACTCAACAAAAGCCTTCATGCTTTCTTCATCCAGTTCAATCGGATCGACTACATCTTTGTGAGTCAATCTTTGTAATGGCTTGGCTATCAGTGAAAAACCACTGATCCACTGTCTGCAGTATCCAACCATGCCCAGAAACATTCGAATTTCTTTCTGCATTCTGGGAGGACCCATTTTCAAGATCACAGCAATTCGATCTTGTGATACTTTCCTGACTCCTTTCTCAATTTTGTGTCCCAAATATTGCACCTCTTTTTGACAAAATCACAATTTTGCTGGTGCCATTTTATGCCCACCTACTGCCAAATGATTGAGTAAAGCAATTGTATCTGTCACACATGCTTCTCGTGTCTTTGATGCCACTAATAAATCATCGATGTATTGCACCAATACTGAGTCTTCTGGCATAACCAATGACTCCAGACACTTTTTCAAAATCTGATTAAAAGGACTCTCTGTATACCCTTGTGGGACTTGGCACCATGCCAAGACATGGCCTCCGAACCGGAAACCAAAAAGATATTGGCTATCTTGATGCAAGGGTATCGAGAAAAATGCTTGGCACAAATCAATCACTGTGAACCATTCCGCATCACAAGGAATTTGGTAGAGAATTACTGCTGGGTTTGGCACTATCGGACAACAAGGTACTACAATCTTATTAATTTTTCTCAAATCTTGCACAATTCTATACTCGCCACTCGGTTTTTAATTCCCATAATAGGTGAATTACAAGGACTACCTAGTATCTCTCTCAGAATGCCTTGTTGAATCATTTGCTCAATTACAGGAGTAATTCCTGCAATGGTCTCAGGACTCATTTTATACTGTGGTGTTTTTGGAAATTCTGCACCTTGTTTGACCAAAATTTGAATTGGATAAACACCCTTCGTCAATCCGATGTCTTTCCCTGTAAAATCCCACACATCAGTCATCACAGTATCTCTAAATTCAACAGGCAAATCCTTCGCAGTAAATAAAGGATACAAATCATCGACTTCTGTCCCTTGCCTTGCTAACATCACTTTGAAAGCAATATCCTCATCTGGTGTTTGAAAGGCAATACCATCTGGTGTACAGTAGATGGTGCACAACAAGTCCCTGCCTATAAGGTTCACCGGACTCGTATCGCACACCACAAATCGATACAAATCTCTAAATTCTCCAATATGAACCTCCATTGGTTTGGTCACTGGAGTTCTAATATACTTATTTGAAACTCCGACAACTTGGATAGTATCTCCTGAGAGGGATTGGTTTGGAATTTCTGCTGCGCTCACAGTAGAATGGGTATATGTTTCAAAGAACAAGGAACCCTAGTATTTTGACCTGGGGTAGTTAAGTATTTAGAAAAATAAAGGTCAGGGAGGCCACTTAGGTCCTCGTGTAGCCTAGGCTACTGAAGCATTTTTAGAAAGCGTTAGTCAGGTACAGCAAAATAATGTAGTCCAGGTGGGACTGGTTATGCAATATATGCTGGGACACAAGGTTTGGTATGACATCACATTTATTAACAGCATAAACGGAGTATCATAATATAATTCTAGTAATAGTTCTGGTGCTCACACAAGAAGAGAAAGTGCGTGAAGTGAGGGGTGTTCGTGACATTAAAATTTACATCGCATTCATAACAACACTGCAAAACTCCAAATTAGTTAGTTGCAGTAATAGAGTTTTGGTTGTAAAGGTCGACGGTGTTTCGATCTCATTAATGTGAGATCATCATCAGAACGAGACAAGTGTGAGCAGGAAGAATTTTTAATGAGGGATAGGTCCGTGTTGGCCGAAGAATTGGAGGTCGACGGACTACTTATAATCGGGGATAGGTCCGTCTTGGCCAAAGAGTTGAAGGTCGAGTGGAGCAATAAATGCGTGTGAAAAGGCCACGGGGGCCACAGCTGATGGAAACGGCAGACCCGTGAGACCCGGGCGGGAGGTCGGATTTGCGCCGAGCAAGGTTGCAGGGGAATAAATCTTTGTAAGTTGCTGCAAGGGAAGCACGACAAGTCAGCGTGGATAGGGAGCAAATCACGAAGAACGGGTAGCATCAGTGTCCACAAGGAATGTAATATCATTACCTTCCACTTTCCCATCCACAAAACGACCTGGTTGGTCTACCTCTAGAGATGCGCCAAGCACGCACTCTTCCTCCCCCCTCAGGCACCGTCATTGAGATGAATCTGAATCACTCTCAGGACACTGCAACCAATATTGCGAAACCATCTGTCCATTTTGTTTCTTACCAATTTGTTCACTCATGTGAAATCCAGGATTCGCCCTGCATCTCTGTACCTGAGCATTCACATTATTTGGCATAGGAGCTTCAGGCACTTGTACCTTTTGTACCTGTTGTACCTGTGGTGTAACTACCTGTTGCTGTTGCAGCTGTTGTTGATTCACAACCACCTCATTCTGCTTCTGTGGATTAAAATTTTGAACCATTCCATTGTTTTCTAACAAGAACTTACACTCGTTCTTCCAATGTTCTAACCTTCCGCACGCATGACAAGGAAATTTCCTCTTCATCTCTTCCTTATTATTTCTACCTCTACCCTTTCCTGGTAATTGCACTTGAACACCACAATTCGGTGCAACGTTCATAGCAGGTACCTGACCATTTTGAAAATTCAGATTTGCCCTTTCATTTGAAAAACTGTTGGAGAAAAATCAACAAAATTCCCATTTTTCTGCTGTGCCGCTTTCACTTGCGCCCACATCATTTTCTCTTTCAATTTCTTATGCCTAGATTCAATATCATCACTACAATACTTTGCATACCTCAGTATCTCATCCACTGTCTTGTTCTGCCAACAAATCAAATGCTGCTGAGTCATATTACTAGTTTCAGGTTTCAACCCAAACACAGACTTATACACAAAATGTCCCATATCTTTGTCAGTTATGCTTTCAAAACCACTATACTGTTTAAACACCTGTAAAAGTCTCTCGTAGTAGGCATGTACTGTTTCTTTTGACTCCTGTGTTGTCCTGTCAATCTTAACCCAGTCTGTTTCCTTTGGGGAACTCTTACTCTTCAAATAAGTAATCACTTGATTATATTTCTTCATCACCTCTTCTGAAGGCGCTCTAGTTTTAACATCTCTAGGATATTCCTCTTTCGGCCAATCAATTGCAATCTTACATTCAGTCCATAAATCAGCTGGAACTACAATACCAAACAAACCATCCAAATCTTTCAACAAGACCTTTGAAACCTTTACAAATCTCTCTACCTGTTTATACCACTCAACAGATTTTTCTCTCAATTTTGGGAAGCCATTCGTAAAAGATAATATGTCCTGTCTTGACCAAGGAATATGAACATATCCACCACCCGGAACTTCTCTCATTGGATATATCATTTCAGCAGGTTCTGTCTCTTTTAACGGAAGCAAAGAAGATGCAGTCACACCTTTATTTGCAAGCGTCTCTTCTTTCTTTCTCGCCAATCTACCTTTCCATCGTTCCAAATCACCCCATTTTTTCAGAGTATTAATCAACTCCTTTATTTGTAATCGTTTACCAGATGCATTCAAACTCTCCAGATCCTTGTCACTAAAATCCAACCTATATGTCTTTTGTAAAGCTTTCGATTTCTCAATATCCACTCCATATTCCTGTGCTGCTTCTGCTAACTTCTCATGCAAATTTCTCACTTTCAATGTAATATTCTTACACAAGAATAACAACTCATTATCCTGGTATTTACTCAATCTCTCCGGACTTATTGTACCAATAATCATTTCTTCCAGATCTACTCTTATCCTACCTATATCTATATTCGGTTTGGACTTACTAGGTGCCATTCCTCTAATCCAATCATCCAACTCTTCTGGCGGAGGTCCCACTGAACTCCCTGATACTGAAGTCGTTTCTCTCACATTTGACATTAAATTTCTAGGATCGATCTCTACACTCCTTTTTGGTGTTTCAGTCACATTTCCATTTGCTGGAATATCAATCAGTGATGTACTCATCTCATTTGATTCTGGTCCACTAACATCCCTAGCACTATTCACTGGAACTGTCAATGCATGCACTCTTAAAATATTTTGACCCTCACTATACAATGGAACTATAGGACCAATTGTTACCGAAACTGATATTGCTTCTGCATTTAAACTCATCTGACTAATTTTCTGAGTCAGTTCTTCCTTTGCTCTATTTAGCATTTCTATATCTCTCTCCTGTGAGACTCGAGTAGCTGATGAAGGCTGTAAAACTAATGGAACCTGTGAAGCTTGTGGTACCTGTGGTACTTGTGGAATTTCTATTTCAATTAATGGTGCACTTTGAGTATTCCCATCCGGACTCTCCTGATATGGTGGAGGTCTCTTCAATAACATCTCATCTAATAACTCATCATCAAGTTCGTCCGGATCTATATCTAGTTCTGAAGTCTCTACATTATTCTTTTTCTCCTTGCACTTTCCACTAGCTTGTACCTCAGCAAACATTGCTGGATATAATCCATCTATGATTACATCTCTCCTCCACCTTTTCATCTGCACATCCCATTTAGCTTCTGAATACCATCTCATTGTATTCCTATATTTCAATCCTATTCCAATCTCTCTCCCTTCTGTACGCCTCATGTTCCCATTCCTCAAGCGCCTCATACTGCATAGGTCTACAATTTGGTTTTGACAAATTAATTCGTCTTCTCACATTTTCCATACCTTTACATTGAAAGTACCATGCTCTGGGAAAGCTAAAACTCCATCATCCTCTGTATAACTCACCCAATTCTCTACCCATGTACACGTATGATATCCACGCTCTATCATCATAAAAGAAGCAGGCGATCTTGCAGGAGGTACAGGAATTCCCTTTCTAGTAACTATTGGCTTGTCTTTTTTAAACAAATCTTGTATCATTTTTATCAACTTCATTTTCAACTCTCTCTTTTCCGCTAAATATTTTAGAAATTAAGGATATCCTTCCATAATTCTGCTCACTCTATTCGCTAGCACTCGTCCAATACCAGCGCGACTCACACCAACCAACCAATCACAGCACAATACACGCCCGCTATCTGTCCAATGCCCGCGCGGCTTTTTGTGACGTCAGTATAACTCCTGCAACTGACCCTCCCTTTACAAAATAATACGACAATGTACTACAAAGTCTTTCTAAATAAATTCTTATTAGAAATGGCACAAATCGCTGCTACTTTGTCTGCTCCACTAAATGAAAGATAGTTCAGTCGTTCAAGAGAGCCTTTTACAACCAGCAGAATAACGGCCAGCGTCACTCTACTCACAATCAAGTGAAAGGAGGTCTTGGTACTCCTTTAGGTGGGTTTCCTAAAGTTTCGGAAGAGGACTTTCCAGAATTACAGTCAAGCGAAGTTAGGTCTTGGTACTCCTTTAGGTGTACTTTCTAAAGTTTCGGAAGAGGACTTCACTATAACATCCAGCTTACTTACATACTTTAGAATAGGTCCCTTAGAATAATATCAACAGCCTTTCACTGTTCGATATTACAACAACAGACAAAGTACTTCTGCAGTGTGATAATTTTCCACACTAACCTCTGCCCCTGAGGCTAAATCAACATCCCAGGATCTTAGGCAACCCCGTACCCGTACTTCCAGACTACATAAAACAAAGACGCTAACTTTTCATATTAGTAACCAAAATCAATAATTCAACCATTAATTTGCCAAAATAATCAATATAAACCATCAGGCTGCTACCAAAACTGATCCAGCGATCTGGGACTAATAATTTTCCACAGACTAGACCCAATTTCATCACCCAACAAGTCCCTTCACGCTGGGTTAGTGAATTACTAAACAAATTACCAAAATCCAATTTGTATCTTCATTTCTATTATACCAATTGTGGCGATGCGATCTTTATATAGTTGACAGGGTTTGGCAAACCAATACTTGTTTCTAAAATACTCATAAACTAGAAAAACACCTCTAATAAAGATACACACATTTTTATATTTATAATGTTTATCTAAATAATGTGAAATAAATGCTCATCAATACCAAAATACAGTACAAATCATAGATCATCACAGAGTAGCAATATCAGAGAAATAATAAAACATCTCAATTCGACAGCACATAAAGGAGTGGAAAGGCGAAGAGACAAAAGGTTCAGAGACAAAATACATTTGCAAATGATTATGCAAATTCAGTTTTCTGTCTATACTAACCCAATTGAAATAGGAAATCTACTCCCTGGCCATGAGAGCAGTAAGGCCCCTCAAGAAGAGTTGAAGAGGCAAAGATTAAGTCAGGAATCAGCAGACAGGAACAGCCAGCTCAAGAATAGGAGACAGCAAAGAAAGCCTCTCCTCACGCAGGTAGGAAAGCAAGCCACCAACTAACCTAATCCCTCCCACCAGGAACCTCAATTATACCCTAAAACCCAAATGTCTAACCCACATTTGTGTCAGAACAGAGAATTTCTCTACACATGATTGGTTAAGGAAGGGGGTGTACTGTCACACCACTCTCGTCATGTCCATCTCACTCAATGTCTTATTGTTTATTTATTCTACATATCTACTTCTACCCCAAGAAATCCAAATTCGAGCCACTGTCATAGCATTCGTTTCCTCCATCCCAGTAATGTAGCAAATTCTGTGTAACATTTATCCGTTTGTGCCGCACAAAGAGGAAATGTTCTTTCACTCGAGGAAGAATTTTTTTTTCTTTCAGCTGTCTCTTGGCAGGGACACAGGATCTGTGAAGGACACTTGTCTTCTACTTTCACCATCTTGTTAAACTCTAATTTGCAGAATTTATTTCATTCTCATTAGCCCCGTGTTTTCCCGCAGAACAGAAAAACAAACACAGGCATTATTAATCACTTATAATGCTTTTCATTACGCATCCACCCAATGCTGCATCTATCCATGCGCAACCCATGTTAATATTATTTTCCTAGCAAACATTAATAATGTGCACTAAAGCAGCATTAGTCTTTTATTTATATTTGTCAAGAAGCATTTGCGGCCTACTCCAGTGCTTTAGTACGCGCTTGCGCAGTAGCATTTTCCCTCATGTTAGGCTCTTTTCCACATTAGTTTTTCACCGCACACTGTTAGTATATGTTACTGAGGGTTCAATTCGAGCAGGTTTTATTTTGCAAAAACCCTGTTCCATCATTAGTTAAAATAAATATTTTAAATTGTTTTGTGTCTCTGTCAGATCTTATTGTGGACAAGTACAACAGTGTGAGCGAAAGGGTGTGTCTTGTTACCGCGATTCCTGAGAGATCTGGGAGTGTTGTGTTCTGGGTTATCTAATCATTTGTTTCTCTGGGAGTGAGTAGGAGAGCAAGTGAGACAGTATAGCTAGTCGGTTCTGGGTTTGTGGGTATTAAGGTGGTAGGAAGACTCAGTCCCTATACACCAAGGTCCTATATTCCTGCGCATTGTTCTGTATTTGTGCAGAATCCCTGCAACAGTCTCAGAAGGTATTGCTATTGAAACCCCAAATTGTTGTCCTTGGTTTTGGGCCAATTCAAGTTGATCTATTTATATGCTGTGGTACATGATGTTCTCTTTTTCAGATATATACTAACCTGGTGACAGTAAGCCGAATAGTGGGTTCTTATTGCATTGGCACATTGTCTCTCACCTCTTAGTAGTGTATGACCCTCAATAAGACCCACTCATGGGGAAATGTAAAGCAGAAGAACAAGCTCAGAGTATAGCTAAACATCCTAAAAACTGTCTTAAGCCACATAAGTGTACTCTTAAAGAGAGAAACCTTCTAATTAAAGAGGTTGAATCGCCAATCAGTGCACATTCACCTATACCTACACCCACTGAGCAAAGGGTTAGTACAAACATAAATCCTGGTGCTATTTCTGTATATCAACTCGGGAACAATTCCTAAAAGGAAGACTACTAGGAAACCCCTTGTCAAAATAGGGCCAGTATTGAAGCATAGAAAAGAAGCCCATACTATCTCGACCTATTTTATAGGGAACCCAGCAGAATCTGTAGCTCTAACGCTCCACCCATTGTGGATATTCCTGCCACACAGTCCTTAATTGATGCACCTAGCCAGTTGATTTGCCCCCCTTCTATCCCTTGTAGCAATCGTTATTGGCTTCTTGCTGAGGAGCCTTGTACTCCGTTACTTTTCAGAAAAGAGCAGAGGGCCCATGTCCCCATCAATTATGTCTTCAGGGGACATAGTTCCACTTTTTCAGCACATTAAAGAGCTTAGGGAGAGGTGGGGGACCTCCAAACGTTGGTGTTATGACTTTGTACCACACTTAATTTATTATGCGAGGGTCTTTTGCACTCTGCTGTCAAAAGTACATGCACTCCCCACTATTTGAATGGACAGCCCTTGCTTGGGAACTCAAACCCCACTGAGAACAGGAACCTGGTAGCCTTTCACATGCCTACTTGCACGATCCCTCCTCCAGAAGTACCTATGGGCATGGAGAAATTTGAACACATCAATGACTGAAAACTCGCTTGACCTTTCAGGTTCTCCCAGTCTTTCAGTTATCTCAACATCCAGCCCCATGGGGAGCCTGGCATGTTAAGGCACCCCCAGCTTCTACGCAAAATTCCACTGACAGACAGGACCACTGACTTCCAACTCCAGTCACTCCATATTTGTGACCAATGTTCCTAAACTTGCATTGCCCATCCAAAGAGAAGGTGAGGATGCACCAATTATCAAGATCACCCACTGGTTTTGCAAAGTGAGAGGTTGCGCTCTCATACGAGAGGACATTCTTGGAGTTAAAAGACACCCACAAACTGGTTCAGCATTTGATTGCATTGAACTAACTTTTGGGACGAGGGACATAGTTCACAACCTTGTGGCTTTTGATGTCCGAACCTCGCATTTATTTGATACTAAAATCAGAGTCAAATATAGGAGCCCTGACTATAGACCATATGTCAATCTATGTGCCCTACCGTCCAATGTTTGTGGCGGATCTCCCATACAGGACATAGACTGACAACCATCGTCCCGTCCCCCTGATCGTCTCCATTTTCTTCCTGTATGTGCGGATCGTGGTGATGCCTTTTCCTTGATTGATTTGAGCACCCCACACGGCAATCAGGTTTCAGGTGATCTTATGGGTATATCTGACACCACAGATTGCTAGGCCCCCCTAAGGCTCTCTTCTTGTCACACTAGTACCCAGCACAAACAATCAATGTCTATTGTTTCTTGGAATGTGGCTGGCCTTGGATCAAAGGTCGTACTCCCGGACTGGAATGACTTCATCAATGTGTTTGATATTTGCTTGTTCCAGGAAACATGGTGATTGGAACCACTTTTTAAACCTGGCTATTTAAACCTATGGCTAGGAACTCCCTACTGAACTTCGAGAGTTTCCACCCCCGCCCACTGAGAGAAAACCTCCTGTACGGCCAGTTCCTCCGAATAAGAAGAAACTGCAGTCACACGCAAGACTACCTAAAGCAGTCCGCAGACCAGGCTAGCAAACTCAGCGAACGAGGATATCCGGACAGAATTACCCGGACCACTAAAAAATGAGCACGTAAACAGCATAGAGAGGCCCTGCTCGGAGGACAACACACGAGAGATCAACACCATCCCCCTCACTTGTGTCACTACATACAACCAAGCTTCTAATCGAGTGGCTAAAATCATTTGCAAAAACTGGCGCATCCTTAATACAGGTGCACTAAGATGGGACCCACCCCATTTCTCATACAGGAGAGCCGCCAGCCTAAAAGATCGTCTAGTGTCCACTCGCCCTAGGAAATCGCAGGCACCGGCGGACAATACCGTCCTGAATGCATGGGGTTTACCCAACGTAGTGGGTCACCACCCATGTGGAAACTGCTGCGTTTGCCACCTCACCAAAGCTACTAAAACACTTGATCTGGAAGAGGGCAAAATATGGCACCAGAGGAAACATACCAACTGCAACTCGACACATGTGGTGTACCTTATAGAATGCCCCGGCAAACTCCGCTACATCGGGATGACTAGCCAAAAAATCAAGACCATGATAGGGGAACATCGTAGCAACATACGTTGCAAGAAAAACACAACAATGATGACGGATCACTTTATCCAAAGAGGACATACACCCAATGACCTGAGGTGGACCATAATCGAACAAATCGAGATCAACAACCTAACAGATGACAAAACTCTACTCCAGAAAGAACAACGTTGGATCTACTACTGCCTTTTCACCCATATAGCAGGACTCAACGACAATATCCAGTGGAATACCCTCAGTAGCCGTTGCCACCCAACTACATGATTATTTGCATGTACATATTCGGCCAACGGTTGAAAAAGTTGGCACTCCAGTCCACACGGGCGTCCAGTACCTTCTTTTAAAATGGGCCACCATCACATTAGTGTTCTCTCTCCATGACAGTATGACCAACCGGACAAATCCCTATCTGGAAGCTATACATACTGTTTGGGCGCTGAGAGATACCGCACCAAACCCATGCCAGTCCAGGGTATGCCAAGCATAACCCCCACGGCCAAATAAGAGTGTCTTCAATACACTGTGGGAACACACAACGGTGGGCATTTCGGCTGATTGACCACTCCTCTCCAGAGACGGACACAGAACACACATAACCCCTTCATGACATGTAATTATGACAGCAGCATGTTCATCTTGTCCTAACTGACATACCAGCACTCTTTCCCGACGATTCCTTTTCAGGAATTTCTCCAGACACGAGCTGGAGTGCACGCTGTCCATTCCGCCTGCCTTATACATCACGGTGACGGCGATATGCTTTATATAAACCTACAAACTTTATTCATGAGGATCTTTTACAACCTTACTCTCATTCTTCTCAAAACTTTATTCGCCTGACATCAACCACGCGCTACATGCGCAGTCCATGCAGTCCGTTTTCAGTTTCAGTATTTTTGGGCATTTCCCCAGACACAAGCGGAGACCCGATTAGTCTATTAACTCTGTCCACTACACGGTGGTGACAACATGCTTAATTAATTAAATAGAACTACTAGCACCATATTTACGTATGAACATAAATTACAACCTGACTCAAATGTTTTATTGAGTGTAGACATCTGGAGTACTGTAAAACATGCATTATCTGTTGATTCAAAAAAGAGCAGGCCACATTGTCCTCACTGTCAAATGTGTCAGGCTTGGCTTACATGATGGAGATTAATGAAGTATCATGAGAGTCATATGGCTCCTGAACTGCTTCCAGAATTTGGAGCAGGGTCTTAATTGTCAGAAAGGCAAATCTGTTTGCATTTCGGAATTATATATGTTCACCAGTCGAGACGTGTTTTTAACAAGTAACAGTAGTTTATTTTGTGAGGGAATTTAGCCCTCCTAGATGTTTGTAGTTTTCTATTTAGAAATAGTTTTGTATGAATAAAATAAAAATAAACTTATAATTTTCAAGTAGGTTTAACCGCACAGTAAACGCGTAAAAATCACTTCTTCGGTTGTTGGGGTGTATTAAATTTAAAGAAGATAATATCCCCATCTTCAACAATGTAATTTCTTCCTTGCTGTCTGTACTTTCCGGCACTCTTGCAGGCATTTTCAGATCCCTCTTCCTTAAAATCGTCATATTTCATGACCTCTGCCATTATGAAGCCCTTTTCGAAATCAGTGTGTATCTTCCCTACAGCTTGAGGAGCCTTTGTCCCTTTCCGGATGGTCCAGGCGCCCACCTCATCAGGGCCGGCCTTGAAGAAGTATTCGAGCTGGAGGGCCGCAAAGCCAGTCTTAATGATCTTGGACAAAGCGCTCTGTGTCATTTTCTCTTCCAGATACTTCTGTTTCTCCTCATCACTCATGTCTTGCAACTTGAGCTCCAAGGCCCCACTAAAAGGAATGACCAAGGCTCCGGGGTCATGCTTGTCCACCCACTCTTTAATTTTTATCAACCATTTGTTTTTCTTTCGGATGTAGTCTTTTTCTGAAAGATTGACCAAGTAAATCATTTGTTTTGAAGTCAAAAGTAGGTGCTTATTCAAAACTTCAATCTCTTTGTCATTCCAGTCATGACAAAAGCGGACATGTTGCTTTTCATCTAAGACCCAGGTTTTAACTTTGGACATTATGTCATATTCAGGTTTTAATTTCTCATCCCCTCCTCGAATTGCGACTTTTTCGAGCTTGTCTATTATGGGCAAGATCATTTCTTCATCCTTAAGGCGAAGTTCCTCATGTATTATCTCAATGTCACGAACAGGGTTCACCGATCCTTCAACGTGAATGATATCTTCATCCTCGAATGCTCGTGTTAAATCGAAGATGCCATCACAGGCACTTATATGAGACAGGAAGGCATTTCCCAGGCCCTGTCCTGTACTTGCTCCTTTTACAAGGCCAGCAATATCCACGACATGTAGGAATGCAGGAATCTTGCTTGGAGGTTTAAGGTACTGGTACAGTTATTCAAATCTATCATCTGGCACGGGAACTCTGCTTTCATTTGGATCAATAGTGCAGAAAGGGAAATTCTCGGCAGAAGCCTGGCTTTTTGTTAGCACGTTAAAGAAAGTTGATTACCCAACATTTGGCAATCCGACAATACCAATCTTCAACGAGGTCCCAAATCTCCCAATGATTGGATGTTGTTTAGGTATGTCGGCTCCTTTTTTGGGCGGCATCTTGTATTATACTGGGCGCTTCTGCCGTTGGTTGTAGTGTGCGAGTGGTTATTGAACAGGCGCTGCCCGAGCTGCTTTTCCCTGGATCACACTGGCACGCACACGCTGCCAGTGCCGGTGCACAGAGGGGAAAGGAAAGAACAAATTACAACCTGACTCATTTTCCTCACAAAACTTTACTCGATTGACACCAACATACGCGCGACGCGTGCAGTCAACGCAATCCTCCTTCAGTTTCAACAGCCCTGCCAGTGGACGCTACTCTTGAACACTCGACGGCTAATGAGGCACACCGGCCCTGCAGTGAGGCACCTGGCTAACACGTAGGGTATTTAAACCCTCTTCCGGTTACCTGCATACAAAGACGGAATCCCGGTAGAAGGCCGCAGTAGGTATGGAGAGTGGGCTAGAGACCTTGATGAAGTAAGTGGGGCACTCTGGGGGTCTTTCATTCTGCCAGCCGGTGGACACAAACCCATATGCGGCTGGGTTTCACGCTGCAACTGTTTTTATTTTTGTCTCTCCTTTCACACACACAGTGTGTGACTACAGGTCCGGCCCCCCTGCGGGATTCATGGGGCTCATTCTGAAAGTTTCAGAGTAAGCATAACTCTTTCCTTTATAGCACTCGTCACTCTGATTTTGATTGCTTATCTGACACCATTTATTTACAGCACAGTAGCGCATAAATCGGCATTAGCAATCAGCCACTTTTCTACAAGCGTCACGTTCCGTTCCACTAACGCTCATTTACCCGCATAGTGTATGGACACAACGTTTACCCAGTCACTTGATTAATGTGGAAGAAGAAGCTTTTTACTGCCTGAATGTTTATGTCTGTGTGTTTTGTTTGTCCCCCCCTTTTTTTCCTTCTCAACAGGTATTGAGCAACTAGAGGAAAACCTCCTCTCCCAATTAATGCACCTTAGCGCGTGTGACACATTTTGGTTGAAATACACAATTTTTTGACCATCACTAATGCTCCACTCACATAGGTCCTGACGAAAGCCAGCACAACTCTGATATCTGGCTGAAACATGTAGACCACACAGGATACTGGAGACATAATTTACCTCCACATATATCCGCAGCTCTGTTTTTAATACTGCCAAGGACCCTTCATTAAATTCCTGCAATCCTTGGGACTCTTTGGAAAGTTTTTAAACCACACTCTTTTCACTTCACTGCACACTCACTGCACAAAACCTGCTCCGCTGTAATCAGGCGTTGAAGCACACCCGAGGTGCACTCTGCGCCTTGGGTGGGACCCGATGATGAAGCATGCCACCAACTAGGTTGGTGGGTGAGGGTCTTCATAAAAAACAAATGAGTTTTTTCTTCCAGACATGAACGCCTAGCTTCTACACAAATAGCTAGTTCTCATTGATATTTATTTAAACCTTTCAACACCTGTGATACGCAATTCAGTTGGTTGCCCTTGAGGAGGGGCTGACAATATGGATGAGACCAGGAATAGTTCACAAATTTCATGAACTTCACATCGATAGTCCTGACATCATGGCCATTCATCTAGCAGCTGATAATTTCACTAGCATTGACATTTACAAAGTCTATGCTAGAGGGGTTGGGGGGGCTTAAAGCCCAATACAGTTTTGTTCTTGGAAGACTATTTGGAAAAAGGTACATGGTCACTCTTATCGGATATTAGCTGGGGATTTCAATACAACTTTTGAGCCCTGGGACACTGTGGATAACAGCTTTGCGAGTGAGGAGGACGAGGCGTGGGGTATCCTGTGCTTTGAATTGCCACCTGTAAATAAAATGGACAGAGGCAGCATTACAGTGCAAGGCTTTTTCCTTGGAGCTGGGAATCGGAGCAGCCAATGGTAGGTACTCCTATGACTGGAAAGTGGCCAATAAATACAATAATTCTAGTGGCATAGACTACATGTTTCTAGACTTGAGACTTTGGTCACTCCTTATGGATATGTGTATCCTCGAGAGATTGGAGAGTGACCATAATCCCCTCTGTGTCACTATGGAATCCTTTTGTGTTAATAAGATGCCTAACTCACGTCCCCTGTTCACTATCAATGGTGTGTACTCATCAAATGACATGCAGCGCATTAAATGGGCCAAGGTTGTTGACTCCCCTGACATTTTGCCTGCCATTAATGAGGACTTAGCATCCTGCTTAGAGGAGATGTCCACTAGGTTATCTAGCGCAGGGGACATAAGGACAATTATGGATTTTCATAAGTTCTTCAAGAAAATCTTATCCTGCTTCCTCATTCCTGCATCAATTACTCGTAGACCCCTTTTGCAGCAAAAAGGTGGTTTAATAAGAAGTGCAGACAGAACCGCTCCCTATTGGTCAAGGCAATAAAAGCTAAAGATCTGCAGCAAGTCCCCCTCGAAAGGAAACTCTATAAATCAACACAGGCCTGGGTGAAAAGAGAGTGGAATGAGAGGAGATGGCAAGACCTCGAAGCTGCTTGTTCTGCCAAGGACTCTGTTAGATTCTGGTCCCTAGTTAAGTGGGAGAGAGATGGACAAGCGCCTCCTCCCCATAATTATATTGCCACTGCTCCCTGAGCTGGTTTTCCCATCTATATTCTAAGGGCTCTCCCTCTAATGCTATGAGGAGTGAGCTAAATGATTTGGCTCTATACTTTTCCAGAAGTTACATTTTAAAAATATTTTAAAAATAAAATATACTTAAAATTTACGTTCATAATTTTTACAAGTGATGTATATATTTTTAACATACTTTTATCCTACTTATTTTTAAATTAGATAATATGTTCTTTACTATTTAGTTTCTTGACGTATTTACTGAAATATGCCAGGGAAATTATTAATATATACATTAATTTAAAAGTCATTTTATTTTAAATTATTTAACAAAATTAATTAAATGTAACACTAGCTCCTATGTGTTTTTTAAGTCTCTGCCTTCATTACTTGCTATAGGGGGTGTTAGAAATGGGATTCCTGGTTGGATGAGATATGCAACCAGGCCAGGCAGGAACCACCACTCTAGTCAGGGTAAGCTAGATACACACTAAAAGATAACCTGTGCTCACTCTCTGGTAGCTTGGCACAGAGCAGTCAGCCTTATCTAAAGAGGCAATGTGTAAAGTATTTGTGCAACACACACACAGTAACACAATTAATTCACCACAAAAAGACTCCACACAGGTTTAGAAAAATAGAGAATATTTATCGTGTGTGACCAGTGCAAAACCAAAATTCAGGCTGACCGCAAGGCCCACTGAGAAAGCAACTTGGATGGAGCAAAGCGTTGATGCTGAGGACATGATGCATCGATCTTTTCCACACAGTCAGGTCACTTTGTGGTTGTTGAGCTTCGCTGAAGTGAAGGCAATGTGTCGTCGTCGAGCCGCGCAGAGCACCGTCATCAGGCTGTGCAGGCTTTAGAATCACTGTTGTCGAACACCCTCTGCGCTGGCATCAAAGGGTGATTCGTTGGTTCTGACCAGCGCAGTGGTGACGATGTGTCGGTTTTGGAGCAAAACAGCTTCAGAACCCACTTATGAGGCTCAGAACTTGGAGGGGGCACCTCAGGCAAGGGTAGGACTCACAGAAGGCAGAGTCCAGCAGGACTAGCAGAATTGGAGGACGTCTTTTGTGTCCATGAGACATCAGAAGGCAGGTTGCAAGCCAGCAAGCCCTTGGAAATCACTTGGAGGGAAGGCAGAGTTCAACTCTGCTTCAGCAGAGTCAGGTAGCAGCAGGCAGCTGGGCAACAAGCGGAAAAGCAGTCCTTCCAGGAAAGCAGTCCAGTTGAGTCCTTTAGGCAGCACTGCAGTCCTTCTGACAGAGGTTCAGTTCAAGATCCAGAAGTGTCTGATTTTAGGGGGTCAGAGACCCAGTACTTAAACACAAAAGTGACTTTGATGTAGGGAGTGACTTCAAAGCAGCTCTCTGAAGTGCACAAAGATCCCTTTCAACCCAGTCCTGTTTGCCAGGCTATCTGTGGGGAGTCAATTAGTGACTTGTGTGTGGACAGGACAATACCGATTTGAAGTGTGTCAGTCCCTCCCATTTCTCCCTGCCAAGGAAGACCCATCAGAATGCAGATGAGTGCTCAGAATGCAGATGAGCCTCACCTTCCTGTATTTGTGGCTGTCTAGAGGGAATTCACAAAGTGTAGCTGTTACCCAACCTAGATATGTATTGGAGACAGGCTGTAAGGCACAAAGAGCAGTAAGTACAGAGTCATGTCCACTTTCTAAAAGTGGCATTTCTACAACAGTAATGTGAAATCCAACTTAACCAGTAGGGAGGATTTATCATTACCTTTCCAAAAATATGAAACATGAAAAAGCTACTCCTCTCTGATCGGGAATTACAGCTTAAAACTGTATTAGGGAATTCCCAATGCTGGCCAATGAGAAGAGTAGTCCTCACAGTAGTGAAAAACAAAATAGGCTGTTTGTCACTACCAGGACATGCCAGACATATAAGTACATGTCCCAACTTTTACTTAAGTGGCACCCTGCCCTTAGGGTTAATTATGGCCTACCTTAGGGTTGGTTTATATGCAATAAAATGGGAGTTTAAGGCTTGGCAAGTAGTTTTAAAAGCCAAGTCAAAGTGGCAGTAAACTGCACACACACAGGTACTGCAGTGGAAATCCTGAGACAGGCTTGAAAGGCTACTTCTGTTGGTGGCACATTCAGTGCTGCAGCTCACTAGTAGCGTTTCAAGTACAGGCCCTGGGTGTATGGTGTACCACTTTACAAGGGAATTACCAGTACCACAAATATGTCAATCAGGTATACACCAATGTCATCAGGTTTAGGGGAGAAGCACATACACTTTAGCACTGGTTAGCAGTGGGTAAAGTGCTCAGAGTCCTAAGTCCAACAAAAAGAATCAGCAAACACAGGAGATAAAAGACAAAAACTCAAGGAGAAGACCACCATACGGATGAAAGGTCTAACAGGGGGGTGCTGCAGTACCAGTGTTTAGCCATCTGTGGTGCTTGACTTAATATTTTTTTGGGCAGTAGGAACTTTAGAAGTGCAATTTGAGAATAGGAATGGGTTAACTCTTTTGTGGGTGGGTGACATTCCTATAAACACCACCCAGAAACCCTCCATACTCCTCCTTTATCCCCTCCCTTTTAGCAGTAAGAATGCCCCTTTTTCTAGCCACTCCTCTCTGTTCCTCCCACATTTACTATTCAATCAACCTATCAATCAGGGTTTGTAAAGCGCGACTATTCACCTGTGAGGATCTCAAGGCGCTGGGGGGGTCCGGGCTGCTGATCTGGCTGCGCTATGGTGTTCAGTCGAAGAGCCAGGTCTTGAGGTCCTTCCTTAATTGGGTCAGTGACGTGGATTGTCTGAGGAGGGTAGGCAGGGTGTTCCAGGTCTTGGCGGCGAGGTAGGGGAAGGATCTTCCTCTGGTACTTGTCTTGTGGATCTGAGAGACTGTGGCCAGGGCCAGCTGGGCAGAGCGGAGGTATCTGATGGGGACGTGGAATGAGAGGTGGTGGTTCAGGAATGCTGGTCCTGCGTCATGGAAAGCTTTGTAGGCATGCGTGAGGAGCTTGAAATGAAAACATATGGTTATGTTTGCAGTGACGTCACAGTCGGGATGTAGATCTCCTCACAGAAAATGATAGGAGAGGAGAAGGCAGAAACTCCGCATGTAGATTTGCAACAAGCATTATGTAGTACATTTTGTAGTACTACAAAATGTACTACAAAGTGCATTTTGTGAATCAGGCCCTTAGTGTCAGATTTTTTGGCTTTGTAGGAGCTCATTCACATCTCACATCCATCAAGAATGTAACTTCTATTCCCGGAGATTATCAATCACATTTCCACATAGATTTCACCACTTATTCTGATTCAATTAATTGGAATAATCCTAGCTACACAGACCTTGTCCACATGTGCTCTGATAACATGGCATGCCTTTGTTCCCCTGTTCATATGTAGGTCAGCTAAATTAAACTCTAAGGGGGATATTCACAAGAACGTGTGCTAAACATCTCCAGAAACTTTTAACGCAACTTCACACATCGCGGGAAAATAACCCCATGTTAACGTGGAATTCACAACACGGCGGTACCATGCAATAGTCTCCCGAAAACGCGGACAATGTCCGCGATACAACACCCACAATGGTGATAAAAACCCAAACCCCACCTCAAAAAAACATGCGATGGGCCAAACCGCGATGAGGAAATCAGCGATAAGCAGCGCCAGGCCTGCAATACACACACGTCAGGTGGGAAAATCACTACAAAAGGAGAAAAAACACACAAACACAAAATAACCAACAACGAAGCACCATGGGGGCATCCGGAGCAGGCGCAGAGGACGAGCGGAACCCCACAAGCACCCCGTACGACCAGCCTGGGACCTCGGGGACAGGGAAGGGCAAGGACAAGAAGAAGAGGCGGTTCGGTCCGCAGGAGAACAGGATCCTGGTCACGGAGGTGATTGAACACCATCAAGAACTGTTCGTCACCTCCAACGTGTCATTGGGCACCGTGGACAAGGTGAATGCCGTCGGAAAGCACAAGAGGTCAATGGACGAGGTCAAGAGGCGAAGGATTGACATCAAGAGGAAAACCAAGGAGAAACTCGCAGGCAACCAGAAGGCAGCAATGCAGACTGGAGGTGGGAGCCCAGTGCCACAGCTGGAGCTGGATGACATGGAGGAGCTGGTGTCGACAGTCATCAGTGTGGAGACCGTGGCAGGAGTTGGGGGAGCAGACACTGCTCGACATGACACAACACAACAGCAACAGGGTGAGTAACCACCAGGTACTGGGGGGATGGGGGGAGATGGCCACAATGACACACATGCACAATCAAGCAGAGCACACTGCACACCCACAATGACTCTGGATCATGGCCCTGATCTACAGACTGTCACAATGTACATTGCCATGCTGTCTGAATGTGAACATGTACCATGCAGCCACATCCATGTGGACACAATGTAATGAAGCATCTCCCCTTCACATTGCAGAGGCACCATCAACACCTCCTGCAGAGCAGTCCCAGCCACTCTTCACTGATGACCAGGAGGACACCCCCAGCATCGACACCGAAGCCCTCCAAGACATCATGGAACTCATCCGCCAATCACCTCCAGGATCAGGGCAGCCCAGCTGCATCGAGGAGACCCTACCTACTCCACAAACCACCCAGCAGGAGGCACCCACAACCCTGGCTGTCTCCCAGGACCCCCACGAACAACACATGGCCTTCCAACGCCGTGTGTTGGAGGGCCAGAGGGAGATGGCTGAGCAGGTGCGGGTGGGGTTCGACCTCATGGCTACCAAACTGAACGCCATCCATGGGTGTCTGAGTCCCATCAGGGACCACCTCCAGTCCCTAACGGACACCCACAGGCCGCTCCATGGTCTCCAACGAGCCCTGGCTGACATCGCTGGAGTCATGACTCGGAGACAAGAACACCTGTCCCCTCAGAGCGGCTCCAGCGATCTCAGCCAAGAGATGGCACACATGCGGAGGCTCATGGAGGACATGGTGCGGATGGAGGCGGAAAGGATGGCAGCCACTGCTGCACATCAGCAGAATGTAGCTGGGATCTACCATGCCCTGCAGATCTTCATCATGGCATTGCTGCCACAAGGCGTGGCGCAGATGAATACTACTGCTCCTACACCATCCACATCTCCGCCCCCAGGTGTGTCAGTGCCTTACAGTGCAGCAGACATTTCCACTCCGGCACCTGATGTGTCACTGCCACACAGTGCAGCAGACAATCCACCTCCGGCCCACAGGTAGGGCACACATCCGAGGACGAGGACGTGGCTGGGTTTGAGATCAGAAGGAGGCACTAGCATTAATTTCCGCCACCTGGCCTGTTGCTCCTTGGTGCCGCACATGGCCCCATGACCTTCCACTGACCCCCGATACACTCTGCGGCACTCACCTTGGAGCGCGACATGGACTGCCACATCCTGTTTGGTGACCAATGGCCCGGCGACCAGACTGCAGACTGTACTCTTCCTCTTCCGCTGTACTTGTCATTCCCCGATGGACTCTGGCTGGCCCTCCACGGGCCCATATTGTGGAGTGGGGTTGGCATGGCCCTGTACTGCTCCAGCTGCAAAACTCCACTGGATGTGCATTAAACATTCAGGAACGCACTGCTGTGTCATGTCTTTCCTCATTCAAGTATGAATGTGTGGATGAATGTAGGGTCAGTGATTCCCCCTAACATCAATGATGCTCATCTGGTGGGAATCCAGTCAGAGTGTGCTACATTGCCGATTGCGTTCCGGGTGCCATACACACTACAACAGGGACACACGCATTAGTCACTTCCTTGTCCGGACATGGACTGCACCACGCCCAGAGCCCCCGAGTCATTGTTGCAAGCCCTGCGCTGGTCCGGTGTACGCCAGGCCAGACCACTCCGCTTATGCTCCGAGGGTGGGGCCACATAACCACATGTCGCAGGTTTACACGCTAGTGGTCTGCAGGTCACTGGTCTAGTTGTCAGCATTTCACGGCCACTCCCTGAGGGCAGGTTTGCACACACACCACACCCATCCGGCGCAGGCGTCACAGGCCATGTGACCCCGAGAATATAAGGGGCCGACAACATCACATTTCCTACTGCCGGAGGTGACTGGATGACGGACGTTCCACGGATCTCAATCATGAAGGGCCCATGAGTTGTTGCGCACAGGGTTAGTGGCACCCGAAGCCTTGCGGCCGTCACGGGCATACCACCACGTGGCGCTGACGGGTTGCACAGGGTTAGTGGCACCTGAAGCCTTGCAGCCGTCACGGGCCTACCACCACGTGGCGCTGACTGGGGTTGCACAGGGTTAGTGGCACCCGAAGCCTTGCGGCCATCACAGGCCTACCACCACGTGGCGCTGACTGGGGTTGCACAGGGTTAGTGGCACCGAAATTGCTGAGCGGGTGTGCAGCCTGCGATGATGACATGTGCAGTGATGTGGTCTCTGCCATTGATGCCTCAGGACTCAGCGTCATGTGTGGGAGCTGCTGGGCCGCGGTGCGGGTCTGCATGATGTGGAGCATGCCATGATGGCGGGACCGGGGCCTGGAGCTTGCACAGGCATGCGGTGTGCCCACTGGTGGACACACCATTGGCGGCAGGTGAGCAGTGGGGCCTGGGTGCGCAAGGGCAGACAGCCAGCTCTGGCCGGCGGGAGGGGGTAGGGTGCGGCTGCATGTGTGCACAGGGGCGCATAGGCGTTGTTGCCGTGTGCAGTGAGATGAACTCTGCCATGACTGACTCTCGCCTCGATTACAGATTGCAGACCTGGTGGCTTGCAGTGTATACCGGCACGTGGTTGGAGAGACACCGGTGGCAGGTGAGCAGTGGTGCCTGGGTGCGTGGGGGCGGCAGTCTCCCTCTCTCTCTCTCTCTCTCTCTCTCTCTCCCTCCCTTCCTTTCCTTCTCTCTCTCTCCCTCCCTTCCTTTCCTTTCCTTCTCTCTCTCTCTCCCTCCCTTCCTTTCCTTCTCTCTCTCTCTCTCTCTCTCTCTCTCTCCCTCTCCCTTCCTTTCCTTCTCTCTCTCCCTCCCTCCCTTCCTTTCCTTCTCTCTCTCGGACGGACCCGACAGGAGTCTTCCGCATTGGTGTTTTTTGTTGTATTTCAATAAAGTTTTTGGTTGTTACTTCAATGATGAGTGACTGTTTCTCGTTCTTCTGACCACACGTGTGTTTATTTTTGTCATTGTGCGACATCATACTCTTTTTGTGGCTCTTGTGTCGTGCACGGTATGTGTTTGTCAGGGGGGGGCCTGGGAGTGGGGGCGGTGGGTGTTGTGGCCCTCTTGGGTCTCCGAGCTGCATGATCATTGGCTCCATGGCATCTGTGGGTCTTCCGATGTGGCTCTGTGCTGGGCTCCCTTTCGTACTGCAGGTAGTCGTCCTGCTTAACACCAGCAGAAGGCAGGTGTTAAATCCCTGCTGCTACCGCGGCTTATCGCCTGTTTGGACGGAATGCAGAACAAATCAAAACATTCACCCCCAGTCAAGATATCTGGGTTAAATCCATCATTCTTTTGCTCACCATGCCACCCCAGTTTAGACCTGGCATTCCGTCCATCAATTGTGTGTCTTTTGCTTTCTCGCCCTAAGTGCGCCAGGTATGCCCAGACGTGGGTCCTGGGCTCACTGTGCCACTGGAATCAAGCTATCCTGGCTGAAGAGGGTGAAACCCCGAAACCGGTCCTAGGATGCTTGTTTCCGGTCCAGGGAGGACCAGGCTTGGCAGTTCGGGCTGGACTGTTCCCATGAGGCACAGGGTCAAGACTGATTTGCATATGGCCAGGTCTAAACTGGGGTGGCATGGTGAGCAAAAGAATGATGGATTTAACCCAGATCTCTTGACTGGGGGTGAATGTTTTGATTTGTTCTGCATTCCGTCCATCAATTGTGTGTCTTTTGCTTTCTCGCCCTAAGTGCGCCAGGTATGCCCAGACGTGGGTCCTGGGCTCACTGTGCCACTGGAATCAAGCTATCCTGGCTGAAGAGGGGTGAAACCCCGAAACCGGTCCTAGGATGCTTGTTTCCGGTCTAGGGAGGACCTGGCTTGGCAGTTCGGGCTGGACTGTTCCCATGAGGCACAGGGTCAAGACTGATTTGCATATGGCCAGGTCTAAACTGGGGTGGCATGGTGAGCAAAAGAATGATGGATTTAACCCAGATCTCTTGACTGGGGGTGAATGTTTTGATTTGTTCTGCATTCCGTCCATCAATTGTGTGTCTTTTGCTTTCTCGCCCTAAGTGCACCAGGTATGCCCAGACGTGGGTCCTGGGCTCACTGTGCCACTGGAATCAAGCTATCCTGGCTGAAGAGGGGTGAAACGCCGAAACCGGTCCTAGGATGCTTGTTTCCGGTCCAGGGAGGACCTGGCTTGGCAGTTCAGGCTGGACTGTTCCCATGAGGCACAGGGTCAAGACTGATTTGCATATGGCCAGGTCTAAACTGGGGTGGCATGGTGAGCAATAGAATGATGGATTTAACCCAGATCTCTTGACTGGGAGTGAATGTTTTGATTTGTTCTGCATTCCGTCCATCAATTGTGTGTCTTTTGCTTTCTCGCCCTAAGTGTGCCAGGTATGCCCAGACGTGGGTCCTGGGCTCACTGTGCCACTGGAATCAAGCTATCCTGGCTGAAGAGGGTGAAACCCCGAAACCGGTCCTAGGATGCTTGTTTCCGGTCCAGGGAGGACCTGGCTTGGCAGTTCGGGCTGGACTGTTCCCATGAGGCACAGAGTCAAGACTGATTTGCATATGGCCAGGTCTAAACTGGGGTGGCATGGTGAGCAAAAGAATGATGGATTTAACCCAGATCTCTTGTCTGGGGGTGAATGTTTTGATTTGTTCTGCATTCCGTCCATCAATTGTGTGTCTTTTGATTTCTCACCCTAAGTGCTCCAGGTATGCCCAGACGTGGGTCCTGGGCTCACTGTGCCACTGGAATCAAGCTATCCTGGCTGAAGAGGGGTGAAACCCCGAAACCGGTCCTAGGATGCTTGTTTCCGGTCCAGGGAGGACCTGGCTTGGCAGTTCGGGCTGGACTGTTCCCATGAGGCACAGGGTCAAGACTGATTTGCATATGGCAAGGTCTAAACTGGGGTGGCATGGTGAGCAAAAGAATGATGGATTTAACCCAGATCTCTTGACTGGGGGTGAATGTTTTGATTTGTTCTGCATTCCGTCCATCAATTGTGTGTCTTTTGCTTTCTCGCCCTAAGTGCGCCAGGTATGCCCAGACGTGGGTCCTGGGCTCACTGTGCCACTGGAATCAAGCTATCCTGGCTGAAGAGGGTGAAACCCCGAAACCGGTCCTAGGATGCTTGTTTCCGGTCCAGGGAGGACCTGGCTTGGCAGTTCGGGCTGGACTGTTCCCATGAGGCACAGGGTCAAGACTGATTTGCATATGGCCAGGTCTAAACTGGGGTGGCATGGTGAGCAAAAGAATGATGGATTTAACCCAGATCTCTTGACTGGGGGTGAATGTTTTGATTTGTTCTGCATTCCGTCCATCAATTGTGTGTCTTTTGCTTTCTCGCCCTAAGTGTGCCAGGTATGCCCAGACGTGGGTCCTGGGCTCACTGTGCCACTGGAATCAGGCTATCCTGGCTGAAGAGGGTGAAACCCCGAAACCGGTCCTAGGATGCTTGTTTCCGGTCCAGGGAGGACCTGGCTTGGCAGTTCGGGCTGGACTGTTCCCATGAGGCACAGGGTCAAGACTGATTTGCATACGGCCAGGTCTAAACTGGGGTGGCATGGTGAGCAAAAGAATGATGAATTTAACCCAGATCTCTTGACTGGGGGTGAATGTTTTGATTTGTTCTGCAATCCGTCCATCAATTGTGTGTCTTTTGATTTCTCGCCTTAAGTGCGCCAGGTATGCCCAGACGTGGGTCCTGGGCTCACTGTGCCACTGGAATCAAGCTATCCTGGCTGAAGAGGGGTGAAACCCCGAAACCGGTCCTAGGATGCTTGTGTCCCGTCCAGGGAGGACCTGCCTTGGCAGTTTGGGCTGGACTGTTCCCATGAGGCACAGGGTCAAGACTGATTTGCATATGGCCAGGTCTAAACTGGGGTGGCATGGTGAGCAAAAGAATGATGGATTTAACCTAGATCTCTTGACTGGGGTTGAATGTTTTGACTTGTTCTGCATTCCGTCCATCAATTGTGTGTCTTTTGCAATGTGTAAGTGGCATATGCCCCTGCTCTTATCCTAAAGTAAGCCCTCTTTAAAGCCTTGCTAATATTTTTCTCCATATTTTCAAAGGGCAAGGTATCCTCAAATACTATAGAAGATTGAGATGCCCCGTTTGCCAATAATGAATCAACTTTCATAAATGGAACGATGTCACCCTCATCTTTCCATTCTACACTTTTTGCCTAAAGTCCAGCACGTGTTTGTCTTTCAATATCTTTCCACTCGTTGTCCAATAAATTTCTGAATAGCTCTGTATACTGGCAAAGAATCGACATTCTGCGACCTGAATCTGGCAAAAAACACTTCTTGCACCTCTACCAATTCAGAGGATGGAAAGTTTAAGTTTTTTCTTGTGTGTGTAAATAAAGTCTTAATTCGACCTCGTGCACATATCTTCCGCATTTTTGCCATCCTAAAAAACAGAAGGCTCATTTCCAGCCTGTTGTGCCAATGGCTGCTATATTGCATCATTAATGAATGTCTGCAATTTCTCTGGAGCCAAGAAAATTGTCCAATATGCCTCCTGCTCTTGTTAAGGCTCTTCCACATGTCAGCATATTTACCAAAACTCCATTGTCCCTGGGAACCTTTGGCTATTGTTAAGTTTCTTCTGCATGTATGAACTTTTCAGCACATCTCCCCGACATCTCCATTGTCTCAGGGAATCGACACAGCAAGTTAGGAAATCAGAAGCAGTCCTTTAAACAGTTATACTGCTTCTGGCTTCCCCCATTATTATGACATTAGATACAGTTATGAGAGTGCACCTTGTACTTACCTGATCTGAACCCAAGGCTTCCAGTAACATTTGCAGTAACACTTCCAAGAAGCCCAGCTATTTTACCAAGTAAATATAACAATTCAGAGTGTCTGTACTATGCGGGGCTCTGCGGCTGCTGACAATTGTGACCAAATACTAGCCAAGTCCTGCTTTGGCTAAAGCTTAACATCCAGCGATCACCTCAGCCACAATACATCTCCATTTAAATTTCTTGATAAAGCAGAGTGATTAAAACGTCCCTTTTTAGGTTTTGGCTAGGCAGCGCATGCGCTGTCTCTTCGAGACATGCTGTATCTGCTCTGTGGGCTTCAAGCACCCCCATCATTTTTTATTCATTCTTTGGTGTGCCTCTCTGAAATCCTTACTTTGCAGTGGTGCATTGCTTTAAATTGACCCTCCTTTTGATGTTTTGTATGTCTGAAGTCTGACCCTATTACATGTATTTGTTCCCTTCTGCTTATATCTGTTGGTTTCATCGCACAATGTTTTTTTTTCTCTTGCCTCGTGTTTTCAGAACGTTGTGTTTTGGTGCATTTTGAACTAAATGCTCTCATGCTCTCAGCTAATGGCACTAGCTTTTCAAACCACATAGGTTATTTATCTTTTGAAAAATGGCATGTCTCACTCACAGTATGTCTCTGTGTTGTTTTTTTTTTTGGTTATCAAGGGGAGAGCACACAAACTTAAATCCAGTTCCCCAGTCGGTAGCTATAGATATTATGTGACATGTATTGCTTCAGAATGTTGTGTTTTTGTGCATTTCAAAGAAAATGCGCTCAGCTGACGGCATTTGCTTTGCCATTTTTAAACCACATACGGTATTTACTTTTTTAATAATTGCATGTCTCAGTCACAGCATGTGTCTGTATTTTAATTTTCTTTGGTTATCACGGAGAGAGCACACCGAAACTTGAATCTGGTTCACCAGTTGGTAGCTATAAATGTTATGCGACATGTATTGCTTCAAAATGTGTTTTTCTTCATTTTGATGTAAATGCGCTCAGCTGATGGCATTTGCTTTAATTGAAACCACATATGGGGGCTTATTTACAAGCCCCTTGCGCCACCTTTGCGTCACTTTTAACATGGGAAAAGTGACGCAAAAGTGGCGCAAGGGGCTTGTAAATCTGCCCCATGGTATTTTAGGGAAGCTTGTCTTTGAGCACTCCACCCAAGTGCTCAGGTTACTGCTGCATTGCCGCTTACCACATCAGTCATCCCCCCCAAGTACGCTCCCTGCTGTTTTAACCCCAGGCGTTTGTAAAATAGGGTTTCATTCATCAGAAAAATGAAGGAATCGAGAGAAGAGCAGCCAACATAACCCTCCCCTCACATTAACCCCTCCATGGCCTCCGATCTCCTCCCCTCCCCGTCTGGCAAAAAGCAACTCAACCATTTTGGCACATTTGTTTTCAGCAGCGGCAGGGTCGTGCTGTGAGTGCCAAGGAAGGGCTACCTTACCCCTTCATTATGCAGCGCTCCTTCAAACCAAATTACAGCTCTTTGTTGATGAGACTGTCTTTGAGTTCGTACCTCGATGATTCCATCTCAGTTAAAGCACACAGATCTCACGTCACATGTGTCACGTCACACTGAACCTCTTGAGCTGGGCCACTGAACAGCTACTTGGGGGGAGAGAGGGCAGGCCTTCCTAGAGGCACACGAAAAAGCACCCTGATAGGTGGTCAGCGCTATACCAATAAAAAATACAAGGAGCACCGTCTCCTCCACACACGGGTTGATCTGCTTTACTTAACCCCCCACTACCTGTTGTTCCAACCCTGTGTCTTCTCTCCCCATCCCACTCACCACATCTCGGTTTCTTCACTACCCTGTTAGCTACCCCAACCAAATTGACAAACCCAATAGGTCATCCATGGTTGCGACTATTGGCTTTGCCAATGCTTGTTTCCCCTAGGCAGCACTGCTATGCCTACTCTGCTGAGTTTTGGAAAGGAAAAAAAACTGTATGAAAAGTGGGAGGAGAGAAGGTTTAGCCATAGGAGAGGAGTAGAAGTATAAGGATAAAGGGAATACTTTATGGAGCAGTTTGTTTAATCTATCATTGAGTGAGGACCATCACTCAAGTGTAATGACTGGAGATAAGGAAGCCAGGTGAGAGTCAGTGGCTCTGCAGAATTGCATGTCTAATCAATTTAGGCTCTTTAAGATTTACCAGTCATCCAGGGAATAGGGAGGGTCACACATATGCCAGCCACGTGCCTTGCCTTCATCAGAGATTCTCAATTGACATCACCTTCCACAACATTTTTACATTCTTACATTCTTCCTAGGCAAGCAGCAGGCGTGTTCACCTACTCTATAGAGAAGTCTTACAATCTGACCCAAGCAGCATCTACAGCAAAATTCTGGTACTAATTGATGGCACGCGGTTTTAACTTCCTTAAAAGAAATAAAATGAAAAATATGCACATACATTTACTCCCTTCTACCACAAACGTCAGTGTAATATTGCTATACTTTAATGATTTTTCATATTGTCTTTCTATCTTTCCAAACATTCAAATATATATTTTCACAAAAAGTAATCAAAATAGAATATGAAGTTTTTTATGTAGAGTGGGAAAATATCTTTTCAGAATCAGCCAGGTTGGTAAAACGTTTGCTGATCACTGCAGCCTTTAAACTACTTGCTTCATTGTATACATAAACTTACAATATTAACAACTTGAACAGCTTACTTGATTTTGTTCTCTAAAACCAACAGTTTCAGATTTTGTATGCATGACATGGACTCTCACAGATTCTATGGGGCAGATTTACAATGAAAGTGACTCAGTGCATTCCGCAAGCCATTTGGCTGCGCTGCACTGAGTCACTTTCAAAGCACAGGGATGCAACATATTTACAACAATAAGTCGCATCTCTATGCTGGCGCAGAAACTGCAGCCATGCGCCGGCGCAGGCACCCTTGCACCATGGTGCAAGGATGCCTGCGTCGTGGGGAGATTGTTTTTGTGCAGGAAGGGGCTCCTTCCTGCACAAAAACAATCACTACAGGCATTTTCCTTTTTCAATGCGTGCTGCAGAATGCAGTACGTATTGAAAGAGGAAAAAACGAGGAGAAATGAAAACATTTCTCCTCGTTGCGCCTCCTTACGCCGTAGCATTCACACGCATTTCCAGATTTACAATTCCTCGTAAATCTGGAAATGTGTATCGTTCCATGGGTGTTGCGTGGGAACACCCACAGCAACACCCATGGAACGCCCCTTTCACGCAAAGTGCTGCGTGTAAAGGGGCCATATTTACAAGGACAGGAAATGCCACGCAGGGTGGCTTTTCCTGTCCTTGTAAATATGGAGCAGTAAGATACGCCACCAGTACGTCACAAAAAGTGACGTACTGGTGGCGCAGGGGGCTTCTAATCTGCCCCTATCTGTTTTAAAAAAAAAAAAAAAAATAACGTCTATCTGAGAAGTTGGACATGTGTACTAGAGAGGCTAAAGTCTTAAAAACTCTCAAGTGTCTGTTCGCTGAGTAAACAGATCTCAATATATTTGTGACGCCATTAAGTGTCACATTATAAGCCCGGGTCTTTGGTGGGATTTGCAGTGCAAGGGGGCACGAGCTTTCCAAGTAAAACAATGATTAGCGATAAGACACCTCACTTCAGGACGTTGATTCCACGTCTACCGTTCTCCATTCTGTTTTATAAAACACTCGTAGTCATGTCGTGTTTTACTGTAAACAATCAGCGGTTTCAGACAACTCATTTAATAAACAAAAGCGATTTGTCGCCGATCAGCTTGTTGCATTTCTATTTTTAAGCACGGTTTACCGCACTTTAGTACAATGAGAAGTTTGTAATCTGGCTTCCTTCTTAAGACAAATATATACTACTATGTTGACATTAACTCCTTTGTATTCATCATTAAAAGCAGGGCTTTCGTTACTAGAGCACCACACCAGTGTCATTTGCAGTCAGGCAACATTCACAGATTCTGCCCTCTAAAGTTGACAAGTTGCTTCTGGAAACAATAGGATAGCGTGATCTTCCACCTCTGCCCTTTGGGCAGGCAGGACATTTGATAGCACTAGCAGTGAAAGAAATAAAGCTAACAATTAAACAGTGGTTCACAGATGCCATCATAAGAGCATGGGCACTCACAAAAAAGCTGACACAGCCTACAGCAAGAGCCTGCCCCCTCCGCACACACTAGAAGATTTGCTGGGCGAGCCCCAGTGAAAGTGAGACTCGCGGGAGAAACACCTGTGCACTGAGAGATGTCTGTGACTTGTGCATTGTTTTTTATACGGTGAAGGGAAAATAATGACCCAGATCACCGTTCACTTATTTTAATACCATACATCTGGTCCCTGAATAAAACACAATTGAGTGACAGGTGTAATGGTTTTTAAATCACCTTTCACTTTCACACAGCCATCACTTAGTTGTAGAAGTGCATCCCTGTCTCCAGGTGTATGCCCGCCCTCTATCAAACTAAGTTTTTAGAGGGCGAGGACAGCCTATGATGAAGCATGACACCGGGCGGTGTGTGAGGCCAGTCCGAAACTTTTTATGAGATGCCCCCACTAATGTTGCATCTCAGCATAACTCTGTAGGAAATTGTAGGAACCCACGTGAGGGGCAGCCCTTTTTGTGTTTACATTGTTAAACACACCCAGGACCAGAATTCAACATATGGATGCTCAAACTGATAGTCAAGAGACACACTGACCAAAAGAAGACATGCCACCAAAAATAGACCAACAGCAAGGAGACTGATTGGGGCAATATGAGAGACAAACCTCACAGATGTAAGAGGCAAACATCACAGAGCACCATCAGGAAGAACAGCTCAAGCCCCAGAGCTGCAGGTGCTGGAGGGGACGTCTTGTCCGTGTTGTAATATGTGATCCTTGTGCTATGAATGTGTATCAAAAGTTAAGTGGCAGCATCAGTACATCAAAAGTCAAAGCATTTAGAAAAGATGTCAGTACCCATGAATCCTCCATTAATTTCAGTGTTAAATCAGCGTAAGAAAACAAAGCAAAAATATCTCATTGTCACCAGGATCTCTGTGGAAATTGATTCGAGTAAGATTTGCGCCTTACCAGGCAACACGACCAACTCATTCAGGACAACATTCAGTGTGCTTTTGTATTTGTGTCTGAAATGTTCCCTAGGCCAAAAATACACGTCCTCCATGTAATATGCTGAATCAGATACTTATAGCAATTAGAATAAAATGTGTGCACCTGATTGGACATCCAAATCTTTCACTGTGTCCAGATGGCGAAACGGAAGGATACTGAATGCGTTATGTTGGTTGCTGTCTGGCATTTTGTCAGTCAGGTTGATATAAATTTCCAGATCAATAATATGGGCCACGGCTTGTTAACCATGAGAGTGCATCCACTGAACTTGACTTCAAGAGCCCTTTCAACAGCGATAATCACATTCCCAACTCAATCTTGGATCTTGTGGCTCCTCATCAGGAAAGGTTCTTCATCTTATTTCTTAGGTCTGGTGACTTTCGAAGATTCAGTACCCTCTTCTTTCTAATTGACTTTAGAGTGAGTACATAATAATCTGAAGAGAGGTAAGAGCTAAGATTGGACTATCAGCTCCTAAACAGAAAAATGAATGGGATGGATTTCATTTTTTGTTTTTGTGTCTAATTGCAGACATATGCTTATTGTCATTAAACGCCATCTGTGCTCATGTGGTTTCTGTAGAAGTGTAGATGCAGTTACATTTCTCTTTCAACAGTCTTTCCATTTTGTATTTGCTTTAAAACACCATTATTTGACCAAAACATTTTATGAAGTTATCTTGTGTGAGTGTAAATTTCCTTCCATGCACATTCAGGTAGGTGTTGACCATTTGATATATATTTATTTTTTTGATGCATTTCAGTGGAGATGATCTAACCTCTTCTTCAGTATAGCCATATGCAAATATTTGGGAAACCTAAAAAGAAAAATGTCAGTTTATTTAAAAACCTTGCATTAAAAAGGCCTAGTTGTTTTATGTGGCTAGAAAGTCCCATAGATGCTTATGCCAGGAAGCTATAAAATAGCTCTGCAAAAGATTTTAATGATGGTGAGTTGTGACTACAGCGATAGCAAACAAACCTTGTAATGTCATTTACAGCTACCACTGTTGATTTAGTATGGAACTATCATGATTTTTTCAAGTAGCTACCCAACATTCTGAATCTAAACTACAGTGATCTTCATCACTTTTGTTTAAATTCCACCCAAGAAAAAATATTTTGGCTTTTCTTTACCGGGAAACACCCAGAAGTCATGTTTTTGTATTTTCTTTTATTGATAGTCCACCCGTTTGCCCAAGTGTGCTCCACTACAGAAGTGAGTTGTACCTCCAGTGGCATGCAGATCCTAGACAGAAGAATAGCATTGTTTGCATAGAAAACTAATGGGGCCCTTTCATATTGAATCACCTTAATATTGTGTGATGTCTCTGAGACTTGACTATACCGGTTGTTATTGTACTTGCACGTCTTTTATTGTATTGTAATTGCATTTGTATAGCGCTTACTACCCCTGACGAGGCGTCGAATCGCTTTTTCGGCGAGTAGCACGCTACTCCGGGACCCATAGAGGATTAGTGTTGAATTAGTATAGTGAAACATGCAGGTAAATTTTAAGTGGTGGATATGTTAGTCAGTTATTTGGATTCGGAAGGATAGCAGAAGGATAGAAGAGGAAAGAAGGTTTGTATTTATATAGCGCTTCTAACCCCTGATGGGGTGTTGAATCGCTTTTTTGGCGAGTAGCACGCTACTCCGGAAACCCATAAAGGATTAGTGGTGAATTAGTATGGTGAAATATGAAAGTAATTTGAGTGGTGGATATTAGTCAGTTATTTGGAGTGAGAAGGATAGCGGAGGGATAGAAGGGAAAGAAAGGTTTGCATTCATATAGCGCCTGTTACCCCTGATGGGGTGTTGAAGTGCTTTTCTGGCGAGTAGTAGGCTACTCCGGAACCCATAAAGGATTAGTGTTGAAAATTAGTATAGTGAAATATGAAGTAATTTGAGTGGTGGATATGTTAGTCAGTTATTTGGATTGAGAAGGGTTAGGGAGGGGTAAAAAGGGGAAAAAGGTTTGCATTTATATAGCGCTTGTAACCCTGATGAGGTGTTGAAACGCTTTGTTGGCGAGTAGCACGCTACTCTGGAACCCATAAAGGATTAGTGGTGAATTAGTATAGTGGAATATGGAATTAGAGAAGTAAACATGCTGGTCTGTTATTTTGATTGAAAAGGATTGTGGAGGGATAGAAGAGTGAAGGATTTCTTTTTTTAGGTCATAGCAGTAGGAGGAGGCTTTTGGATGAGTAAAAAGGGTTTTTGGAGGGGAAGAGTCAGAGGGAAGAGTTTAAAAAAGGTTTGTTTTGGGGGATCGGTACAGTAAAGGAGGTGTCAGAAGATGCAAGGAGGGGTAGAGTAGGAGAGAGTCAAGAAAGGGTTATTTTGGGGAACATAGTAGTGGTATGGCGTTTGGGATAAATGAGAGAGTGGGTTTAGAGGATATAATGATAGATGTATAGGGTGAGATAGGGTAGGGAATTGGAAAGAGTAGTAGAAAGAAGTTTGAGATGAGTCAGAAAGTTGGGCTAGAAGATATATTGAGGGAAGTATAGGCTGAGAAATAGGGTAGTGCATTGGAAATGCTAAATTAGAAGAAAGTGATAAATATATAGATCCATAAGTACATTGAAAGTATATAGATGCATAAAGGAGGTAAGTATATGCAGATTAAAGATATTGATAGAGGTAGTGGATGAGAAATAGGGTAGTGCATTGGATATGCTTTTTCAGGAGAAAAGTAACAGACACACAGATCCAAGTTCATGGAGGTACATAGATGCCCAATGGAAGCAAGTACATGTAGACCAAAGAAGATTTTTTCTTTTCTTTTGTTTTTATAACAACATAATTATTGTACATGTTTATACAAAGCAATACACGAAGATAGGCACATATCTATAGTGAAAATCAATGCTTATGTACAGAGGGACAAATACATAGGGTGGTATTAATGAATGGGAAAATGGGCAGCATTCCTGGCCCTGGTCCCGACCAGTTTCGAACAGGCTCAAACAGGCACTCACCCTTGTCCTCTCCAAACTTAGCTGATACGCCCGGGCTGAGACGCCCTAAGCCTTGGCCGTTTATAGCCCTAGTAGTCAGGTGACCCCTTCAGCCAATGGGAACCCTAGCCCTAACAATATCCAATCACAGCACTAGCCCTAAAATCTAGAACCAATAGGAGACGAGGACCTTACAGCCAATCTTAGCCCTAGTCCAAGCACCCAATCAGTTTCAAAAACCCTTGATCTCTACGTCCAATAGAGGCCCTAGCCCTACCAGTAGTCTCAACCCTAGTCCAAGCAACCAATGGCACAGGAAGCCCTAGTCCCTACTTCCAATAGAAGGCCTAACCCTACTCTTAGTCCCACACCTAGTCCAGCAACCAATCACACCAGAAGCCCTAATCGCTACTTCCAATTAAAGGCCAAACCCTAGCCCCACCCTAGTCCCAACAACCAATAACACAGGAAGCCCTAGTCCCTACTTCCAATAGAAATACTAACCCTAGCCCTAGTCCCAACCCTACATTGATTGAATCACAGACCCAGAAACCAATCAGAACCCTCAAATACCCAACCAATGAGGACACTAACCCTAATCCAATAGAAACATCAGATACAACCACCAATCAGTGTACACATGTACCAAACAATATCAGACTATATAAGGTCCCAGCTACCTCAGACAAGGTTTGCTGGCCAGGGAGTTGGAAGCTGCTTCTCTATTCAGAAATCTCCTAGGAGACAGACCGGCTCAATCCACACTTTGGACTTCTGCAGGTAAGGCCCCAACAAACTTGTCCTCTAACAACACTATGGGGTCGATTCCGATCCCGGCCGGAAGCACACCTAACAGTATTCGTCCAGAAAAAAAAGCAGCCGATTGCGTGTTTCCAGACCGATTCGAACATTCGTCCGGACGAACAAGTACGATGCGTATAACAACCCAGTTTCCGAGCGAGCCGTACTTACCCAATTCAGCTCCTGTTCCCCGCCCGAGCCGGATCCGTAAACGCCGAATCGAGTCGTACGGAAGCAAATACACAGCACCTTCCGGCCGGACGAGTACGATGCGCACTCCGTACGCGCCGAACCCATCGCTACGTCTGGGACGTTTGAGCATCCCGGCGACCCGCACATAAGCTCCGTTTCGCGCCACAAGACGATCCACGGCTACGAGACGAACAAGCCTGCTACGAGAACGACTTGAAGACACGAGAAACCCGAACGAGACGATCCAAGCATGAATCCCATTGCGCAGGTCCTACCTATACTCTACATCTATTACCGGGACCGGCACGGACGCGTATGGCGCAGACGGTAAGTCAAACACCAACAATACAAACAAACAACACGTACCCGAAATATGTCACACACACATAGGGATGCACAAATGACGTACACTAGCAACAGCAGAACCATAGGGGTGGGATGGCCATCACCAATGCCATACACACCCATAGGGGGTTGGATGCCTGCCACTACCACCACCCCACTCAGGGGGGGCTGGATGCCTGTCACTACTACCATCCCCACCCTTAGGGGGATGAATGCCTGCCACTACCACCACCCCTACTCAGGGGGGCCTGGATGCCTGTCACTACTACCATCCCCACCCTTAGGGGGATGGATGCCTACCACCACCACCACCCCTACTCAGGGGTGGCTGGATGCCTGCCACTATCACCACCCCACTCAGGGGGGGCTGGATGCCTGTCACTACTACCATCCCCACCCTTAGGGGGATGGATGCCCATCACTACTACCATACCCACTCATAGGGGGCAGGATGCCTGCCACTACCACCACCCCAGTCAGGGGGGGCTGGATGCCTGCCACTACCACCACCCCTACTCAGGGGGGGCTGGTTGCCCGTCACTACTACCATCCCCACCCTTAGGGGGCTGGATGCCTGCCACTACCACCACCCCACTCTGGGGGCTGGATGCCTGTCACTACTACCATCCCCACCCTTAGGGGGCTGGATGCCTGCCACCACCCCACTCAGGGGGTGCTGGATGCCTGTCACTACTACTACCATCCCACCCTTAGGGGGATGGATGGCCACCACTACCACCACCCCTACTCAGGGGGCCTGGATGCCTACCACTACCACCACCCCTACTCAGGGGGGCTGGATGCCTACCACTACCACCACCCCTACTCAGGGGGGCTGGATGCCTGCCACTACCACCACCCCTACTCAGGGGGCTGGATGCCCGTCACTACTACCATCCCCACCCTTAGGGGGCTGGATGCCTGCCACTACCACCACCCCACTCAGGGGGGCTGGATGCCTGTCACTACTACCATCCCCACCCTTAGGGGCTGGATGCCTGTCACTACCACCACCCCACTCAGGGGTGCTGGATGCCTGTCCCTACTACCATCCCCACCCTTAGGGGATGGATGGCCACCACTACCACCACCCCTACTCAGGGGGCCTGGATGCCTACCACTACCACCACCCCTACTCAGGGGGGGCTGGATGCCTACCACTACCACCACCCCTACTCAGGGGGGGTTGGATGCCTGCCACTACCACCACCCCTACTCAGGTGGGGCTGGATGCCCGTCACTACTACCATCCCCACCCTTAGGGGGCTGGATGCCTGCCACTACCACCACCCCACTCAGGGGGGGGCTGGATGCCTGTCACTACTACCATCCCCACCCTTAGGGGGATGGATGGCCACCACTACCACTACCCCTACTCAGGGGGGGCTGGATGCCTACCACTACCACCACCCCTACTCAGGGGTGCCTGGATGCCTGTCACCACTACCATCCCCACCCTTAGGGGGATGGATGCCTACCACTACCACCACCCCTACTCAGGGGGGCCTGGATGCCTGTCACTACTACCATCCCCACCCTTAGTGGGAAGGATGCCTACCACCACCACCACACCTACTCAGGGGTGGCTGGATGCCTGCCACTATCACCACCCCAGTCAGGGGGGCTGGATGCCTGCCACTACCACCATCCCTACTCAGGGGGGGCTGGATGCCCGTCACTACTACCATCCCCACACTTAGGGGGCTGGATGCCTGCCACTACCACCACCCCACTCAGGGGGGGCTGGATGCCTGTCACTACTACCATCCCCACCCTTAGGGGGATGGTTGGCCACCACTACCACCACCCCTACTCAGGGGGGGCTGGATGCCTACCACTACCACCACCCCTACTCAGGGGTGCCTGGATGCCTGTCACCACTACCATCCCCACCCTTAGGGGATGGATGCCTACCACCACCCCTACTCAGGGGGGCCTGGATGCCTGTCACTACTACCATCCCCACCCTTAGGGGGATGGATGCCTACCACTACCACCACCCCTACTCAGGGGTGGCTGGATGCCTGCCACTATCACCACCCCACTCAGGGGGGGCTGGATGCCTGTCACTACTACCATCCCCACACTTAGGGGGATGGATGGCCACCACTACCCCTACTCAGGGGGGCCTGGATGCCTACCACTACCACCACCCCTACTCAGGGGGGGCTGGATGCCTGCCACTACCACCACCCCTACTCGGGGGGGGGCTGGATGCCTGTCACTACTACCATCCCCACCCTTAGGGGGATGGATGCCCATCACTACTACCATCCCCACTCATAGGGGGCTGGTTGCCTGCCACTACCACCACCCCACTCAGGGGGGGCTGGATGCCTGTCACTACTACCATCCCCACCCTTAGGGGGCTGGATGCCTACCACTACAACCACCCCTACTCAGGGGTGGCTGGATGCCTGCCACTATCACCACCCCACTCAGGGGGGGCTGGATGCCTGTCACTACTACCATCCCCACCCTTAGGGGGATGGATGCCCATCACTACTACCATCCCCACTCATAGGGTGCTGGATGCCTGCCACTACCACCACCCCAGTCAGGGTTGCCTGGATGCCTGTCACTACTACCATCCCCACCCTCAGGGGGCTGGATGCCTGTCACCACTACCATCCCCACCCTCAGGGGGCTGGATGCCTACCACTACCACCACCCCTACTCAGGGGGGGCTGGATGCCTGCCACTACCTCCACCCCTACTCATAGGACGGGTAATGCATGACACAACCAGCATACTCCCATATAAGGAATGTCTGAAAATTACACCCCCCCAACACCATGACAAGCGTGTGTAGTCTGTGACAAATGCCTACAACACTGAACATGACATTGAACATACAATGTGACCCTCTAGCACATGTGTCACACATAAATGTGTGTGGCCTCTGTGAGAAGTTGGCCTGGTATATGCTGTCCACTATTTATAGTGGGCACCTTGCACCAGTCCAAACAACCCCTTATTGGAGATAGGTTAAAGACAACCTTTATTGAAAGCTATCCTAGTGGTAGCTATGGAGAGCAGCCTTCAGGCTAAGTCTTGAAGGAATGTAAAGCAGCTTGTTTTACCAGTCTATAATCTCTTGAGTGACCAAATGAAAGAGGACCACACCAGGTATATTCAAAATATATGTATTTATTGCTAAACACACCCCTCTAGTCTCTTTATGAGGCTAGAGTTCGAAGTACATAAGTTATAAGTTAGTTACCAACAGTAATAGCACAAATACACATTTGAGCCCTAGGGGCGTACCAAACCATATACCAATAAAGTGGTATAAGAACCACGACTGAGCTAGACACAAGGCCTAGAGCCTGTAGAAGTGCTTGGACCACAAGGAACCACCCAAGGTAGTGACACAGGGGACCCACGGGGGATGCGTGCAGTGTGAGAACACAGCCACGAATCGCCGTTGACTTCTATGGGGAAAGTCGCGGTTGGAATTTTAAAGAAAAGGGACACTTAGAGGAGGACTTGGAGCAAACCCTTTTAGAACTGGGTCGTTCTAGAGTCTATACCCACGGGAGCACCGGAGTACTCGAGTTACCTCACCCAGGGAAGCCGGGTGCATAGGTGTTTTTCGGGGTCGGGTTTCGTCGTCGTTTTCAATGGCGATCTGCAGCAAAGTGCTGCTGGCGGCCAAGTCGAAAGTGTTCGGGTGGATCCAAAGGTGGATCGAAGATCTGAAGAACCTGAAAGCAGAGGGGACAGAGTCTGGGTCACTAGCCAGTCACCAGGAAGGCGATGAGCAGATGCCCACCGATGTCGAGTGCTTCAGGTAGGTTGACAGTCGTCTTGACTCTTCAGCCACGAGGTCCAGGAGGAGTCGACGACAACCAGGAGCTAGATTCGAGCTGTCCTATGACGTTTGTCGATTGCTGAGGTGCTGGCGACTGGATTGGACCCAACAAGCTTTGGCAACGGCAAGTCTCATGGAAATAGAAGAAGGATGGTGGTGCAGACCAGCAAGGTCTGAGGGACTCACCCAGCGAGGGTAAGTCAGGGCACGCCTGGAGCAACCAGGGAGCCCAAGCAGAAGAAGATTGGCCTTCGGGAGGGCATACTAGCCAATGGACTAGCGACCGCAAAGGAGCCTCAAGTGGATGCACTTAGAGCTGGCTCACGGGACACTCGTGGAGTGGAGGCCAGAGATCTTCGGTGCAGTCGGTGCTGGAGGCGGGGGCTACTCGGAGCCCAAAGCACAACTTCGTGGGAGCCCAGAAAGAGGATGGACTTGCAAATGTGCTCGGTGTCCAGGGGTCACAGTTCCACGTTACCCACGACAGCTACGGGCCTCAGCTTTGCTGGGGACTCAGGGCAGCCTCGGGGAAGTCTGAAAATCCACCTCTGGTGATGCAAAGACTTCAGCGTCTGGCGGGAGCTTCAGCGATGCAGACCGGACAATTGCTTCGTTGGTACCTGCCAAGCAGGGGAGTCACTCCTTGACCCCAAGGGAGATTCTTCAGTCCTCTAATCTTGAAGTAGAGCGTCGAAGGTCCAGGATTCTGTGTCAGAGTTTCATCCAGGTATATCTAAAGTCCTAAGGACTGGGGTCCCATACTCTGGGGACCCACCTATGGGAGGGTCAGGGCAGAGGGGTGGTTACACCCCTTTCCCTTTGTCCAGTTTCGCGCCAGAGCAGGGGCTGGAAGCCCCTGAGCCGGTTTGAACTGGGGTATGCTCAGGGACACCAAATGTGCCCCCAGTGCAGGACTTCAAAGCACCAGAGGGTGCTCCCGCCCAGCCCCAATACACACTATCCTGTCTGGGGAGGTGGTTACACCTCCCTGGGACAGGAAACCTATTGTACAGGCCTCCCCTGCTGGAGTTTCGGTCAGCAGCAGGAGGCCAGACTCGTGTCTGTGGCAGCGGCATCCATTTTGTGATGCCAGGGCTTGGAAAGAAGTTACCGGGCAGGCCGGTGTGTACATGTCTCTCCCTCTAGAAGGGTGGAATGCTACCCCCGCCACCAGAACTGGCGGGGGGGGTAGTATTCCAAGATGTTTGACACCAAACACGACATGTTTCCGTGCAGCCATCCCAAAGTTAGCATTTAACACGAGGTTATAATGCGCTTAAGAGTATATGGTCAGGCTGCACTACAAACAGCATCAGAGAAGGGTCTCCGAACGCTGCAGAGGGGCCCTGCTCATGCAGGGGCACCCTCTCACATAGGAACCACGCACTCTGCCTTCAGGATTGATAAGGCCTGCCATAGGAGTGACTTATAGGTTTATATGTGTGTATGTATGTAGTGATATAGATAACCTATATCACAGTAAGGGGTGCATGCACCACCTTACCCAGGCTGCAGTAGCAGCCCTGTGGTGTCATTTTGGATGGCCTCCCAGGGGTAGCACAATACATGCTGCAGCCCCTGGTAGGCCTCTGAGGTACCTATGCCCTGGGTACATAGTATACCATATACTAGGGACTTACAAGGGCACTCCAGATTCCAATCAGAGATGTGCCTCGGGCACATGGAAACCATTTTAGAGAGGAAGCAGCTAGGCTGGGGTTCTGATTAGCAGGGCCCCAGCCAGACTAAAGTCGAAAAACAGTGAAGCATCAGTAAAAAGTGGGGGTACCCATGTGAAGCAGATCCTACTCTCCTACACAACCCCCCCCCAAACGTAGGGACATTAAACTAACCTTGCCCAGTTAAGTCTTCATGTTCTAAGTGGAAGTACCTAGAGAGTCCATCTGCATTGGCATGGTTACTCCCAGGTCTATGTTACACTGTGAAGTCCATCCCCTGTAGGGAAATGGACCACCTAAGCAGTTTGGGGTTTTCACCCTTCATTTGTTTTAGCCATAAGAGGGGCTTATGGTCTGTTTGAACAAGGAAGTGAGTACCAAACAAGTATGGCCTCAACTTCTTCAGAGCCCAGACCACAGCAAAGGCCTCCCTCTCTATGGCTGACCAACGTTTCTCTCTAGGGGTCAGCCTTCTGCTAATAAAAGCTACTGGCTGATCCTGACCTTCATCATTCAATTGTGACCGTACAGCCCCTACTCCCAATTCAGATGCATCTGTTTGGACAATGAACTTCTTGGAGTAATCAGGACTCTGTAGAATGGGAGCAGTGCACATGGCCTGCTTTAGGTCATCAAATGCCTTTTGACAGCTAACTGTCCACTGAACCTTTTGGGCATTTTCTTGGAAGTTAAGTCATTTAGGGGTGTCACTATTGATCCATACCCCTTGACAAATCTCCTATAGTACCCAGTCAGGCCTAAAAGGCTCTCACCTGAGTCTGGGTAGTGGGAGCAGTCCAGTCCATGATGGTCTGGATCTTGCTCTGCAGTGGTTGAACTTGGCCTCCACCCACAAGGTGGCCCAGGTACACAACCTGACTCTGCCCTATCTGGCACTTGGTGGCCTTGATAGTCAGGCCTGCTTTCTGCAGGGCCTGTAAAACATTTCTGAGGTGGACCAGGTGATCCTCCCAGGTGGAGCTAAAGACAGCAATATCATCTAGATATGCTGCACTATAGGCTTCCAGACCTGTAAGGACTGTATTCACCAACCTCTGAAAAGTGGCAGGTGCATTCTTCAGACCAAAGGGCATCACCACAAATTGATAATGCCCACTAGGGGTTGAGAATGCTGTTTTTGGCTTTGCATCATCAGCTAGTCTGATCTGCCAGTAGCCAGCTGTCAGGTCAAATGTGCCTAGATACTTGGCTGAGGCCAAAGTGTCTATTAGCTCATCTGCCCTAGGTATTGGATGGGCATCAGTCCTGGTGACTGCATTGAGACCCCTGTAGTCCACACAAAACCTCATCTCTCTTTTCCCACCATTGGTGTGAGGTTTTGGCACAAGGACCACTGGACTAGCCCAAGGGCTATCTGAGGGTTCAATAACTCCCAAATCCAACATTTTCTGGACTTCTGTCCTGATGCAGTCCCTGACATGGTCAGGTTGCCTATAAATCTTATTTTTAATAGGCAGACTGTCCCCAGTGTCCACTTCATGAGTGCACCAGGTGGTCTGACTGGGTGTCAGTGAGAATATGTGTCTGAACTGATTGAGCACCTGTCTGCAATCAGTTTGCTGCTGGGCAGTGAGGCTGCCTGCCAAGGCTACACCATCTACTGACCCATCAGGGTTCTGTGAGAGCAGGTCAGGGAGTGGGTCACTCTCTTCCTCCTGTCCCTCATCAGTAGCCATGAGCAAGCCCATGTCTGCCCTGTCCACATATGGTTTTAACCTGTTGACATGGAGAACCCTGTGGGGACTCCTGGGTGTTCCTAGGTCTATAAGTAGGTAACCTCACCCTTCTGTTCAACAATGGTATGGGGTCCACTCCATTTGTCTTGGAGAGCTGCTGGGGCCACTGGCTCCAACACCCACACCTTCTGTCCTGACTGGTAAACAGTCAGTACAGCCTTTTGGTCATGCCAGGCTTTTTGAAGTTCCTGGCTAGCCTCAAGGTTTTTAGTTGCCTTTTTCATGTACTCAGCCATCCTGGAGCGGAGACCAAGTACATAGTCCACTATGTCTTGCTTTGGGGGCTTGAGAGGTAACTCCCATCCTTCCTTCACCAAGCACAATGGACCCCTGACAGGGTGACCAAACAAAAGTTCAAAAGGGCTGTAGCCAACCCCCTTTTGAGGCACCTCCCTGTTTGCAAATAAAAGGCAGGGCAAGAGTATGTCCCATCTTCGCCTAAGCTTTTCTGGGAGCCCTTTAATCATGCCCTTCAAGGTTTTGTTGAATCTCTCAACTAAACCATTGCATTGTGGGTGATAGGGTGTGGTGAACTTGTAAGTCACTCCACACTCCTTCCACATTGCTTTTAAGTATCCAGACATAAAGTTAGCACCCCTGTCTGATACAACCTCCTTAGGGAAGCCCACTCTTGAGAAAATTCCCAGGAGGGCCCTTGCCACCACAGGTGCTGTAGTGGTCCTAAGGGGAATAGCCTCTGGGTACCTGGTGGCATGATCCACTACCACCAGGATAAACCTGTGCCCAGATGCTGTTTGGGGATCCATGGGACCAACAATGTCAATCCCCACCCTTTCTAAGGGCACCCCCACCACAGGTAGTGGTATCAGGGGGCCTTTGTAGTGCCACCTGCCTTGCCACTGGCCTGGCAGGTTACACAGGAGCGACAAAACTCCTTGGTGTCTTCAGACATGTGGGGCCAGTGAAAGTGAGGGACAATTCTGTCCCAAGTCTTGTTCTGGCCCAGGTGACCTGCTAAGGGAATGTCATGGGCTAGGGTCAATAGGAAGCCCCTGAACTTCAGAGGTATGACCAACCTCCTGGTGGCACCAGGCTTGGGGTCTCTACACTCTGAGTACAAGAGTCCATCATCCCAATACACAGTATGGGGACCACTAGCTTTCCCAGCAGCCTCAGCAGCAGCTTGCTGTCTGAGGGGTTCAAGAGAGGGGCAGCTCTGCTGCTCCTGGCTCAGATCTGCCCTGGAAGGGCCCCCTGTCCCCAAGAACTCAACCTGGTCAGGTTCAAGCTCCTCTGGGACAGTTCCTTCCTCAGGACTGAGATCATCCCCCTCAAGAGACTGATCTTCCTTCTGAGCCAAGGGGGAAGGCACTGCCTTTACCCTACTACTCCTCTTCTTGGAGGGCCCTTGGTCCATTATTCCAGAATCCAAGGCCTGTTCAGTGTTAGACATTTTGGCTTGTGACCTGGTCACAGCAAACACATCTGCAGGGATGCCCAGCATTTCTGCATGGGTCCTGAGCTCCACTTCTGCCCAAGCTGAAGTTTCTAAATCATTGCCAAGCAAGCATTCAACTGGTAGGTCTGCACTTACCACAACCTTCTTAAGGCCAGTTACCCCTCCCCAGGAGAAGTTAACAACTGCCAGAGTATGGTCTGTTCTGACATTGCTAGCATTGGTCACTTGGTACATTTCACCAAGTATAATCTGCCCAGGATTCACAAGGTCTTGTGTCACCATGGTTACACTTGCCCCTGTGTCCCTAAATGCCAAAGCCTCTTTTCCATTGATTAAGAGCTGTTGCCTGTACTTGCCCAGATTACTGGGACTCACAGAGGAGGTCACATCCATGCCTCCATCACAGACTAGGACAGCCTGAGTGAGTTCTCTGACTAGGTCAGAGCTCATCTCCTTACCCAGGGTCAACCCTACTAAACCCTTGGCTTGTGTAGTCCCACCACCAACTGTAACTGCACTAGGGGAGCAGGTGCCTTAGGGGCATTGGTGGGGGCTGGAGTAGAGTCTTTGGACTTGGTGCAATCACTGGTCCAGTGGGTCTTTTGCTTACAGACCTTGCACCATGGTTTCTTTTGGCCTTTCCCTTTGTTAGACTGTGAATCCCCACCTGAAGAAGATTTTTGGGGGCCTTGTGAAGACTTCTGGTCTTTACCCTTCTCCCCACCCTTATCAGAGTTCTTAGAATCTTGCTTCTTTGGGTCACCACCTTGGTTCTGTACCTTCTGCCTCACCCTGGTTCTGACCCATTTGTCTGCCTTCTTTCCCAATTCTTGGGGAGAGGTCAGATCAGAGTCCACCAGGTACTGATGCAACAGCTGATTTTGACAGTTATTAAGAATCTGCTCCCTCGTGATAAGATTGTACAATCCTGTGAAGTCACACACCTTACTGCCCATCAACCAACCTTCCAGAGCCTTAGCAGAACAATCCACATAGTCTACCCAGTCTTGAGTCTGTGCTTTTGGGTGTCTCTGAACTTTAACCTGTATTGTTCAGTTGTTAGGCCAAACCCATCAATAAGAGCACTCTTCAAGACTTTGTAATTGTCAGCATCCTCTTCTCTTACAGTGAGGAGCTTGTCTCTACCTTTGTCTGCAAAGGAGAGCCACAAGATTGCTGCCCACTGCTCCTGAGGGACCCTCTGTACTTTACAGGCCCTCTCCAGAGCAGTTATCCATTTGTGGATGTCATCCCCACTCTGGTAGGGAGGGACAATCTTGCTCAGGTTTCTATGGTCATAAGACCTTTCCCTATCTCTGGGGAAATTGCTGCCACCATGGGACTCTAGTCCCATCTTTTTCTCTCTTTGTAGAGCTCTAGGGACTCCCTGTCTATAGCCAACTGCTGTTTTCTGAGTTCAAGCTGGGCTTGCTCATACTCAATCAGTCTCTTTCTCCTGTCATGAGAGGATTCTCTCCTATGAGAAGAGACAGAGGTCCCTATTGAGGTGTCAGAGTGGTTAGACTCCTGAGAAGGAGATCTAGACCTTCTGGGCACACTCACAATTCTTCCTGGGGGACAAAGGGGAGGTCATTCTGATCCTCCTCCTCCACAGGAGGAATTGGGTTCTCCAGGTCAAGGTCATTTTCACCTTCCTGGCCAGTTTCAGAGGGGGGGGCCTGGGTTTCTTCACCCCTGACCCCTTCCTCATCTTCTGCCCCACCCTCTCTGCCTACCCCTTCAGACCCTAGGGGTCTGCTGAGATCATCAGCCAGTAACACCTCCCTGAGGTGTTGGGTGCTGGCACTTTTGCCTGCCTTCAGCTTCCTAGTATTGCATAATGCTCTCAATTCCAAGAATGGGAGTTTATCATACTTGGATGGAAGAAGCCCACTGGCTTCTGGCAAGGACTCACTGGGTCCTGGCTTTGAAGACATTACTAGTGAGGTGTGGTGTATGCACTACCTACTCTAGTGTGGCCTACTAAACTCTCTTGAGTTGTAGAAAGGGTGTGCTATCCCTTAACACACAACTCTAAGTTCAGTAGAACTTACTGTATACTAAGCTTGATTTATATGTACCTAAGGTACCCTTAGTGGTTTTCAGTTGATCAATTCAATTGAGATTATCTGGTAAAACAATAGCAAGCTGGAATCCCACCCGCTGCACACCAATGTGAGAAGTTGGCTTGGTATATGCTGTCCACTATTTATAGTGGGCACCTTGCACCAGTCCAAACAACCCCTTATTGGAGATAGGTTAAAGACAACCTTTATTGAAAGCTATCCTAGTGGTAGCTATGGAGAGCAGCCTTCAGGCTAAGTCTTGAAGGAATGTAAAGCAGCTTGTTTTACCAGTCTATAATCTCTTGAGTGACCAAATGAAAGAGGACCACACCAGGTATATTCAAAATATATATATTTATTGCTAAACACACCCCTCTAGTCTCTTTATGAGGCTAGAGTTCGAAGTACATAAGTTAGTTACCAACAGTAATAGCACAAATACACGTTTGAGCCCTAGGGGCGTACCAAACCATATACCAATAAAGTGGTATAAGAACCACGACTGAGCTAGACACATGGCCTAGAGCCTGTAAAAGTGCTTGGACCACAAGGAACCACCCAAGGTAGTGACACAGGGGACCCACGGGGGACGCGTGCAGTGTGAGAACACAGCCGCGAATCGCCGTTGACTTCTATGGGGAAAGTCGCGGTTGGAATTTTAAAGAAAAGGGACACTTAGAGGAGGACTTTGAGCAAACCCTTTTAGAACTGGGTCGTTCTAGAGTCTATACCCACGGGAGCACCGGAGTACTCGAGTTACCTCACCCAGGGAAGCCGGGTGCATAGGTGTCTTTCGGGGTCGGGTTTCGTTGTCGTTTTCAATGGCGATCTGCTGCAAAGTACTGCTGGCGGCCAAGTCGAAAGTGTTCGGGTGGATCCAAAGGTGGATCGAAGATCTGAAGAACCTGAAAGCAGAGGGGGCAGAGTCTGGGTCACTAGCCAGTGACCAGGAAGGCGATGAGCAGATGCCCACCGATGTCGAGTGCTTCAGGTAGGTTGATGGTTATCTTGACTCTTCAGCCACGAGGTTCAGGAGGTATCGACGATGACCAGGAGCTGGATTCAAGCTGTCCCACGATGTCTGTCGATTGCTGAGGTGTTGACGACCGGATTGGACCCAACAAGCCTTGGCAACGGCAAGTCTCGTGGAAATAGAAGAAGGATGGTGGTGCAGACCAGCAAGATCTGAGGGACTCACCCAGCGAGGGTAAGTCAGGGCACGCCTGGAGCAACCAGGGAGCCCAAGCAGAAGAAGATTGGCCTTCGGGAGGGCCTACTAGCCAACGGACTAGCGACCGCAAAGGAGCCTTGAGTGGACGCACTTAGAGCTGGCTCACGGGACACTCATGGAGTGGAGGCCAGAGATCTTCGGTGCAGTCGGTGCTGGAGGTGGGGGCTACTCGGAGCCCAAAGCACAACTTTGTGGGAGCCCAGGAAGAGGATGCACTTTCAAATGTGCTCGGTGTCCAGGGGTCATGGTTCCACGTTACCCACGACAGCTATGGGCCTCAGCTTTGCTGGGGACTCAGGGCAGCCTCTGGGAAGTCTGGAAATCCACCTCTGGTGATGCAAAGACTTCGGCGTCCGGCGGGAGCTTCAGCGATGCAGACCGGACAATTGCTTCGTTGGTGCCTTCCAAGCAGGGGAGTCACTCCTTGACCCCAAGGGAGATTCTTCAGTCCTCTAATCTTGAAGTAGAGCATCGAAGGTACAGGATTCTGTGTCAGAGTTTCGTCCAGGTAAATCTAAAGTCCTAAGGACTGGGGTCCCATACTTATACTAAGATAGGGGGTTGGACATACTCTGGGGACCCACCTATGGGAGGGTCAGGGCAGAGGGGTGGTTACACCCCTTTCCCTTTGTCCAGTTTCGCGCCAGAGCAGGGGCTGGAAGCCCCTGAGCCGGTTTGAACTGGAGTATGCACAGGGACACCAAATGTGCCCCCAGTGCAGGACTTCAAAGCACCAGAGGGTGCTCCCGCCCAGCCCCAATACACACTATCCTGTCTGGGGAGGTGGTTACACCTCCCTGGGACAGGAAACCTATTGTCCAGGCCTCCCCTGCCGGAGTTTCGGTCAGCAGCAGGAGGCCAGACTCGTGTCTGTGGCAGCGGCATCCATTTTGTGATGCCAGGGCTTGGAAAGAAGTTACCGGGCAGGCCGGTGTGTACATGTCTCTCCCTCTAGAAGGGTGAATGCTACCCCCGCTGCCAGAACTGGCGGGGGGTAGTATTCCAAGATGTTTGACACCAAACACGACATGTTTCCGTGCAGCCATCCCAAAGTTAGCATTTAACGCGAGGTTATAATGCACTTAAGAGTATATGGTCAGGCTGCACTACAAACAGCATCAGAGAAGGGTCTCCGAATGCTGCAGAGGGGCCCTGATCATGCAGGGGCACCCTCTCACATAGGAACCACGCACTCTGCCTTCAGGATTGATAAAGCCTGCCATAGGAGTGACTTATAGGTTTATATGTGTGTATGTATGTAGTGATATAGGTAACCTATATCACAGTAAGGGGTGCATGCACCACCTTACCCAGGCTGCAGTAGCAGCCCTGTGGTGTCATTTTGGATGGCCTCCCACGGGTGGCACAATACATGCTGCAGCCCCTGGTAGGCCTCTGAGGTACCTATGCCCTGGGTACATAGTATACCATATACTAGGGACTTACAAGGGCACTCCAGATTCCAATCAGAGATGTGCGTAGGGCACATGGAAACCATTTTAGAGAGGAAGCAACTAGGCTGGGGTTCTGATTAGCAGGGCCCCAGCCAGACTAAAGTCGAAAAACAGTGAAGCATCAGTAAAAAGTGGGGGTACCCATGTGAAGCAGATCCTACTCTCCTACAGCCTCCACAATGCAAGCCGACCATGGCCACTGTGGCAATGGGGTTGAACACCCCATCACCACAGCGACCAAAAGGTAGGTGTGGGGTCCATAGCTGATGCACCTTTTAAAAAGTGTGGCAATGAGGCCCAAAGCCCCATCACCACAGTGACCAAAAGGGAAGTCTGGGGTCCATAGCTGATGCACCTTTTGAACAGTGTGGCAATGGGGCCCAAAGCCCCATCACCACAGTGACCAAAAGGGAAGTGTGGGGTCCATAGCTGATGCACCTTTTGAACAGTGTGGCAATGGGGCCCAACGCCCCATCACCACAGTGACCAAAAGGGAAGTGTGGGGTCCATAGCTGATGCACCTTTTGAACAGTGTGGCAATGGGGCCCAAAGCCCCATCACCACAGTGATCAAAAGGGAAGTGTAGTCTGGGTAAAAGCTGCCAAAGCCAAACTACATGGATGATTCCTGGTCACACAACAACAAACACATCAGTGGCATAGTAGTGCTTGTGTCCCACAGCGAAATAGATTGGGTGAGGCAAACAGTGCAGTGCGAATAAAACATACCTTTGGCCATGTGCATACAAACATCACCCATGGGGGCTCACATCGTCAACATTCACATATAACACAATGACAGAAGTGACCATCATAATGCAGACCCACATATCTGCACCAATGGACACACAAATGTAGATATCCTAGGGAGACTGTAGATGTCAGGTGAACAAATACCATACCATGGCAGCAATGGGACATACAAACCATGATTATTGTGCTGACTGATGACCTAGGAGTCCCAGGGACAGCAGGGGAAAGCCACCAAACAACATACAGCCAATGGCACACTCAAGATATGCCAATGCAGTGGTGCAAATGCACAAACAGGCAGACCCACACTGCATATCAAACACAACAGGTGATGGGGGTGTGTGCCAGTGTCCCCAAGCAACCACACAACACATGAGGAGGCCTGAATTCCAATTACACAGATGTGTATACAGGGCCATACAAAAGTAACTCATGGATTGGATTCCCCTATGTGGGCAAAGAGGCATTGTTAGATGAGAGGGAGCCCAAATTACACGTCACACAAGCTAGTAGGAACAGCAACTAACACAGCAAGAGACAGACCCACCACAGCACAACCCCCAGGGACCCCACATTGTGGTGACACTACCCTGCATGATAATTCCACTGTGATGACAAAGGTAGATGTCATTCACACTGTGAACCACAGCCATGTGTCCTGAGCAACAAACTACCATCACACCTATACAAGCACAAAGCACTCAGCATGGCCTGCCAGCCATGGCCAATATGGAGGTAGGGGTCTAGCCGTGCAACAACTCACATTTGCACACACTCAACACCACACACCTTGATCTCCACCAATGTGCAGCAGTGAAGCTCACATGGACTGGTGACATTGCACATGCACCCATGACAATCCCAGGGGTGATGGGGGAACTAAGGTGCAGAAACCCATCACACATGGCCAGTCAACAAGACTCGTGAATGTCTGACACACTGCACACTACGCGGTACATGGGCATGACGTGAAATCCACCACAATCAATGGGATCCTGGCCATAGTCACACACCAATGAAGAAGACAAGGTGACACACAAAGAACACACGTACACAACTTCCAACATTGCAGCTCTGACCCTGAGGAGTGGCAGCAGTCACACACACAACGTGTCACAATCACTGAAAGCTACCATAGACTGTAAATTACATTACATGTGTAACCAACAAGTGCCAAGGGAAATCCTGAATGTGTCCCATCTGCGTTTGCCCACATCCCCAGCCCTGACAACAAAGACAACCTGGGATGACAACCTGATGAACCTTAGTTAGCCATGCACCCACATCCCGGAGTAACCAGGTCCAAGATGCTTGATGAACACAGAACAACTCAGCAAGCATCAGAAACAGGAACATCCGTAGGGACACAGCCTGTGTAGGAAAAGGGAAGGGTACACGCACAGACATGCTTACACAACACAAAACACGGGCCCAGGCAATGTCACGGGATTACACACTGCCATGAGGGCACTCCACTGCTGTGGAAGGTCCGCTGTGCCAAGCCTTGTCTGTGCACGACTCAAACATGTCGGCAGAACACTCGGTCAGTGAGTCAACAACTACAACACACTGAAGGCTCTGCTCACATCAGCCTGGGTATGGGAGTGTCACTTCAGTCATCTGCATACACCCAAAACACGTGTCAAGCAAGGTGCACTGAATACACTGATGAGTCCTTCAACATTGGTGTGCTAAACTGCATGTCCAGTGGAGATGGGCACACAGTCAGGGAAATAGGAACATTGAACAGTGGTAAGCCCACCAGATGTGCATCACTGTAAGACAAAGATGTTAATTTACAAATGCAAAACGTACATCCCTGTGTCATATGCTGAACATCACACCCTCAGACTGCAGCAGAGGATGCCATAGATCCAGACTACAACAGGACACACATCCCATGGACCACATGGAGTCCATCACTGCAACACTTCATTTCCCTGATCTGAACACTATTACAACTGCAAATGCATGATGATAACCATGTACATCATGTACATCAAAAGAAAAACCACAAGTAAACAAAAATAGGCTTTATTCAGCAAATGTCACTAAAAAATCAGAAGTCCAAATTAAAGTAAGGCCAATGGCCAGTCCAAATACACAGTCCCAACAGGGTGATATGTGACAACTTGTCACCCATTGCTTGCCTGCACTGGTAGGGACAGGGGACATCCCCCTTGGAGGGGCATACAAGGGGCAGGCCAGGCACCGCAGGGACAGGATCAGGGGATGCCAGAGTGAGGCAGTGAAGGGGTGGTGGGTGCAGGAGTGTCACCAGCAACTGCAGTGGAGGTGTCTGACTCAGGGGGGCCGGCACCACTGCAGTGCCCGAGTCAGACGGGGTGGTTGTGGACTCCACTGCAGTGCATGCCTCCAAGGGAGTGGAAGGGGGGCAGATGAGGTGGGCAGGACAGAGGGGGGACCCGGTCTCCACACCAGTGGCACAAACAGGCTGAGCGTCTGGGTTGGGGGTGGAAGAGCAAGTGGCAGGGGGAGGGCCTAAGCAGTTTGGGGATGCGGTATCGGTGTGTGGGGGAACCTGGGGCAGGGTGTGGCAGTGGAACCTGTGGAGTGGTGGCCTGGGAGATGGAGGAGAGAGACTAGGTGGTGGAGCTGCGTGGTGGTGGTGGTGGGGTCTTGACCTTCCTGGTCCGGGGGGACTTCCGAATGGGGTCCTCAGTCTGTCTGCGCCTGGGGGAGGGTGTCCGGGGGTGAGGGGCACTCCCCTCTGTGTGGGTGGACTTCCTCTTTCCCCGGTATGCCGGATCTGCAGGATCGGAGGGGAAGAGGCCGAGGTCACACAGGAAGACCTGCTGTGTAGGTGGGGTTGCAGGTGAGGCAAGGGAAGGGGTCTTGGAGGGAGAGGATTTGGAGGACTGTGGAGTGACTGTGGATGCCTGTGTGTGTGTCTGTTCCCCATCCCCTGTGTGTGTGGTATCTGTCCCCTGAGGATGCTTGTGTGCACGTCTTGCCTTTCTTTTGGGTGTGTCTGTGCTGCTCGTGTCTGTGTGCTTGGGTGAATGTGCAGGTGTGCATGTGCTTTGGACAGGTAGGGTGCCAGGAAGTGTGGATGGGGCAGAGGTAGGAGGTGGGAGGGACTGCTGGAGGAGGGACACTGCTGCCATCAGGGAGGAGTCCATGGACTTATTGCTCCTCTGTAGGGCAGACATACCCGTCGAGATGCCCTCCATGAATGACACCAGCTGTGTCAACAGAGTGGTGTGTGCATGGAGGACACTCAGCATTGCTGTGTGCCCTACATGGAGCTGCCGAAGTAGGTACACACTCCTCACTCAGGGCAGCAGGGGACACAGGGGCAGGGGCTGCGGTGCCTGGCACGAAGGAGACACGCTCCCGAACACCGGAGCCTCCACGGACGTCTGGAATTGGAGCCAATGGGAGGGCGGTGCTGGTGGAGGTGGTGGCGGGGCCAGACAGACTAGCGGGGGTGTGGTGGCTGCTGACACCCGCCTCCACAAGGGAGTCATCTTCCGAGCTACTGTGGTCCTCAGCTGAGGTGGATGGTGCTGAGGACTCCTCAGTGTGGCTCCCCTCGCCCTCCGTGCCACTGGGTCCCTCTGACCACTCGTCGGATGCTGACCCAGTCTGGCTCCGCTGCTCCTCCTGGTCCGTGGAGCTGTCCCCTCCTGTGGCCGTGGATGTATCTGCAAACAATTAGGGAAACAGACAAACATCAGTCACCTGCACTGACCGCACACACCACAGTAAGTACAGCACTTACAGAGCCAGCCCTGGCATCCTTAGTAGAACATTGCCAAAACTCCTCACACAGATTTGGAGAAGCCAATTGTCAGTCTGATGGTCAACCATGGGACTCACACCCCTCCTGCCCTTGCACCCATCTGTCTGGTGCCTGTCTGATGGTAAGACCCCAGTGTGGACACATGCACCACCTACACAGTTGTTGGACATTGCAGGGAACACAGTGAAGTATGTGAACATGCACACATCACATCTCTTGCCACTGAGTCAGTGCAGGTGTCCGGAGAAAGGGATGGCCAGAGTCTAAATAGAAATGCATGTGATGCATACCAGCACCAGACACCATGATGCACCCATGTCCGGATAGTCCATGCCACAATGGGGTGCATGTTGCACATGTCACTCCCCTGCAGGATCACTCTTAGGAAGTTTAATGCCATGACACAGGCATGCCTGCAAAGTCATACATCACTGTCTCCAGTCACATGGCCATGGCAGCCTGCCAACAACAGTCTGCACTGTGTCACAATCCTAGGACATGGGGAATGCAAGTTATGTAACTGACAAGTGCACATGTCCATCCCCCACACACCACATCATCTGAACTAGTATTTGTCCACGTCATGCCAATTGGACATATGGGGGACATGAAACACAACTCCCAGAACCTGAGCACCTCACAGTGTGCTGTGAATGAATAACAGCTGCCTGAAAGTCACAGTCGCATACACCTGTGTGCACAGTCAAGTGATCAAACATCTATAAGTCACAGAAGTATCGTCTCACATGGTCACATCTCAGATGGCATGCTGAACCCTAACCGACAAACATACCAGTAGTCCTGACAACGAAGCCACAGCACACTGACACAGAGGCAGACACCTGAGGGAACATGTCACTGATCACAACATGTCAGATGATCCACGGGAGTGGGAGTACAGAGTCTATTGTATGCCCTGGAGTAGGCATGACTGTCCAGCTGCACCTGTAAGAGGGATGAGTCCTGGACAGTAGGCAGGTGTCTAAGCATGTGTGACACACTTGATATACATACTCCTGAGGCCCAAACATTGTTCCCACCCACAGCATGGGGGTGTGCCAAATACCCCAGGGACATGTGGTGAATCAGATCAGCAAAGTGGACCACATATCAAAGTTACACCCAGATTACATGTCAGGACTTGGGCATTGTGTGAGCAATTGACCCACCCATGAATCCCACAACATAGTCACCGGAACAAATGCTGTCCCCCACCTTGAGCAAAGCAAAATGCAATGACACAGTCCCCAAGTGACACCATTTCCTGACTGTAAGGGCCACACATATGCGTATCAGATGAGGAGTGGGCATGTCACAATAGAGGGACATGGGTCCTGGACCACAAGACTGATGTACTGTGGAAGTTTAACCAGGCCAGAGGAGGGCACATAGCATGTCAGACAAAGTGCACAGTGCTGTCATGGACTCACCCCCTCCTTGCTGCTGTCTGGCCTTCAGCTGCCCATCCAGGTCAGGGAAGACCACCGCCAGGATCCTGAGCATGTGGGGCGTCAGGGTCCGGTGTCCGCCCCTCCTGCGAGGAGGCGACAGCTTCAGCTGGACCCTTGCGATCCTCCGGGTCCAGCCTCGAAGGTCCTGCCACCTCTTCTGGCAGTTGCGGATCCGGCGCTTGTAGTCCCCCACGGATCTTACTGCCCGGGCGATGGTCAGCCAGATTTTCTGCTTCTGGTGGGCATCAACCTGTGAGGATGACAAAGTGAAAATGCCATTACTACACATGCAACATATCCGTGCATCACACAGTTGGATATACATGTCTCAATCACTGGGGCACATGATGTACACAGGCAGTGCAACGATGGCTATGAACAGTTTGCCAGCAGTTACTACATGGTATCATTGCATGGAAAGTAAACCTTGTTGGAATGCACTGTTACTGCACTGTACCTGTTCAGTGCATGTAACTACACACTTTGGGGGCTCAGAACTACTCAGTGAGCATGCTAGCCAGTGGTGTGCACACTGTAAGTCCTGCTAGTCAGACAACATGCAAAATTAGTAAGGCAGTGGACAGCACACTCACCTGCTCCCCTGGTGTCCCATACAGCTTGCTGTACTGTGGAAGGAGGCTGTCCAGCAGGGCCTGGTTCTCCTCAAGGCTGAAGGCTGGGGCTCTCTCCACAGTACGTGCCATTGCAGTAGCCAGAGGATGCAGAGACAGCAGCAGTGTTGGTGGCAGATGTCGTCCTGGAGCATGTAGTGCAGGCAAGTGAGCTCTCAGGAGAACAGCCAGCATTATATGTGTGCTGCAGAGGCAGATACTGTCCCATGTGTCCAAAGTGATAGGTCCAAGTCGTTTGCATCTTCTGAATCTGACCAATCCATGGAATAGCAGCACTAATACACGCCCACAGCATCCTTTAAAAATGCAAGTTCATGACACCCATGATTTTGCAACATTGTTGTGGCTGGCCAACTGAATTCACTGCATCAGACTCGTTGAAGCTTCGAATACGCGTCCGTTGCCATGCCAGGCCCCAGCCAACGCGTGCGCACCGTTCGATCCATTGCTGTACAACGCGTATTTCGGGATACAACGCGTACCCGCTCACAACAGATGCAATGGGCCGGCCGGGCACACCGATCGGTCCATTGCTGTACAACGCGTACCCGCTCACAACAGAAGCAATGGGCCGGCCGGGCACACCGATCGGTCCATTGCTGTACAACGCGTACCCGCTCACAACAGATGCAATGGGCCGGCCGGGCACACCGATCGGTCCATTGCTGTACAACGCATATTACGGGATACAACGCGTACCCGCTCACAACAGATGCAATGGGCCGGCCGGGCACACCGATCGGTCCATTGCTGTACAACGCGTACGCGCTCACAACAGATGCAATGGGCCGGTTGGGCACACCGATCGGTCCATTGCTGTACAACGCGTACCCGCTCACAACAGATGCAATGGGCCGGCCGGGCACACCGATCGGTCCATTGCTGTACAACGCGTACCCGCTCACAACAGATGCAATGGGCCGGCCGGGCACACCGATCGGTCCATTGCTGTACAACGCGTATTTCGGGATACAACGCGTACCTGCTCACAACAGATGCAATGGGCTGGCCAGGCACACCGATCGGTCCATTGCTGTACAACGCGTATTACGGGATACAACGCGTACCAACTCATAACAGATGCACTGGGCCGGCCGGGCACACTGATCGGTCCATTGCTGTACAACGCGTACCCGCTCACAACAGATGCAATGGGCCGGCCAGGCACACCGATCGGGCCATTGCTGTACAACCCGTACCTGTACAGGTCAGTCGCATATGTCACCATGCTTGTCACTGGTGAACGTATGCCAACCACATATACCTGCCAGAGACCCAGGGGTACACCTACAACACCACACCCAGTCCACACTGTTTCCTAAGGCATGTAAGGCTGCATTACCTTTTCTGTGTATGGGGGTTAACATGTGGTTTCTGTGGTGGCACTTGTGGGCAGCCACACCCAGGCTGTGCATGTGCTAATGGGGACAGGGTCCTTTGTGTGTTGTGCACATGACCACTGTGATGTGCAACAGTTCATTTCGGAGCATGTGGCATGGTCACATTTCCAGGTTGTGTATGTGTATGACATGTCACATACCCCCAGGGTCCCATGGGGGAAGGCATGTACGTCACAGGGTGACCCATTGCCACAATAGTGATGTCCCTCCACAGTCTGTGTGCATGTTGTGTTTCAGATGTCTCTGATTCCATGTGCACGATGGGAGACAGTCTCCACATCAACGTTGTTTGTGCATGGACTTTGATGTTGTGCGTCACTGGCGTCCATGTCTGTCCTGCGTAGGTGACAGGGGCCACTACCTGTGGGAGTCATGTTTGTTTTACTGACGTGTACATGATACGCCATGTAATGCCAGTGTCCATGTGGCAAGACAGGGTCACTGGGAATCTACCTGTCAATGAGCTGTGATGCCTGTGGCGCATCTGTCCAGACATGTCACTGTGGTGTGTGTGTGGAACGTGACAGCAGTAAATGGGTACTGTGACACAGCCTAATGGTTTCCCATAGCACAACCTGGAACCTGTTGTCCACACATGTTGTACTGAGAAGTTAGATGATGGCCATGTAGGTGCGAGTTATGTCCGAACAGAATGGCACACACATCAAGTACTTGTGTCTCGTAATGATGTATCATGTGAAATTGAGTATGGTGAATGGCACATATGTGGGGTGACTGACAATCTTTCTTTCCTCAACCTATGCACTGCAGGGCTCCCGCTGTCCATAGACCATTCCCTGACCTGGCAACGATGGTGGAACGTGACAGCATCCGACGGTACCGCTTCACCAGGCAGCTGATTGAGGATTTGGCAGTGCGCTTGGTACCACATTTGCAACCTGGCCGGCCGTACCCTACGGCGCTGACCCACAAGGTGAAGGTAATGGCAGCCCTACACTTCTTTGCCACCGGTACCTTTCAACACACTGTGGCGACTGCCGGTGGGATGTCACAGACTATGTTCAGCCGTGTGCAACGCGATGTTTTGGAGGCAATGTTGAGATGCCTGAACCAGTACATCTATTTCCCTACACGTCAACAACTCAATGACGTCAAAAGTGACTTCTATGCCCTGGGGAGGATGCCACGTCATTGGCTCCATTGATGGGACACATGTGGCTTTGGTACCACCACAGGCACATGAGCAGGCATACCGGAACCGGAAACATTACCATTCGATCAATGCTCTGGTGGTATGTCTTGCAGATATGTGGTTCAGCACACGATGCCTACGTGATGAGGAGTAGTCGCATCCCGAGGATGATGGCACAGATGCAGAACCAGCGTGCCTGGCTTGTCGGTGTGTACTGACTTTGTACCATTGTGTGTGTTCTGCTCTGTAGTATACCGCCCACTTTTCCAACTCAGCTAATGTGCACTTGTCTGTCCGTAGGTGACTCCGGATACCCCAACATGCCGTGGTTGCTGACACCCCTCAGGAACACTGTGACACCAGCCCAGATGCGCTACAATGAGGCACATGGTCGGACCAGGAGAGTGATTGGACGGACCTTTGGTCTCCTGAAGAGCTGCTTCAGCTGCCTGGACAAGACAGGAGGAGCCCTTCCATATGCCCCAGCAAAGGTGTGCAAGATTGTCATCGTCTGCTGCATGCTACACAACCTGGCAGTGCGGAAGGAGTTGCCTCTCATCCTGGATGACGATGACCAACGTCCGCCATCTGTGGAGGATCCTGGCCTGGACCACGATGCCAGTGATGATGATGATGATGATGATGGTGATGTCCGCACACAGCTCATCACCAACTTCTTCAGCTGAATGTGAGTATCCAGGGAGATGTAATGTGAATGATGTGAGTTTGCATGATATGTGTGGGTGGTGCTCTGGTGCTGTTTGAGTGTGGCCATGTGCTTCTTGACTGGATGTGTGCAGCAATGTGTCCTTACAGGTAGTCTGTACTCCCCAACAGTTTTGACATGGTAACTTGGTTTTGTGTAGTTGTCTTGTGACATGTATTGGGCATGAGTATTGCAGTTCTGTCCTGTTCTTCAGTGGTTTTAACTGTGTGTCATGTCTGTCCTTCACAGGGTGCTTACTGAGTACTTTGGTCAACTTGGATCCCCCGACACCATGATTCAGCTTTCAGGGTGGCAGCAGTAGTTTCCCTACAGGTGATGTGCCACACACCCCTGGACTTCATATCTTCTGCACTTGTTGACTGTGTGGCCACTGCCACGTGGGATTACCTTGCATTTGTAGTGGAAACAACATGTTGCAAATGTGTAATTAACCTGTGCTTCACTTTGGGATGTGCGTTGTCTGTGGTCACACATCTGACTGACATTTGCTTACTGCACCTGTGGGCTAGTTGACACAGACTCTGAATAGGTGTGGTGTCTGTGCATTCCACAGTATTTCCTGGCAACATCACTGTAGGCGATGAGTCTGATGGCCCTGGTGTCTCTGTGTTGTGTAGCCCTAGTGGTGTGTCTCCCTCATATGTGTCACGTCACCATGACTCACATGATGGTGTTGTACTTGCTGTAGCAGTTAGCATACACAGTGTAATTTAGCAGATCATCATCACAATAACAGTATCCACATTTGAATAACAACAGAGGCAAGTATGGTGTACTAGTGATTTTATTTGCAGAAATGTGTGTGTGTATAGTGCACAGGATGGTGGGTGCTGTACATTGGGATTGTGATCCAAAGTTCCCAGATGAGTTGGAAGTCTTGGTAGCAGAAATGTCCTGAGTGTAGTCCACAGTCATCTGATACATTAGTCCAACTTGAACTCCCCATGTCATGTGGGAGAGTTGTGTTGCATTCGACAGGGTGAAAAGTTTGCACACAAAGGAGAATTTCCGGAACAGGTGTTGGCTTCCTGGGGGATGTACGTGGCCATCAACCTCTCAGTTTTCCTTCCTCGGACGACCCCTCTTCTTTGGGGGGGACCCTCACGTGCAGGCTGCGGCGGTGCAGGGAGTCTCCGCCAGAGTCCTCCTCCCTCCCTGTCGCGGTGTCAGTTGTTGCAGCACCAGATGTTGTTGGCACACAGGGAGGTGTGGCCATGTTGGTGCTAATCTGGCGGAGGCATGTCAATATGTCCCTATGCACCGCTGTGAGTTCTTGCAATGTGTCCCACTTGGACTCCATGCGAGACATGTGTGTCTCCACACGGGACATGTGGGAGTCCAAGCGGGCATGATGGGCAGCCTGCTGCTGTTGTATGTCCTTGAGGATCCCCACTACCTGTCTGACCTCTCCGGTGCTATCCTGGTACGCATCAGCGATGCGCGCCAGTTGTGGGTCATCATGCAGTCCAGACCCCTCTGCAAGCAGCGACCTATGTCTACCACCCCTCCCATCACCCCATGCGACACGTGCAGGACCTGCGGTGGCACGCACAGGTGACCCAAGGCCCCCTTGGGGGTTGTTAGTGGTGTTGTTGTCCGTTGCTCCACGGTGGGCCTGGGGCCCTGTGCTGTTATCATCGGTGGTCCTTGGTCTGTCCGTGTCGGCGGGGGTGATCTGTGTGTTGGCAGTTGTTGGAGGGGTGGGTGCAGGGGGTGCAGATGTTGGTCCTGCTGGTGCTGCATGATGACTCACAGCGGAGGTGCCAGGTAGGTCTTCGCCATCCGAGGAGGGCAGAGGCTGTTCCACACCAGTGAGCTCAGTGTCCCCCGGAGCATGGGACAGGGACTCCTCCTCGCCTGCTGCTGTGTCCCCATCATCATCACCTGTATTTGGATGAGACACACATTGTATGTTATTTTTCTACAGGCATCAATGGTTCACACACCTGACAGTTGTGACTGTACCTCTGGATGCGGGCATGTACATTGCATTGTCCTAAGTTGTCACAGTAAGAGGTTGATATTGGTGTAGCACAGTGTCCTGCATACCTGGGGCATTTCAATGTGAATGTTGAGGTGTGTGCATGGCCAGCATTGGTTGTATTTGGTGGACATCCGGCCATCCTTCTCCACCTAGCCCAGTTATCCCACCATGAAGCATGCCACCCTTGCAGTGGGTTCAGGTTGACTCTCAGGATGTCATTCAGTGGTGTTCTGCTGTTTGTTGGTGCACAGTTCCCAGCAGGGCCTTGTGCTCCCCACAGCAGTACCCAGTGTCAGCCATCTTGTCAGTCCTTATCCACTCCCTGTGATGTGAGCATGGTTCAGAGTGGTGTTGATGGGCCAATTGTGTGGGTGAGCAATATCTGTGACTACAACTCCCATTATGCTATTGCCTACACCCCCCTTCCCAGCATGCCCCTACTTCCTTCCTTTTGAGTGGACTTCACTGTGTGTGAGTGTGACAGCAATGGCAAGATGGCTGACAGTGTGGTCCTGTTGTTTGTTGGTGCACAGTTCCCAGCAGGGCCTTGTGCTCCCCACAGCAGTACCCAGTGTCAGCCATCTTGTCAGTCCTTATCCACTCCCTGTGATGTGAGCATGGTTCAGAGTGGTGTTGATGGGCCAATTGTGAGGGTGAGCAATATCTGTGACTCCAACTCCCATCATGCTATTGCCTACACCCCCTTCCCAGCATGCACGTACTTCCTTCCTTTTGACTCTGCTTCCCTGTGGGGTAGTGTGCCTGTGCTGACAGGAAGGCTGACAGTGTTGTCCATGCGTTTGTTTGGCTACAAGTCCCAAGAGTGTCCCTGTGCTTCACACAGCATTACCCAGGGTGGTGGTTCTTTGTGGGATCTTCATTTGGTGTGTGAGGCATTGCATTCTCCCAGGTAGATTATGTGGAGTTTGTGTTGAGGGGTGTGTGAGGAGAGCTGCTTGTAACTATGGTCAGTGCTGTGAGTCCTCCTTCCCACCCAGCCAGATATCCCACCATGCAACGTGCTTGCATTGCAGGGAGTGCAAGTTGGCTTTCAGGATGTCAGGCAGTGGTGTTCTGCTGTTTGTTGGTGCACAGTTCCCAGCAGGGCCTTGTGCTCCCCACAGCAGTACCCAGTGTCAGCCATCTTGTCAGTCCTTATCCACTCCCTGTGATGTGAGCATGGTTCAGAGTGGTGTTGATGGGCCAATTGTGTGGGTGAGCAATATCTGTGACTACAACTCCCATCATGCTATTGCCTACACCCCCCTTCCCAGCATGCCCATACTTCCTTCCTTTTGAGTGGACTTCACTGTGTGTGACAGCAATGGCAAGATGGCTGACAGTGTGGTCCTGTTGTTTGTTGGTGCACAGTTCCCAGCAGGGCCTTGTGCTCCCCACAGCAGTACCCAGTGTCAGCCATCTTGTCAGTCCGTATCCACTCCCTGTGATGTGAGCATGGTTCAGAGTGGTGTTGATGGGCCAATTGTGAGGGTGAGCAATATCTGTGACTACAACTCCCATCATGCTATTGCCTACACCCCCCTTCCTAGCATGCCCGTACTTCCTTCCTTTTGACTCTGCTTCCCTGTGGGGTAGTGTGCCTGTGCTGACAGGAAGCCTGACAGTGTTGTCCTTGCGTTTGTTTGGCTACAAGTCCCAAGAGTGTCCCTGTGCTTCACACAGCATTACCCAGGGTGGTGGTTCTTTGTGGGATCTTCATTTGATGTGTGAGGCATTGCATTCTCCCAGGTGGGTTATGTGGAGTTTGTGTTGAGGGGGTGTCTGAGGAGAGCTGCTTGTAACTATGGTCAGTGCTGTGAGTCCTCCTTCCCACCCAGCCAGATATCCCACCATGCAACGTGCTTGCATTGCAGGGAGTGCAAGTTGGCTTTCAGGATGTCAGGCAGTGGTGTTCTGCTGTTTGTTAGTGCACAGTTCCCAGCAGGGCCTTGTGCTCCCCACAGCAGTACCCAGTGTCAGCCATCTTGTCAGTCCTTATCCACTCCCTGTGATGTGAGCATGGTTCAGAGTGGTGTTGATGGGCCAATTGTGTGGGTGAGCAATATCTGTGACTCCAACTCCCATCATGCTATTGCCTACACCCCCCTTCCCAGCATGCCCATACTTCCTTCCTTTTGAGTGGACTTCACTGTGTGTGTGTGACAGCAATGGCAAGATGGCTGACAGTGTGGTCCTGTTGTTTGTTGGTGCCCAGTTCCCAGCAGGGCCTTGTGCTCCCCACAGCAGTACCCAGTGTCAGCCATATTGTCAGTCCTTTTCCACTCCCTGTGTTGTGAGCATGGTTCAGAGTGGTGTTGATGGTCCAAATGTGAGGCTGCCCATTATCTGTTACTACGAGTCCCATCATGCTCTTGGCTACACTGACTTCACCAGCATACACAGGATTCCTTCCATTCTGTGAGCTTCCCTGTGAGGTGGTGTTCTAGTGGTGGCTAAATATCTGACAGTGTTTGTTGGTTAGATTTGTGCCACTGCCTAGCTCTATTTGGTATTGGGTTTGTACATGTCATGACACAGTTACATATCACTATGACATGGCATGTATTGTGTTTATCTGACTAACATACACTTCTTGGGATGATTATCTTTTGGTTGCTGTTGATTTGCTAGGGGTGCATGGTTTGATTATCCCCTTGACAGTGATGTGTGTGTATTGGCACACAATATTGTGTATATCAGTTGTGTACTCACCAGGCTCTGGGATGTTTGTTAGTCCATATACGCTCACTGGTGGTAGGATGGCCCGCACCTTCACCTCCCAGGGCCTGAGGTATACTGGTTTGGCAGGAGGGCCATTGCCGGTGTGCTGGCTCAGGAGGTAATCCTTCTTCAGTAGGTCCCTGACCCTCCTGCGCACATCATACCACCTGTTCTGGATGTCTTCCTTTGTGCGCAAACATGGTGATTGTGCGTTCACCCTGTCGACGATCCTCGCCCACATCTTGGTTTTCTGTGCCATGGGGGTCTGTTGGACCAATGTGCCAAACAACTGTGGCTCTACCCTCACTTCCAATTCACTATCTAGGAACTTTGGATTCTTCTTTAGGGGCATGGTGATGGGTGGTGGTGGTGATTGATGTGTGTGTGTGTGCAGGTGAGGGTGTGTGTGTGTAGGTTTTGCTGTGTGTGTGTGAGGGTGCTATTTGTTGAGGTGCTAATGGTGTGTGGCTTTTGTGTTGGATGAGCTGTGTGTGTGTCTGCTGTCTGCTGGTGTTCTGTGCTGGCAGGACAGTGGAATTTGCAAAGGATCATGGTAGGGATTTGTGGCCTTTATGTAGGTGGAGTTGGGGGTGTGTTCTTGTTCCATTTCCCCCCCCCCCCTGTATTTATTGGCTTTGTCATTGCTTGTTTGGCCCTCTTTTTTTGTATTTTTTCATTTGTGATTATTGTGCATGTAGGAGTCGTTCTTCTGACCGAGTAGGACGTTGCAGTTATCTCGTGCGCGCCTCTCCGAGTCGTTCCCGCTGTGTTTCAGCTCAGTTTCATATGCGGCGTACGCGTCGGTCGCGGAGTATTGTGTTTGTTCGGCTGGGTTTTGTATGCGTGTCGGTCGTACAGCTTGGGCTCCGTGCGAATCGGTCTGATTTTGCACCCATTGCATCGTACTGCACGGGTCGGAGTTCGCGGGTACGTTTCGTTCGGGTTGATTCCTTGTGCGTGTCGGTCGGTTCGATTCGCGTGGTTTTCTGGCCAGATAGCTTGTTTCCGTCCGGGTCGGTCGTTCGCCTTGAGTTCCGTACGAGTCGGTCGTGATTCACATGCATTTCATCGTACTGCCCAGGTCGGGCAACGCCGGTACGTGTCGGTCGGACTATGATCCCGTACCGAGTCGGTCGGTATTTTTTCCGGCCCGAATCGGATTCGGCCCCTATTTGTATTAAACTTTACTCCCTCTCCTGGCCAAAAAACGAAGTGCACAGTCCCTATTAAACACAGTTTAAACAGCTTACAGCACATTACTGCTGTCTCGGGGGGGAAGGGGGGGCTGGTTTCACTGACTTGTTAACACAAGATGGTCGCTGGGGGGCACTGCTTAACATACAGGTCTTAGCACGGAGCAAAGGAGACATTTGGAGGGAAAAACTGATAGTCACAGGGAATGAGAGGGAAAAACTACAGAGTTTGGACTGCAAATCCCACAATTCAACAGGTTAAATGGAAGCAGTCACAGGCAGGAAAAAAACACAAGTTTAAACACAAAAACATGGGATAAATTATGCAATCACTGGCAGGTTAAAACTACAATTTTAAACTGAAACAACCACAGGCAAAGACAGTTAAAGAAATTTAAAAAGAAAAAAATAAGATGACGCAATCACAGGTAGGGAAAATCGTTTTTTAAACTTTTTTAGGAAAGAGACAGCACTAGTCTGCCTCCTTACCACTTCCTGGACTCTGCTCACTGCAATCTGGGGCACAGGTAGGCTGCAACTCACAAGATGGAGGAGAATGATTTGGGGTGCACCCAGCAAAGCCTTAACGTGTCAAAGAGGAAGTCGTCCTCTAAAGGCTCTTTATGAAGCTCCACATTGTGAAAAGCAGCAGCCCTCGCTATAACCTCCTGGTAAGAGGTAGCATCTTCAGTAGGAGAAGGGCGTGCAGGATAAATATCAGGATACGTGTCATGATGAAGCATGACACTGCAAAGTGTGTGAGGGCAGTATTAAGACATTTTTGTCTTTCCCTGTTTCTTGTTGTCTTTGTAATAATGACTAGTGGTCGGTATATGTAGGAGGTTTTGTGGAGTTCAGCACCTCCGGCAATGTTTGTTGTGTTTAGTCCTTCTCTGTAGTGTGAGATTTAAGTGACGATAGGGAGTCAGAGAAGGCTTATACCCTTGTCTCTTCTTTGTGATTTGGAGTAGTAGCACGGCCGCTGAGCCGTAGAGACGTGAACGGGCATTACCCGACATCTTTCCTTTTCCTTAGAATTTGAGGGGATTCCAATCAGTATAACTGATGGAGGAACAAGGCCTCGCCTATGGGGAGGAGGCAGCAGCCAGAATTTTAGCATATCCGTCCCTTCTTGGTGACACCACACTCACACAGGCACTTACACAGGTTGAGGGTGGGATTCTCTAACAGATTTAAAAGGACACAGGTAAAAACTATTCTGCATGGAGCCATTCTTACGGAGTATCTTAGAGCTAACTCAGCCCCAGGGGTCTCCTGGTGGTGAACGAACCGCTAATCTTTTTGGAGGATGCCTCCTTCCGAAAGAATTGGTCGTTGATCGCGTGGAGATGTTCAAGAGACTGGCTGATTTTAATCATTGATACGGCTAAGAAAATCTCAGATGATTTACTGATTAAGATCCAGATAAGTGAGGATAATTTGAAGACTCAGATTCATATCTCTGTTTTTAAAAAGAAACTGGAAGAGACAAATAAAACTGTGAATGAGTATAAAGAGTACTTAGTGAACTCCAAAGTCAATAAACTACAAAAGGATTTAAAGAAGTTACGCTAGGGAAAAAGTGTACCCCTATGTCAATGATGATTATGTCAAAATGAAGGAGAATCAAAACACCCAAAAAAAAACAAAAAAAAAACGGCACGGGCACACACTGATACTTCTAGTTCAGGGAGTGATAGCAGTGATTCAGATTATAGGCCCAGATACAGAGGGAGAGGGTTGGTCTAGGGGTTACACGCGCCCGTACCACCCAGGATCACAAATGGGATTCGGCTGGCCCCCAATGTACCCACCTATGGGCCCTCCACAATTCTTCCCCAATGAATACCCACCTTTTTAGAGAGAGGCAGAGGCAGGGGAGAGGGAGACAGAAAACACAGAAAACACAGAGACCACAACAAGTACAATGGGAGGATGTCAACCAGCGAGTAACACGCAGTATGGCACGGGATGTGGAACCAAGCACCAGCGGGGCACACATTTAGTGATGAACTTGAGTGGCAGGACATTAACGGAAACTCAGGAGATGGTGTTGTCCAAGGGCCTTGGCTTTGTTCCTACAAACCAGCTCGATTCGTTTAAACTAAAATGTGAATTGGCTGGTTTCTTCCGAAGTGTTCGCCTCAAAGTATTTTTGAAGTCAAGGAGATGGCAACCCAAGAGGGTGACACTGGACTGAGAAATAAATCGACTTTTGTTCCTTCCTTGGGTCAGTTACCACCCGAGGTAGGAGTCTTTGAGCAGGCAGTTCTGAGGAGGTGGAAATTATGGAGACATCTAACAATGACAAGCCTTTTTTCAATCTATCCAAAGCTGAAATGCAAGCTTTGAATGAACTGAGGATGATGTAACTATAATCATAAAACCCGCCGATAAAGGCGGAGCGATTGTGATCCAGGATAAAGACACCTATAATATTGAGTGTCTTCGTCTTTTGAATGATAGAAGGAATTATCAGATCTTGGATCATGATCCATCAGAGGAGCTGAGGATATTGATCGATACTTTTGTGGAAGAAGCAACTGTGAATGAATGGATTAGCCTTAAGGAGGCGGCGTTCCTTTGTAAGCAACAACCTATAGTGCCGTATTTTTATACTTTGCCTAAGGTGCATAAATCCACGCGCCCTCCGCCTGGACGTCCTATTGTGTCAGGGATTAATTCTATCTTGGAACCATTGTCCAAGTTTTGTGATAATTACTTGCGCCCTTTAGTTCAGAAGATGCCAGCATACCTCAAAGATACTCGTGAAGTTCTTAACCTCATAAAAGATTTAGAATTCGATCCTGAAAATGACCTAATGATCGGGCTCGATATAGAGTCACTTTATACCAATATTCCCCAACTTGAAACCTTAAGGGTGATTGAAAACATTCTTTTTGCGGATCAGTGGGATCACCAGACCCCCCGTGCATTTATTCTTTGCCTTCTTGAATTATCATTAACGAAGAACTTTTTCAAATTTGAAGAGCAATTTTATCTACAAACTCATGGAACATCTATGGGGAGTTCCTGTGCCCCAAGTTTAGCATGTTTGTATGTTTCACAATTTGAAGAAGAAACAATTCTTACACAGACAAACCCTTATTATGAGCATATTAGGGTTTGGCGTAGGTTCATAGATGATGTGTTTATCATCTGGAGAGGGAGTAAGAGCACGGCGGAAATCTTTCTTGAGTGGCTGAATCAAAAAAATCCTTTCTTGTTCTTTACAGGAACCATGACAAATGAATCTTTGCCCTTTTTGGATTTGAACATAAAAGCTGAAAATGGAGTTCTGATCAGCAATGTGTTTCACAAACCCACTGATAGGAATAATCTCCTGTCTTTTCGCAGTTTTCATCCCCGTTCCCTTAAGGAAAATCTTCCGTATGGGCAATTCCTGCGTCTCCGCAGGAATTGTTCCAAGATGGAGGATTATAGAAAGGAGGCTAAGGATTTGAGCGAGAAGCTTTTATATAGAGATTATCCTGAACATGTCATCAAAAAGGCCCAGAAACGAGCGAGAAATTGCAATAGGAGGCCTTACTGGAGACGAATGAGAAAGAAATCACTGACAGAAGTATTTGTGTGACTACTTATAATACAGCGTCAAACCATTTGAAGAAGATAATAAATAAGAACTGGCGTATTTTGAATGCCAATGGGTTAGATCAACCGATACCACTCTTTTCGTTTAAGAAAAGTGCTAGCATCAAAGACATTATTGTCAACACACGCCCTCGGGTCTTGATCAATCCCCTAATGTACTGAACCAGGTTCAGCTCTTGCCCCGGTAAAGGACACTATGCATGTGGGTACTGTAGAGCTTGCCCTTTGTCCATTAATGGGAAAAGCATTGACATCGGGCTGAATTATCCCTGGGAACAGCGAAAACACACAACATGCAACACAGATAAAGTGATTTATCTAATAAGATGCCCATGTATGATGCAGTATGTCGGCATGACGACTCGGAGAATAAAAATCCGTATACTTGAACATATGAGCACTATAAGATGTGGGAAGAGTAATACTAAACTTACCGCCCATTTTCTTGAAAAAAATCATACCGAACAAGAGTTGAGGTGGACAATTTTAGATAAACCCTTTATCCCACCCAACACAGTAGATGTCTCGAGCTTTCTCTTAGTTAGAGAACAACGTTGGGTAGATAGGTTGAAAAGTAGTACCAGGGGTTTGAATGATTGTATACCCTGGTTTCAACTTTATGGAGTTACAAATAAATAAGTACGTATTGTTGTGATATTGTTGGACAGGGCAGTGTTACAATTAGGGAGACATGATTTGATGCAATATACGTCATTTTGTGAATAGTACATCTTCTTAGTTTTGTGGGGCAGTATCCATTCCTTTATTGGTTGGATTAAGACGTATGATCTCCCTTTTAATAAACTAGTCGTCATCAGTTGTTGCTGCATTTTGGGAATTGATCTGTATTTCTGAGTTAATTCCCGTAGTACTATTGAATTCATTGTATGATTAAGCTTTCAGTCTTAAGATGGCCCCCTACTTGCAGGACAGTAGGAGAGAGAGTCCTTCTTTTGTTTTCCCTGGTTTGGGATTCGGAGAGGGAGGACGTGATGACGCACGCACTACGACCAAGGGGCGTGTCATGCACCCGGATGTGTTAGAGACTTCCCGTTTGCAATAAAAACCGCTAGGGGCGGTTGTAAAGTATCGACGGAGGACCGATGTGAGGCATTGACCCGGAGTGGTTCTTTGGAGTAGTAAGTGGGTGTTTAGGAGGGGTCTGTCAGTAATGGGCGGTTGTTTTCTGACTATGCAGAGAGCATTGGCCATGTGATCTCTTCCTATTTCTCTACAGAGTGTGACGATAAGACCACGGTCCCACAGAGGTCCCGGGTTCAGAGTAATCCTTGTGAACTCGTGTAAGCTTATTTATAATCTTTTTGAAGTGGTGCACACGGATGTATTAGAGATTGGGCTCCGAGGAGAGAACCGGAAAACTATGGAGAGGGTTTGTGCACGATATAGCCGGTGGTTGTAACAGTCACAAGGATATGTGAATGTGCAAGGGTGTGCTCACAAGGGGTGGATCACTGTTTGAATATGTAAACGAAGGCTGGTTTTATGACAAATTGCAGTTGAATCAATTGGAGTGAAGTTTAGATGTTTTAAGGGAATAAGTACAGGGTCGGTAGAATATTAATTGAACGTCAATATTCTTCCACAGAAAAGGAGTCCTCTTGGAAATTACCCCAGAGTGAAGCAATAGCGGATATTATCCGTCTAAGTATTAAAGGTAATAAATACCCTATTTGGGTCTACATCAAAAAAACAAGGGACCAACACCCTGATGAATGCCAGAGTGATCCTTTTGGACACATAGAAATTGGCAGAAACATGTTGGTATTCGCAGCAGGGGTATAGGGCGTTTACCTCCCCGGAATACCCTATTATTTTATTTTTAATCCTACCAAGGGGTGACAGGAATAAAGAATGATTATGGTTGCCCTTTAGGTAGTTTTAATTATATGTGTCTGCACTGTTTGGTCCCATTCTGAAGGGAATATTCCTTCCTATGTTTGTCATTGTCGTATATGTTCTTTTATATATACTGTGTCTTCACCACTAATCTTCATCCACATATAAAAAAAAGATTATTTGCGCTCCACTCAGCGTGTTGGTCTGCACCTGGGTGTTTGATGCGGCCCTATGATGAAGCATGACACTGCAAAGTGTGTGAGGGCAGTATTAAGACATTTTTGTCTTTCCCTGTTTCTTGTTGTCTTTGTAATAATGACTAGTGGTCGGTATATGTAGGAGGTTTTGTGGAGTTCAGCACCTCCGGCAATGTTCGTTGTGTTTAGTCCTTCTCTGTAGTGTGAGATTTAAGTGACGATAGGGGAGTCAGAGAAGGGCTCATTCCCTTGTCTCTTCTTTGTGAGATTTAGTATCAATTTATGCGCCAAAAGTCCTTAATCCATTTATATTCAATACAAAAAAGAGAGGGCTCCTCCAATGTAACCGTCTGTCGACGCGTTTCGGCTTTGGTTTTCAGCCTCTTCAGAACAAATGAAAAACAAGGTGTTGTTGCACCGTGTGTACAATCAGGCGATTAAGTCAAATGAATTCTAGAAGAGTATCTAAGGGTGCCAGCACCGGCACGCGGGCCGCTTTGATGACTCCACGATCTCGTCCAGTGGCAACCAATGCACCATAGCGTCCTGCTCCAAAAACAGCACACTGCTGCGTTTGTGCGCTGTGCCACGTGATCCCTCTATTGTTAGGTTTCCTCCGAACACAGTATGCAAGCACCCATTCCCCTGCACTCATGTGAGTGCACACCACCCTTGCACCCTTAGGAAACACACCTCTGCACTCACATGGGCACCCCTCCCACACACTTACGCAAGCATACCCCTCCCTGTCACTCACAAATGCATGCCATGCCCCCTGAACTCAAAAGGACACACAACTCACCCTGCACTCGCACCAGCATTGCAGCTTGCTCTGCACTTAGGGAGGCATATTGCTCACCCTGTACTCTGAGAGGCACACCACTCAGCGTGCTCTCACTGGCACATTACCCACTCTACACTCACACAGACGAATCAGTTGTCCAGCAGTCACACATTCACAGCCCTTACCCCACACATTGTATACACCGCTTGCCATGCGCTGGTTGCACACCGTGCACCACGCACTCTATTCACACTGCTCACTCAGAACTCAAATAGGCACTCTCCTTCCTTGCAGGTGGAGATCTGCCTGACATCCAGAGTGTCTGTCCGACCGCCTGATCACAATGCCAGCGGTTGGAGCGATTTGAGCGGGGGGAAAGACTGCCGCATCAAGGAGCCCGTCTGGGTGTCGGTCGGACCGTAATCCCTACAATGGGGTGGTGCCTACACTGCAGGCACCGCCTTAGGTCATTACGTGTCCCATTTCCCTCTTCACATGGTGGTCCGACTGCCATGTAAAGGCAGACGAAAGGGACTTTGGGGGGCGCTAGAGGGAACCGTCCACCTTGGGCCTTCTCTATGGGGCCCGGGGGCACATGTGCTGCTCCCCCAAACAAACATGTACCATGTGACAGGCACATGGCGCATGGATGTTTGAAAACATGCCTTTTACTATTGTGGCTTGTGCTGCAGCCCTTTTCAAGGCCACCCATTACAAATTAATGGGGTAACCCAAATAGCGCCACAGGACCTGGGTACAGTGTAATATGAAAAAGTTTGGTCCTTGAATAGCTTTGAAAAGAACAAACAATGTAAGAAATGTATGTATCAGTGTGGGGTTTTTAGTATTGACAGGAATAATGGCGCTCAAGCTAATTGCGCTGAGTTTATGTTATACTAGGAGTGTGAACGGTGCAAACCAGGTCAGGGATATGCCCTAAAACCCCCGTGATGGTATGGATAGAAATCCACACAAATGAAGTAGGTACAGTCCCGGGCACACGTAACGAGGATATAATATCAGGAGAAATGTCTCATACTGCAGAAATGTAGAGGGTCTACACCAGAATGATAGTCATAGGTGTTTAATATAGTAACAGAGCATAAGCAACCAGCCAAAACAAAAGCAACCAGCCGACACGTGTTTCGTCACAAAGGGTAGTAGCCCTGAGAGTGACTCTTCAGGGCTGGGGAAGATACAAAACATAAGATAAACTGACAAGAAAGCAAACAAACGATGTATAGGTCGAAATTAAAAATCATAAATACAAGTGGAAACCTGGTTGCATAACTTACACACAAAATGACAATGAAAGATCTTTGCACCAAGATCAAAAGGTCGAGAGCTGTGAATGTGAAAAATAAATGGAATTGCAGACCAAGAGGCGAAATAATCAGAACATGGTAAATGAGAAGCTTGACACAAGCCAATGTGATAAAATTGAAAAGGCAGCCTGTAAAGATAACAATCACGCACTAAGCGGAACGTGTTGGAAATACATGCAATGGAGGGCGCCCAGTCATGGCAACAAACAGGTTCTAAAAGCGGCTGTAAACGCAAAATCAGTGTTGGTGAAAAGTACTCAGGCAGAAGACCAACTAGATAAACAAGAACTCCTAAATAGAGGATAGGTCACCCAGGGTTAAAAGGAGGACCTATGGTACACAAAGGTGAGACAAAACCGCATAGTGAGAGGCAGAAATGGTGATCACGAGCAAGCTCCATTGTGAGCTGGACGAAGTGCGACTGAAAGACATGCGGAGAAAGCGAAAGAACGATAAAGACACAGCCTAGTAGGTGGCTCTGGAGGGAATAGACGGCTGCACTAAGTGTGTCTCATTGTCATTTTGTGTGTAAGTTATGTAACCAGGTTTCCACTTGTATTTATGATTTTTAATTTCGACCTATACATCGTTTGTTTGCTTTCTTGTCAGTTTTATCTTATGTTTTGTATCTTCCCCAGCCCTGGCAAGAGTCACGGGTTACTACCCTTTGTGGCCAGGCACGTGTCGGCCTGGTTGCTTTGTTTTAACTGGTGCTCTGCTCTGTTACTATATTAAACACCTATGACTATCATTCTGGTGTAGACCCCTCTACATTTCTGCAGTACGGGTGCATTTCTCCTGATATTATATCCTAAACTACGTGAGCCTGGGACTGTACCTTACTTCATTTGTGTGGATTGCTATCCATACCATCACGGGGGTTTAGCGCAGAATGGTCCCCCTGACCTGGTTTGTACTAGTCACACTTCTAGCTGCAATAACACAAACTCTGAAGCGACACTACCCTGAGCCACAATTCCTGTCAAAATACTACAAACCCCACACTGATACGTAAGTATCCGTTTGTCATGTAAAACTTACACCCACACGTTTATTAGTAGAGCTAATTACATTTTTATATGCATATTTATTAGAGTTGATTACAAACATAAAGTCAACAGAGTAAAGATATTACCACACAGGGAATGAGAGGTTGCTCAAAGAAAAGGACAGTTAGTGAGTGCATTGTGATCATGAAAGGAGTGAAAATCAGGATTTTAAAGTTACAGCACATGGAATTCCTTGTTCAATAACGGTGCTGGTCTAAGAAAATAAATACAGTATCATGTAGCCTGTCCACGACGTTTAAATTCAAAATCACTATTTGGCATTCTTATCTTTTATTAAAGGTGCATAAACATGTACAAGGAAATAGGAAACAGGTACAATTTTTAGAATTCAAGAATATGCTAATTAAGTACATTAGATATGCATGAGCAAAAAAAACGTACCAGGGCTTTAAAAAAAAAAAATCATAGCCACATTACGGTGGATTCTGAAGTGCTTACACACATATAAACTTAAAGTAGAATTGCATCCTACTATGTAGAGTAACATTTATCATACATACTAATGCTCAAAGTAATTCCAGATACGCTTAAATCTACGCATTGAACGGATCTGGCGAGGTTTTAGCAAGTTGTCCATTCTTTCGTAGACATCTTTTACAAAAATCAGCCAGTCATATGACGTCGACGCGGAGACGTAGGGCCTCATCCACGGCTCGTCGCTGGAGACATACATGGGCCGTTACTAATAGAAGGGACATGCAGCGTCCCAGGTGTATAGGATCGTCGCATTTCTTAGCCCCCATACATAGGGGCCGATTCCGATCTCGGTCGGAGGCGCACCCAATACCATTCGGTCGGGAAAAAAGCCATGCGAAAGCCTGTTTCCCGACCGATCCGTCTAACACACCGAACGAGTAAGTACGATGCGCACAACAGCAAAGAATCCGGCCGAGCCGTACTCACCCAAACCAGGTCCTGTTCTCCGACCGAGCGAATCCGGAAACGCTGAATCGAGTCGCACGGAAGGGAAAATGCAGCTCCGTCCGGCCGGAGCGAGTACGATGCGCTTTCCGTGCGCGCCGAACCCGTGCGCTCGCACGGCACGTCAAAGCATCCGGGAGAGGCGCACATAAGCTCCGATTCGCGCCACAACACGATCCACGGCTACGAGGCGAACACGCCAGCGGCGAGGACGGCCGAGGCGCGAGCGAGCGGCAGCGACGGCGAAGCAGCGAGAAGGACGAACGACACGCAACCAACCATGAATCCCTTCGTCCCGATCATACCAATATTCTACATTTACTACCGGAACAGGCACGGACGCGTACGGCGCAGAAGGTAAGCCAGACACCAACCACAAAACACATACAACACATACACGACACATCACACACACACAGAGGGATGCAGAATATACTTACACCAGCAACAGCAGCACCATAGGGGCGGGATGCCCATCACCAATGCCACATATGCACACAGGGGCTGAATGCGCTACCACCACCCTTAGCCAGGGGGCTGGATGCCTACCACTACTACCACCCTCACCCAGGGGGGCTGGATGCCTACCACTACTACCACCCTTAGCCAGGGGGCTGGATGCCTACCACTACTACCACCCTCACCCAGGGGGCTGGATGCCTACCACTACTACCACCCTTAGCCAGGGGGCTGGATGCCTACCACTACTACCACCCTCAGCCAGGGGGCTGGATGCCTACCACTACTACCACCCTTAGCCAGGGGGCTGGATGCCTACCTACTACCACCCTTAGCCAGGGGGGCTGGATGCCTACCACTACTACCACCCTCACCCAGGGGGGCTGGATGCCTACCACTACTACCACCCTTAGCCAGGGGGGCTGGATGCCTACCACTACTACCACCCTTAGCCAGGGGCTGGATGCCTACCACTACTACCACCCTCAGCCAGGGGGGCTGGATGCCTACCACCTACCACCCTCAGCCAGGGGGGCTGGATGCCTACCACTACCACCCTTAGCCAGGGGGCTGGATGCCTACCACTACTACCACCCTTAGCCAGGGGGCTGGATGCCTACCACTACTACCACCCTCACCCAGGGGGGCTGGATGCCTACCACTACTACCACCCTTAGCCAGGGGGCTGGATGCCTACCACTACCACCCTCAGCCAGGGGGGCTGGATGCCTACCACTACTACCACCCTTAGCCAGGGGGGCTGGATGCCTACCACTACTACCACCCTCACCCAGGGGGCTGGATGCCTACCACTACTACCACCCTTAGCCAGGGGGGCTGGATGCCTACCACTACTACCACCCTTAGCCAGGGGGGCTGGATGCCTACCACTACTACCACCCTCACCCAGGGGGCTGGATGCCTACCACTACTACCACCCTTAGCCAGGGGGGCTGGATGCCTACCACTACTACCACCCTCAGCCAGGGGGCTGGATGCCTACCACTACTACCCTTAGCCAGGGGGCTGGATGCCTACCACTACTACCACCCTCACCCAGGGGGCTGGATGCCTACCACTACTACCACCCTTAGCCAGGGGGCTGGATGCCTACCACTACTACCACCCTCACCCAGGGGCTGGATGCCTACCACTACTACCACCCTTAGCCAGGGGGGCTGGATGCCTACCACTACCACCCTTAGCCAGGGGGGCTGGATGCCTACCACTACTACCACCCTCAGCCAGGGGGCTGGATGCCTACCACTACTACCACCCTTAGCCAGGGGCTGGATGCCTACCACTACCCTAGCCAGGGGCTGGATGCCTACCACCACCTTAGCCAGGGGGCTGGATGCCTACCACTACTACCACCCTCAGCCAGGGGGGCTGGATGCCTACCACTACTACCACCCTTACCCAGGGGGGCTGGATGCCTACCACTACTACCACCCTTAGCCAGGGGGGCTGGATGCCTACCACTACTACCACCCTCACCCAGGGGGGCTGGATGCCTACCACTACTACCACCCTTAGCCAGGGGGGCTGGATGCCACCACTACTACCACCCTTAGCCAGGGGGGCTGGATGCCTACCACTACTACCACCCTTAGCCAGGGGGGCTGGATGCCTACCACTACTACCACCCTCAGCCAGGGGGGCTGGATGCCTACCACTACTACCACCCTCACCCAGGGGGGCTGGATGCCTACCACTACTACCACCCTCACCCAGGGGGCTGGATGCCTACCACCACTACCACCCCCACTCATAGGATGGACAATGCATGACACAACCAGCACACCACAACCTAGGGAATGCAAGAAAAAGACATCCCCCAACACCATGACAAGCGTGTGTAGACTGTGTCAAATGCCTACAACACCGAACATGACTTTGAACATACAATGTGACCCCCTAGCACATGTGCCACACATATATGTGTGTGGCCCCCACAATGCAAGCAGGCCATGACCATTGTGGCAATGGGGTCCAAACCCCCATCATCACAGTGACCAAAATGTAAGTGTGGGGTCCATAGCTGAAGCACCTTTTGAACATTGTGGCAATGGAGTCTAAACCCCCATCATCACTGTGACCAAAGGTAAGTGTGGGGTCCATAGCTGAAGCACCTTTTGAACATTGTGGCAATGGGGTCTAAACCCCCATCATCACAGTGACCAAAATGTAAGTGTGGGGTCCATAGCTGAAGCACCTTTTGAACATTGTGGCAATGGGGTCTAAACCCCCATCATCACAGTGACCAAAATGTAAGTGTGGGGTCCATAGCTGAAGCACATTTTGAACATTGTGGCAATGGGGTCTAAACCCCCATCATCACAGTGACCAAAGGTAAGTGTGGGGTCCATAGCTGAAGCACCTTTTGAACATGTGTGGCAATGGGGTCCAAACCCCCATCATCACAGTGACCAAAATGTAAGTGTGGGGTCCATAGCTGAAGCACATTTTGAACATTGTGGCAATGGGGTCCAAACCCCCATCATCACAGTGACCAAAAGGTAAGTGTTGACAAAGAAAGAGCTGCAACTGCCAAACTGCATGGATGATTCCTGGTCACAGAACAAAAAACACATCAGTGGCAAAGTAGTGTATGTGTCCCATTGCAACATAAATTGGGTGAGCCAAATACTGCAGTGCAAATAAGACATACCTTTGGCCATGTGCAGACAAACAACACCCATGGGGGCTGACACTGTCAGCATTCATCAATGACACAATGACAGAAGTGACCATCAGAATGCAGACCCACATATTTGCACCAATGGGCACACAAATGCAGATACCCTGTGGAGACTGCAGATGTGAGGTGAACAGATACCATACCATGGCAGCAATGGGACACACAAACCATGATCATTGTGCTGACCGATGACCTAGGAGTCCCAGGGACAGCAGGGAAACCCACCAAACTACATACAGCCAATGGCACACCCAAGATATGCCAATGCAGTGGTGCAGATGCACAAACACAAACAGGCAGACCCACACTGCACATCATACACAACAGGTGAGGGGGGTGCCAGTGTCCCCAGGCAACCACACAACACATGAGGAGACCTGAATACCAATCATACAGATGTGCATACAGTGCCACACAAAGGTAACTCATGGATCCAAATCCCCTATGTGGGCAAGCAGGCATTGTCAGATGAGAGGAGCACAAATCACACATGTCACACAGGCACGTAGGAACAGCAACTGACACAGCAAGACACAGACACACCACAGCACCACCCCCAGGGCCCCCACAATGTGGTGACCCTGGGCTGCATTACAATCCACTGTGATGACAAAGCTAAATGTGGTTCACACTGTGAACCACAGTCATGTGTCCTGAGCAACAAACTACCATCACACCTACACAAGCACAAATCAATCAGCATGGCCAGTAAGCCAAGGCCAACATGGAGGCAGGGGCCTAGCCGGGCAACAACTCTCATCTGCACACACTCAACACCACACCCTCGACCTCCAACAATGTGCAGCAGTGAAGCACACATGCACTGGTGACATTGCACATGCACCCATGACTATTCCAGGGTGGTGGGTGGGAACCAAGGTGCAGAAACACATCACACATGGCCACTCAACAAGACTCCTGAATGTCTGACACACTGCACACTACGCTGTACATGGACATGACGGCAATACCACACCAACCAATGGGATCCCAGCCACAGTCACACACCAATGAAGAAGCCAAGGTCACCCACAAAGAACACACATAGACAACAACCAACATTGCAGCCCGGACCCTGAGGAGTGCCAGCAGTCACACACACAACGTGTCACAATCACTGAAAGATAACACAAACTGGAAATCACATGACAGGGGCAAACAACAAGTGCCAAGGAAACCTGACTGTGACCCATCTGCGTCTGCACACAAACTCAGCCCTGACAGCAAACACACCTATGGGTGACACCCTGATGACCAGTAATGTGCCATGCACCCACATCACAGAGAACCCAGGGAGAAGACTTTGGGGAACATAGGTCAACTCAGCAAGCATCACAAACAGGTACAACACTAGGGAACACAGCATGCACAGCTAAGCGGAAGTGAACACACAGACATGCACATACAACACACACCTTGGGCGCAGGCAATGTCACAGGAGTACACACTGCCATGAGGGGACTCCACTCCTGTGTGAGGAAAGCTGTGCCATATGTTGCCTCAGTAGGGCCCCATCATGTCAGCTGAGCACTTGGTCACACAATCAGCAATTAGCACCAAATGAGGGCTCCCGTCACATCAGCCTGGTCATGGAAGTGCCAACGGAATCATCAGCACAGATCCAACACACTTGTATAGCAATGTTGCACTGACTACACGGATGAGTCCTTCCCCATTGATGCCCAAACCTGCATGTCCAGTGGAGATGGCCACACGGTCAGGGAAGTAGACAAATTGAACAATGGCAGGCACAACAGATGTGCAGGGGTGGAAGCCACAGATGTGAAATAGCTAATCTAAGTAGGAAATCCCATTGCCAAATACTGAACACATGACACCCTCAGATGCTGCTATGGATGACATGGATACACCACAGGATAGGACACATTCCCCTGGACCACATGGGTTCCTGCACAGTAACACTTCATTATCATGAGACCAAATATCACCATCACTGCAGCAAGGGCATGGTTAGCATCATCAACAACATGTACATCAGAAGCATAAGCACTAGAGAACAGAAAGTTGCTTTATTCAGCATATGTGTGGAATGAAAACAAAGTCCAGGAAAAACACAAAGGCCAATGGCCAGTCCATTGTCAAAGTCCAAACTTGGTGACAGTGGCAGATGTCACCCTACGCATGCCTGCACAAAACCAGGGACAATCCACTAGGAGGGGCAACCGAGGGGCAGGCCAGGCACCGCAGGGACAGGATCAGGGCTCACCAGGAGGAAGCAGGGAAGGGGTGGTGGGTGCTGGAGAGCCACTGACAGCTGCAGTGGAGGTGTCTGACATGGTGTGTGCCGGCACAACTGGGGGCATGACTCAGATGTTGTGGGTGCCGGCACGACTGCAGTGGACCCTGCAGATGGAGTGGACAGGTCCGCCACTGCAGTGCCCAAGTCAGACAGGGTGGTAGTGGACTCCACTGCAGTGCCTACCACCAGGGGAGGAGAATGGGGAACAGGCAAGGTGGGCTGGACAGAGGGGAGGACACCCTCACCACATCAGTGGCACAGACAAGCGCAGCGGGGGTGTGGTGCCGGGAGAGCAAGTGGCAGGGGAGAAGGCCGGATCCTCTTGGGGATGGTATATCTGTGGGTGGGGGAACCTGGGGCAGGGTGTGGTGGGGGCACCTGTGGAGTGGGGGCCTGAGGGATGGAGGAAGGAGACCTGGTGCCTGAGCTGCAGGGCGGCGGCGAGGTCTTGCTCTTACGACTCCGGGGGACTTGCGGGTGGGGGCCTCAGTCTGTCTGCGCCTGGGGAGGGTGTCCGGGGGCGAGGGCACTCTGCTCCGTGTGGGTGGGCTTCCTCTTCCCCCTGGATGCTGGAGCAGCTGGATCGGAGGGGAGAGGCCGAGGTCACTGAGGAAGAGGCGCTGGGTCTTTGGGGTTGCAGGTGAGGCAAGGGAGGGTGTTTTGGAGGGAGAGGCAGCTGAGGACTGCGCAGTGCTCGTGGATGCGTGTGTGTGTTCCAGGGCCCCATCCCCTGTGAGTCTGGTTTCAGTCCCCTGACTGTGCGTGCGTGTGCGTTTTGTTTGTGGCGTGTGTGTCTGTGTGCTGGATGTGTGTGTGCTGGTGTGTGCCTGTGCCGGTGTGTGTGTGCTTGGGACGGGTAAGGTGCTGGGGAGTGTGGATGGAGCAGAGGCAGGAGGGTGAGGGACTGTCTGAGGAGGGACACTGCTGCCGTCAGGGAGGAGTCCATGGACCTATTGCCCCTCTGTAGGTCAGACATGCCCGATGAGATGCCCTCCATGAGCGACACCAGCTGAGTCAACAGAGCGGTGTGCGCATGGAGGACACTCAGCATGGCTGTCTGCCCTACATGGAGCTGGCGAAGGAGGTACACAGACTCCTCACTCAGGGCAGCAGGGGACACAGGGGCAGGGGTGCGGTGCCTGGCCCAAAGGAGACACGCTCCCGAACATGGGAGCCTCCACGGACCTGGGGAATGGGAGCCGATGGGAGGGCGGTGGTGGTGCTGGTGGTGGCGGGGACAGCAACACTAGCTGGGGTGTGGTGGCTGCTGACACCCGCCTCCATAAGGAGTCATCCTCCGAGTTGCTCTGGTCCTCAGCTGAGGTGGATGGTGCTGAGGACTCCTCGGTGTGGCTCCCCTGCGCCCTCCGTGCCACTGGGTCCCTCCGACCACTCCTCGGCTGCTGACCCAGTCTGGCTCTCCGGCTCCTCCTGGTCCGTGGAGCTGTCCCCTTCCGTGGCCGTGGATGTATCTGCAAACAATGGGGAAACAGACAGACATCAGTCACCTGCACCAACGCACACACCACTGTGAGCACAGCACATTACAGAGCAAGCCCTGGCATCATTAGTTGTACATTGCTAAAAGTGCCTAACTGAACAGGAGAAGCCAATTGTCAGTCTGATGCCAACCATGGCACTCACATCCCACATGGCCTTGCACCCATCTGTCTGGTGTCTGTTGGATTGCAACACCCCAGTGTGGACACATGCACCAACTACACAGTAGTTGGACAGTGCAGAAGGACACGAGTGTAGCATGTGGACATGCACACATCACAACTCTTGCCACTGAGTCAGTACAGGTTTCCGGATGAAAGGGATGCCCAGAGTCAAATAGGAAATGCATGTGATGCATACCAGCGACAGACACCATGATGCACCCATGTCCTGATAGCCATCATGCACAATGGTGTGCATGTAGCACATGTCACTCCCCTGCAGGATCACCAATAAGTAGACACATGCCATGGCGGAGGCATGACTGCTAGAGTCATACATCACTGTCTCAGTGATGTATGACTTGGCAACCAGACAACAACACTCTGCACTGTGTCACAATAGTAGGTCATGGGGAATGCAAGTCCTGGAGCTGCACAAGTGCACATGTACATCCCCACACAGCACATCATCTTAACCCTCATCTGTCCAGGTCATACCTGATTGGACATATGGGAGACCTGTGACACTACCCTCTGAACCTGAGCCCCTCACAATCTGCTGTGAATGGGGAACAGCTGCCTGAACTTACATTCGCATGCCCCAGTCTGCACGGGCAGCTGATCAAACACCTATGTGACACACAAGTATCGTCTCCTATGGTCACATCTCCAGTGGCATGCTGAGCCCCTGCCAAGAAACACCCCAGCAGTCCTGGCAGCTAATCCACAGCACACTGACACAGAGGCAGACACCTGAGGGTCAAATCACTGCGCACAATGTGTCAGCTGATACACGGGAGTGGGAGTACAGAGTGCATTGCATGGCCTGGAGTAGGCATGACTGTCCTGCTCCACATGAATGAGGGATGAGCCCTGGACAGTGGATAGCTGGCTATGTATGTGTGACACACGTAATCTGCACACTCCTGGGGCCCAAACATTGTTCCCACCCGCTGCATGGGCGTGTGCCACATACCCCAGGCACATGTGGTGGCTCAGCTCAGCAAGTGGACCGCATATCAAAGCAACACGCAGATTACATGTCCGAACACAGGCGTTGTGTGAACAATGGACCCACCCATGATGCCCACAACAGAGTTAGGGAAACAGATGCTGTCCCCCACCTTTAGTGAAGCAAACTGCAAGGACACAGTCCCAAGTGACACAATTCCCTGAATGTAAGGGCCACACCTGGGTATCAGATGAGCAGTGGGCAGTGCACAATAGAGGGACATGGCTCCTGGACAACATGACTGCTGCACTGTGGCAGTTGAACCAGGCCAGAGGAGGGCACAAAGCATGTAATACAGAGTTCACAGTGCAGTCTTTGACTCACCCCCTCCCTTGCTGCTGTCTGGCCTTCAGCTGCCCATCCAGGTCTGGAAACACCACCGCCAGGATCTGGAGCATGTGGGGGTCAGGGTCCGTGTTCCGCCCCCTCCTGCGAGGAGGCGACAGCTTCAGCTGGACCCGTGCAATCCTCCGGGTCCAGCCCGAAGGTCCTGCCACCTCTTCTGGCAGTTGCGGATCCGGCGCTTGTAGACCCCCACGGACCGGACAGCCCGGACGATGTCCTTCCAGATCTCCTGCTTCCGATGGGCATTAACCTGTCAGGATGACAAAGTGAAAAGGCCATTACTACACATGCAACATATCCGTGCATGACACAGTTGTATATACATGTCTCAATCACAGGGGCACATGATGTACACAGGCAGTGCAAAGCTGCCCATGGACAGTTGCCAGACGTCACTACATGGTATCATTGCATGGGAAGTAAAACCTTGTTCAAATGCACTGTCACTGCACCATACCTGTCCAGTGCATGTCACTACACACTATGGGGGTGACAACTACTCAGTGAGCCTGCTAGCCAGTGGCGTGCAGACTTTCAGCCTTGCTAGTCAGACAAAATGCACATTCAGAAGGCAGTGCACAGAACACTCACCTGCTCCCCTGGTGTCCCATACAGCTTGCTGTACTGTGGAAGTAGGCTGTCCAGCAGGGCCTGGTTCTCCTCAAGGCTGAAGGCTGGGGCTCTCTCCACAGTACGTGCCATTGCAGGGTCCAGAGGGGCAGAGACAGCAGCAGTGCAGTGGCAGATGTCGTCCTGGAGCATGTAGTGCAGGCAAGTGAGCTCTCAGGGGAACAGCCAGCAATATATATGTGCTGGAGAGGCAGATACTGTCCCTTGTGTCCAAAGTGATAGGTCCAAGTCGTTTGCATCTTCTGAATCTGGCCAATCCATGGAATAGCAGCACCAATACACGCCCACAGCATCCTTCAAATCTTCAACTTCATGACATACATGATTTTGCAACATTGTTGTGGGTGACCAACTGAATTTCCAGCAACCGACTCGTTCGAAATTCGAAAGCGCGTCCGTTGCCAGGCAAGGCCATTGTCAATGGGTGCGCACCGATCGGTCCATTGCGGTACAACGCGTACAGGGGTACAACGCGTACCCGCACACATTGAATGCAATGGGCCGGCCGGGGCACCGATCGGTCCATTGCGGTATCAAGCGCGTACAGGGGTACAACGCGTAGCCGCACACATTGAATGCAATGGGCCGGCCGGGAGGCACCGATCGGTCCATTGCAGTACATGCAGCGTGTACAGGGAGTACAACGGCGTACCGCGCACATTGAATGCAATGGGCGGCCGGGGCACGATCGGTCCATTGCTGATCCAGCAGCGTGCAGAGGTACTGCAGCGTGCCCGCACATTGAATGCAATGGGCCGGCCGGGAGCACCGATCGGTCCATTGCTGATACAACAGCGTACAGGGGTACAACGGCGTACCCGCACACATTGAATGCAATGGGCGGCCGGGGCACCGATCGGTCCATTGCAGTCACAGCGTGCAGGGTACAACGCGTACCCGCACATTGAATGCAATGGGCGGCCGGGGCACCGATCGGTCCATTGCGGTTCAGCTGCGTACAGGGGTACAGCGCGTGCCCGCACATTGAATGCAATGGGCGGCCGAGGGCACCGATCGGTCCATTGCAGTTCTGCGCGTACAGGGGTACAACGGCGTACCCGCACACATTGAATGCAATGGGCCGGCCGGGGGCACCGATCGGTCCATTGCTGATCATGCAGCGTACAGGGGTACAACGCGTACCCGCACACATTGAATGCAATGGGCCGGCCGGGGGCACCGATCGGTCCATTGCAGTACTACGCGTACAGGGTACAACGCGTACCGCACACATTGAATGCAATGGGCCGGCCGGGGCACCGATCGGTCCATTGCTGATACAGCGCGTACAGGGGTACAACGCGTGCCCGCACACATTGAATGCAATGGGCCGGCCGGGGGCACCGATCGGTCCATTGCTGATCTAGCTGCGTACAGGGGTACAACGCGTACCCGCACACATTGAATGCAATGGGCCGGCCGGGGCACCGATCGGTCCATTGCTGATCAACAGCGTACAGGGTACAACGCGTACCCGCACACATTGAATGCAATGGGCCGGCCGGGGGCACCGATCGGTCCATTGCTGTTCAACGCATCCCTGTACAAGTGACTGGCATATGTCACCATGCCTGTCTCAGATGGACATATGCCAGCCACAGATAGCTCCCAGGGAGTGAGGGCACACCTACAACACGACAGCCTGTCCAAACTGTATGATAAGGCATGTAAGGCTGCATTTCCTATTGTGTGTATGTTGGTGTACATGTTGTCCTGTGGGTGTCACCTGGGGGCAGCCACCCCCAGGCTGTGCACGTGTTCATGGGGACAGGATCCTGGGTGTTACGTGTACATGACCACTGTGATGTGCAACTGTTCATA